>BSYR01000020.1:10000000-11200000 GCA_030270665.1 Hibiscus trionum | reverse complement strand
GTTCCAGCTGCCGCGGCAGACACGGAAAAGACAGGCTGTCACCAGACTGTCATAACAGACGCGGAAACGTGTGACAGACGCGTAACAGACGCGGAAACGTGTGTCAGACACGTCAGACACGCTAAAGCTCAACAGTCGTCCCGTTATTCACGCCTGCCGTTACAGCTTCAACGGGCAACAATTCCTCTTCTATAAAACCCGTTTCATTTTCATTTTCATCCACTTCTGCCTTTCTTACTTTCTCTCGCCCTTTAGTTTTCATTTGCTTTCTTTTAATTTTCACAACCCTTGCAACTAACATGTCTTCCAGAAAAACCCGCTGCAGTGCTGCTTCAACCTCTTCACCGGCAGCAACTCCCCCACAGTCCTTTGCAACCAGGGATCTGTGGGAAGAACGAGGCTTCATTTACACTCCAAAGGCAATTAATCTGGGCATCAAGCCTTTCATCGCAAGGAAGATTAGAGCTCTATTATGGGAATCATTTGCGGAGCAACCAGCGGAGATGAACGAGACGCTGGTGAGGGAATTTTATGCTGCCGTCAGCAGCAAGACGGCGACAGCAGTGACTGTCCGAGGGAAAGAGGTGCAGTTCACAGCCGAGCACATTAACTCTCTATATGGCCTCTACCTAGGCCCCAATGATGATGCTCACCAGCAGTTCCTTGACACTTTGGATGATGCTGCCTATGACGCTGTCATGGCAGAACTGACAGAAGAAGGGACTGAATGGAATACAAGCCGAAAAAATCCTCACACAGTGAAGAGGGGGCAGCTGCTGCCGGAGGCAAAACTGTGGAATGCCTTCATCAAAAAGAGGATCCTGTCGTCGTCGCATCACACCACCGTTGACCAGCAGAGGTTAGCCTTAATACACTCTATTTTAAATGAACGACCCATTAATGTGGGAAGTTATATGCGAGAGAGTATTTTGGAAAGTGAACATAGACCAACGGCCCTCCTTTGCCTCCCGTACCTCATCACGTCCCTCTGCCGCTGTCATGATGTGCCGGAAGCCGACACCGATTCCATAGTGAAAGGACGAGGTTGGACAGAAAAGAATATCATCAGCCTCATGGAGCTGACAGTGGCAACCCCTCTCTCATCTTTCAACCCCGCTGCCGCCCCAGCTGAATCATCAGAGCAGCCAAATCCTGAACCTGCCGCCGCAGCAGCTGCTATTCAAATCCTAGCTGCCATTCAAAGGATGGAGGACATACAGTTGGGTCTCATGACATTCATCAAGGACTTTGCCGCATCCACGGTAAATTTTATTCACAATACTTTAAATTTCCTTGATGTTGTTTTCCCCACCTTCCCTGCCCACTACTTCACTGTCCCCACCCCTGCCCACACACCTGCACCTGCTGCTACACCACAAACACCATCTGCTGCCTCCATACCATCACCTGCCCCGACGGCAGCCAGCAGCACCCACGCTGAAACATCCGCTCGAGGAACAAAGCGACCAGTACCATCGGACGACCTTGCTGCCTTTGTTGCTGGGTTCTCGTCCTCTTCCGTCTGGGCAGACAGCGACGCTGAACCCTCTATTCAGAGGAACCTGTCGAAAGAATTTACACCGGTAAAGAGGCAGAAAAGAATGGCAAATAAGAAAACTCTCCCAAAGGCCAGCAGCAGCAGCAACAGCAGTGACAGCAGCTCTGACATTCAGGTTGTACAGCAACCACCCCAGCCCGCCCCAAGAGCCAGAATCTGCCGCCAAATCCGCCTCAGCAGCAGCAGTGAAGACAATGCTTAAAATTTAAGTTTCTTATTTTCTTATTGCTGTCTGCTATTTATATATTTTGTGATATACTGCCTTCATATGTTTTCATTTTTATTTTTTCATTTGCATTGAGGGCAATGCAACCCTCGAGTTTGGGGGTGGCAACCCTCCATATTAATGGAGTACATCTTAGTTAAATTTTGTGTCTTTTACTTAAGTTCTCTTAAAAAAATCTCTGAAAAACTGAAAATTTTGGCTTAAAACTGTGAATTGAACTTGCCTGTCGTGATAGATCTGTCGTGGCAGCATCTTTAGGATAGTTTCTAGGAGAAGTTTAGAGCCTTTCTATAGTTCTGAAAACTTAAACAACATTGTGACTGTTATACTGCTTAGACTTCTTTTAGCCAAACTAGAATAGGAAGCTTAGCACTTGAATAGCCCCTAGAGGTGCCTAACACTGGCTCTAGGAAAGAAGTTTAGCAAAAGAGACTCAAAAATCCTAGAGGTGCCCGAAACTGGCTCTAGGAAGCTAACTAGAGGTGCCTAAAACTGGCTCTAGTAAAGCTTTAGAGAAATCGAGTCAAAACAAGAAAATCAAAGAAGCATGAAAATGTGCCTTCAAAAAGATAAACTTTGGCATAAAAATTCGAGTTAAGAGTTGAATATTCTAGTGAAACTAAGAGAGTCTTGGCATATAATTGTTCACAAGCATGCACACACTGCACGAGGGCTATAGTGAGATTCCGGACAGATCCTAAATTATCCGACAGGTTGCTGCCATCATAGGGAACGAACGACGGGTAAAGGAAAGTTCACTGTTTGAAAGCCAAAACAAAAATATTTCATTTTGCTTTTAGGTCTTAGTTGCTTGAGGGTAAGCAAAAACTTGAGTTTGGAGGTGTGTTGAGTGTGTAAAAGTTCTATTATTTACACCCTATTTAACCCATATTTCTGCTGCATTCAAGCATTATTCATTGCATTTAGGTTAGTTTACAGCAAAACATCACAAAATATATTCAAAGGCACAGTTTCTACTAAGAATGGCTATTTTTGCAGGTTGCTGCCATAGCAGACGGAGAGGGCAGGTGCTGGGCAGAGAAGCAGAAGAGCTGAACTGGACAAGCAGACAAAGAGAACGATGCTGCCATGGTGCTGCCGTGACAGCAGAGGATGACAGCAATTTTATGGAGAAAAAGTAAAGTGGACCTCCACAGATAGAGAAAAATTAGCTCGTCTGTCGTGTGAAAACCTTATATTTTTCCAAGCCCCAGATCAAAAGATATGTCAAGCCCAAAGCTCAAGGAGAGAAAATCCCAAGAAACAAGGAAGACGGCTGGAAAGTAGATTCCTTGAAGATTAGTCTTTATTAGAATCATACTTTTAATTAAAGTTGTAATCCTTGTTAAATTAGATAACTTGAGCCCAAAGCTTATATAAGGGCATGTATTTTAACCTAGGGCACATCGAATACCCCATAACCGATAACCAAAACCCCTAGCCGTTTTCCCGCCGCCGACATGTTCTAAATTCCCCCTAGGGCCACGGGTTGATTTGTAAAGTAGTTGCAAGGGTTGTTTTGTTTTAGGAATTTTCAGTTCAAATAAAATAAACTTCAAGTTCTCTTATTTTGGTTATTAATATCTTGCAAGAGCATCGGGAGAGCATTGTGAGGTTATCTATTTACTTAGCATCGGGAGAGTTAAGTATACGAAAGAAATAAGAGCAAGTTCTCTAGTTCATAGTTGAACTATCTCGTGCCTAGGGATACGGCGAGGTTAAGTGGCTAAAGAAGAATTCATACACATCGGTGTTCATCCTTCGATTCACGCCGGGAGGTATCATCAAGACGTGATCATCAACAGACTTGGACCTAGGGATAGGCCAAGGTAGATCTGGGATTCTTACCAAACTTGAAAGTACTGAGTTCAGCGTTTGCTGCCGCGATGATCAACGGACTGCTGCCGCGACAGGTGCTGCCACGGCGGGTGACGACGACAGAACTGGATTTCCTAAACTCTGCAATACCTGCACTACTGAGCAATTCAATACCAGCCCATTCTCTCCATCTTGATATCTTTACTCTTTTATTTACGTTTTCTTTATTATTTTCGCGACAACTCTCAAATGTTTCTTTTACTTTCGTGCAGTGAATTAAGGTGAAGCTATTAGCCCAATCCCTGTGGAGACGATATCATATATTTCGTATCACTTTACTACTTGTGTCGTGTATACTTGCACTACCATTGCGATAGACTATTTTACATGCAACAATTGTTATATGCACGTTGATGATAAATATGATGGGGATATACATATGTATGAAATATGATGTGATATTTGTATTAATGATATACATGTAGTGTTGACATGTGAAATGATATTATGATCAGGTGGTTGCATGATCCAAGGATCATGGTGAGTACATGCTAGGCATGGAAATGTGGTTTGTGCATGACGGTAAGTCATGGTGAGTATGTGCTAAGCACGGAAGTTGTTATGAAATGATATTGTGAGAGATTAATGAAATGTGTAGTATTGGCACTAGTATGCTTGGGTAAAATGATCGATCATTAGGATGTTACTGTTCACACGTGAGTCAAAATGCCCGCGTGGTCTTGATGATGGTAGTCATCAAGATGGAGTACGGGTTCGCCCGGAAATCTTCTTATATATATTAGTCGGTGATGAGTGGAATCCCATCGACGGGCGTGAGGATGAGTGGAATCACCTCCGCGTGAAATGAGCGTGAGGATGAGTGGAATCCCCTCCGTGTGAAACGGTGATGAGTGTAATCCCACCGTAAGGTAATGGTTGTGTTGTTGGACGTGAGTTCCAACGGTTATCTGTGTATTCGAGTCATAGCTAGGTGCCAATACGGATTTGTGGATCATGTTGCTTATATGTTGAATATATATATATGTTTCCATATGTGGTGGTTATGGACTTGTTGAGCATGACATGGTTTGGATAATATGTTCATGCATCATCTATATTTTTGGCTCTTGTGGATCGGAGGTAAGATCATGCATTTCATCTCGGTTGATGCTCGTGCTTGGACCCTGCATTGTCGAAGGTTTGTTGTATGAGCTTACCCTCATTAAGCTTTTATGCTTACGCTCCTTTTTGTTCGACAATGCAGATCAATAGCTTGTGGGTGGTAAGGGCAAGGAAGGGTCTCCAAGTGTCGCTTTTGGTTAGCTCAAGTATGATCTTTAAATTGTAGATTGTAATAGTCAAGCAATGGGATAGGTGTTGTTGATTTGAGCTTTGATGTATGTTGATGTTGGTTTGGTTTTGGATGCTTTGTTTGAATTGTAAATCTTGCTTATGTTGCATGTCTTGAATGCCTATATGTTTTGCTTCTAAGGCATGAACCTTTAAGTGCTTTGTATGTCATCTTTTGGTAAATGCATGAATCTCTTGGATGAATGATGATAGTTCGTGTTGGTTGCCTTGCATGCTTAGATTTTAATTGTTAAAGGTTGTATGTATGTTTTTTGTTGCTAGAGGAGTCGTAAATCGCATCTAGAGTCGAGTCTTAAGTCGTCTTGCTAAAATTTGGAGACTTGCAGTGCAGGGCGTATCGATACGCATAAGGGCCGTATCGATACGGTCTTGCCCTTCAGAACTCAGTTTTGGCTGGGTGTATCGATACGCGGGGGTGTACCGATACGCCTAAAGCTCATTGGAAATCAGAGATTTTGGCGTATCGATACGGGCTCTAAGCTTATCGGTACGGGTTTGTCTCGTTGACCGCGAGATGTTGACCGAGAAGGGTGTACCGATACGCCCAAGGGCTGTATCGATACGGTCTCCCTGAGTTGACTTGGTCATGGCGTATCGATACCTTCTGTAGGTGTATCGATACGGCCTGCTTAAATAGGAAAAATGGACTGTTTTGGAGTGTTGTTTTGGATGGTCATTGGTATATTGTTTGTGTTTCCGCCGTCGTGTTTCACATAGGTCATAATAATGCATTTAGACAAGATAAAGAAAAAAGGAATTTTCTAGGGTTGCTAACCGAGGTGGGACCTTAACGAGTTTCACATCGGTTTCCCCGTGTAGCCAACTCGGACCGGTCAAACGTCTGGACCGGGACGAGGGGGTTACAAAATTTTAAGTTTTCATAAGAAGAAAGAAATCAAATATTAATCTAGATATGTATGGTTCTTTATGGCAATTCTTTGACCCTTTATACCAAACGGACTAGATCTTGGCATAAACTTAAAATCGAAAAAAAATATAAATAAATCCCCCAAAAATCTCATACATGATAAAGGAATGAAGATTTTTTTTAGGTTGGACATAAACTCAGTAGCTATCAATGATGAGTCAATTGAAGGAATCTTGGCATAAACAATAATAAAGTAATTAAAATAAAATAATCAACAGAAATTGCAAGGTATGAAAAAGAAGGATTTTAAAATATATATATATATATATATTATATTTTGAGATCCATATAAAATTTTAATCTAAACAGTAGATTTAAAAAATTAAACATAAAAAATTGGAAATGGATATGAAAAATTACCTGGAGAAAGAGTGGGGTTGGACATGGTGTCAGATTCCTTCAATTGACTCATCATTGATAGCTACTGAGTTGAAGTGTTTTTTAAGAACAAATATTTGGAGGTCGAAAATGAGGAAATGGCCACTCAAATTGTTTATAAAATAAATTGTAAATATCTGTAACTAATTTCTGTTCCAATTTTTGTAATTAGCACCTTTTCTAGGGTAAACTATATAAGTAGTCACCAAATTTTTAGGGTGCTTTAATTTTAGTCACTAAAATTTTAATTTGTTTTCATTAAAGTCATTGCTGTTAAAGAACGCTGACGTGACTGTTAACTTCTTGTTTAACAGAAAGTTAAAGTCCGTGACTTTAATGAAAACAGATTAAAAGTTTAGTAACTAAATTGCATATTTTAAATTCAATAATTAAAATAAAAGTGCCCTAAAAATTTAGTGGCTATTATGTAATTACCCTTTTTCTAATTATTACTTATTTTTATTGTTGAGAATTTAAGAAAATGGGTTGTCTAAAAAACAGTCACAAAATCCAAAAAAAAGTTGGTGAAATATTATTTTTTTAAGAAAAAAGAGGCAGATTCTCACCAAAATAATTTAATTCCCCCTTATCTTATTTGGAAGGCTTACTCGGGTCTTTCCTGTTTTTGTTGTAATATTTGGAAGGTAAATGTGTGCATCCAATGCACTTGATTTAAATTTTAAATTCTTTAAATTTGTGTTTTTAGATTTAAATTATTTTTTTTATTTCCAAATCATCCAAACGTTAATAATTTTTAAATTATATTATTCAATTAGACACACGAATTTGATTTGTTATTCAGATAGACACTCAAATTAATACTTACCTTAAAAGCCATTTTTCTGTTCAAAGTAATACTTACCTTAAATGATTTAAGCTAAATTTAGTTATCAATTTAAACATAGATATCGAGTTTAAAATTTTAGTTAGACAAAAATAAATATCAAATTAAATCTTAAATTTAAATTTAAATACCTGATTTAAACTAAAAATAATATATGTCAAATTATGCATTAAAATCAAATTTAAATATTAGAACATATATTTTAACTTGAAATTCACTAATATACATTTTTACTCTTGAATAGTGATTGAAACATGGATGGACTGCATGTTCCCAACTTGGCATGCTTACAAAAAAGACTGATAAAAGTATCTAAAACTAAAATTCAATGTGGTTAAGTGCGTGTTTTCCACGTGTCATAACGGAAATAGAAAGTTACGAATTAATCTGCACCGTGTAAAATCAACAACAATATGATTTTGTGGGTTAAGAACTAGGTCCAGGGAAAGACCGAGAGGGGGCTGGATGTGGCGGTCGCCCCCTAAAATTTAAAAAAAAAAATACAAATTTCCTATATGTTTCTTATTGGAAACCTATTTTTGCCCCCTAAAATTTTATAAGTTTCACCCTCTTAACATAAAGTTTTGCGTTCGTCCCTAAGTCTAGATCCCTTAAATAAGATTAGGAGTTTAAATCTTATCATTGTGAATGGAGCAATTGAGTTAGGAAGGTCACTCTCATAGTAGACATCTACAATACCGATTCGAATTAGTCAGTTAATTAGTTGAATACCGATAATTATACAAAAAATGTACCATATAAAAAAGTAAACAAAAAACAAAACCAGAGCTAATATTTGAATCTAGGGGCTAGCAGCCCCGCCCCTCTAAAATTTTTCGATTTTTTTTTAATTTTAATTTGATCATTATAATTCATGTATAAAAAAATATGATAATTTGTGTTTAGCCTCCAAAAATGTCAAGTATCATGTACCTATTTTGAGAAAGATTAGGCCAATAATTTGTATTTTAATTACGTATATAGTAATTCAGTACAATATTTCTTTCACCTTTCAAATGAACATTTGTTCCCTGTTTTCACCGTCTTACTTCAGTGTCTATAAAAACTGCATTTTTAATCATGTAAAGATCATACATTTACCAGACGAGTATGCCGAATACTAATTAGATTTTTTTTGTTTGAATTAGAATATTTACCGTCGATAACAACAATTAATTTTTTTACCGTAAATACTTATACTAAAAGATAAACGATTAACTATAAATTAACAACTCATTTTATTTTCAATTGATCAATCTTTTCGTCCTCCACCTTGTAAAAAAGACATTCATTTTGATCATGGGAGTACTATAATTCTTCCATTGAGACAAAAATGCTATAATTGAAGGACACCATTTTGGGAATGTAAGAGTGACTACAAATGTGATGGGTTGATACTTATTTTTTCAAACATTTAGTAATAATCGAGTGAATTTACCTGGGCAATAGAAGTCATTGTATATAGTCTCTAGAAATAAGAAAGTTTTAAAATGAGTTAAATTAAATAGTTACAAAGGAAAATTTCTTCAACCCTAGTCGCTCTCTACAGTCAAAATTCTTTCAATCCTAGTCGTTATCTATTTTGATCAATCCCTTTGATCGGTGGTCGGTAATCAATTTTAGTATTGGTTGCCGACTACCGGATTTATTAATTTTCTAGTTTTTTATTTTAATAAGAATTTCTTTTTTTTGTCCTTGTGACACGTTTTTTCCTCTGTCCTTGTGACATGTCTTTGTTTTTGTTTTGTGGTTTGGTTCATCTGTCTTTGTGGCATGTTTCAGCATACACTAGTGATCGATTGTTGTCCGCACAAAGACTCAATCGGCGCTAGTTTTTTATTTATGTTTTCGTCGGTGGTCACTTGGAAAGTTATATCCTCACTCGGTTGATGGTTGTTTGCTGATGAAATCAGTCTTGGGTAGCGGTACTTTTTGCTTGACAGTTTGGACGGCGCACCACTCCTTTCTTTATGTGTCTCATTTGGACAGAGACAGGAAAAATCAGTAGGCTGGTAAATTTTGTTGGTATGCTTATCTTCATAGAAATTTTCATTTTTCTTTGTTTTTGGTTGTTTTTGGGTTATTTAATCCAAATATTTTTTTTCTTGGATGCATTGTAATTATATTTTTTCTATGAATTTAATAAAAAATTAGTGGTTTTTAAAAAAATAGTTACAAAGGAAAGGTAAAAGATCAGTTATGGGTCAAGTGTAAGGCATTTGGTGAAAATAAAATATTGTTCTACTTCATAAATTTTGAATTTTGATTTTTTTTAAAAGTCAGCCTATCGTGCACACAAATCAACAAACATTTTTAACCAAAAGTCTCATTTTTAATAAATATTACAGAGCCTCTGAATCTTCGAGCAGTGTCATTTCTGAGTCTGGGCAAGAGAGACACATGCCTCGGGCCCAGTTATTTTTTAGTACAACTTGTTACGAGGATTCAATGTGGTTAAGTGCATGTTCTCCACGTGTCATAACGAAAATAGGAAGTTACGAATTAATCTGCACCGTGTAAAATCAACAACAAGATGATCTTGTGGGTTAAGACACTACGTCCAATGAAAGACCGAGAGGAGGTTGGATGGGTCGGTCGCCCCCTAAAATTTAAAAAAAAAATAGAAATTTTTTATATATTTTTTTATTGGAAACCTATTTTTGTCTCCCTGAAATTTTATAAGTTCACTCTATTAACATAAAGTTTTGTGTCCGTCCTTGAGTCTAGATCCCTTAAATAAGATTAGGAGTTCAAATCCTAATGTTGTAAATAGAACAATTGAGTTAAGAAGGTCACTCGCATAATAGACATCTACAATACTAATTCGAATTAGTCAGTTAATTAGTTGAATACCGATAATTATACAAAAAAAATGTACCGTATAAAAAAGTAAACAAAAACCAAAACCATAGCTAATATTTGAATCTACGAGCTAGCAGCCCCGCCCATCTAAAATTTGTCGAATTTTTTTTTTTAATTTTAATTTGATCATTATAATTCATGTATAAAAATATGATAATTTTTATTTAGCCTCCAAAAATGTCAAGTATCATGTACCAATATTGAGAAAGATTAGGCCAATAATTTGTATTTTAATTTCGTATATAGTAATTCAGGACAATATTTCTTAATTTCACCTTTCAAATGAACATTTGTTCCCTGTTTTCACTGTCTTACTTCAATATCTATAACAACTGCATTTTTAATCATCTAAAGATCATACATTTACCAGACGAGTATGCCGAATACTGATTAGATTTTTTTGTTTGAATCAGAATATTTATCGTCGATAACAACAATTAATTTTTTTTACCGTAAATACTTATACTAAAAGATAAACGGCTAACTATAAATTAGCAACTCATTTTATTTTCAATTGATCAATCTTTTCGTCCTCCACCTTGTAAAAAAGACATTCATTTTGATCATGGGAGTATTATAATACTTCCATGGAGACAAAAATGCTATAATTGAAGGACACCATTTTGGGAATGTAAGAGTGACTACAAATGTGATGGGTTGATACTTATTTATTCAAACATTTAGTAATAATCAAGTGAATTTACCTTGGAAATAGAAGTCATTGTATATAGTCTCTAGAAAGAAGAAAGTTTTAAAATGAGTTAAATTAAATAGTTACAAAGGAAAATTTCTTCAACCCTAGTCGCCCTCTACAGTCAAAATTCTTTCAATCCTAGTCGTTATCTATTTTGATCAATCCCTTTGATCGGTGGTCGATAATCAATTTTAGTATTGGTTGTCGACTACCGGATTTATTAGTTTTCTTGTTTTTTTAATAAGAATCCCTTTCTCTGTCCTTGTGACACGTTTTTTCCTCTGTCCTTGTGACATGTCTTTGTTTTTGTTTTGTGGTTTGGTTCATCTGTCTTTGTGGTATGTTTCAGCAAACCCTAGCGATCGATTGTTGTTCGCACAGAGACTCAATCGGCGCTAGTTTTTTATTTATGTTTTCGTCGGTGGTCACTTGGAAAGTTATAACCCCACCCGGTTGATGGTTGTTTGCTGATGAAATTAGTCTTGGGTAGCGGTACTTTTTGCTTGACAATTTAGATGGGGCGCCACTCCTTTCTTTATATGTCTCATTTGGACAGAGACATGAAAAATCAGTAGGCTGGTAAATTTTGTTGGTATGCTTATCTCCATAGAAATTTTCATTTTTCTTTGTTTTTGGTTGTAAGAATTTTTTGGGTTGTTTAATCCAAATATTTTTTCTTGGATGCATTGTAATTGTATTTTTTCTATGAATTTAATAAAAAATTAGTGGTTTTTAAAAAAAATAGTTACAAAGGAAAGGTAAAAGATCAGTAATGGGTCAAGTGTAAGGCATATGGTGAAAATAAAATATTGTTCTACTTCATAAATTTTGAATTTTGATTTTTTTAAAAGTCGGCCTATCGTGCACACAAATCAACAAACATTTTTAATCAAAAGTCTCATTTTTAATAAATATTACAGAGCTTTTGAATCTTCGAGCAGTGTCATTTCTGAGTCTGGGCAAGAGAGACACATGCCTCGGCCCAGTTATTTTTTAGTACTACTTGTTACGAGGATTCAATGTGGTTAAGTTCATGTTCTCCACGTGTCATAACGAAAATAGGAAGTTACGAATTAATCTGCACTGTGTAAAATCAACAACAAAATGATCTTGTGGGTTAAGACACTGCGTCCAATGAAAGACCGAGAGGAGGTTGGATGGGTCGATCGCCCCCTAAATTTTAAAAAAATAGAAATTTTTTATATATTTTTTATTGAAAACCTATTTTGTCTCCCTGAAATTTTATAAGTTCACTCTCTTAACATAAAGTTTTGTGTCCGTCCTTGAGTCTAGATCCCTTAAATAAGATTAGAAGTTCAAATCCTAACGCTGTAAATGGAACAATTGAGTTAAGAATGTGACACCCGGGTTTGGGGGCCGGGAGAAAATAATATTTAAATAATGGTTCGGGTTTCGGTTTTATAATTAAAATAATAATTTATTGTTTTGGGCTTCACATTTTCAAACAAAAAATTTTTGTTGGACCAAAATGTAATTGAAACCTAATTTTCATGGAAATTTGCAAACACATGAGTTGCCATCTCATTAATGGCGTTTTTGTAAGTAACTCAAAGTTTGGAAAAGATGAGCTTTAAAACAAAAAAAAAGTTGTCTTCATCTTCTTCATTTTCTCTTCAAACATGAAAACCCTCTTTTCTCTCCATCTCACTTTCCCATCTCCCTTGTTCTTCATTATTGGAGCTTTTTGAAAGGTAATTACATTTCCGACTTCCTCTCATCTTCCTCTCTTTAAAAGTAAAACTAGATTTCATTTTGGTTCAAGTTTTAGAATTTGGGTTTTTGGAAGATTTGAATAAAAATGATATCTTTAATGTTTTTAACTTATGATTTTGATTTGATATTGTTAGATATGGTGTTTATGAATCAAATGGTCCAACATATATAATTTTTATAGTGTTTTATAAGAATTCCCGAATTTGGGTTTTGGTGGGGTTTTAGGAGGGTTTTTATATGAGTTTTGGGTATGGTTTGTGTTGGAAATTAAGGGTTGATGTTAGGGTAATAGTTGGGGGTTGTTTTGGAAGCATTTGGAGGTGTTAAATGTGTTGAAATCATGAGTTTTGGTTGAGGTTTATGGGCTGCTCGTGTTTGGTAATTTTGGGAGTTGTTCATGGCTTGAAATGTTGTGTTTGATGTTTGAATTGTATTTCGGGTTAGCTACCTTGATGCTTGGGCTGATTTGAAGTTATTTGGATTGTGTTGAGGTTGTTTAGAGGCAAGAGCTTGTGTTGGTGAAGCCTCGGGAGTGAATCCGGAAGCTTGAAGGTGATTGCTTGCTTGGTAATTGAGCTTGGAAGTGAAGGTGAGTGGTTAATACTTTTAAAGTGGTTTTTAAGTGGTTGGTTCAAGCATGTGGACTAGGTTGGGCTTGGTAAACCCACCTAGAGTTAGGATTAGGGTGGTAGCCTAATCCTAAGCTTTAGTTAGAGACCTTGGATGAACTCTTTAATTGATGTTATGCCTCATGTTGAATTGTGTTATGATGATTATGTATAATGTGGATATACGTATGTGTGAAATATGATGTGATAATTGTTTGGATGATATACATGTAGTTTTGGCTTGTGAAATGAGGTGGTTGCATGATTTTGAGGATCATGGTGAGTACGTGCTAAGCACGGAAATTATATTGAAATTGATGTTGTGAAAGGTTGTGGATTTTATTTAATATTGGCACTAGTATGCTTGGGTAAAATGATCGATCATTAGGATGAGTGTGCACACGAGAGTCAAAGTCCCGTGTGGCCTTGGTGGCGTTAAGGCACCAAGGAGGAGTACGGTGATGTAATATTCCACCAGAAATGTTTATATATAGTCGATGATGAGTGGAATCCCATCGACGGGGCGTGAGGATGAGTGGAATCCCCTCCGCGAGAACCGGTGATGAGTGTAATCCCACCGCAGGTAATGGTTATGTTGGAAATGCGTTCCAGCATGTTATCCGCGTATTCGAGTCATAGCTAGGTGCCAATTTGAGATTGTATGTATATGCCAATACAAGATTATATGTGCCTTCATAATTTGAGATGTGTTGCCAATATGATATGAAATGTGATTCCAATATGCATTGAGATATGTTGTTAATAATACATTGATATATATATCATTGTAAGTTGAGCTTATGAGTTGTTGAGCATGGCATAATGTTGATTATATGTTCATGCATCATGTTTAATTTGGCTCTCGTGGATCGGAGGCAAGATCATGCATCTCACCATGGTAGTTGCTTGTGCTTGGACCCTGCATTGTCGAAGGTTTGATTTATGAGCTTACCCTCACTAAGCTTTCATGCTTACGCTCATTTTTGTTCGGCAATGCAGATCTGTAGCTTGTGGGTGGCAAGGGTAAGGAAAGGTCTCCAAGTGTTGCTTTTGGTTAGCTCAAGTATGAATTTTAAATTGTAGGTTGTAATAGTTTAGCAATGGGTTAGGTGTTGTTGATTTGAATGCTTTGTTGTATATTGATGTTGGTTTGGCTTTTAGATGCTTTACTTAAATTGCAAAACCCTGCTTTATTTGCTTACCATGTATGTTGGTCATGTGCCTTTTGAGGTTGCCTATGTGCTTGGTT
Organism: Hibiscus trionum; assembly: GCA_030270665.1. NCBI lineage: Eukaryota > Viridiplantae > Streptophyta > Magnoliopsida > Malvales > Malvaceae > Hibiscus > Hibiscus trionum. The sequence goes on along the minus strand of BSYR01000020.1, from coordinate 11,185,730 downwards.
GTTGAAGCATGAAACCTTAAGTGCTTGTATGCCATCCTTTGATCAAATGCATGAATTCCTTGGTTGGATGTAGTTCGTTCATGTTGGGTGCCTCGTATGATTAGATTTGGTCGATAAGTGTGGTATGTATGCTTGAGTGTGATTAGGAAAGTCTCAAAATGCATTTAGAGTTGGTTTTCGAGTCGTTTTGCTGCAAATCTGTGTCTTACAGTGCAGGGTGTATCAGTACGCCTAAGGGCCGTATCGATACGGTCCTACACTTTGGGATGCAGATTCAGCAACGGGTATCGATACATGGGTGTGTATCAATACGCTCTTTGCTCACTGGAATTCAATTTTGGCTGGGCGTACCAATACACGGGAGTGTATCGATACGCTCTTGACTCTTTGGAATTCTGAGAAGTTGGTGAGTTTAGGGCGTATCGGTACGGGGTTAAAGCGTATCGGTACGGTTCTACCTCATTGACCATGAGGTGTTGACCGAGAAGGGCGTATCGATACACTCAAGGGCTGTATCGATACAGTATTCCTGAGTTGACTGTTTGGGTTGACCTAGTCAAGGCGTATCGATACCCTTGATTGGTGTATCGATACGGCCTGCCTTGTAAGTTTAAATTGGACAGTTTAATGTATGGATTGAGGTTCAAATGTGCTTCATTATCGATATTTTCCATTGACGTGATCACTTAAGAATTAACATGCCTTTAGACAAGATTAAAATGAAAGAAAATTTTTAGGGTTGCTAACCGAGGGGAAACCTTAACGGGTTTCGCTTTGGTTTTCCCCGTGTGGCTCACTCGGACCGGTCATCCGGCTAGACCGGGATGAGGGGGTTACATTTGTTGGTATCAGAGCTTAAGGTTTCCGAGACCTTGGGCAGGTAATTAAGTGAGGTAAGTTTAATTGTTGTATTGTGATTGCACGGTGTTTGCTTGTCATGTAAGCATGTTGCATGTTATTCGTGTATGATGTGATATGTGATTGTTTGATTGTGAATGTATGTTGTTTGATCGTACGCTTATGTTTACTTGTTTAGCAAGTATGCCTTGTTATATGCTTGGTTGAGCATGTATGTGTGTTGTTTTGTTTGATTTGAAGCATGTTGAGTAGAGCCTCATTGCTTCTATTACATTGGAAAAAAGAGATTTTTAAATGAGGGAACCATACTTGAGCCACTTGGACCCTTTCCTTTACCAACCCAATTTGTATGTAAATTTGTAGTTTTTGTTGATTTAATGCTTTTAGTAAGTTTGAGGTCAAGGCGTGGGCCATGAATCGGTAAGTGGGAGCTGTGGTTTATGAATATGTGGATGATGTTGAGGTAGTTCATCGCTATAGTTAGGGAAGTATGGTTGTACCGGAGTTGAGGTACAATTTGCTTGTTTGAGCCCGTGTGTAAGTGGGCTAGCTCCGGTTGTTAGGGAACGATGTGATTGATTCTGGTATAGTTGGTAAAAAGAAGTGAAGACTTGTGAGTGTGATTCAGAGTAGTGTCGATGCTATAGTAGTTAAGCCCTTGGTACAATTTTGCGTTTGTCCCTTCTAATTGATTCTGAGTCCGTACTTCCGTTTATTGTTAGCAAGCATGCAAGTTTGAATATGCTCGGTGAAGTGTTAGAGGTAGGTATGAGTATCTTAGTTCTTTTGGTGAGATCAGGGTAAGGGTTTCGTGTGAGTAATTTGAAATTCAGAAATGTTAGTTAGTGATCGTTGGGGTTCGCCCTATGGTTTTCATACCAGACAACCGGTCAGTATCCGTGAGTGGGAATCGATTTGTGTGATTGGGCCAGTGTACGCCTGAGTTGTCTTTCAGCAAGAAGGAGAAATGAAGTCGCTTCCGATGTAGTCGAACCGAGAAGGAATTCTTGAGCTCTAACTCCAGATTGTTTGGTAGAAGGATGTTATAGAACGAGTTCCAGCATGATTGTTTGTGTGTGGTCAGAACTGAATTTTGAAGTTTTGAGATGCTCTAAGAACAGTTTTGAAGAGTTAGGTTATGTAGAAGGACCAGCCTGAAAACAAGAGAACCGAAGACTATCAGCTGTGTACATGTGAAGTTGCAATTTCTGCGGATTCGTCCTTTTGTGTGAGCATGCAAAGAAATTTGATATACTTGTTGAGGCCTTAGACGTAGGGACGCGTGTGACTAGACCTTTTGGTGAGATAGTGGTGGTCAGAAAGATGCAAGGAAGATGTCTGTTGATGGTTCAGGGTTATGTGATTCCAGTAGATGTGAAATAATTATCTTTTTACAGTTTTGATGTAACTTTTGGCATGGTTTAGCTTGAAGAACACAGAGTTAGGGTATACTTTGAGACAAATAGAGAGAGTTGCCTTGAAGTCGCAGATTACTATGAGACTGTAATAGTAGGTGAGGATGTGAACTCCTTATCGAATGTTGATCCAGCTTTAGAGGTTAAAGATTGAGTGAGTTTAGTTGATAGGCTTGCCTAGAAAATATGATAGACCGCAAAATGTTAGAATAGTTTGTGATTTTCCTAGAAGTGTTTAGAAGAATTTCCCGGTTTGTCTCTTGTTGGGGAAGAAGAGCTTATTATTGATACCGTCTTTGAGTTTTCTCCTGTTCTGATTGCTCTGTATCTTATGATTCCCGGAAGAATTGAGAATGTTGAAGAATCCACTACGAGATTTGTTAGACCTTAGTTTGATTTGGCCTAGTACATTATCTTAGAGTATGACAGTGCAATTTGTGAAGAAGAGAGAAGACAATACGAGAATGTGTTTAGATTACACACAGTTGAAACAATTGAAAGTGAGTAGCTAGTATCCGTATTCGAGTGTCGGTGATTTGTTGATCAGTTAGGGTGTGCTCTAGTCTTTTTGAAGATAAATTTGAGATCCGATTACTACCTGTTGAGAGTGAGAGAGGTTGGTGTACCGAAGACAACTTTTGGGGCAAGATGTGATCGCTTTAAGTTCCGAGCTATGCCGTTTCATTTGACTAGTGTGTTAGTTACTTCTATAGAGATGTCGAGCAGAATATTTCCTGAACTCCTTGATCAGCTTGTAATAGCTCTCATAGATGATACATGGGTATATTCAAGTACCGAAGAAGACCATGACAAGCTTTAGAGTTAGTGTGGTAGACCCTGTTAGAGAATTAGTTGTAAGCCAAGATTGAGCAAAACGAAAACTCCGAGTCAAGGAAGATGTTCTCCTAGGACTTGTAGATCAGCCAAGTGTATTAGAGTAAATCCTAAGTAGGCAGAAGAAGATGTGAGTTGGAAGAAAATTGAAGACTGTGACAGGTATCTATAGTTCCTAGGTCTAGCATTGTTACCATCGAAGGTTTGTAAATGATCTTTTGAAGATAGCTGCTCCTTTGACAGATTGCTGCAGAAGAATGTTCAGTTGTGTGGTTAGATGCGAAACAACGAGCCCTTGAGAAACCGAAAGAAACTTTGAAGAGAGCTTCGACCTTGATCCAGCCTATATTAGAAAAAGAGTCTATAAACCACAGTGACACGTTACATGTAGGGTTAGGTTGTGTGCTTATGCAAGACAGAAGATTTCTGGCTTATTCGTCGAGACAGTAGAAAATCCATGAAAAGAATTATCCGACACGAGACATAGAGTTAACTACAGTTGTAATGCTTCGAAGACTTAGAGACAAAGCATGTATGGTAAGAAATGCACAATGTATTCATCATCAGAGCTTGAAGTATTAGACGACTTAGGAAGGGTTGAAACTTGAATAGCATAAAGTTTTAGAACTGCTTGAAGACTGTAATCTCAAGATTGAGTACCATCCGAAGATAGTCAACGTAGTAACCGATGTTCCGAGTCATATTTGTTGTTAGATTAGTAGTAGAGTCGTGAGATGTATTTGCTGAATTTAGTTTACCAAATGATAGTGGTTTTGTGGCCGAGTTTCAGGTTGAACCTACATTGAGTCAGAATGATTAAAGAGAAACAGTTGCAAGACAGATTCTTGACACCTCACGTGCAAGACATAGCAGAAAGAAGACCTTCAGAATACAATTTCAGAGATGATAGAGTTTCGCATTTTAGAGACAGAATAGTTGTGTCGATTGACATAGTGTTTTGAGACGTATTGTTTTGGCCGAAGCACACGGCAGTTCATTGGTATTGCATTTGAGTAGTATGAAGACGCATTGTGGGTTGAAGATGAGTACTTCTAGATTGAGTTGATGGATGATGTGGTTCAGCATGAGAGTAATTAAGTGTATAGTTTGCCAGTGTGTCAAGACCGAGCATCAGTTTTCTTCTAGTTGTTACATCCGTGGAGGGTTCTTAGTGAAAGTGGGTAATAGAGATTCGAGATTTCGACTAGATTTTTGAAGACGTTTGCATAGTGTTTGGTTGCCTGTTGAAGTCAGATGGTTAGTCAGAAAAAGGTTACGGGTCAAGCATTAAAACAGTGTTGTATGAGATAGTGAATCGAGCTAGTTCTGTTGTTTATTTGTTGCGGTTACCACCAGAGTTAGAAAGGGGTTTGTGATGTGTTCCGTGTATCTGTGATTCAGAAATGTGAAGCTGATCTGTCTTGTGCTATGTTTGTTGAAGAGGCTGAGTCGAGTTTGAAATTGGCATGCACTGAAGGACTCGTTGAGATCTTAGCATCAGATAGCTAATGTTGTGTGGTAAGTCTGTAGAGTTGGTGAGTATGTTGTGGTGAGAAGAAAAAGGGAAGTGTGGAGGGGCTGCTTCCGTGGCTCTTCCTGTCTGATAAATTTCGGGGACGAAATTTCCTTAAGTGGGGGAGAGTTGTGACACCCGGGTTTGGGGGCCGGGAGAAAATACTATTTAAATAATGGTTCGGGTTTCGGTTTTATAATTAAAATAATAATTTATTATTTTGGGCTTCACATTTTCAAACAAACAATTTGTGTTGGACCAAAATGTAATTGAAACCTAATTTTCATGGAAATTTGCAAATACATGAGTTGCCATCTCATTAATGGCGTTTTTGTAAATAACTCAAAGTTTGGAAAAGATGAGCTTTAAAACAAAAAAAAAGAAAGTTGTCTTCATCTTCTTCATTTTCTCTTCAAACATGAAAACCCTCTTTTCTCTCCATCTCACTTTCTCATCTCCCTTGTTCTTCATTATTGGAGCTTTTTGAAAGGTAATTACATTTCCGACTTCCTCTCATCTTCCTCTCTTTAAAAGTACAACTAGATTTCATTTTGGTTCAAGTTTTAGAATTTGGATTTTTGGAAGATTTGAATAAAAATGATATCTTTAATGTTTTTAACTTAAGATTTTGATTTGATATTGTTAGATATGGTGTTTATGAATCAAATGGTCCAACATATATAATTTTTATAGTGTTTTATAAGAATTCCCGAATTTGGGTTTTGGTGGGATTTTAGAAGGGTTTTTATATGAGTTTTGGGTATGGTTTGTGTTGGAAATTGAGGGTTGATGTTAGGGTAATAGTTGGGGGTTGTTTTGGAAGCATTTAGAGGTGTTAAATGTGTTGAAATCATGAGTTTTGGTTGAGGTTTATGGGCTGCTCGGGTTTGATAATTTTCGGAGTTGTTCATGGCTTGAAATGTTGTGTTTGATGTTTGAATTGTATTCCGGGTTAGCTACCTTGATGCTTGGGCTGATTTGAAGTTATTTGGATTGTGTTGAGGTTGTTTAGAGGCAAGAGCTTGTGTTGGTGAAGCCTCGGGAGTGAATCCGGAAGCTTGAAGGTGATTGCTTGCTTGGTAATTGAGCTTGGAAGTGAAGGTGAGTGGTTAATGTTTTCAAAGTGGTTTTTAAGTGGTTGGTTCAAACATGTGGACTAGGTTGGGCTTGGTAGACCCACCTAGAGTTAGGATTAGGGTGGTAGCCTAATCCTAAGCTTTAGTTAGAGACCTTGGATGAACTCTTTAATTGATGTTATGCCTCATGTTGAATTGTGTTATGATGATTATGTATAATGTGGATATACGTATGTGTGAAATATGATGTGATAATTGTTTGGATGATATACATGTAGTTTTGGCTTGTGAAATGAGGTGGTTGCATGATTTTGAGGATCATGGTGAGTACGTGCTAAGCACGGAAATTATATTGAAATTGATGTTGTGAAAGGTTGTGGATTTTATTTAATATTGGCACTAGTATGCTTGGGTACAATGATCGATCATTAGGATGAGTGTGCACACGAGAGTCAAAGTCGCGCGTGGCCTTGGTGGCGTTAAGGCACCAAGGAGGAGTACGGTGATGTAATATTCCATCGAAAATGTTTATATATAGTCGATGATGAGTGGAATCCCATCGACGGGGCGTGAGGATGAGTGGAATACCCTCCGCGAGAACCGATGATGAGTGTAATCCCACCGCAGGTAATGGTTATGTTGGAAATGCGTTCCAACATGTTATCTGCGTATTCGAGTCATAGCTAGGTGCCAATATGAGATTATATGTATATGCCAATACAAGATTATATGTGCCTTCATGATTTGAGATGTGTTGCCAATATGATATGAAATGTGATTCCAATATGCATTGAGATATGTTGTTAATAATACATTGATATATATATCATTGTAAGTTGAGCTTATGAGTTGTTGAGCATGGCATAATGTTGATTATATGTTCATGCATCATGTTTAATTTGGCTCTCATGGATCGGAGGTAAGATCATGCATCTCACCATGGTAGTTGCTTGTGCTTGGACCCTGCATTGTCGAAGGTTTGATTTATGAGCTTACCCTCACTAAGCTTTTATGCTTACGCTCCTTTTTGTTCGACAATGGAGATCTGTAGCTTGTGGGTGGCAAGGGCAAGGAAAGGTCTCCAAGTGTTTCTTTTGGTTAGCTCAAGTATGAATTTTGAATTGTAGGTTGTAATAGTCAAGCAATGGGTTAGGTGTTGTTGATTTGAATGCTTTGTTGTATGTTGATGTTGGTTTGGTTTTAGATGCTTTACTTAGATTGCAAAACCCTGCTTTATTTGCTTACCATGTATGTTGGCCATGTGCCTTTTGAGGTTGCCTATGTGCTTGGTTGTTGAAAGCATGAAACCTTAAGTGCTTGTATGTCATCCTTTGATCAAATGCATGAATTCCTTGGTTGGATGTCGTTCGTTCATGTTGGGTGCCTCGTATGATTAGATTTGGTCGATAAGTGTGGTATGTATGTTTGAGTGTGATTAGGAAAGTCTTAAAATGCATTTAGAGTTGGTTTTCGAGTCGTTTTGCTGCAAATCTGTGTCTTACAGTGCAGGGTGTATCGGTACGCCTAAGGGTCGTATCGATACGGTCCTACACTTTGGGACACAGATTCAGCAAGGGGTATCGATACACGGGTGTGTATCGATACGCTCTTTGCTCACTGGAATTCAATTTTGGTTGGGCGTACCGATACACGGGAGTGTATCGATACACTCTTGACTCTCTGGAATTCTGAGAAGTTGGTGAGTTTAGGGCGTATCGGTACGGGGTTAAAGCGTATCTGTACGGTTCTACCTCGTTGACCACGAGGTGTTGATCGAGAAGGGCGTATCGATACGCTCAAGGGCTGTATCGATACGGTATTCCCTGAGTTGACTGTTTAGGTTGACCTAGTCAAGGCGTATCGATACCCTTGATTGGTGTATCGATACGGCCTGCCTTGTAAGTTTAAAATGGACAGTTTAATGTATGGATTGAGGATCAAATGTGCTTCATTATCGATGTTTTCCGCTGACGTGATCACTTAAGAATTAACATGCCTTTGGACAAGATTAAAATGAAAGAAAATTTTTAGGGTTGCTAACCGAGGGGGAACCTTAACGGGTTTCGCTTCGGTTTTCCCCGTGTGGCCCACTCGGACCGATCATCCGGCCAGACCGGATGAGGGGGTTACAAAGAAGGTCACTCCCATGATAGACATCTACGATACTAATTTAAATTAGTCAATTAATTAATTAAATACCGATAATTAAACCAAAAATTCACCGTATAAAAAAAAAGTAAACAAAAAACAAAACCAGAGCTTATATTTGAATCTAGGGCTAGCAGCCCCGCCCCTCTAAAATTTGTCGAATTTTAATTTAATCATTATAATTCATGTATAAAAAATATGATAATTTGTGTTTAACCTCCAAAAATGTTAAGTATCATGTACCAATATTGAGAAAGATTAGGCCAATAATTTGTATTTTAATTTTGTATATAGTAATTCAGTACAATATTTCTTTCACCTTTCAAATGAACATTTGTTCCCAGTTTTCAGTCTTACTTCAATGTCTATAACAACTGCATTTTTAATCATGTAAAGATCATACATTTACCATACGAGTATGCCGAATACTAGTTAGATTTTTTTGTTTGAATCAGAATATATATCGTCGATAACAACAACTAATTTTCTCACCACAAATACTTATACTAAAAGATAAACGGTTGACCATAAATTAACAACTCATTTTATTTTCAATTCAGATCAATCTTTTCATCCTCCACCTCGTAATAAGACATTCATTTTGATCATGGGAGTATTATAATTCTTCCATTGAGACAAAATGCTATAATTGAATGACACCATTTTGGGAATGTAAGAGTGAATACAAATGTGATGGGTTGAGACTTATTCATTCAAACATTTAGTAATAATCGAGTCAATGTAAACATGGGCAATAGAAGTGATCGTGTATAGTCTCTAGAAAGAAGAAAATTTAAAAATAAGTTAAATTAAATAGTTATAAAGGAAAATTAAAAGATTAGTTATGGGTCTCAAGTATAAGGCATATGCTGAAAATAAATTGTTGTCCTACTTCATAAATTTTAAATCTTGATATTTTTTATAAAAGTTGGCTTATCATGCATACAAGTAAAAAAAACATTTTTAATCAAAAGTCTCATTTTTAATAAATATTACAGAGCCTCTGAATTTTTGAGCAGTGTTATTTCTGAGTCTGGGCAAGAGAGATACATGCCCCGTGCCCAATTATTTTTCAGTACTACTTGTTATGAGGGTTCAATTTTCCAATACTATCTATTGTTTTCAATATTAATTATTAGGAGCACAGTTTTTTTTTTCAGCACTTGTTATTAGTGTCCCAATTTTTTCTAATATTTGTTATTATGGATCTACTCTTAAAATTGATTTCTTTTTCTAATATTTGTTATTAGGGTTCTATTTTTCTCAATACTTGTCAGTAGTGGCCCAATTTTTTTTCAATATTTATTATTAGAGACATACTCTTACAATTTATTTTTTCACCACTTGTTATTAGGAGTCTATTTTTTAAAATACTTATTATAGAAACATACTATTTAAATTTATTTTTTTTCATACGAGCACTACAAGAAAATGTATTTTTAGTGACATTAAAACGGGTCATTAAAAGTATTAAATAATTTTTTTATGGCAACTTCAATTTTTTATAATTGTTATTATTACTACTAAAAACAACAATTCACGTATAGTATAGAGACTAATAAAAATATTTTACTTTTTGACAAACTAGTTTATGAAAACTTCAATTTTTTATAATTTTTATTATTATTACTATTATAAAAATAAATTTATTATTGTAAAAATATTTATTTTTTATTGGTGACAAAATTTATCACAATAAAAAATAAAATTTTAAGTGACAAGCAATTTAAGTGTCACAACAAATATCAAATAATAGTGATCACTTTATATATCGTCACTATCATGTGACAAAGTTTAGTGACAATGAAATTTGTGTCATGGTTACAGACGTGTAGTGAGAATTTAATAGTGAAAAAATGTAAATGTAATCGTCACAATTACTGCTACAACAATGACCAAATAAATATAAATCATAATTAGTTATACTAATAGTGTCACACAAAAAAATTGACACAAAAAATTTAATATTTGTGACCAATTTACTCATCGACACTGCTAATTTGTCACTAAAAAACTATATCGTTGTAGTGGATGCTTAATTTTAAAATTCACTCTTAAATCACTAAAATTTTAGAAAATGAAAGATGTTGTTTCTGCAGTCTCTAATTTTTTTATTCAAATATAGTGTATGCATAATTTGACAAGAACTGGATACACTATATTTGAATTAAATAAAATTTTAGGGATTTAACTAAGAAAAAATAAAACTATATTAAAAATATTAGATTAAATTATAAAAATTAGAAATAAATAGGGATCAATTTCAGATTAAATAAAAAATTTAGAGACTAAATTGAATAAAAATAATTATATTAAAAATATTAGACTAAATTATAAAAATTAAAAATAAATTGTATTTTTCAAAGCTTGATTTTCTTTTCTTTCACTTTTCTATTGTACCAAGCAATGAATTGGAAAAAAATTTATTTTTCTTCTAATTTTTCATCCTATCAACCAAACACACAGATAAAAAATTTATATTTTTCATTCTTTTATTTTTCTTTCCTCTCCGCTAAACAAAGCCTAAAAGAATTTCATGCAAATGTATATTTTATATTTATTAGAATTTGCATGGATATATTATTTCCCATCAAATCTTAAGTGTCCGAGTTGGGGTTGGAAATAATAGTTCTATCCATGCAAATGTATATTTTATATTTATTAGAATTTGTCACACCGATTAAAGAAAGTATTTTATGTACAAAAAATAAATAAAAATAACTTTAGTTTAAGCAGTAAATAATTAATATATAAATTATATTGAACATGAATTTGATAATTAAATGAACAATTTTTAATTACTTTATTTAAAAATTATCAATTTTATTTCAACAACACGTTTGTTAACTTGGTTGGCGCGTAATGATAGGCAACAAATGGACCACATTCGATGTTATACTATTTCATTCCGAAACACGATCACTTATGCGGATCATAGTACAAACATAAATACTCTGTCATTATTTGTGCCTCTATGTATGATCAAATGCCAAAAATAAAGTTTATGGTTTAGTGTAGACACATGGTGCTCGAACTCAAGTCACAGAATAAAAAACATCATCCTTTATTACCGGAACCACTTCACGGGTTCTTCAGTGTTGGAATACGAATAAAAACAAGAAAAAAGTACAGAAATGAAATGTTCAAATCACTAAGAAGGGAGTTGTAAACTTTTTGTATCTTCATGCTGGTGGAAGTTTCCAACAGGTACAATTAACATAAATAAACTTCCGATTGAGCGAAAGAAAAGTAAATTGTTTAAGAAAACATTGTGCAGCCTAGTCTCTTATAAGAAAGATGATACAGTTCATCTTCTTATCAAACCTCTGGAACAGCTTCATGATCCTTAAACTCCTTAACATAAGTAATTGGAACCTGGAGCAGCTTCAATCCACTCAGACCAGTCCAATTGAAACTGTTCTCTGTTTTCTCCACCCTCTTCTTCCTTTCACGTTTAACTGGTGAAATAATACGGAAACAGAATTCTATGTTACTCGGATTCGAACAAATATATTCGATACATGTATGTGTTTGAATGTGAATATTATTAGAGCTCAAATATGTTTGAAAGTGAATATTGAGAGATACCTTTTGGCGCAGTTGAAGTTGAAGTTGAAGCTACAGTTGAAGTTGAAGGATCAGAGGTATTCATATTTTTTATTTTCTCATCAGCAGCTTCAGCTTCCTCTTTCCATGGCAGCAACTGCAGAAGTTGAAATACCAATGTAACAACAACAGATGAAGAAAATATTCATTTGTGTCAGGGAGCTAAAGATAGAGAAGAATCGAAATTATTCATCTCTGCATCATAAACAAATACAAAAAACGAACTCCAACTTCAATTCGATTATACAACCAATTTTAAAGGCACACTTACCATTACTGAAGGAAGTTCATGGGACATAATCTCTTCTTTGTTGCCTTTCGGCTTATTCGCACGTGTGCGACGCATTCCGCTTGTCTCGTACGCGTCCACTTCTTTCAGCGACCGGCACAAGAAGCGCAGCTCCTTATGGCGATAGTACTGTTAATTACCAAGGAGAGCAAAAATCATTTGTGATTAGCTTAACTGAAACTATTATTAACAAATGCATGGTTTCTTTTTTGTAAAAGTCATTTAAAGAGGGTAATTACCTTATCAGTCCTCCCATTTGGGCGTTGCTTTTCATAAACATCCCAATGGACTAGGTAGTCAGGCTGTGGTGACTTTGGATGATATGCACAACATTCAAAGATAACCATGAAATCAGTTCAAAAAAAAAAGATAACCATGAAATAATCATCACAAAATGTATTAAAAGTGGCAGTTAATGTGTCCACTACTCATTATCTACTAATTCACCGAATGGTAATGATGTTCATGTTTTCTCATCTTATATAGGTTCGAATTTCTTACCATTTTAGCTCTTCTCCTTCGAGTCGGAGCAGTGTCTTGACTTGAACCAGGAAAGAAGGAAACAGGGATTGCTTCAATCACACCACTAGTTGCTTCTGGAACCGGGACCCCTGCCAATTTTAAACAATTCAGTAAATTTTGTCCCAAATCAAGACAAAAGTTTTGTTTTACTATATAAGAAGTAAAAGGTTTAATTGTGTCCCAAATCCCCCTACTCTTTGGATTTTTTGAAATTTTGTCCCTCTACTTTTAGTCCATCTATTTGTCCCATCGATAAAATTACTAATAGATTTATGTTAAATTTGAATATGTAGCATTTTATTATTCAAAGGTTTGATTTAAAAATTAAAGTTCAATGTATATTTAAATTTAACATAAGTCAATAAATAATATTATTAATTGGACTTTAATTTAAAAGAATATGGATTAACTTTAAAAACCCGAAAGAGTGCAAGAGCTAAAGGGCATAATTACACCAAAGTAAAATAGTACAGCGATAAATGTTTAACATTTTGAAACGATAGTAAAGAAATCAAAATAAATATTAAAATGTGCCCTAAAAATCCTCAAATCCTAACTCACTTAAATATGATTTGAAAAAAAAAATACCGAAATGAGTCTAAAACAATCTCAATCTCAAATGATTCAAAACTCACCCTGAAGAAATTGCATAATGAACTCTACTCAATGTATCATTTATGATCTCAACTAATAATAATCTCTTAATTTGACGAGAGTTTTAGACTTGTGTTTTATTTTCAAGATCAGAATTCAAACCTCTAACATTTTTTATAAGACATAACGTCTCATCTAACTAAAGTAAATTATTAATATGTCTTTGTTATGTTATTCTGTGTCCTAATTTTTTAATTCATACAGAGTATTTTTAAAACAAATCTAATCCAATGAGCTTTGATTTTTTTTCTTCTTTCTCTCCTTTTATATATAAATAGTAGAAAGAGAGAATGATGCTGAGAATCGAATCCAAACTCTCATGACACAGAGTCGAAGCATTTTGTATTTTTCATGTCATCAAAGGGTTGTGAGCTCCCCCGCTCATTAGGGGAGGTGCTTGTGGACTATAACTTAGTTGTTGATATTATTTTTAGAATTTAGAGATAGTTGTTTTAATTTAAGGTTTAGGGTTATAATTTAGGGATAGTTGTTTCAATTACTCTAAAAACTAATTCTAACATATAAATCTTAAATTATAACCCTAAACCTTAAATTGAAACAACTATCTCTAAATTTTAACCCCCTACACCTAAATCCTTAAACCCTATACCCTAAACTAACTCCATATACCCTAAAACTAAGGCACTTGTGAAAACTTTTAGTTTCCACCGTCAGTGTATAGGATATTAATCCATATATAAATAGGGGAAAGATATTATTTTGATGAAAGATTTTGGATTGAAAAAAACTTTAATACATAAGTAAAGTTTACACGAGTCTTTTAATTTTATGGGTTAAAGATGTAGTTTAGTGGTTTAGGTTTTAAGATTTAGAATTTAAAGTTAGTGTTTATAATTTATGGTTTAAAATTTAATAATCTAAAATTTAAGTTTATAGTACAAATATACAAGCTTGTGTAAAATATTTTTTACAGCTTGTATATTAAAATTTATTCTCTTTTGGATTTGTGATTTTTGTCTTATTTCAGTGATTTTTTTCCTTTTCAAATATAATCAATCTAAACAAAAAAATATTCTTCTTTTTTCTCCCTTTTCTCTCATCAAAACCTAATCACATTTTCATTTTTTATTGTCTACAACAATTTTTGTCAACCGTCAATCATTTTTTTTCTCTTTTTGTTTTTTATGTTTTTTTGTTGACAACAATATATGTGTCAACATTAATCATTTTCTCTTCATCTTCTTTTCTTTCTTTTTTTCTTCATCGACTTTTCTTATTTCTTCGTTGAAATTATTTTTCTTTTTTCTCTATCCATCCTCTTGTCTCGTGTTGTTATTTTTCTTTTCTCATTACTCTTTTGATTGTGGGGTTTTCCTTATGCTATTGTTTGTTTATTTTTTAAAATTTTATATTTTTTTAAACGGCTTCTTTTAGTAGGTGTCGAACTAATTTTTAAGTACCTGGCTTTCTTGTGGAACGGTCTTCATTAATGATTAAAGGGGTTGAAGTTACTCATAAATGACTTTCCCGGTGATGTATGAACTCGTTCCTCATTGGTATGATGGAAGACTTTGTTTCATTGATGTAAACCTTTGAGGGTCGCCGATTCAATCATTGCCTCCATCTTTAGTTTCCATGAAAAATTTGAGAAAGGATAATAATAATAGATTTTTATCTCTCTTCTCTCCAAATTTATTTCTTTCAAATATAACAATAATTTAACTTAAATATTTCTTTTTTTCTTTTTGTTGATGGTCTAAAATTAGAGATTATGACTCGCATCCTTTCTGATTTGAATAGAGAGTCACAAGATAATAGATAGAACGTAACAATGATTGTGAATTTTAAAGACAAATTTTGAGTCATTAGTGTCGATCCTCATAACGGAGAGAATCAACTTCCTTTTATACTCAAATAAAAAAAATAGTAGTTGTCTTTGATAATCACCAATATATAATTACGAGTAAAAGTAAGCAAATGCTCTTAACTAAAGAAAATCTTAAGGAGCTTTTATCCGGCGGCCAGCTACTTTGATTTTGAGCGGCTAGCCTCTTTGTCCCCCACCCTTTACTTTTTTCCTTTGTCTTTTCTTCCTTTGTTGAGATTTTTTTCTCCTTTCGGTTTTGTTTTTGTTGCTTTCCTCTGGTTGGTTCGGTGGATGTTGGTGTCTTTGCTAGCCACAATTCAAATTCGGGAGCACTTTTGAAAATAAAAAGTCAGGGCTTTCATGATGACCCAAGTTAAGAAGTACGGAGTAGAATACCTCTTCCGTCTCCCATTTTCTCCTCCTCATTCTTTCTCCTTCTACAATTATATTTGACGTTTCTCCGATCCTCTCAGCAGTCCTTTTGGCATGATATTTTCGGTTGTTGGTGCATGCACATGAAATGTGATCTTGAAGTTTCTAGGCTTTGACTTTCTTTCAGTTGCTCATTCAAAAGTTCTTTTTTCTCTGGGTGGTAGAGCAGATAAGATGAGCTATGTCTTCATCGGCCAAAATGGCATGACTCTTGCTCGTATTGTCACCCTAGTGCTTAGATTCAACGGTAGTGCCCTTTGTGGTTGTCTCCTTATCCCCGATCAGTGGATCTTCAATAGATTCAGGCGGCTAACTCCTTTCTCCAAGCCCTTAAGCTTCAAGCATGTGGTTTATGCTATTCCTTCAATTGTATTTTAATTTTTCTGTTGGTTTATGCTCAAGATTTTATTTTCTTGTTTGTTTATGAACTTTTATGGTTTTTGGTGTATGTTTGATGCTTGATTAATATTTTTCCTTGTTAATAATAAAAAAACTTCCTTTTATACTCCATGTTGTCATGTGACAACTAATAATAGGAGGATAAGGATTGTCGACTACAATAGACAACCTGGAGTCATCATATGGCATATCTTACTTGTAATGCTTATCTATCACCTGTCTAACCTATTTGTCTAATGGTAAGGCGGCTGAATTATTGAATTTATCAGTCATTGTCTCATCCATCAATTATCAGGTGGTTCCTAATCCTAACCTAATTTATCATGCTTATCATGTGTTTATTACTTTTGGCATAGATTTATCTGTGTAGAATGACTATTAATTATACTAACTATGACATAAAAAATATTATTTATGTCGTGACTCGACCCAACTCTTAAAATTGGGTCATGACATAATTAATCCAACTTTCACTCTTCTTCCTAAAAGTTGAATAGTATAATCTGAATATTCTAACACTATTGAAGGTTTCAATAATATCAATTTCTTTGCTATTAAAGTTTTCTAGCAATTATAGTGAAATTTCGAACACTATTGAGCCCTTCCTCAATAGGCATATCCTTGTCACCAACCTTATCATCTTGGTAAATAAGGCATAACCAAAGTATTTGATAGTTATATAAATCCTAAATATATTTGGGATCGAACCTAAATGAAGGGTAAAATTCATTGTTATCCCTATTTATGAGACTTAAATTATTTTTTTTAATTCTGAACTTCGTACCATTTCACAAATGTTACGATATTGCTTATAAAAAATGAGATAATTATATGTTTGTATTATTTTTACAATAAATTTTAAGTTTTCATAAGAAGAAAGAAATCAACTATTAATCTAGATCTGTATGGTTCTTTATGGCAATTCTTTGACCCTTTATACCAAACGGACTAGATCTTGGCATAAACTTAAAATCGGACAAAAAATATAACTAAATCCCCCAAAAATCTCATCCATGATAAAGGAATGAAGATTTTTTTGGGGGTTGGACATAAACTCAGTAACTATCAATGATGAGTCAATTGAAGGAATCTTGGCATAAACAATAATAAAGTAATTAAAATAAAATAATCAACAGAAATTGCACGGTATGAAAAAGAAGGATTTTAAAATATATATATATTTTATATTTTGAGATCCATAAAAAATTTAATCTAAACAGTAGATTTAAAAAATTAAACATAAAAAATTGGAAATAGAGATGAAAAATTACCTGGAGAAAGAGTGGGGTTGGACATGGTGTCAGATTCCTTCCATTGACTCATCTTTGACAGCTACTGAGTTGAAGTGTTTTTTTTTCTAGAACAAATATTTGGAGGTCGAAAATGAGGAAATGGCCACTCAAATTATTCATAAAATAAATTGAAAATATCTGTAACTAATTTCTGTTCCAATTTTGGTAATTAGCAACTTTTCTAGGGTAAACTATATAAATAGTCACCAAACTTTTAGTGTAACCCCCTCGTTCCAGTCCGGACGCTTGATCGGTCCGAGTGGGCCGCACGGGGAAAACCGAAGCAAAACCCGTTAAGGTTCCCCCTCGGTTAACAACCCTAAAAAAATTTCTTTCATTTATCTTGTCTATATGCATTATTGTTGTCCTATGTGAGACACGTCAGCGGAACACAAGCAATCATAAAAACGATCATTCGAACAATCATACACAAAACAGTCCATTTTAGATTATTAGGCAGGCCGTTTCAAAACACCTTCAAGGTGTATCGAAACGCCTTGACTTGGTCAACGGTCCCAAGCCCAAACGAGGAGGCCGTATCGGAACGGAGGTCAACCGTTCCGAAACACCCTCAACGGTCAACTTCTCGTGGTCAACGAGATATTGACCGTTCCGAAACACTTAGACTCGTTTCGGAACCCCATCATCTCGGCAAATTCTCTGATTTCCAGTAGCCAAAGTGTTCCAATACCCGTTTCGGAACTGGGGTTCATAGTGGCCAAACCGTATCGAAATGAGTTCCGATACGGGGTCCCTGAAGCCAAACCCGTTCCGAAACGGCCCAGCCGTTTCGAAACACTGTCTGTCTGTAAAATCCCAAAATCTATTTTAGACAACTCCTAGAGGTTCCAAACGCCCGAAACAACTACACGAGGCATACAAACCATACAAATACATTCTAGAGGCATGCTCCCTAGCAACCATACACAACAAACACAAGATATACGAAAGGCATCTAATCCAAAGACCATTCATGTCATTTCATAAAGCATGCTTTAACAAAGGCAACACTTAGGCAAATTTTAAGGTAAACAAATACCAACATGGCTTACAAGCAAGGGCATACATCTCAAAAGCCAAGTTAACAAACACATACGATGAGTCTAACATGTTCCTAAACAACAACATCATACTCTAAAAGCATCATAGCATGAATACATGTCCTGTTGCTTGACCATTACATCATAATTAAAAAGTTCATACTTGGTAGCTAAACAAGAACCACGAAGCACACTTGGAGGCCCCTTCTTGCACTTAGCAACCCCCGAACTAAGGATCTGCATTGTCGAACAAAGAGAGAGCGTAAGCAATAAAGCTTAGTGAGGGTAAGCTCTTTAAAAACAAACCTCGACAATGCAGGGTCCAAGCACGAACTCAACCAAGGTAAATGCATGATTATACCTTCGATCCTCAAGAACCAAAATGTTAATGATGCATGAGCAATATTCAATTTTATGTCATGCTTAACAAGCTCATTTCCACAATATATGTAAGCACATATAAACATCCAAGTAGGAATCACATTCCACATCACATTGATACACATATCAATCAATATTGGCACCTAGCTATGACTCGAATACTCGGATAAACACATTGAAACTCACATCCAACAACAACTTTACCTCACGGTGTGATTACACTCATCATCGGTCTCGCGGAGGGGATTCCACTCATCCTCGCGCCTCGTCGATGGGATTCCACTCATCATCGACTATATATAAATAACAATTTTCGGGCGAACCCGTACTCCTCTTTGGTGACTCAACGCCACCAAGGCCACGCGCGAATTTGACTCATGTGTGCACACTAACATCCTAATGATCGATCATTTGTACTCAAGCATACTAGTGTCAACATTTAACTCAATCCACATTATCATTTACAACTCATTCCGTGCTTAGCGCGTACTCATCATGATCACCATCATGAACCATCCACATGCATAACACAATGCATCACAACCATGCCTCACCACACATGTATAACACATTATACATAAACAATCATATCACCAATATTACGAGGCATAAACATCAATTACAAGTTCAACCAATGTCTCTAGTTTAAGTTTAAGATTAGGCTACCACCCTAATCCTAACTCTAGGTGGGTCTACCAAGCCCAACCTAGTCCACATGCTCGAACCAAATACTTAGAAAACACTTAGAAAACTTTAACCACTCACATATACTTCCAAGCTCAAATACCAAGCAAGCAACCACCTTCAAGCTTCCGGATTTCCTCCCGATGCTTCACCAACACAAGTTCTCGCCTCTAAACAACCTCAACACAAACCAAACAGCTTTCAATCAGCCCAAGCATCAAAGTAGCTAACCCGGAATACAATTCAAACATCAAACTCCACATTTCAAGCCATGAACAAACCCCAATTTTATCCAATTCGAGCAGCCCACAATCCTTGATCAAAACCCAAGTTTTCAACACATTTTATACCCACAAATGATCCCAAAACATCCCCCAACCATAGTACTAACATTAGCCCACCAATTCCAACCTAAAACTACCCCCAAAACTCACCCAAAACCCTTCAAAAAACCCCTTTAAACCCAATTTCGGGAATGTACTCTAAACCAAGTAAAATTCATATATGTTGAACCATTTAGCTCCTAGACTTCATAACTAACAACATTAAATCGAAATATTAAGTTTAGCAACATAAAGTTATCATTTCTAATCAAAATCTCCAAAAACTCCATTTTCAAAATATTGAGGAAAATGAAAATCATTTGTACTTTTGAAGAGAGGATGATGAGGACAAGTTGAAAATGTAGTTACCTTGCAAATCCGAGCTAAAATGGAGGAACAAGGTGATGGAATAATAGAGGGGATGAGAGCTTCTTCAAACCGTTGTTTTTGTTTTTAGAAGAAGAAGGTGAATAGTGGCTATTGATAAAATGGGGGTTTAAAATTAAAAGTTGGGCTATTTACCACTTTGTCATTAATGAATGGCTAATTCCCTTATTCTTTAAAATCCCCCAAAATTGAATTTCATTTCAATTTAGTCCAACACAAAATATTTGTTTTTGAAACCCGAGGCCCAAAAGATTATTTTAGTTATAAAACCGAACCCAATATAATATTAAAATATTATTTTCACCCGACCCCTAAACTCAGGTGTTACATTTAGGGTGTTTTAATTTTGGTCACTAAATTTTTAATTTGTTTTCATAAAGGTCATTGACGTTAAAGAACACTGACGTGACCGTTAATTTCTTGTTTAACAAAAAGTTAAAGTTCATGACTTTAAAGAAAACGGATTAAAAGTTTAGTGACTAAATTGCATGTTTTAAATTCAATAATCAAAATAAAAGTGCTTTAAAAATTCAGTGGCTAGTTATGTAGTTACCCTTTTTCTAATAATTATTTACTTTTATTGTTGAGAATTTAAGAAAATGAGTTGTCTAAAAAACAGTCACAAAATTCAAAAAATGGTTGGTGAAATATTATTTTTTAAGAAAAAAGAGGCAGATTCTCACCAAAATAATTTAATTCTCCCTTATCTTAAGGCTTACTAAGTCTTTCCTGTTTTTGTTGTAATATTTGGAAGGTAAATGTGTGCATCCAATGCACTTGATTTAAATTTTAAATTCTTTTAATTTGTATTTTTAGATTTAAATTATTTTTTGTATTTCCAAATCATCCAAATGTTAATAATTTTTAAATTATATTACTCAAATTAGACACTCGAATTTGATTTGTTATTCAGATAGACACTCAAATTAATACTTACCTTACAAGCCATTTGTCTGTTCAAATTAATACTTACCTTAAACGATTTAAACATAGATATCAAGTATAAAATTTTAGTTAGACAAAAAAAAATATCAATTTAAATCTTAAATTCAAATTTAAATACCTGATTTAAACTAAAAATAATATATGCCAAATTATGCATTAAAATCAAATTTAAATATTAGAACATATATTTAAACTAATATTTTTACAAAACCAGAGCTAATATTTGAATCTAGGGGCTAGCAGCCCCGCTCCTCTAAAATTTGTCGAATTTTTTTTAATTTTAATTTGATCATTATAATTCATGTATAAAAATATGATAATTTGTGTTTAGCCTCCAAAAATGTCAAGTATCATGTACCAATATTGAGAAAGATTAGGCCAATAATTTGTATTTTAATTTCGTATATAGTAATTCAGTATAATGTTTCTTTCACCTTTCAAATGAACATTTGTTCCTTGTTTTCACTGTCTTACTTCAATGTCTATAACAACTGCATTTTTAATCATGTAAAGATCATACATTTACCAGACGAGTATGTCGAATACTGATTAATTTTTTTTGTTTGAATCAGAATATTTATACTAAAAGATAAACCGCTAACTATAAATTAACAACTCATTTTATTTTCAATTCAGATCAATCTTTTCCTCCTCCACCTTGTAAAAAGACATTCATTTTGATCATGGGAGTATTATAATTCTTCCATTGAGACAAAAATGCTATAATTAAAGGACACCATTTTGGGAATGTAAGAGTGAATACAAATGTGATGGACTGATACTTATTTATTCAAACATTTAGTAATAATCGAGTGAATTTACATGGGCAATAAAAGTGATCGTATATAGTCTCTAGAAAGAAGAAAGTTTTAAAATGAGTTAAATTAAATAGTTACAAAGGAAAATCCCTTTAACCCTAGTCGGTCTTCACGGTCAAAGTTCCTTCAACCCTAGCCGCTCTCTACTTTGATCAATCCTTTTGAACGGTGATTGGCAATCAATTTTAGTATTGGTTGCCGATCACCGGATCTATTAATTTTTTTGTTTTTTTATTTTAATAAGAATCTCATTCTCTGTCTTTGTCTTTGTGACACGTTTTATCCTTTGTCCTTGTGACATGTCTTTGTTTTTGTTTTGTGGTTTGGTTCATATGTCTTTGTGGCATGTTTCAGCATACCCTAGCGATCGATTGTTGTTCTCACAAAGACTCAATCGGCGCTAGTTTCTGATTTATGTTTTCGTCGGTGGTCAATTGGAAAGTTATATTCCCACTCGGTTGATGATTATTTGCCGATGAAATCAGTACTGGGTAGCGGTACTTTTTGCTCGACAGTTTGGATCGTGCACCACTCCTTCTTTCTTTATGCGTCTCGTTTGGACAGGGATAAGGAGATTCAAGAGGCTGCTAAATTTTGTTGGTATGCTTATCTCCATAGAAATTTTCATTTTTCTTTGTTTTTGAGTTGTAAAGATTTTTTGTGTTGTTTAATCCAAATATTCTTTTTCTTGGATACATTGAAATTGTTTTTTCTATGAATTTAATAAAAAATTTAGTGGCTTTTATAAAAAAAAAATAGTTACAAAGGAAAGGTAAAATATTAGTTATGTGTCAAGTGTAAGGTATATGGTGAAAATAAAATGTTATTCTACTTCATAGATTTTAAATTTTGATATTTTTTTAAAAGTCACTTATCGTGCACACAAGTAACAAACTTTTTAAATCAAAAGTCTCATTTTTAATAAATATTACAGAGCTTTTGAATCTTCGAGCAGTGTTATTTCTGAGTCTGGGCAAGAGAGACACATGCCTCGGTCCCAGTTATTTTTTAGTACTACTTGTTACGAGGGTTTAATTTTTTAATACTTGTTAAGGTCTATTATTTTTAATATTAGTTATTAGGAGCACAATTTTTTTTCAACACTTGTTATTAGGGTCCCAATTTTTTAAAATATTTGTTATTATGGGTCTACTCTTAAAATACATTTTTTCCTAATATTTGTTATTAGGGTTCTATTTTTCTCGATACTTGTTAGTAGTGACCTATTTTTTTCAATATTTATTATTAGAGATATATTCTTATAATTTATTTTTTTCACCACTTGTTATTAAGAGTCTATTCTTTAAAATACTTATTATAGAAACATACTATTTAAATTTATTTTTTTCCATACGGGGCTTAATTTTAAAATTCACTCTCAGAACACTAAAATTTCAGAAAATGAAAAATGTTGTCTTCTGCACTCTCTAATTTTTTTATTCAAATATAGTGTATGCATAATTTGACAAGAAGTGAATACACTATATTTGAATAAAAAAATGTGTGAGTGCAATAAGATGGTGGGTCTGGAAGCAAATTACATGGAAATTGGAATCGGTGTTGTGAGTTGGGACTACTGACTTCACAATCACATTTCCAAAAGAATTTAAGCACATTACTTCAATGGAGGCATTGAACACAGTGATGGGTTTGCTACATATACCCAGACAGCAGCTCCGGCCTCGGAGTGGTGCAGAGCAAGATATACCCTCTTTACTTCATGGCCATGGCTTGGCTTTTTGTGGAACAGGAAAAGAATGATCTCAAGGTAATTGCTAGTAAAACTGTGATAGTTCATCGCTGAGCTCCCTTTGCCTTTCTTTCAGTTGAACTAGAAGCAGTCCTCTGATTAACATTACCAAAGTCCTTCATCTTCTCCAAAATCTCTCCCAAACTCACTAGATTACTTGACTCACAAGGTGAGATATTCCAACCACAGAAAAGAAATGAACTATGTTTCCAACCTAAATCCAACTCAGACCAGGTTCCTTCTTAACCCCTCGCTGTAGCATCAGTTCTCTGACACTCGCAGCCAATGGTTCTACAGCAGCATCAGCATAGATGCTGTGAAGAAGAACATATGATGCAGACTCTTGGGGTTCAAGCTCGATTACTTTCATTGCAGCACGATTCCCAGTTACGGCATCCTTATAAACCTTGCAAGCACTCAACAAGGCTCTCCACATTATTGGATTATTCTTGAAACCCGAGGTGAGGATGAAGTTTTCAGCCTCTGCTAGCCTTCCAGCTCGACCAAAGAGGTCAACAACACAGCAGTAATGCTCTATGCTGGTTTCAACACCGTAATCCTTCATGCTTTCAAAGTATCTGTGGTAATTCAAAAGGTTACACATAGTTATTATGAATAAAAGCAAAGGAATAAAATCTGCTTGAACAGAAGCTCCTACGGAGATTGGCATAGAGAAACAGAATGCTTATGGGAGAAATATAGCAGCTCAACAAGACAAGAAAAAAGAGGAAGTTGGGACTTCAAAACCAGTGCATATATTTACAAGTATTCTATCATCCGCATAAAACAAAGTGCTATTCTATATAAAGCTAAATTAAGTTCCCAGCATACTAAAGTTAGTGAATCATTAATTTCCAAGTACTAACAATTTCCCATTGTAAAAATTTGGGCAGCGTGTAGATTGATTCAGTCTAGAAATTTATGGATGCAACCCTTCACGTCCTCATGCATGCACATCACAAATACAAATGCAGTTAGAAATGATAGAAGGGATGACTCCATTGACATACTTTAATCCTTCTTCGACAAGCCCACCATAACTGCAAGCAGATAAAACTCCTACAAATGTAATCTGATTAGGCTTAATCTCGTGTTCCTTCATCAACCCAAAGAGGTTTAAAGCATCCCTAGCACAGCCATGTTGTGCGCAGCTACAGATCATCACTGACCAAGAAACCACATCTGGATTCTCTGTCTCTTGAAATGTCAGATTAGCGGAATCTATGTCGCCACACTTTGCATACATGCAAATCTGTGAGTTTTGAACAATTCTGAAGTTCCCAAAGCCACTTTTCACTACATGTCCATGAACCTGCTCTCCCAATCTTGCAATTGCTAGATCTGCACAAGCACTCAAAATGTTTGAGATAGTGAACTCATCTGGTCTTCCTCCACAGGCCATCAGTTCATAAAAGAGACTCAATGCACTTTCAAATTTCCCATTTTGAATATAGCCCGCAATCATGGATGTCCACAAGACAATATCACGCGTGGGTGTTGATCTAAAACATTTCAAACCATCTTCAGTTGATCCCATCAAGGAATACAGTTCAATAAGTGCACTTCCTATGAACTCATCAGACTGCAAGTTATACTTGCATATTTGAGCGTGAATTTGCTTTCCATAGACAAAATCTCCAACTGCAATACAAGCTTTAAGCATGCTTGAGAATGTAAATTTTGAGGGCTTCAACCCTTGTCTTTGCACTTCAAAGAAAAGTCTGCAGGCTTCGTTTGCACATTCCTTGCTAATGCTTCCTGTTTCTATAAATCCAGATATCATGGCATTATACATGACAATATTGCGGTTTGGCATGCTTGTGAAAATTTTGATTGCACTATGTAGTTCTCCCATTTTTGCATACATATCAAGCAATGCCGTCCCAACAACAATGTCGATATCAAACCCGAGTTTCATTATACATCCATGAAGCATTTTCCCACACATTATCCCTACATCCATGTTCGTACAACAAGCCTTCAAGACACTTCCCATGGTATAAGTATTCAAGTTCAAGCCGTTTCGATGCATGCTTGTTAATAGTTTCAACATTTCTTCATTTTTATTCATACGAACATAACCAGCAATCAATGTATTCCATGAAATCTCATCAATCTCCTTGGAATTCTCAAACAAAAATCGTGCCTGATCAACACACTCACATTTGCAATACATATCTATCAAGGAGTTCGACAAAAATCCTATCTCACTCAATCCACTCACTACAATCAATCCATGAATTAGCTTCCCTTGCCTGAGATCCCCAGTCTGAGTGCAAACATTTAAAGCACCAGCATAAGTGAACTTATCAAGTTTCAAACATGCTTTTCTAGCTTCAGAAAAAACCATCATGGCTTTATCAAAAGCACCCATCTGGTTATATCCAGAAATCAAAGAGTTATAGGAAACGAGATTTGGTTTGGGCATTTTGTCAAACAAGCGGTGAGCAACATCCATTTCACCAGCTTTGGAGTACATGTTTAAAAGATTGTTCAGCAAAAAAAGGCATGGCTTGAAAGCAGACTTAATGATATGGGCATGGGCAAGTTTCCCGTGGAGCAAACAACTGGATTTGGTGGAGCGTTGAACGAGTTTTGTGTAGGTAACAGAGTCGAAAGATAGATGCATGTAACGTGTTTGATAAAATTGGTTGAAAATAAGGGGCTTAGGTAAGCCAAGGAGCTTGGTTTTCTCAAGTAGCATGGCCTCTTATCATTCAGGTTGCCCTTAAACACACAAGCCAAAACGGTAAGTGGATTAAATGTTATATATATATATTCTCCTTAAAAAATTCCTTATTTTCAATTTTTAATCTCATCCATCAAATTCACTCGGCCAATGATCATGAACAGTAAAACTAACTGAATTTCTTAAGTAAATCCTATCTCTCTCTATACATGAGATGGTATTTTCTTACTCCATGTAAAATTTAAAAGTTTTACACTTTTTTTGGATCATTAGACAAAGGTAAATAGATATTTGAGATTAACCGTAGGAAATGTAAAGATTATCGCGGGAGAAAAAGAAATACGGAAATAATCTTAGCCATTTATTACCATCATTCAACTGTCTAAAAATATAAAAAATAGGCTTAAGCTTTTAGGATATTCGGTTACCCATATTTAACATCGTATCAGATCGATCTTCGAGTCGAATCCAGTATTTCCTCTGCTATAGAGTTCATGTCAAGACCTCTGTTTTGCTTTGCCTTGCCTAGTACTGCTCCTTGAAAACACTAGGTATAATTATAATTGCAAACATTAACGTAGACTATAGAATATTATGATTATAATATAGAGTTAAAAACTAAATCATTATGGCACGCTATGTTGAATATAAGATCCTCCAAAAGTTATCAAAGTACATAACAAACTACAAAGGAAGTTGAACATATATCTACACTAGACCCTTGTCCGACACCGACGAGCCAATCCGAGCAACATGGCTGGCTTTAGAAGAAATTTATAACGGTACTTCGCCTAGCATAAATATAAGATTTTGTAGAATATACATAGAAAAGTAATCCCACGGCACTGAGTGCAGCAAGCAGCCAATAAAAGTAATCAAGATGTGCCCTATTCAGATTATCTGCAAACCAGCTATCTCGACCATCCCCGCCGGTTGCTTTCTCGATAACAGAGATGAGAAAGCTGCTTAAGAAATCTCCTACACCAAGGACGCTGAGGTAGACTGCAATACCTATGCTTCCTAATTCATCAGGCATCTGATCATAAAAGAATTCTTGAAGACCAACAATGGCAAACACGTCGGATAATCCATACAACGTGTATTGAGGGATCAGCCACCACACACTCATCGGAACCGTCACATTCGGCTGGTCTATCAACCCATGTTCTCGAGCAGTTGTAAGCCTCTTCGTCTCTACTAAAGCAGCAATCACCATTGCTACGGCTGATAGAGCAATGCCGGTTCCTATTCTTTGAAGCATTGTAATTCCGGCTGGTTTTCTGGTGACAGCTCTTGCTAAAGGAACAAATAATCGATCGTATATGGGAATGAAGAGAATAATTGCAAAGCTTATGAAACACTGAAGTGAAGCAGCTGGTATTTTCAACCCTGCTGTAATTGATCTGTCCATTGTAGCACCTTGCTTGGTAAACAATGTTGATGACTGTGCAAAAACAACTGCATAAATCAAGCTTGTAGCCCATATAGGTACAAGCCTTAAAACAGCCTTTGCTTTTTCAACCTCTCTGATGCTGCACACTTTTCCCTGCTCCATTGTACCGTCTGGGGCAAGCAGGGCATTCTCGAGGAATCTACCACCACATTCGAAAATCCATATTGCCATGTTAGAGAGGTTCGTTACAGATAATGCAAAATAGAAACATTTTCCGCAATTTTCCGTTTATTTCCTTAAGGAAACCGTGCACAAGACTTCAGTTATCGATGTTCACCAAAGCTTCCTATTTATTGTTTGGGACCTCTAGTCTCCCGTAGTCAGATGGTCCCGATTAATAAATATTTCTTATCACTACTCAACTACCGTTGGTTTTACATACATATTATGGTCCTAATTTCGATTATAGGAATATATGCGACTTACTTGAATTGCTTGGAACTTTCAGTTGGAAGAGCTTCCTCTGTAGCAATTGCTGAAGAAGCTGTTTTTCGGTTCCTAAAAGCCAAAACGAAAACACGACCAATCCTCACAAAAGGGTTTACTTCATCCCCTTTGACACTATACCTGTAAGTGGTTGTTCCAAGCACAAAAACAAGCAGTGCAACAGTCATCACAATACCAGGTATTGCAAATCCAAGAACCCAACTTAGATTGTCTTGAATGTAAGTTAAAACCAAAAGGGTCACTAAGATGCCGACAGCGATACCAAAGTACCACCAATTAAAGAAAGAACTCTTGGCTTTGCACTCCTCAGGGTCTTGTGCATCGAATTGATCGGCACCGAAAGCTTGAACGCAGGGTTTGTGCCCACCTTGTGCAAATGCTATCAGATATAGTGAGAAGAAGAACAGTATCACTTGAAACCGAGGCACCGATGAAGTGTTTAACGTGACATTATCTGCATTATGGGCACCGGAAATGGTGACGGATGAAAGTGTAGCTGACAGAGTCAACAAACCTAACCCCTGTATGTAAAGAAAATCAATTAGTAAGGACAATTAAAATAATCCCGAGGCTGAGTACCCTTTTAGCTTATGATCTTCAATTAATCATCAGTTTCCCCAAATCTTCAATGAGAAAGCTAAGTCAAGCAACAAATTGCTCCATTTCCAGTTCATATTACAGCTGTTTCTCAATCTTAAATTGAAAGCAACTTCTTGATGAGTAAGCTTTTGAATTCTAAACCGAAGCTTAAGTTCAACTACTGGTTTCAATGGAAGTAATTATGTTCTAAATTTGGAATGAAAGGGGGGGAAATGATTTACCAAAACGTAAACAAGGGAAGCAAGGATGATGGTGCGGTATCGGCCAAGAAAAGAATCGGCAAGGAAAGCACCCAAGAGAGGGAGAAGCGCCGCCACTCCCGACCAGGCGTTAATTTGTGCGGCGGCGGCGGCAGTGGACTGAGCCAGAGGTCCCGTTAAGTAAGTAATGAGATTTGAGGAGATCCCATAATAAGCAAACCTCTCTGCAACTTCAACGGCAATGATGAAAAAAGCCGATCTCCAACCACCGGAGTTTGAACGGCGGACAGGGCGGCCTTTGAAATCAAGGCAGGCATTAACTGTGTCATCCAAAAGTGGAGTTTCAGCAGCGGCCAGATTGGAGTTGGACATTGCCAAAAGCTTTGAAGTTTGGACTATGGAGTTGAGATCGTGAAGAACTTATATTCAATTCGATATTTGTTTTTTTTAACTAATTAAAGCAGACGTGTCAAATAATGGTCAAGTCATGTTTACAAAGTTAACGTTGATCTCGTCTCGGGCTAACGTAACTACGTAAGACACGTTTCGGTTATTATGCGGCATCAACCGAAAATGTTATAAAATACAGAAATAAAAAATATTGAATTTTTTGATAACATATTAAGTTGATGATTAAGTATCAAAACTTAACTTCGAGTATCGATACTTATCGCTTCTGATAACATTTTAGGTTTTTATAAGTATCGAAATTTGTCTCTAAGTATCGATATTGTCGCGAGACACCTACTTAAAATGTTATCAAAAAGTATATCATATTCAATTTCGTATTTCGTATTTTATAACGTTTTCAATTAGTGTCGCATCATAGCTGTACCGCGACTATGCCGCACCGTAGAGCATTGATTTGTGTAATAAAATATTAAAAGTAAATACATAATTAGAAAAAAAAATAATTCAAAAAATAAATTCTAAATTTAAGGTTTATGCTTAGAATTTATTATTGGTTATATTTTGATACGTAAGTTGTGTAAAAAAATTTAGACATCCATATTTAAACTATAAAATCCAAAACTTAAATTCTTAACACTAACACTCAAAAACATAAACCCTAAACTTTAACCCCTACACTCTTAATTTTGATCATAAATTTTAAATTTTACGTCCTACAATCTAAACCCTAAACCTTAAAATTAAAAGGCTTGTATATATATTTATAATCGTACAGTCATTTATCAAAGTACTTTTTTTATTATATATATTATAATTGTTTCTTATTCTTTTAATAGTATATAATATAGTCAATGGGTTAGGTAACCAAGGGAAAATATTTAAAGTTCTCCGAATATTTTATTAAGAATTTATCATATATACAAGATATAACTTATATTAGATTTATTGAGCGGTTCATGTCATAAAAGGATAATATTATTTGTTTATACGATTCAGATTTAACTCTTTAACTATTATAGCTCACCCATTATTGTCCTAGTGATAAAAAATGATATAATTTATTCAGGTAATTCGGATTTGAGTACCAGTTCTGCATGATGTGTGTGTCTTCTTAAAAAAAGACTAAAGAAGTTGAACAGATATTACCCTTGTATCACTTTGAACAATTTATTTAATATTTCATTAATAAATATAGAAACATAATTAAAATTTATCAACATATTATTTTCATTGTTTTGTTAAATAAATACTACAAATACAACTAAAAAATAAAAGGCAATCAATAACTTACTAGATTGTCACTTGAAAAATATGTAAAGTTATGAAGGTAGAAGGTGGGGGCCATGAACGGTCACTCATGTTGTTTTCCTACCAGACGCTACTAAATACATGCGTTCTTAAGACACTAAGAATGAAGAACAGATACTATCATATATTCAAACTAAAATATTTTAAATATATATATATATATATATATATATATATATCCGTAAAATAAATCAGTTTACATATATTTTAACAATCTCATTCATATATTTCATACCTATAAAATTTGTCGTTCCGTGTCTCTCGAGTACCTGTTATACAATTACTCGTAAAATTCAGGTACCTACAAATTTGGATAATAGAGTATTTGAATCATGTTTTTATATATTTTTAGACATATATCTTTAAAAAGCATAAAAATAATTTAAATATAAAAATTAGTGTTTAGAAATTAGTTTTTAGATGAATATATATATATATATTAAAATCTATCACCAAAATAAGGCATTAAAATTGTAATTTCGATCGTGCTTTTTTCCTTTTGAATCTCATATTAAAAAATTAATACAAATATTTTAAAAAAAATTAACTTAAAAGTACATAATACAAACATACAAAAAATTTAAGGATTTAAATTTAGCTTTAAAATAAAAACATTAAGAAACATAAAATAAAAATCTAATTTAAAATTATATATATATTAAAAATACGAGATCCGGTAGCATACCCGGTCAGAAAAGCTTTTGGCCCAAACCCAACCCGAGTACTCGGGAAAATAGGTTAAATGTTTTTTAAATTAATATTCCATTTTTAAGGATTAGGGTCGACTGGTCAAATTGTAAAATATTTTTTACACCCCTAATTTAATGATTAAAATTTATTGAATATTTTGATTTAACTATATTTTGATATATATATATATATATATATATATATATATATATATATATAATTATGCATAAATTATTTATGTATTTTTTTAATCACCTTATCCGACTTATTGGCTAACTAATTGAGATTAGATTTTACATAGGCTCAATATAAGGGCAAACCTCCCAATCAAATCTTATTCATTCATAATACCAAAATTTAAATTTTGATAGTTAATTATTCGTACATTACTAAAACATAAACCATATAAAATTATGATAAACTAGGTAAATAGTTACTTGATTATAGAACATTTTTTATTGAATCTCTAACTAAAAAAATTATAAAATGATCACCTAACTTAAAAATAATAATAAATTGACCATTTTTCGTCCCAAAAAAATTATAGTGATGACACGACAATCAATAAAAATGGAACACTAACAAACATCTACTTTTACACTAATTTGGTTCTCATTCTTAAAATTTTACACTCAACACTTAAATTTTGCACCAATATAATCCCTCTTACAACTCAGTTCATCGACAGAAATTGAAGAAATCCAGAAATCCAAAAAACCATGATATAATTTAAGGATAGTTGGCAGAGATGAACCGTGGGTTGGAATAGTTGCCCCATAAAAATTTAAAATTTATATATAATAAAAAATTAATTTTTTTTATATTTTTTATTGAAAATTTATTTTTACCCCATAATTTTATAAATTTATATGATAACATAAAGTTCACTCCCTTAATTTGTTGGCAGCATCGGCCATTGTCAAACATTTCAAATTTCACCTACTCTTATTCTCATCCTGCTAAGCTTTTTTCTTCTTAAATTCAAAGTAAAATACACACAAACAAACTCAAACCAAAAAATTTTGAATTTCTTGTTTTTTATTTTTTACTTTTTTGGGTTTGGTATTTGATGAGAAAAGTTGGTTAAAGTCGTTAATGCACACGTAATAATAATAATAATAATAATAATAATAATAATAATAATAATAATAATAATAATAATAATAATAATGATGATGATGATGATGATGATGATGATGATGATGATGATGATGATGATGATGATGGAGAAAATGCCTAGAGATTCGGGATTTTGGTTTGCCGATTTTATCCACCGCTTTATTTTATTGCTTGGAAAGTTCTTCTTTCTTGTTCATTGTAGAGATTGCTGGAGGAGGTAAGAATTGGTGAGATAACTGAAAAAGCTATAAGCTTTTATTTCGGTTTCAATTAAAATTACGTTGGCTTCTATTTTTTATGATGAAATTAAAATTAAATTTCCTGCTCCTCAGAAATAATAAGAAAAAAAAAGTTTGTTGACAGGGATGGACCGAGGGGGGCTGGCGGGGGCGATCGCCCCTCTAAAAATTTGAAAATCCTATACTACTTAAAAAAATAGAATTTTTTTTATGTATTTTCTATTAAAAATCTATTTTCGTCCCCCCTAAATTTTTATAAGTTCGACCCCTAAAAATTTATAGGTTCCCCTAAAAATTTATAGGTTCGGCCCCCTACCTAAAGTCCTGAGTTCGTCCCTGGTTGTAGATTCAGTTACCATGTGGTGGCAGAAGTATTGTGACGATAATTAGGAGCGTTCAAAATTACCCGACCTGGTTGATTCGGCCCGACTACTTGACGAATCGAAATGTAAAAAACATGTATTTTACTAAAAATAATTATCTGAATGGGCCGGGTACTTGACCCAAGATTTTTTCTTGGTAGTTGGTCCAGGTATGGGCCGAAATTTTTTGGTAACCGAGCACCCGACCCGATACTTTTAATATATTTATTTTTTAATTTAAAATTATATTTTTATTTTAAATTTTTAATATTTTTACCTAAAATTAAATTTAAATCTTTAAATTATTTTATATTTTTTGGATAAATAGTTTGTTTTATTTATCCAAAGAACCTCAAAAAAACCCACCAACCATGTCATTACAAACAAGAATACAAGATCACCAACCCAATACAAACCTCAACAACCTAACAAAGCCTCATTATAAAAAAAAAAATTAAATCCAATTTACAAATCTCCGAAGCCCTTGTATGCGCATTCTATCGTCTTACTTTATAAGTTCCACAAGAGCACAAATTTGGCTCAACCAAATTATTTCTATGTTTGTATTATGTACTTTTAAAGTTTTAAAATTTTTAAATATATTTTTATTAATTTGTTAATACAAGATTCAAAAGAAAAAAACAAAATTAATATTTTTAATGTTTTTTTGTGTGATAAACTTTAATATATATATATATATATTTATCTTAAAACTAACTTTAAATCACTAGCTTTTGTGTTTGGATTATGTATTATGAACTTTTAAATTTTATGTGTTTAATATGTAATTTAAAAAAATTTAATTCAAAAATAAATAAATAAATGTGAACTGGGTACATGTTACCCGATTTTTCGGGTACTCGAGTTTTACGGGCACTCGAATAACGCGTATCTTGCTAAAGCGGGCCGGAACAGGAATCTACATATGTGATACTCAGATGAACTGAATACCCAATTTTTCGGTACCCGAAAACTGAAAACCCAGTAATAAACGCCCCTAATGATAATTTCGTAAGTGGGACTGTGGGAGAACGAGAGAACAAGCAAAGAAAGAAAAATATAAAATGAGTTAATTTAGAGATTAAATTGAAATAATATTTAAATGTTAAGGGTAAATTTTTAAAAGTCGGATAAATTGAAATAATATGTAAAAGTTGAGTGTTATTGTGTTAAGGTGTTATTATCTAAATTTTGTTAACTGACGTTAACCCATGTCATTTTTTATTTTTATAGTAAAAGTATGTTACTTAATTATTGGTAAAGTTATATTTGAATCATTTAATTATGTGTAAAGTTATACTAGGGTCACTTAATTATGGGTGAAGTTACATTTGAGTCACCTTTCGTATTTAAAAAATATATCAATTTAGTTATTTTTCTTAAATCACTTGTATACCCTCATTAACACTAGTTACTACTGCCACATAATTTTCTAGTTACTGCTACAGCGTAAGTTATTGAATTTTTATTATAAAACAGATTTCTTAAATTCTCTGCAAGTTTGTTTTATATTACAAAAATTATATTTTTTAATGAAAATACATAGGCTTGCAGAAAATTTAAGAAATTTGTCTTAAAATAAAATTGACTAAATTGATATACTTTTAAAATATGAAGGGTTAAATTTACTGAATTATTTTAAATTTAGACTAAATTGATAGAATATAAAAGCTTTGAGGATTAAAATTGTCATTGTACCCAATTAAACGACAACATTTAACGGTCAAGTGACCCAAATATAATTATAATATTAATTGAGTGACCCAAATGTAACTGTAGTATTAATTGAGTGACTCAAATGTAACTTTTAATAATTAAGTGACCTAAATATAACTTTACCTATAATTGAGTGACATTCGTTGTAGTTTACCCTACTTTTTAAAGTTGATTGATTATTTTATAATTTCTCAAAAACAATGGCCTTGTTTGGCAATTAGCTGATGGCGGATTATATTAGCTGATAGTTGATTGCATTAGCTGATTGACTGTAACCCCTTCATCCCGGTCTGGTCGGATGACCGGTCCGAGTGGGCCACACGGGGAAAACCGAAGTGAAACCCGTTAAGGCTTCCCCTCGGTTAACGACCCAGAAAATTTCTTTTAACTTTAGTCTTATCTAGATGCGTATTTAATTCCTAAGTGGAACATAACAGCGGAAGATACAAACAACGAAACATTTACCGACCAAACAAAGCATAAACAGTCCATTTTACTTCATTACAGCAGGCCGTTTCGAAACGCCCTTAGGGTGTTCCGAAACGCCTTGACTAAGTCAACAGGCCAGGGTCAACCATAAGGTGACCGTTCCGAAACAGGGGTGACCCGTATCGGAACGACCTTGACGGTCAATATCTCGTGGTCAACGAGATTTGACCGTTTCGAAACACCAAAGGCCCGTTTCGGAACGGCTTCATCTCGCCAATTTCTCAAAATTCCAGTAGTCAAAATGTTCCGTAACGACCCTCATCCGTTTCGAACCGGCAGGCCATTTACACAGGGACCGTTCCGGAACAGGGGGACCCGTTCCGAAACACCCCCTGTCTGCAGACGCGTCTGGGCTGTTTTGAGGCACAAGGGTGCCCCAAAACACCACCAAAACACCAAACAACATCAAAGCTATTCAACCCAAGATATACCAACACTATTATCATGCTTTAACAAGATTCAAACATGTTTAATACCAAGGCAACATTCCACATACATGCATTCATACAACCATCATTCAGACACATATATAAACTCTTAGGGCATAAGGCTAACATTCAAAGTAAGCAATTAGGCATGAGTTAACATTCAACATGGCACACAACCATGAAAAAGCGAGATACTAAGGAGTCTAAACATGCTCCTAGCAACCAACAACAACCAACAAAACATTACACATCCCATTGCATAAACTATTACATGTCTTAGCATTAAAATCCATACTTGATGAACTCAAGTCCAAAAACCACACTTGGAGCCTTCCACTTGCGCAAGCAACCCACGAACTAAGAATCTGCAATGTTGAACAAAGAGAGCGTAAGCAATGATGCTTAGTGAGGGTAAGCTCTAAAAACAAACCTCAACATTGTAGGGTCCGAGCACGATCTAGCCAAAGCATTTACAACATACCAAGAATCCACAAGAGCCACAATATAAGATGCATGAACAAAATATACAAATGAATGTCATGATCAACAAGCTCTAACTTTCTCAACATAAATAGCCACATCAAACATCCTCACGAGGATCATTAGTCTCAACACATTGATACATATGTCAAACAACATTGGCACCTAGATATGACTCAAATACGCGGATAACCGTTGGAACTCACGTCCAACAACACAACCTTTACCTGACGGTGGGATTACACTCATCACCGGTCTCGCGGAGGGGATTCCACTCATCCTCACGCCCCGTCGATGGGACTCCACTCATCACCGACTATATTTAAATACCATTTCCGGGCGTACCCGTACTCCTCCTTGGTGACTCAACGCCACCAAGGCCACGCACGACTTTTGACTCATGTGTACACACTAACATCCTAATGATCGATCATTTGTATTTAAGTATACTAGTGCCAATATTTTACTCGTTCCACATTACTCATTTCAATCATTTCCGTGCTTAGCACGTACTCACCATGAACACAATCATGAACCAACACCATGCATGCTTTAAGCAATACAAATCATGCCTCATCTCACATGTATAACACAATATACATAAGCATTCATATCACAACACATACGAGGCATATACATTCATACATTCAAGTTCATCCAAGGGCTCTAGATCAAGCTTAGGATTAGACTACCACCCTAATCCTAACTCTAGGTGGGTCTACCAAGCCCAACCTAGTCCATCTACTCGAACCAACCATTTTGAAATCATCCAAAGCAATTAACCACTCACCTAAACTCCCGAGCTCAAGACCAAGCAAGCAATTGTCTTCAATTCCCCGGATTCACTTCCGATGCTTCACCGATGCCCAAACTTGATTCTAATCAATCCCAAACACAAACAAAACATCCACAATCAATATCTTGTCATCAAAACTAACCCGGATTACATTACCAAGCAACCAACACTCAAAACAAGACCAAAAACAGAATTTTCGAGCAGCCCACTTGACCCACTGAAAACTCTCATTTCAAGCATCCAAACAAGCATTAATTGCACCCAAAATGACCCTCATATATCATACTACTTACAACCCCCAAAATCCAACCTTAAACAGCCCCAAAACCCACTTTAAAACCCTCCAAAAACCCTCTCAAAACCCAATTCCGAAAATTGATTAAAATCATTTGAAATTCATATATGTAGTATCATTTGGCCTCTATACATCATTACTATACATATTAAATCAAAACATTTAACTTTGCAACATAAAGACACCATTTTTAATCCAAATATTCAAAAATGACATTTTCTAAAACTTCCATGGAAATCAAAATGAAAGGTACTTTTATGAAGGGGGAGATGAGGGGAAGTCAAAAACGTCCTTACCTTTCGATTTGGAGTTGAAATGGAGAAGCTTTTGGATGGAATAGTGATTTGGGTAGTGAGCCTTGGTTTCCCGTTGGTGAGTTTTGAAGGGGAAGATGAATAGTAGAAAGATGGGTGTTTTATTTGACATGTGGTATATTTTGAGGCTTAAAAGTCTAGTTTACCCCTAATGAAATGGAATATCTACAAGGAAGGTAAATCCATGGTTAAAAGTGGTTTAATCTTAAAACGTGATTAATCCCAAATTGATTAATTTTGAAAACAACTCGACATATTATTTAGAGTATAAAACCGAGCCCAAAATAATATTAAAATATTATTTTCACCTAACCCCTAAACCTGGGTGTTACAACTCTCCCCCACTTAAGGAAATTTCGTCCCCGAAATTACCTGGTGGAAACAGATACGGAAACTGCTCAACCATATCTGCTTTTCTCTCCCACGTGGCCTCTTCCACACCTCTATGTCTCCACAACACCTTGACCAACTCTATGGTCTTGCCACGCAACACCTTGCTATCAGAAGCAAGTATCTCAACGGGCTCTTCATTATAAGACAAATCTGGATTTAACTCTATTTCCTCAACGGGCATCACATGGGAAGGATTTGATCTATATCTCCTAAGTATAGACACGTGAAAGACATCATGGATCTTCTCTAACTCAGAAGGTAACCTCAACCGATAAGCTACAGGCCCAATCCGCTCAACTATCTCATACGGACCAATGAACCTCGGACTCAACTTGCCTTTTTGGCCAAATCTCATTACCTTCTTCCACGGAGATACCTTCAGAAACACTTTCTCACCCACTGAGTACTCAACCTCTTTCCTCTTCAAATCTGCATAAGACTTCTGACGATCGGAAGCTGCTTTCAAGCGGTCACATATCAACTTCACTTTTTCTGTGGTCCCCTTAAGCAAGTCTGGCATAGGTAACAATCTCTGACCTGTCTCAGCCCAACAAATCGGAGTCCTACACCGTCTACCATACAAAGCTTCATATGGTGCCATCTGGATACTAGACTGATAACTGTTGTTGTAAGCAAACTCAACCAACGGTAAGTGTTTCTCCCAAGAACCCTGAAGATCAATCACACAACAACGAAGCATATCCTCTAGAATCTGTATCACTCGCTCTGACTGCCCATCGGACTGCGGATGATAAGATGTGCTGAAATGCAGACGACTACCCAAAGCACTATGCAAGCAATTCCAGAACCTCGAAGTAAATCTAGGATCCCTATCCGAAACAATAGACTTCGGGACTCCATGAAGTCTCACAATCTCACGAATGTACAAGTTTGCCAACTTGTCTAAGGAATCCGTAGTGTTCACTGCTAAGAAGTGAGCACACTTAGTGAACCTGTCAACAATCACCCAAACTGAATTCTTCTTCGAAGGAGACAAAGGCAACCCCGATACAAAGTCCATGGTGATTCTCTCCCATTTCCATTCTAGAATCTTCAAAGGCTGTAGCAAACCTGAAGGAACCTGATGTTCTGCCTTCACTCTCTGACAAACCATACAACGGCTCACATGCTCGGCTACATCTCTCTTCAAACCAACCCAGAAGTAATCAGTCTTCAAATCTCGGTACATCTTGGTACTACCCGGATGCATAGAAAAGGGACTCGAATGTGCTTCACTCAGAATCTGACGTCTCAACTCAACATCTTCTGGTACAACGATTCTATCTCTAAAGCACAACAAACTCTCACCACTGAAACTATACTCAGTCGGTCTTCCTTCGGCTATGTCTTGAACATGAGGAACTAGGCTCGCATCTTGCAACTGTTTCTCTCTAATCAACTGAATCAAAGAAGGCTTCACTTGCAACTCGGTGATCAGACCACCATCATCGGACACACTCAACCTAGCAAACATAACTCTCAACTCAACGGCCACTTTTCTACTCAAAGCATTGGCTACTACATTTGCTTTACCCGGATGGTACTCAATGGTCAAATCATAATCTTTCAACAGCTCTAGCCATCTTCTCTGTCTCAAATTCAACTCTTTCTGTGTCATCAAGTACTTCAAGCTCTTGTGATCGGTGTAAACAATACACTTCTCACCATACAAGTAATGACGCCAAATCTTCAATGCAAACACAACTGCGGCCAACTCTATATCATGAGTAGGGTAGTTCTTCTCATGAATCTTCAACTGTCTAGAAGCATAAGCAAAAACTCTTCTATCTTGCATCAAAACACATCCTAAGCCTACGTAGGAAGCATCACTGTAAATCACAAACTCCTTACCCGAAACAGGCTGCACTAACACTGGAGCATTCGTCAAAGCTTCTTTCAATTTCTCAAAAGCCTTCTGTCTTGCATCTGACCAGTCAAACTTAACTCCCTTTTGCAACAATTTAGTCAAAGGAGCAGCTACTCTAGAGAAGCCATCAACAAACCTCCTATAGTAACCAGCTAATCCTAGGAAACTCCTAATCTCGGTCACGGACTTAGGTTGTTTCCACTCAACAATAGCCTCAATCTTCGATGGATCAACACGGATACCTTTGGCCGAAACAACATGGCCAAGAAACACAACCTCTCGAATCCAGAACTCACACTTACTAAGCTTCGCATACAACTGATTGCTCAACAACCTCTGTAAAACAAATCTCAAGTGCTCATCATGCTCTTCTTCTGTCTTCGAGTACACAAGTATATCATCAATGAAGACAACTACAAAACGATCTAGGTAGTCCCTAAAAATTCTGTTCATCATGTCCATGAATGCTGCTGGTGCATTCGTGAGCCCAAATGGCATCACAAGAAACTCATAGTGACCATATCTAGTCCTAAAAGCTGTCTTTGGAACATCACACTCTTTCACTTTCAACTGATAGTACCCGGATCTCAAATCTATCTTCGAGAATACTGAAGCACCTCTCAACTGATCAAACAAATCATCTATACGAGGCAACGGATACTTGTTCTTCACAGTCAACTGATTCAGCTGTCTATAGTCAATACACATGCGCATGCTACCATCTTTCTTTTTCACAAACAACACTGGAGCACCCCACGGGGAACTACTAGGCCTAATGAAACCACGGTCTAATAACTCTTGCAACTGACTCTTCAATTCTTTCAACTCTTTCGGAGCCATATGGTACGGAGCTATCGAAACTGGGTTAGACCCTGAAACTGTCTCAATCACAAACTCAACATCTCTGTCAGGAGGCAAACCCGACAACTCTTCAGGAAACACATCTGGAAAGTCACACACTGTCCTGATATCTTTCGGTCTAGCTTCACTCATATCCGGATTCATAACATAAGCTAAATAAGCCCCACATCCCGAGTCCATCAACCTATGAGCCTCTAAAGCTGACACTACATTGGACAAGAACTTAATGTTCTCGCCCACTACCACTACCTCGTAGCCATCAGAAAGCTTCAAAGAAATTCTCTTTGTCTCAAAATCCACACTAGCCCGATGCTCAACCAACCAGTCCATGCCCAGAATAATGTCAAAACCATAGAAAGGAAGTTCCATCATATCAACTGAGAACACATGACCCTGAATCTTCAGTAGACACCTCCTATACATACGCCTAACCACAACTGTCTCACCAAAGGAACTAGTAACATGCATACCTACATCTAAGATCTCAACCGGAATATCTAACTTCTGTGCATGCTCACTCAAAATGTAGGAATGCGTAGAACCCGAATCAACCAAAGAAAGCAAAGACATAGACTGTAACTCGAAATTACCTGCTATCACATCGGTGTCGTTCCCGGCCTCTCTCTGAGCGTAGACCCTCGCTGGTCCTCCCGCCTCTGGCTGCACAGCCACAACATGTGCAAGGTTCCTCTGAGCATCTACCCTAGGTGCATCAGCCCTCGGCTGGAAGTAGCCACGGCCACGCCCACGGCCTCTCTGAAAATCATTACCTCTCGCAGGAGCCTGAGCAATGTTCGGTGCCTGAGCTGCCTGACGCGAGCAGTCCCTCCTAAAGTGGTCCCTCGAACCACAGTTCCAACAAGCATGGAAGTTACCCCAACACTCACCAGTGTGCTGCCTCCCACACTGTGCACACTCGGGCAACCGCCCTCCTCCTCTATGGCCCTGATGGCCTCTACCATGGTGGCCACCGCCACGTCTCTGGTCAAACTGATGTCCGCCACCTCTGTGCCTCTTAGCATCTCTACCATCAAAGTTGTTGTGCCTCTTACCAGAACTAGATCCCCCAGAACGCTTGGCCAGCCCCAAGCTATGCTCAATGTCCTTGGCTCTAGCAACCAAGACATCAAAGTCAAAATAATCTGAAGCTAAGGTATACCTCTTAACTTCCTCATGAAGCCCGTATCTGAAACGATCACATCGAGCCCTCTCAGTAGGCACTAACTCCGGAGCATACTGACTCAAACGAACAAAGCGAATCTCATAATCAGTCACAGAAGCATCTCCCTGAGTAAGAGCCATGAACTCTCGCTTCTTCTCATCCAAATACCTCGGTCCCAAGTACCTCTTTCGGAAAGCAAACTCAAAGAATTCCCAATCAATCTCTGCCTCTGGAACCCCGGCAGTAATGGTGACCCACCAGGTGTAGGCATCACCCTGAAGCAATGAGATCACACAACCCAATCTACGTGCGCCCGCACAACCCATCTGAGCTAAGATACGAACCGTCTTCTCCAACCATAACTCCGATCTCTCCGGTGTAGATCCTCTAAACTCCTCGGCTCCCAAACTACGGAGCCTCTCCAACGGTAGACTAGCATCATCACACCTAGGTTGAGCTGCAGCCTGAGCTCCCGCAACTGCGGCTTGGAAAGCTCCCGCTATCGCTTGCACTAGCGGAGTCATGTCAATTCCAGCTGGACCTTGGCCACCTTGGGCACCTTGAGGTCCATCTCCTCCGGCTCCATCTTCACCTCCAGCTCCAGGTGGTGGAGGTGGTGGTGGAGCGCCAACTCCCGCAGCCACCGGCCCTTCTAGATGAGCCTCCACACCAACAGCCGGCTCAACAGGAGCCGCAGCCCGTGGTTCCTGACGAACCACTCTCGGTCTACCCCTCGGTCTAGACATTGCTCTCACAAATATTAACTACAACCACAACAACAAAACATACAAGTTGGGTTAGCAAGGCAAGGCTTCCAAGTGTTCAAGTACGTTCCCTCACTAAAACAAAACCATTTTCCAATGTAATAGTAGCAATGGGACTCACACACGCATGCTTTGAATAAAACAAGCAACATACTTGTCAAACAAGCAACCATTCTTACAAGCAAGCAAACACCGTGTATATCAAGCAAAAACTTGAACTTACCTCACTTACCTGCCCAAGGTCTCGGTAACCTTAGGCTCTGATACCAACAAGTGTAACCCCCTCGTCCCGGTCTGGTCGGATGACCGGTCTGAGTGGGCCACACGGGGAAAACCGAAGCGAAACCCGTTAAGGCTTCCCCTCGGTTAACGACCCAGAAAATTTCTTTTAACTTTAGTCTTATCTAGATGCGTATTTAATTCCTAAGTGGAACATAACAGCGGAAGATACAAACAACGAAACATTTACCGACCAAACAAAGCATAAACAGTCCATTTTACTTCATTACAGCAGGCCGTTTCGAAACGCCCT
Organism: Hibiscus trionum; assembly: GCA_030270665.1. Lineage (NCBI taxonomy): Eukaryota > Viridiplantae > Streptophyta > Magnoliopsida > Malvales > Malvaceae > Hibiscus > Hibiscus trionum. The sequence continues at coordinate 11,142,921 of BSYR01000020.1, read as the reverse complement.
TAGGGTGTTCCGAAACGCCTTGACTAAGTCAACAGGCCAGGGTCAACCATAAGGTGACCGTTCCGAAACAGGGGTGACCCGTATCGGAACGACCTTGACGGTCAATATCTCGTGGTCAACGAGATTTGACCGTTTCGAAACACCAAAGGCCCGTTTCGGAACGGCTTCATCTCGCCAATTTCTCAAAATTCCAGTAGTCAAAATGTTCCGTAACGACCCTCATCCGTTTCGAACCGGCAGGCCATTTACACAGGGACCGTTCCGGAACAGGGGGACCCGTTCCGAAACACCCCCTGTCTGCAGACGCGTCTGGGCTGTTTTGAGGCACAAGGGTGCCCCAAAACACCACCAAAACACCAAACAACATCAAAGCTATTCAACCCAAGATATACCAACACTATTATCATGCTTTAACAAGATTCAAACATGTTTAATACCAAGGCAACATTCCACATACATGCATTCATACAACCATCATTCAGACACATATATAAACTCTTAGGGCATAAGGCTAACATTCAAAGTAAGCAATTAGGCATGAGTTAACATTCAACATGGCACACAACCATGAAAAAGCGAGATACTAAGGAGTCTAAACATGCTCCTAGCAACCAACAACAACCAACAAAACATTACACATCCCATTGCATAAACTATTACACGTCTTAGCATTAAAATCCATACTTGATGAACTCAAGTCCAAAAACCACACTTGGAGCCTTCCACTTGCGCAAGCAACCCACGAACTAAGAATCTGCAATGTTGAACAAAGAGAGCGTAAGCAATGATGCTTAGTGAGGGTAAGCTCTAAAAACAAACCTCAACATTGTAGGGTCCGAGCACGATCTAGCCAAAGCATTTACAACATACCAAGAATCCACAAGAGCCACAATATAAGATGCATGAACAAAATATACAAATGAATGTCATGATCAACAAGCTCTAACTTTCTCAACATAAATAGCCACATCAAACATCCTCACGAGGATCATTAGTCTCAACACATTGATACATATGTCAAACAACATTGGCACCTAGATATGACTCAAATACGCGGATAACCGTTGGAACTCACGTCCAACAACACAACCTTTACCTGACGGTGGGATTACACTCATCACCGGTCTCGCGGAGGGGATTCCACTCATCCTCACGCCCCGTCGATGGGATTCCACTCATCACCGACTATATTTAAATACCATTTCCGGGCGTACCCGTACTTCTCCTTGGTGACTCAACGCCACCAAGGCCACGCACGACTTTTGACTCATGTGTACACACTAACATCCTAATGATCGATCATTTGTATTTAAGTATACTAGTGCCAATATTTTACTCGTTCCACATTACTCATTTCAATCATTTCCGTGCTTAGCACGTACTCACCATGAACACAATCATGAACCAACACCATGCATGCTTTAAGCAATACAAATCATGCCTCATCTCACATGTATAACACAATATACATAAGCATTCATATCACAACACATACGAGGCATATACATTCATACATTCAAGTTCATCCAAGGGCTCTAGATCAAGCTTAGGATTAGACTACCACCCTAATCCTAACTCTAGGTGGGTCTACCAAGCCCAACCTAGTCCATCTACTCGAACCAACCATTTTGAAATCATCCAAAGCAATTAACCACTCACCTAAACTCCCGAGCTCAAGACCAAGCAAGCAATTGTCTTCAATTCCCCGGATTCACTTCCGATGCTTCACCGATGCCCAAACTTGATTCTAATCAATCCCAAACACAAACAAAACATCCACAATCAATATCTTGTCATCGAAACTAACCCGGATTACATTACCAAGCAACCAACACTCAAAACAAGACCAAAAACAGGATTTTCGAGCAGCCCACTTGACCCACTGAAAACTCTCATTTCAAGCATCCAAACAAGCATTAATTGCACCCAAAATGACCCTCATATATCATACTACTTACAGCCCCCAAAATCCAACCTTAAACAGCCCCAAAACCCACTTTAAAACCCTCCAAAAACCCTCTCAAAACCCAATTCCGAAAATTGATTAAAATCATTTGAAATTCATATATGTAGTATCATTTGGCCTCTATACATCATTACTATACATATTAAATCAAAACATTTAACTTTGCAACATAAAGACACCATTTTTAATCCAAATATTCAAAAATGACATTTTCTAAAACTTCCATGGAAATCAAAATGAAAGGTACTTTTATGAAGGGGGAGATGAGGGGAAGTCAAAAACGTCCTTACCTTTCGATTTGGAGTTGAAATGGAGAAGCTTTTGGATGGAATAGTGATTTGGGTAGTGAGCCTTGGTTTCCCGTTGGTGAGTTTTGAAGGGGAAGATGAATAGTAGAAAGATGGGTGTTTTATTTGACATGTGGTATATTTTGAGGCTTAAAAGTCTAGTTTACCCCTAATGAAATGGAATATCTACAAGGGAGGTAAATCCATGGTTAAAAGTGGTTTAATCTTAAAACGTGATTAATCCCAAATTGATTAATTTTGAAAACAACTCGACATATTATTTAGAGTATAAAACCGAGCCCAAAATAATATTAAAATATTATTTTCACCTAACCCCTAAACCCGGGTGTTACATTGACTAGCAGATTGTATTAGCTAATTGTATAAAAGTATTTGGTAAAATTAACTGATAGTTGTTAGATTATTTAAATAAGCAAAATGACATATAAGGACATGATTATATTCAATATTTGTTTAAATAATTTATTAGTTACCAATATTTTGTAATATTAATTAGATTTATAAAAATTATTTTTAATATAACTTTACTAAACATATTCGAAGAATTTATATATTAATTTATTATGTATATAATTATTTTAATATAATTTAATTAAATATTAAATTTAAATACATATATAAATACGTGATAATAAAAAGAAAAAAAACAAGACACCTACCACTTCTAGACCTCAATCATCGCAGTCCTAAACATGCAAAAATCAAACAAATGTTTTCCTCTATTCTTAATTAAACTAAATAAATAAATATGAAATAACAAGTGAAAAATTGCAAAGAACACACGAAGGAAAAAATAGAAGGAAATATTTAATTTTGTTTTTTTAGAGATTTCTGATAATTGTTAAGGGTAAAAGAGTCTTTACAACTTCAATATCAAAATTTTTATCTCAAAAAGCTTATATTAGTAGCTTTTCAAAATTAAAGGTTCCGCCTCCAATCTGTTATTTCAATCCCCTATTCACCAAATATCAATATTAGCGGATTTGACTGGTCAAACATCTAATTATAGCTCAAACTGATGTTTACCAAACAGTAAGGGTGCTTATTGAGTTGAGCAGCTCGCAAACAACTCGAGCTCGACTCGGTCAAAACTCGGTTAACGCTCGACTCGAGATCTTAGTGAGTCGAGTCGAGCAAGGTCCAACTCGACTCGATAAGTTCATGAGCAGCTCGTTATTTTTTTTTATAAATTCTTTTATGATTTTTGTTGGCTACCTTAAAAAATTATGTTCCAAGAAGTTTAAATACTAGTTGAAAACTCTAGAAAAGTTCAATGAATTGCTAGGTAATTTACCTATAAAATTTTAGTTTCAAATTTCCAAAACGTTTTATATTTCTTGAGAATTAAAAAAAGTGAGTCTTTCCTTTTTTTTATTTTATTATTACTATACGTATAAAAATAGAAAATGTAACAAGTCTTTAGTTTCCACTTCTCATATAAAAAATACTATTAAAAGTTTAAAACCCCAAAGTTCCTATGTTATTATCTTCTTTGTTGTTCATCGAAGATTATTGAAAAACTAAAAAGAGTCTCACACTTGAATATTGACTTCATCTCTAATTCGGTCATATGCAAGTTCGTTTATTTATCTCATCAAACCTCACATTTTTTCCTAAATTTCTATGTTTACATTAAGCTCTAACAGTATCACTAGATTTTACCTATATTTCAAAAAATAAGGTAAAAATTTTGGCGAGCTTAACGAGCAACAAGTTGAGTCGAGCAACATGATTTTTTAACGAGCACGAGTCGAACAAAATTTATTGAACTGAATGAATAACGAGTCGAGTTAAGCAACGAAATTTTTTAACGAGCACGAGTTGAGTACTACTCAACTCGCTATCGACTCACTCTATAAGCACCCCTATTAAACAGGGATATTGAATTCAATAAAAAAAATAAAAAGTAAAATTTTAAAAATATCCAAAGACTGATTTAACGCAACCCATATAAGCCCGGGCCCGTTACAAAGCAAATAGAATTAAAAATGTGGTGTATATAGTAAGAGATTGCTTGTTGAGCACAAATAACTGATCGAGTTGTCAACTTCCGGGGTGGCGTCATGCGCCCGTATCTGCCAAAAATCCCACCTCCTTTATTATTTTCGGCAACTTTATACCGTCACGTTCTCTATAATTCCTGGGTTTAATTTAAAACACAAGCTGGGTTTTACAAGAGATTTTTTTTTAAAACTCCAATTTATTAGCATATTAAATTTATATAATATAATATTTTAAACGTAATTACAATACATAAGGATGCATGAAATATCAAATTTATTAATGTATTTATGCAGGTAGTTGTCGACTTATCATGTCACCATGCATATCAAATTTTGGTGATGTGACTGTTTATCCAATTAACTTTTTAATAATTAAAATGAATGTAATCGCTTTTCTCTCACTCTTTTTTTTTAATCTAGTCACTCTCTCAAATTTTTGCCGTTTATAACTTTGTTTTTTTTATTATTAATGGTCGACATCTACTTTTAGTATTGGTTGTCGACCACCAAGTTTATTGTTTTTTTGTTTTTTTTATATTTTAATAAAAATTTATACCTTTGTGGCACGCGTTTCTTTTGTCATTGTGACATGTTTTCTTTGCTTTTTAGTGATTTGTTTCATATGTCCTTGTGGCATGATTTCGGCATACCTTAGCGATCGGTTGGTGCTCGTATAGAGATCTTCACGATACTATTCTCTTATTATAATTTTGTCGGTGGTGTTAGAAAGATGGATCCCCACTCAGTTGATGGTTGGTTGCCGATGTAATCAGACCTGGGTAGCAGAGCAATATACATGATACCTTGGTTCCACTGGCAGATCCACACTATGTCTTGGGTGGGCATGTGCCCACCCTAAAATTCATTTTTTTCTATTAGTTATCAATTTTATTGATGGTGCTAACCCTGAAATTTTATGAAAATTTTTATGCTCTCTCTGAACTTTTATTTATCCTCATCAGCATATAAATTATAATAAAGGGTAATCTTCACCAGTGGCCCCTTTCGTTTAGGGTGTGTTCTATTTTGGTCACCAGAATTCAAAAAAGATTATTCTGGTCACTTACGTTTAGAATCGTTTCTATTTTGGTCCATTGGCCGTTAGTCTCTGTTACTTAAAAACTTAGTTTCTAATTTAACCCCCAAACTTTCAAAATTTTATTTTTCACCATCTTCCCTAAAAATTATAAAACTAAAACTCAAAAAAATTAAATCAATGGCTATAACCCAACACTACAACTCATTCCCCCAAAATTAAAGGCGTCAGCTTCCATTGCAAATGGCTGAAACTCGCAAAATACCAAATGTCGAAACTCGCAAAATACCAAATGTAATCTTAAACTCGGCTACTTCGAGATTATGAAAACTACTAATTGACATAAAACAACAAACAAACTAAGGTGATAGCTCCTATAGAGGATAATATGAGAGATTCATTACGTGGTTTAGCTACATAGGAGCAAACTGAGGAATGCACCTGTTAGAAGGATGAAGCAAATTGAGATTCCACATAGTAAAAAGGTGAAGGGGAGACTAAAAAAGACAAAGTTTGGGGATCATAAATAATAATATAAAACTATTAAAACTCGAAGAGAAAATGGTGATGGAATGTTAGAGGGGGGTTCATGCACCTTCAGTGAACATTCTTTTTTCTAGGTTTTTGTAGCCCTCTCAAAATATATTGAGAATAAAACTTGTTGATTTGGTTTAAACCTTTAAATTGTCTCTTAATTTTCAAAGCCCCTGTCTAGTTCTCAACTTTAGTTTTAAAACTAGACTGTACATTTAATTTTTTAGGTGCCTTGTTATGTTGCACTCCTTATTGAAAGTAGGTATCCTTGGATTGATGAGAACGGTCACATGCGAGTTAGGTGTGAACTGCATTTCTCCTCATGGTGTACCTACAGATATGCTTGTAAGCGGTTATAGAATGTTCAGGGGGAACGAAATGACGCCTGAACAAGGGAGTTTACTATGTGAGAAAGCTGCAACTGTCGAAGATGTTGCCCGAGCCACAGTGTTCCTCGCCTCAGATGATGCTGGATTCATAACAGGGCATAATCTTATCATCGATGGCGGATATACTTCTATTATCGGTAGCCTGAGCTTCATCTACAAATAGCAAAGAATCGAAAGATCGAAAAATAAAACAAAGGCCAACTTACCTGATGAATTTTGGAGCTTATATTGCTGAAAACACAGTTGAATGCTTACAATCTGCAATATTTATCATACCTATGTAAACATGAATGAATGCGTACAATTTTTTGAGTTTCTATCATTTGCAATGGAAGTTGACGTTTTTAATCTTAAAGGAATGAGTTGTTGTGTTGAGTTATAGCTATTGATTTAATATTTTGAGTTTTAGTTTTATAATTTTTGGGGAAGATGGTGAAAAATAAAATTTTGAAAGTTTGGGGTTAAATTAGAAACTAATTTTTTTAAGTAACAGAGACTAACGGCCAAGGGACCAAAATAGAAAACGATTCTAAACGTAAGTGACCAGAATAATCTTTTTTGAATTCTGATGACGAAAATAGAACACACATTAAACAAAAGGGACCACTGGTGAAGATTACCCTATAATAAAATACTAACCTAAGATGTCTTTAAGTAGTAAATTATTATTTCTTAAAAGTCCACAAACAATTCATTTATAGCCCCTACATAAAAGTCTAAAAAATAAACAATTACAAGAAAACGAGAAGCTCATAAAAAATGAAAAATTTTCGGGTAATGCTCCTACTTTTGGCGCTCTTTATTCCTCAAACACAAAATTCTCAGTTTTCAAAGTTCAAGACTCTTGAATCTCTCGAGTTCACGACTTTTTGTTCTCTATCTTACAACTGTAACAATACAAATAGGAATATAATATATAAAGATTTAGTTAATTTATGTTACCTTTTCCTTTTCTAACTTTAGATTTTGAGTTAGAGATTAAATTAATTGAGAGTAGAAGTAAAAATCTGGCTTTATAATTTAATGAATCTTTATACTAATTTCGTTGAATCAATTTAACAAAGTTATTCATTTTTTGTTCTTGCTTTTTATTGATTGAATATAAATTGGTAATACACATATTGAGTTGTTTCGAATTTATTGTAGCATTGTATATATATTATATATATCACATTGCTTCGTAAATTATAATTTGAAGATTTATGATTCACTAATGTGTTTTTATGGCTAGCATGAATTGTATGTTTTCCTCTCTTTGCTATGCAACTCAATCCCTATAACATAGGGAAAAGTAAATGTTTGCATAAATTGTCCGCTTTATAAAAATGTTATATAGGTTCATCTCTGTTAGTTGTAACACAACACATTGTTTTTTGCTTTTTAAACAAACCTTAAATTATATACGTATTAGCTACAATGACGGATCCACCATGTAGTCAGGGTGGACAAGTTATTTACACGTTGTTTTTCGATTCAATAATGTTTGCATTGATAACTTATTTAAAACATTTCAAATAAGCATTGTTAACTTATTTCCACCTAATTGTTTATGTTCGCAAACGCTAAATGAACATTTTCGCAAACGCAAAACAAAAATATTCGTGAAAACTAAAAGAATCGAGCCCAAATACACTAAATAATAAATGAACCAAATTCAAATATGATGTTAATATATATGTGCCCACCCTCAAAAATATTTATGGATCCGCCTGTAACCCCCTCGTCCCGGTCTGGCCGGATGACCTGTCCGAGTGGGCCACACGGGGAAAACGGAAGTGAAACCCGTTAAGGTTCCCCCTCGGTTAGCAACCCTAATTTTTTTTTCTCTTTTAATTCAATCTTTTCTAAAGGCTCATATAAATCCTATGTGATCAAATAGCGGAATAAAATGCGGAAGATAAACATTCGAACTCAAAACAACATTTAAACAGCCCAATTTTAATCCATTAAGTAGGCCATTTCGAAACACCCTTGAGGCGTATCGAAACGCCTTGACCAGGTCAACTGCTCCAAGCCCATACGAAGAGGCCGTATCGAAACAGAGGTCAACCATTCCGAAACGCCATCAACGGTCAACTTCTCGTGGTCAACAAGATTTTGATCGTTTCGAAACCCTTAGACCCGTTTCGAAACGCTTTCATCTCGTCATTTTCTCAGAATTTCAGTAGCCAAAATGTTCTGATACCCGTTTCGAAACAGGGGATTCACAGGCCAAACCGTATCGAAACACGTTCCGATACAGGGTCCCTGAAGCCTTACCCGTTCCGAAACGGCCCAGCTCGTTTCGAAACTCGGGCTGTCTGCAACCTTTGAAAACCAGACTTAGGCGTTTTTCAACAAGCCTAAAGGCCCCAAATGACCTCTAAAGGCACTCAACACAATCATACAAGAACTAGAGGCATATGTCATGCTCAAACACACACAAGGTATAGATTGGAAACATTCATTCAAGGCATTTGCACAATAGTAACATTTCATACAAGGCATGCTTGTAAACATTGAAAAGCCAAAGGCACAATACATCTCAAAAGGGTTTACATGCCATCAAAGCAACTTAAACATCCATAAGGCATACATCACACAAGCATTTGGCAAGATATATCATGTTTACAATCCAAGTCAAATCATAGACATCCAAACACAAATATGAGTCATACGTAGCTCATACAAAAACACACACTTGCAACATTGCTAAACTACTACATAATTGTTTAACCGTACTTGAGCAACAAAACTTGGAAAGCCCTTTTTGCCTTGCTCCGAGCTAACACCACGCTAATAATCTGCATTGTTGAAAATGATAGCGTAAGCTAGAAGCTTAGTGAGGATGCTCTAAAATCGAAAACATCAACAATGCAAGGTTCAAGCATGTATTCCCTAATTCTCATACACAACATGCATAGGTAAATCCACAAGTAGACCTAGCTAGTCTTTCAAGAGTCATAATATGGCATCTCTCATCATACTAAGCTCAAATATCATATATCAATGTCATACATCACAAGTATAAGAACAAGTTCAATTGGCCACTATTAGTTTACCCGGATGTGCGAATGTAATCTCAACAATCACATTACCTCAGTGGGATTACACTCATCACCGGACCTTGCATGGGCGTGATTCCACTCATCACCACATGCCCTACGGATGGGATTCCACACATCATCCCGTAGAATATAGAAATTTCCGGTGGAATGTTACATCATCGTACTCCTCCTTGATGACCCAACGCCATCAAGGCCACGTACGTTTTGACTCAATTTGTGTGCACACTAATCCTAATGATCGATCATTTACACCCGATAAGTTAATTAGTGCCAATTTCATTTATCACATCACATATCCACCATTCATGTCTCATACACATTGTATATACATAGCAAGGCATACATATACAATCAATCCACACATCACAATAACAAATAGACAATGACATGATTAGCATACAAAAATTCAAGGAGTTAAGTTACCAATTTAACTCTCACTTTGTAAAGGCCTACCAAGCATATTCCACACATACACCACACACACTTGAACCAATCTTTAAAACATATTTAAAGGCACTCACCACCCTTCCTTAGCAACCAAAGCAAGCCTCCTACAAGCCCGGATTCGATCCCGATGCTCCACCAATGTCTCCTCTTGTTTCTAGCCAAACAAAACACATCCATTACTTCACAAATCAATGCTAAAACTCAGCCATCATCTCACCCCATAAGCACAAGCCAACTTCAATAATTTCCAATCCAAATAACCACCCAAAATACCCATTTTCGTGCTCCTTCAAAACCTAGCTGAAAATCCCATTTTCAAACACCCAAATGGTCCCAAAACACCCTCATAACATACTTAAACCATCAACCCTCCAATTTAATCCTAAAACCCACCAAAAACCAAGTTTTTGACACTTTAAAATTTGTCACAAGAACCCATTTCGGGTTTTCACCCAAACCTAACCATTTTAACATATTATATGTATTTTAAGGTAAATAAACTAAAACTCAACTTGATAATTTAAAACCAATTGAAAAACTAAGTAAAAACCTAAACTTTCATCAAACCCTAACATTTCAAAAGTTGGTAATTTTAAAATCTACAACCATGTATGGATAGAGGATGAAGAGGAGAGTGAAAAAATGTTATTACCTTTGAAAATGGCCTTGAGATGAAGATGGAAATTAATGAAATAATAATTTTTGGGTTTGGGGAGGGGTTTATGGTTTCCAAAGTTAAAGGGGGGAAAAGAAGGGAGGAAGACAACTTTTTCCCTTTTCTTTTTTTTGTTCTTTTTAACATTAAAAAATGTTGTCTACTTTTACATTATTTTGGCTAAATTACCAAATGGTCACTCCCTTTGATTTTAAATTCCAATTAGGTCCAATTTAGGGTTAAATAGATTGAAATAAATTTTTACTGACTCGGACCTACGAACCTGACTAACTCCTAACCCCAAAACACGGGTGTTACAACTCTCTCCCACTTAAGGAATTTCGTCCCCGAAATTACCCGACTGAAAGAGATGCGGAAACTGCCTCTCCATATCCTCCTTCCTCTCTCAAGTGGCCTCATCCACACCTCGACGTTGCCACCGCACCTTTACTAACTCAATCGATCTACCCCGCAACACCTTACTGTCAGAAGCTAGGATATCAACTGGTTCTGTAACCCCCTCGTCCCGGTCTGGCCGGATGACCGGTCCGAGTAAGCTACACGGGGAAAACCGAGTGAAAACTCCCTAAGGAATTCCCCCTCGGTTAGCAACCCTTTTTTTCCATTTTAAATCTTGTCTAGATGAGTATTAAATCCTAAGTGATCATACAGCGGAACAACATTCACGAAACAAACAAACAAACTCAAACTAACATGTTACGGCCCAATTTTAAACTTATACAGCAGGCGGTATCGATACACCTAAGGGGTGTATCGATACCCCTTGACTAGGTCAACTGGTCAGAGTCAACCAGTGGAGACCGTATCGATACGCCCAAGGAGTGTATCGATACCCTCCCCAACGGTTGACTTTCCACGGTCAACGCTAAGACGACGGTATCGATACACCAGAGGCCCGTATCGATACCGAAATGGACAGTAGCTCCAGTGACCAAAATGGTATCGATACGCCCCCCTCGCGTATCGATACACGAGGCCTGAAACAAGAAGGCGGTATCGATACTGGACCAACCGTATCGATACCCCTGCACAGCAAAAACTCCCAAACTCAACTAAAACGAACAAGACTCGGACCTAGATGCAATTTAGGACTTCCCTAGACCCAAACAAGCATTCATACAACATTTAAAGGTCATTGTTTAGCCATACAAACACCCAACATGTACATACATCAAGGGGGAAACATGCAATTGAATCAAAGATGACATTTAAGCATCCAAAATCTCATACTTCAACATTCAAACATAAAGGCAACCTCAAAGGCACATAGCCAACATTCATGATAAGCAATTTAGGCATGGATTACAATCCAAACATGGCATCCACAAGCCAATCAAAAACAACATAATTAAGGAGTCTAAACATGCTCCTAAACATCCAACAATAGCACAAATCAACAACACTTATCCCATTGCTTGACTATTACAATCTACAATTTAAAGTTCATACTTGAACTAACCAAAAGCAACTGTTGAGTGGATCACACGAATGATAATAACCAAGAGGGGGGGGGGTGAATTGGAATTTTAACGATGTTGTAACGGAAATTGCAACTTAAAGATATTGACACAAGAATTTAGAGTGGTTCAAGTTCACCAACCGAACTCTACATCCACTACCTTAGTCTCACCAAGGATTTCCAACAATTTCCACTAAATTGTTCGTCCCCTTTTTCCAGGACAAGGAGGCAACCTTTACAATTTCGGTTAATTTTTCTACCCAAAAATTAACCCAATCCTCACACAATAGAACAAAGAAATTTGGTGGCTAATAAGGTATCTCTCAATACAAATGATAGCCCGATATCAAGCACTCAACCCAATTGAACAAAATATAAATGAAGGATACAATTGGGGTTTCTAGATAAAAATGGGATTTCAACACAAATGCTTGTATTTGATGAAAGGATGTATGCTTGTAGCTTAATTGATGATTGCTGGAGCTTCTTGGGGTCTTTTTATAGCCTCTTGAAGTTTTCTAGCCGTTGTGGGTGATGGGCTGAAAATTAGAGCCGTTGGGGTGTTTTTCTCACAACTTTTCAGCTTCCAGACGCCTACCGTTTCGGAACGGGGTCACCTGTTTCGGAACGGATTTCAAATAATATAGCCGTTGGAGCGTCTACGAGAACCCGTTTCGAAACGCCTAGGGGCCGTTTCGGAACGGTTATGCCACTGCCAAAGGGGTGTTTCGAAACGGCTTAGCCCGTTTCGGAACATGTTTGCCACTGTCAAAGGGGTGTTTCGAAACGGCCTAAGCCCGTTTCGGAACGCCCTGTTTATTTTCAAAATTTAGTTTATAGCCGTTGCCCTGGTTCGTTTAAATGAAGAACAGTTTCGAAACGAGTCATACCGTTTCGAAACGCCTTGACCCGTTCCGATACCCGTTTCGGAACAGGTGCACATCGAACTGAAAGTGTTTCGAAACGCCCTTGGCCGTTTCGAAACGGGGCTTGAAAATTCCCTGTTTTGGCTTTGAAATACTTAAAAAAATATTTGGTAAGTCTTTGGTTTTAGCTATGAAGTGGTCTTTAACAAGATGTAGGAAATTTTAAGGACTTTAAAATTTGTTTTGATATTTTTCATTTTAGTCCTTAGGTTTTTAGTTATATCAAAATTAAAGCATATGTTTCACAATCTCCCCCTTTTTGATATAACAAAACCAAAGTTAGAATTTTTTTTTAAGAATTTTGAAAGTTTTGAAGATATTCTAACTCCCCCTTAATTTAAGATAGGTTTTGAAATTTAAAACTTGTGACTTTTGAAATCAAGGATCAAAACCTTAAGACAAATTTAAAAATTTGAAAATTAAAAGTTTGAAAAATTTTGGTGGCATGGCATGATGGCATGGCAATTCTCTTAAATATCTTCTCCCCCTTTTTGTTAGATCAAAAAGAAACAAGCTCATAAAGAAGATTAGTACCAATAAGCAATAATAAGCAATCATAATTAATATCATCAAAATATTCAAAGCATAAACAATAAGTTCATAATCAAATCCCAAAGTAAAAGATCATAAGCATAGGTTAAAATATAAAGATGCAAACTTAATCCTAAATGCATAACTAATATGATAAACATCCTAAGCCTCGTCATCCGAATCATCATCATCATCCTTGGCTTGCGAACGATGAAACTTCGTCCATTGCCCATAAAGTGTAGAGAAGGAAAGATCAAGGTTGGCATGCGAAGTTGAAAGAGTATGAAGACCATCTTCAACGTTCTTCAACCGATTGCCCATAGATTCAAAGTTTGAAGCAATGCGAGTGTCCATAGTATCAAGTCTAGAATCTAAGGCATTGAATCGCTGGGTAAGAAGAGTAGTGAGAGCATCAGTGTTTCCCACTTGATCTTGAGGCGGAGGAGCAACAGGAGGAGGAACCGCTTCCCTATCAACCCTTTCCCAAATACCATTCACATAAGTGAATCCTGACTTGCGAAGAGAGGACTCTCCAATCTTGGTCTTGCGAGGTTCCGGGAAGTCATAGGTACAGTCAATATTGAGATGATGGAAGAGGAAACTCAAAACAATCCCATAGGTGAACGAAATTAACTCATTCGTGTCAATAAGCTTAATGTTATTGACAATCTAGGCAAAAATAATTTTAGGGACATTTGGGCGCTCACCCCTACGGAAACACTCTAGCCAAAAGTGATCTTTTTCTCGGATGTGGGAGTATTTACCCCCGGATGGTCGAATAAACCAAGAAACAATGAGATGAAGCACACGATCATGCACATCTAAATTTAGAGCTTTCCCGGTAAAAGTGCCAAAATGGCGTTCATCTTCAAGACCCTCATTTTTGAGTTTAAGGGCAGACTCCAAAAGAGCAATATTGATAACAAACTTCTTTCCCAATAAAGATGACTCAATTCCTACTATCTCGGTTTTGGTTTCATCGTAAAGAAAACGAGCATTAGAGTAGAAAAGGAGTACCATGTTTTTGTAGCAAATATCTTCGATGCTCAAGAAGAAAAGAAGATCCCACTCATCCAAACGACCAAGATACCGAAAGAGGAATCGCTCGGAATTAAGGAATTCGACATCAATAACTCTTTCCTTACGAACTGCAAAGTCCTTGACATAAGCAAAACGAGCACGCTGGTCTGGAGTTCTAAGAGATTTTTGAAAGAGCTGAGTGATATTTGGACAAATGCTCGATTCACCGGATTGAACGGCTTTGCGCTTTTTGTTCGATTGATCCGCCATCTAAGAATATTAAGCAAGAGTTTTAAAATTGAGTGTATGCATTGATAATTAAAATCAATCCAATAGGAAATCCCACTTAGGTTTTTGAAAAACAAAATTAAAAAAATACGGTTAAAAAATTTTATATTCGAATCAAAAATTTTGAGATTTTGAAAATTTTTTACAAGATTCGAATAACCCACAACTAAAAACATATAATGTATACAAAAATAAATTTTTCTATCCTATGATTCGAACATAATTTGAAAAAGAAGAAAGATAAGAAAAATTACCTTAGTTTGGGATTTTGGATGATTTGAGTGAAATCTTTGCACAAGATTGATGAAGCTTGCTTAGATATATGTTTTAGAGCAAAACCCCTCACAATTTTGTGAAAAACAAAGGGTTTGAGAGGGTATTTATAGAAGGGGGTCGGTTAGGGTTTTTAGGGTTTTAAGAGTTTGATAAAAATTAGAATTTTGAACTTTTAGAAGCCCTAAATAGGGCTGTCCGCGAGTCCGTTTCGGAACGGTCATGACCGTTTCGGAACGGGGCGGCTAGGGTTTGACCCTTCTTAAAACCTTTGACATATCGTTTCGAAACGGGGATGACCGTTTCGAAACACGTTTGACCCGTATCGGAACGCGTTCCGATACACCCTTACATCGAACCGAAAACGTTTCGAAACGCCTGGGTCCGTTTCGAAACGCCCTTCTCTCAGGACAAAATTTAAGGCACCCGTATCGGAACGGGTTAACCCGTTTCGATACACCTGGGCCTGGAAGTGCAGATGAGGCTCTAAAATGCAGAAAAAATAATTTTCTAAGAGGCCAAACATGCATATATGATATGAATGAGCAAGCAAAACATATTTAGGCATAAACATACTCCCCCTAACTATATGCATGGAAGAAATTGGGAGTCTAAACATATAAACATGATATTTCACAAAATCAAGCATATTTAAGTTTTAAAAGAGGTCCTAAAGGTCAAGATAGGCTAGTTAGGCCCAATTCTCTCCTAAGGGACCAAAAACGCTCTTTATCTAATGGTTTTGTGAAAATGTCCGCTAATTGATTTAAGGTGTCTACATACTCTATAGCCACATCTTTCTTAAGGACATGATCTCTAATGAAATGATGCCTTATTTCTATATGTTTGGTTCTAGAGTGTTGGATGGGATTTTTTGTTAAACATATTGCACTTGTATTATCACATTTAAGGGGTATGGTTTTTATTTTTACACCATAATCTAAGAGTTGTTGTTTCATCCAAAGGACTTGAGCACAACAACTTCCTAAGGATATGTACTCGGCTTCGGTGGTAGATAAAGCTACACTATTTTGTTTCTTAGAGAACCAAGATATGAGCATACTACCTAAGAATTGACAAGTTCCCGAAGTACTTTTCCTATCGATTTTGCAACCCCCATAATCCGCATCCGAGTAAGCATGTAGGTTGAAGGTAGAGACTCTAGGATACCAAAGGCCTAAACAAGGAGTGTCTCTAAGGTATCTAAAAATTCTCTTAACGGCTATAAGGTGAGACTCTCTAGGACTAGCTTGAAACCTAGCACACAAGCAAACACTAAACAGTATATCCGGTCTACTTGCAGTAAGGTAAAGCAAAGATCCAATCATAGAGCGATAAAGCTTAGAGTCAACACACTTACCTCCTTCATCTTTGTCAAGCTTTGTAGATGAGCTCATAGGAGTGGCTTGAGGCTTTGTGTTCTCCAAGCCAAACTTGTTGAGCATATCCTTTATGTATTTTGCTTGATTTATGAAGGTGCCATCCTTCATTTGTTTGATTTGGAGTCCCAAAAAGAATGAGAGCTCCCCCATCATGCTCATCTCAAATTCACCTTGCATTAACTTAGCAAATTCTTGACAATGACATTCATTAGTAGATCCAAATATAATATCATCAACATAAATTTGAACTACTAAAATGTCATTTTTATACATTTTTATAAAGAGTGTAGTGTCCACCTTACCTTTTTCAAATCCTTTTTCAATCAAAAAATTTGAGAGCCTTTCATACCAAGCTCTAGGAGCTTGTTTTAAACCATAAAGTGCTTTTGTAAGTTTGAAAACATGATTTGGAAATTTTGAGTCTTCAAAACCCGGTGGTTGTTCTACGTACACTTCTTCATTTATAAAACCATTTAAAAATGCGCTTTTAACGTCCATTTGAAAAAGCTTGAAATTATGATAACATGCATATGCAAGCAACATCCTAATGGCTTCCATTCTAGCTACGGGTGCATAGGTTTCATCAAAATCTATTCCCTCCTCTTGAGTGTAACCTTGTGCTACAAGTCTAGCTTTATTTCTTACAATGTTACCACTCTCATCTAGTTTGTTCCTAAATACCCATTTAGTTCCTATTGTAGATTGATTACTAGGCCTATCAACTAATGTCCAAACATTACTTCTCTCAAATTGATTTAACTCTTCTTGCATAGCCATAATCCAAAAATCATCTTTCAATGCTTCTTTGATATTTTTAGGCTCTATGCATGAGATAAATGCAATATGATTCATTAATTTAAGAGAAGAACGAGTGGTTACCCCCTTGGATGGATCACCCAAGATTTCACCATCTTTGACATAGTTCAACTCCCTTGGATAGCTAACTTCCTTTTCCTCAATAGCCAAGTCCCTCAAGGCTTCAAGAGGTGGATCTTGTGTGTCTTCTTCTTTTGGTTGAATCTCATCCTTCTTTGAAGTTTGACCTCCATCAAAGGTATTTGTGATTCCTACATTATCATTATCACAAGAATCCTTCCTAGGAAGGGGATTATCATCGAATACAACATGAATAGATTCTTCTACAACTAAAGTTCTTTTGTTAAATACTCGATAGGCTTTAGAGGTTAAAGAGTAACCTATAAAAATAGCTTCATCACTTTTTGCATCAAATTTACCTAAATTATCTTTTCCATTATTTAAAACAAAACATTTACATCCAAAAGGGTGGAAGTAGCTAATATTAGGCTTTTTAGATTTTAAAATCTCATAAGGTGTTTTCTTTAAAATCGGCCTAATGGTTACACGATTTATAATATAACAAGCCGTGTTTGTTGCTTCCGCCCAAAAATATTTTGGTAAATTATTTTCGCAAAGCATAGTTCTAGCCATTTCTTGTAAAGTTCTATTTTTCCTCTCAACTACCCCATTTTGTTGAGGAGTTCGAGGGGCTGAAAAATTATGGCTAATACCATTTTCATTTAGAAAATCTTCAAATCCTAAATTTTGAAATTCGGTTCCATGATCACTTCTAATATGTGAAATTTTAAGTTCAAGATCATTTTGAATTAATTTTGAAAATGTGATGAATTTTTCCAAAGCCTCATCCTTAGTACTTAAAAAGAGAACCCAAGTGAATCTAGAAAAATCATCAACTAATACAAATGCATATGATTTGCCACCCAAGCTCATAGTCCTAATTGGCCCAAATAAATCCATATGGATTAGTTGTAAACATCTACTAGTAGAAATGTCATTAATGGATTTAAAAGAAGATCTATGTTGTTTACCCTTTGAGCATGCATCACAAATTTTATCGTTCGAAAATTTTATCTTGGGTAAACCTTTAACTAGGTTTAGAGAGACTAGTTTTTCTAAAACACTTGTGCTAGCATGTCCTAGCTTCCTATGCCACAACCATGCATCATTTTCGTTTTGAGCAACTAAGCATGCATGAGATGTATGTATGTCATCTAGATGCACCATGTATATATTCCCTATGCGATGACCTATGAGCATAATATTATTAGTTTTAATGTCTACAATTTTACAACCGGTTTTATCAAATATAACATTAAAACCTTTATCACATAGTTGACTTATGCTCAATAAATTATGTTTAAGACCATTGACATATAAAACATTTTCAATGAGAGTAGTAGAGTGATTACCAATGGAGCCAATACCTTCAATGTGGCCTTTGGAGTTGTCACCAAATGTTACTACTCCTCCACTTTTTGGCTTTAGATCCATGAGTCGACTCTTGTCTCCGGTCATGTGTCTCGAGCATCCACTATCAAGGTACCATGAGTTTTGACTTTGTGCTTTGGCCTTGTAGCAATGCTCCCCCTACAAACAAAGATATTTAAACTTTTGTTTTTGGTACCCAAATCATTTTGGGTCCATGTGTGTTAGTTCCTAAAACTTTGGTTCCCTTAGGAATCCAAGGTGACATAGCAGTAATATCATTAGATTTAACAAGTTCCTTAGGAACCCATACATTTCTAATTCTTTTAACTTTACTATGTCTAGGATAGTTATCTTGTTTGTAGTAGTTAGTCTTTTTCTTATATTGGTGTGTTTTAGAGGATTCTCCTATGTCATGTTTAACACTACCATTAATTTTTAAAGACTTTTTGAGCTCATTTAGCTCACTTAACACCTTTTGGTGTTCACAATTATTTTGAGATAAAAGATTATTAAGATCAATATTTTCTTTTTGAAAGAATTTAAGTTCATCTTCTAATCCTAAT
This sequence comes from Hibiscus trionum, assembly GCA_030270665.1. Classification (NCBI taxonomy): domain Eukaryota; kingdom Viridiplantae; phylum Streptophyta; class Magnoliopsida; order Malvales; family Malvaceae; genus Hibiscus; species Hibiscus trionum. Next base: position 11,123,826 of record BSYR01000020.1, on the reverse strand, counting down.
ATCTTTTTCTCTATTTTAGAATTAGTTTGAGTAAGTGAGTCATTTTTCTCTTTTAATTCTATAATAATTTTTCTATTCCTAATAACCGACTCCCTATACTTCTCAACTAATTCATCATATACCTCTTGTAACTCATCATAAGCATCATTTAGTTCTTCATATGAAAAATCTAAAGTAGATGAGTTAGAGGTTACCAAGGAGGAATCTTCCTCAAATGCCATGAGGCAGAGGTTCGCCACTTCTTGTTCGTCATCCTCCGATGACTCCTCATCACTCCAAGTAGCAAGCTTAGCTTTGAGCTTTTTCTTCTTCTCAAAGCCCTTCTTCTTGAGTTGAGGGCACTCCGAACGTATGTGGCCGGGTTGTCCGCACTCGAAGCAAGTGATTGGATCCCTTCCTTCTTCTTTGTTCTTGCCTTTAAAGTCCATTTTCCTTTGGATTCTTCTTCCTCGGTTGGACCTCATAAGGCGTGAGAATCGTTTGGCTATCATAGCCAATTCTTCAAGTTCATCCTCATCACTAGATGAACTTTCATCAAGTTGGGAAGTTTTAGCTTTGAGAGCTATTCCTATTTTCTTCTTTTTCTCCCCTTCAAGCTTCTCCATTCTTTTTTCTTCTTTCTTTTTCTCATCTTCCCTTCCTTGCTTCATGATCTCGTGAGTAAGGAGAGAACCTACAAGTTCATCAAGCTTTAGAGTTTTTAAATTCTTTGCTTCGATGATAGCGGTTCTCTTCCCATCCCAAGATTCGGGAAGTGAATAGAGTAGCTTTCGGACAAGCTTGTCTTCCGGTATAATTTCTCCATAGCCCTTTAGACCATTCACAATTGTGGAGAATCGATCAAACATCTTTGACACCGTCTCATCAAATTCCATCTTGAAATTTTCATAACTAAGATTGAGAATTCCAATCTTAGTTTCTTTGACATCGTTGGTGCCTTCATAGGTGGTTTCAAGAGTGTCCCACACTTCTTTGGCACTTTCAATTGATGAGACCTTTGAGTAGATGTCCGGACCGAAAGCACAAAATAGCATGTGAAGAGCTTTATCATTTACTTGGATCTTTTTCCTTTCCTCTTCACTCATTTCCGTTCTTCTTTTAAGCACCATCTTGCCATCAACATCTTGCTTCAATGGAATATATGGTCCATCCTCAATGACATCCCACACAAGGTAGTCACTTGATTTAATAAATAGACGCATTTTATTTTTCCAAAATGAGTAGTTCTCACCATTGAAGAAAGGAGGCTTTGTGGTGGATTGTGAGTCGTACATGCCGGGAGCGGAGGTTGATGCCATCTCTTGATATTTTGATGATGATCACACTTCTTCCAAGGATCTCCTCTTGCGATTGTTAATCCTCAAAGAGTTAAGCTCTGATACCAATTGTTGAGTGGATCACACGAATGATAATAACCAAGAGGGGGGGGGTGAATTGGAATTTTAACGATGTTGTAACGGAAATTGCAACTTAAAGATATTGACACAAGAATTTAGAGTGGTTCAAGTTCACCAACCGAACTCTACATCCACTACCTTAGTCTCACCAAGGATTTCCAACAATTTCCACTAAATTGTTCGTCCCCTTTTTCCAGGACAAGGAGGCAACCTTTACAATTTCGGTTAATTTTTCTACCCAAAAATTAACCCAATCCTCACACAATAGAACAAAGAAATTTGGTGGCTAATAAGGTATCTCTCAATACAAATGATAGCCCGATATCAAGCACTCAACCCAATTGAACAAAATATAAATGAAGGATACAATTGGGGTTTCTAGATAAAAATGGGATTTCAACACAAATGCTTGTATTTGATGAAAGGATGTATGCTTGTAGCTTAATTGATGATTGCTGGAGCTTCTTGGGGTCTTTTTATAGCCTCTTGAAGTTTTCTAGCCGTTGTGGGTGATGGGCTGAAAATTAGAGCCGTTGGGGTGTTTTTCTCACAACTTTTCAGCTTCCAGACGCCTACCGTTTCGGAACGGGGTCACCTGTTTCGGAACGGATTTCAAATAATATAGCCGTTGGAGCGTCTACGAGAACCCGTTTCGAAACGCCTAGGGGCCGTTTCGGAACGGTTATGCCACTGCCAAAGGGGTGTTTCGAAACGGCTTAGCCCGTTTCGGAACATGTTTGCCACTGTCAAAGGGGTGTTTCGAAACGGCCTAAGCCCGTTTCGGAACGCCCTGTTTATTTTCAAAATTTAGTTTATAGCCGTTGCCCTGGTTCGTTTAAATGAAGAACAGTTTCGAAACGAGTCATACCGTTTCGAAACGCCTTGACCCGTTCCGATACCCGTTTCGGAACAGGTGCACATCGAACTGAAAGTGTTTCGAAACGCCCTTGGCCGTTTCGAAACGGGGCTTGAAAATTCCCTGTTTTGGCTTTGAAATACTTAAAAAAATATTTGGTAAGTCTTTGGTTTTAGCTATGAAGTGGTCTTTAACAAGATGTAGGAAATTTTAAGGACTTTAAAATTTGTTTTGATATTTTTCATTTTAGTCCTTAGGTTTTTAGTTATATCAAAATTAAAGCATATGTTTCACAGCAACCCTTGGAGACCTTTCCTTGCCCTTGCCACCCACAAGCTATTGATCTGCATTGTTGAACAAAAGAGAGCGTAAGCATAAAAGCTTAGTGAGGGTAGCTCATAAAACAAACCTCGACAATGCAGGGTCCAAGCACGAGCATACAACCAAGGTAGAATGCATGATCTTACCATCGATCCACATGAGCCATAAATGTAGATGATGCATGATCATATATTCAATATTATGTCATGCTCATCATGTTTAAATCCAGAACACATGAAATCACATATATTAAACCATGTTAGCAACACATCCCAAATCACACTGGTTCACAATTTACCACATATTGGCAACATAAACTACGATCCGTATTGGCACCTAGCTATGACTCGAATACGCGGATAACCGTTGGAACTCACATCCAACAACACAACCATTACCTGACGGTGGGATTACACTCATCACCGTTCACGCGGAGGGGATTCCACTCATTCTCACGCCTCATTTCACGCGGAGGGGATTCCACTCATCCTCACGCCCCGTCGATGGGATTCCACTCATCATCGACTAATATAAATACAATTTCTGGGCGTACCCGTACTCCTCTTTGGTGACTCAACACCACCAAGGCCACGCGCGAATTTAGACTCATGTGTGCACACTAACATCCTAATGATCGATCATTTGTACCCAATCATACTAGTGCCAATACTAACACATTCCACAATACCATTTATTAACAACTTCCGTGCTTAGCACGTACTCACCATGACTTACCGTCATGCACAAACCACATTTCCATGCCTAGCATGTACTCACCATGATCCTCGGATCAAGCAATCACCTCATAATCTCATTTCACATGACAACACCACATGTACATCATTAACAACCATATCACATCTATCATCAACATGCATATAACAATGCATCCAACATGCCTCAACATACATGTATACAACATATACATAATCAACACCATCACAATTTAACACGAGGCATATACAACCATTAAAGAGTGCAACCAAAGTCTCTAATCAAAGCTTGGGATTAGGCTACCACTCTAATCCCAACTCTAGGTGGGTTTACCAAGCCCATCCTAGGTTCACATGCTTGAACCAAATACTCAAAACCATTTTAAAAACATTTAACCACTCACCGCCTTTCCTTAGCAACCGAAGCAAATCTCCTACGAACCCGGATTCGGTCCCAAAGCTTCTTCGACGACTCCTCTTGTTTCTAGCCAAGCAAAACACATACATTACTTCACAATTTGATGCTAAAACCCAACCATTAACTTACTTTACAAACACAAGCCAAAATCCACAAATCCCCAAATCACATAATCATCCAAAATACCAATTGTCGTGCTCCCCTAAAACCTTGCTGAAATTTCCATTTCCAAACCTCCAAATGACTCTCAAATGATCCCAAAACATCCTCATAACATAGGTAGACCAACAGCCCTTCAATTTCAACCTTAAACCTCCCAAAAACCCAAGTTTTAATACCTTAAAATTTGCCCTAAGACCATACTACGGATTTTCATCCAAATTCAACCAAATTGATATATGTTACACCTTTTAACATGATTAACTAAAGCCCCAACTCAATTTTGTGAAACAAAATGAAAAACTCTTTAAAAACCCAACCTTTAAAACAAAACCCTAATTTTCAAAACTCCATAACTTTAAAATCTAAGACCATAGGTGGATAGAGGATAAAGAGGAGAGTAAGAAAACATGTTTACCTTTCAAAAACACCTTGAAATGAAGTTGAAATCGGATGGAACAGTAACTTGAATATTTGAGAGAGTTTTGGAGAGGGGTTTTGTTTTTCACGTGGGAATAGAGGGGAAGGGGGAAGAAGATGACAACTTTAAAAGTTGTCTTCCTTTTTCAAAACTCTTGGGTAAAATCGCAATATAGGTCCCTCCCCTCTTATTAAAGCTCATTTACATCATAAATTAGGTTGAATTGTTTTAATTTAAATTTTATTGACTCGAACCATAAACCCGGTTAACTCCTAGGCCCAAAATACGGGTGTTACAACTCTCTCCCACTTAAGAAATTTCGTCCCCGAAATTCATCGAACACGGAGGGCCACTGAAACTGCTCCTACACACTTCCCTTTTCTCTTCTCACTACCACATACTTACCAACTCGGTAGACTTACCACACAACAATAGATGTTTGATGCTAAGATTTCAACTGATTCTTCGTTGCACGCAATTTCAAACTCAACTCAATCTCTTCAACAAATATGGTACGGAACAGATCTAACTCACATTCCCGAATCATGGATACACAAATCACATCACCAACCCTTTTTTTTAACTCTGGTGGTAACCGCAACAATTAAACAACTGAACTAGCCCGATTCACAATCTCATACAACATTGTTTGAACACTTAACTCATAACTTTCTCTGACTGACCCTCTGTCTTCAACAGGTAACCAAACACTATACAAACGTCTTCGAAATTATTCTAGCTGAAATCTCGAATCTCTATTACTCACTTCCATTAAAAACCTTCCACGGATGTAACAAACTAGAAGAAAACTGACGCTCGGTCTTAACACGCTGACAATTTACTCACTTACTCTCATACTGAACCACATGATTCATCAAATCAATCCAGAAGTACTCGTCTTCAACCCACAATACGTCTTCATACAACTCAGATGCAATACAAATGAACTGACGTATGCTTCGGCCAACGCAATACATCTCAAAACACTATGTCCATAGGTACAACTATTCTATCTCTGAAATGCAAAACTCTATCATCTCTGAAATTGTATTCTGACGGTCTTCCTTCCACAATGTCTTGCACGTGAGGTGCCAAGAATCTGTCTTGCAACTGTTTCTCTTCAAACATTCTGACTCAAAGTAGGTTTAACATGAAACTTGGCCACAAAACTACTATCATTCGGTAAGCTGAATTCGGCAAATACAACTCGCAACTCAACTACTAATCTAACAACAAATACAACCGTAATTAACTCTATGTCTCATATCCGATAACTCTTCTCACGGTCTTTCAACTATCTCGATGATCAAGCCACCAATCTTCCGTCTTGCATAAGCACACAACCTAACCCTACATGTACTGCATCACTATGGTTCACAAACTCTTTCTCTGATATAAGCTGATTCAAGGTCGAAGCTCTCTTCAAAGTTTCTTTCAGTTTCTCAATGGCTCATTGTCTCGCATCTAACCACACAACTGAACATTCTTCTGTAGCAACTTGTCAAAGGAGCAGCTATCTTCAAACGGCTATTTACAACTTCCGGTAGTAACACTGCTAGACTTAGAACTATAGGTTCCTGTCACAGTCTTCAATTTCTTCCAACTCGCATCTTCCTCTGTCTGTTCAAGATTTGTTCTAATACACTCGGCTAATCTACATGTCCTAAGAGAATATCTTCATTAACTCGAAGTTCACGTTGCACAACTTGGTATACAATTAATTCTCTAATAGAATCTACCACATTAACTTCAAAGCTTGTCATGATCTTCCTCGGTACTTGAATATACTCACGTGACATCTAGAAGAGCTACTACAACTGATCAAGAAACTCAGGAAAATATTCTGCTCAACCTCTCTATGAAGGTAACTAACACACTAGTCAAACAAAACGGTACAACTCGGAACTCAAAGCGATCACATCTTGCCCTGGAAACTGTCTTCGGTACATCAACTTCTCTCACTTTCAGCTGGTAGAAATCGGATCTCAAACTAATCTTCAAATAGACTGAAACACACACTAACTGACCAACAAATCACTGGCACTCGGAAACGGATACTAATCATTCACTGTCACTTGTTTCGACTGTATGTAATCTAAACACAATCTGTACTATCACTCTTTCTTCTTCAAAAATTACACTGTAGAACTCTGAGATGATGCACTAGGCCTAATGAATCTAAGGTCTAACAAGTCTCGAAGTTAATTCTTCAACATTCTCAATTCTTCCGGAATTCATAAGTTACAGAACAAACAAAACAGAAGCAACCTAGAAAACGGTCTCAATAACAAACTCTTCTCCTCTAACAAGAGGTAAACCGGCAATTCTTCCAAACACTTCTAGGTAAAGAAAACACAACTATTCTAACATTTTGTGGTTTAATCTTCATTCCAAATCAAATCCATCACAATTGCTAAGCAAGTCTGCCAACTAAACTCAATCAATCTTCGACCTCCAAAGCTGGGTCAACATTCGACAAGAAGTTCACCTCCTCACCTACTACTACAGTCACATAGAAATATGCAACTCCAAGGCAACTCTCTCTTTGTCTCAACGTATATCCTAGCTTTGTGCTCTACAAGCCAAACCATGTCAAAAGGTACATCGAAACCGTAGGAAGACAATCACTTCACATCTACTAGAAACTAGTAACTCTGAACCACCAACAAACATCTTCTGTACATCTTTCTGATCACTACTATCTCCCAAAAGGCTAGTCACATGTGTCCCTACATCTAAGGTCTCAACAAAGATATCTAATTTCTTACATGCTCACACAAAAGGAGGTATCCGCAGAAATTGCAACTTCACATGTACACAACTGATAGTCTTCGGTCCTCTTGTCTTCAGACTGGTTCTTCAACAAAATCTGACTCTTCTAAACTGTTCTTAGAGCATCTCGTAACTTCAAGATTCAATTCTGATCACACACACAAACAATCATGCTGGACTTGTTCTACCCATAGCAAACAATCTGGAGTCAAGGCTCGAGGCTCCCTTCTCGGCTCAACTACATCGGAAGTGACTTCATCTCTTCCGCTTGCTGGAAGACAACTCAACGTACACTGACTCAATCACACAAACTAGCTCCCATTCACGGACACTGACCGGCTGTCTTGCATTAAAATCATAGGCCGAACCTCAATGGTCACCAACTAACATTTCCGAAATTCAGATTACTCACACGAGACCCCTACCTTGATCTCGCTAAAAGAACAAAGCTACTCGCACCAACCTCTAACAATTCACCAGACATATTCAAACTTGCATACTTGCTAACGATATACGAAAGCACGGATTTAGAATCAACTGGAGGAAGCAACTTAACACTGTACCAAGGGCTTATCTGCTAAAACATCGACACCACTCTAACTCCCACTCATATGCCTTCACTTCTTCTTACCAACTGATGCCAGTGTTGATCACATCGTCTCTCATCCACAGGAATCAACCCACATACACACCGTCTCAAACGGACAAATTGTACCTCAATTCCGGTACAACCATACCTCCCTAACTAAGGTGATGGACTCCCTCTACATCGTCCACCTTTTCAGAACTACAACTTCTACTTACCGAAAAGCAATTAAATCAACAACAACATCAACAGTAAAACATACAAGATTGGGTTAGCAAGGCAAGGCTTCCAAGTGGCTCAAGTATGATTTCCTCACTTAAAATCTCTTTTCCGATGTAATAGTAGCAATGGGACTCTACTAAACATGATTCAAACAATTCAACACACATACATGCTCAACCAAGCATATAACAAGGCTTGCTTGCTAAACAAGCAAACATATGCGTACGATCAAACAACATACATTCTCAATCAAACAATCATACATCACAGCATTCACGGATAACAAGCAACATGCTTACATGGCAAGCAAACACCGTGCATATCAATCACAAAACACAACTTACCTCACTTACCTGCCCAAGGTCTCGGAAACCTTAGGCTCTGATACCAACAAATGTAACCCCCTCGTCCCGGTCTGGCCGGATGACCGGTCCGAGTAAGCTACACGGGGAAAACCGAGTGAAAACTCCCTAAGGAATTCCCCCTCGGTTAGCAACCCTATTTTTTTTTCATTTTAAATCTTGTCTAGATGAGTATTAAATCCTAAGTGATCATACAGCGGAACAACATTCACGAAACAAACAAACGAACTCAAACTAACATGTTACGGCCAAATTTTAAACTTATACAGCAGGCGGTATCGATACACCTAAGGGGTGTATCGATACCCCTTGACTAGGTCAACTGGTCAGAGTCAACCAGTGGAGACCGTATCGATACGCCCAAGGAGTGTATCGATACCCTCCCCAACGGTTGACTTTCCACGGTCAACGCTAAGATGACGGTATCGATACACCAGAGGCCCGTATCGATACCGAAATGGACAGTAGCTCCAGTGACCAAAATGGTATCGATACGCCCCCCTCGCGTATCGATACACGAGGCCTGAAACAAGAAGGCGGTATCGATACTAGACCAACCGTATTGATACCCCTGCACAGCAAAAACTCCCAAACTCAGCTAAAACGAACAAGACTCGGACCTAGATGCAATTTAGGACTTCCCTAGACCCAAACAAGCATTCATACAACATTTAAAGGTCATTGTTTAGCCATACAAACACCCAACATGTACATACATCAAGGGGGAAACATGGAATTGAATCAAAGATGACATTTAAGCATCCAAAATCTCATACTTCAACATTCAAACATAAAGGCAACCTCAAAGGCACATAGCCAACATTCATGATAAGCAATTTAGGCATGGATTACAATCCAAACATGGCATCCACAAGACAATCAAAAACAACACAATTAAGGAGTCTAAACATGCTCCTAAACATCCAACAATAGCACAAATCAACAACACTTATCCCATTGCTTGACTATTACAATCTACAATTTAAAGTTCATACTTGAACTAACCAAAAGCAACCCTTGGAGACCTTTCCTTGCCCTTGCCACCCACAAGCTATTGATCTGCATTGTCGAACAAAAGAGAGCGTAAGCATAAAAGCTTAGTGAGGGTAGCTCATAAAACAAACCTCGACAATGCAGGGTCCAAGCACGAGCATACAACCAAGGTAGAATGCATGATCTTACCATCGATCCACATGAGCCATGAATGTAGATGATGCATGATCATATATTCAATATTATATCATGCTCATCATGTTTAAATCCAGAACACATGAAATCACATATATTAAACCATGTTAGCAACACATCCCAAATCACACTGGTTCACAATTTACCACATATTGGCAACATAAACTACGATCCGTATTGGCACCTAGCTATGACTCGAATACGCGGATAACCGTTGAAACTCACATCCAACAACACAACCATTACCTGACGGTGGGATTACACTCATCACCGTTCACTCGGAGGGGATTCCACTCATCCTCACGCCTCATTTCACGCGGAGGGGATTCCACTCATCCTCACGCCCCGTCGATGGGATTCCACTCATCATCGACTAATATAAATACAATTTCCGGGCATACCCGTACTCCTCCTTGGTGACTCAACGCCACCAAGGCCACGCACGAATTTAGACTCATGTGTGCACACTAACATCCTAATGATCGATTATTTGTACCCAATCATACTAGTGCCAATACTAACACATTCCACAATACCATTTATTAACGACTTCCGTGCTTAGCACGTACTCACCATGACTTACCGTCATTCACAAACCACATTTCCATGCCTAGCACGTACTCACCATGATCCTCGGATCAAGCAATCACCTCATAATCTCATTTCATATGACAACACCACATGTACATCATTAACAACCATATCACATCTATCATCAACATGCATATAACAATGCATTCAACATGCCTCAACATACATGTATACAACATATACATAATCAACACCATCACAATTTAACACGAGGCATATACAACCATTAAAGAGTGCAACCAAAGTCTCTAATCAAAGCTTGGGATTAGGCTACCACTCTAATCCCAACTCTAGGTGGGTTTACCAAGCCCATCCTAGGTTCACATGCTTGAACCAAATACTCAAAACCATTTTAAAAACATTTAACCACTCACCGCCCTTCCTTAGCAACCGAAGCAAATCTCCTACGAACCCGGATTCGGTCCCAAAGCTTCTTCGACGACTCCTCTTGTTTCTAGCCAAGCAAAACACATACATTACTTCACAATTCGATGCTAAAACCCAACCATTAACTTACTTTACAAACACAAGCCAAAATCCACAAATCCCCAAATCACATAATCATCCAAAATACCAATTTTCGTGCTCCCCTAAAACCTTGCTGAAATTTCCATTTCCAAACCTCCAAATGACTCTCAAATAATCCCAAAACATCCTCATAACATAGGTAGACCAACAGCCCTTCAATTTCAACCTTAAACCTCCCAAAAACCCAAGTTTTAATACCTTAAAATTTGCCCTAAGACCATACTACGGATTTTCATCCAAATTCAACCAAATTGATATATGTTACACCTTTTAACATGATTAACTAAAGCCCCAACTCAATTTTGTGAAACAAAATGAAAAACTCTTTAAAAACCCAACCTTTAAAACAAAATCCTAATTTTCAAAACTCCATAACTTTAAAATCTAAGACCATAGGTGGATAGAGGATAAAGAGGAGAGTAAGAAAACATGTTTACCTTTCAAAAACACCTTGAAATGAAGTTGAAATCGGATGGAACAGTAACTTGAATATTTGAGAGAGTTTTGGAGAGGGATTTTGTTTTTCACGTGGGAATAGAGGGGAAAGGGGGAAGAAGATGAAAACTTTAAAAGTTGTCTTCCTTTTTCAAAACTCTTGGGTAAAATCGCAATGTAGGTCCCTCCCCTCTTATTAAAGCTCATTTACATCATAAATTAGGTTGAATTGTTTTAATTTAAATTTTATTGACTCGAACCATAAACCTGGTTAACTCCTAGGCCCAAAACACGTGTGTTACAGGTTCTTCCTCATAAGTCAAATCCGGATTCAATTCAATCTCCTCAACAGGCATAATATGGGATGGATCGGACCTATACTTACGGAGCATCGAAACATGAAATACATCGTGTATCCTCTCTAGCTCGGATGGCAAACGCAACTGATAAGCAACCGAACCAACCCTCTTCACAATCTCATACGGTCCTATGTACCTCGGACTCAACTTCCCTTTTCGGCCAAATCTCATTACTTTCTTCCACGGAGACACCTTCAAGAACACCTTCTCACCCACTGAGAACTCAACTTCCTTCCTCTTCAAATCGGCATAGGACTTCTGCCTATCCGAAGCGGCCTTCAATCGATCACAAATCAATTTTACCTTGTCAGTTGTCCCCTTGAGCAAATCCGGCATAGGTAACAACTTCTGACCCACTTCGGCCCAACAAACTGGAGTTCTACACTTCCAGCCATACAAGGCCTCATATGGAGCCATCTGAATACTCGAATGGAAGCTATTGTTGTAAGGAAACTCAACTAGAGGCAATTGTTTCTCTCACGTACCCTGAAAATCAATGATGCAACAACGCAACATATCCTCTAAGATCTGTATAACTCTCTCTGACTGACCATCTGACTGAGGATGATAAGACGTGCTGAAGTTCAAACGGGTACCCAAAGTGTTATGCAGACACTCCCAAAATCGAGAAGTAAACCTCGGATCTCTATCGGACACAATAGACTTCGGCACACCATGCAGTCTAACAATCTCACCAATGTACAAATCGGCCAATCTATCTAGAGTGTAAGTAGTATTGACTGTCAAGAATTGGGCACACTTCGTAAAACGATCCACAATAACCCACACTGAGTTCTTCTTCGTAGGAGTCAAAGGCAAACCCGAAACAAAATCCATGGTAATGTTCTCCCATTTCTATTCCGGAATCCTCAACGGTTGCAACAAACCCGAGGGAACCTGATGTTCCGCCTTCACCCTCTGACATACTAAACACTTACTCACAAAGTCGGCTACATCTCTTTTCAAGCCAACCCAAAAGTACTCATTCTTCAAATCACGGTACATCTTCATACTTCCAGGATGCATAGCAAACGGACTACTGTGGGCTTCAGTCAAGATCGTACGTCTCAAGTCACTGTCCTCTGGCACAACTATCCTATTTTTGAAACGTAAAACCCCATCAGTACTGAAACTGTAGTCTGAAGATCTACCTTCGGCTATATCTTGCACGTGAGGTGCCAAAGATCTATCTAAGAGCTACTTCTCTCTAATCAACTGACCTAGAATAGGTCTAACCTGAAGCTCGGCTACCAAGCCACCATCTCCGGACAAGCTCAATCTAGCAAACATGGCTCTCAAGTCCACAGCTATCTTCCTACTCAATGCATCGGCCACTACATTGACCTTACCTGGATGGTACTCAATGGTAAGATCATAGTCTTTTAGCAATTCTAACCATCTACGCTGTCTAAGATTCAAATCTCGCTGAGTCATAATGTATTTCAAACTCTTGTGGTCTGTGTATACTGTGCATTTCTCACCGTACAAATAGTGTCTCCAAATCTTCAGAGCAAAGACAACTGTAGCTAACTCTATGTCATGGGTCGGATAGTTGCGCTCGTGAGTCTTCAACTGTCTTGAGGCATAAGTCACTACTCTCTTGTCTTGCATAAGAACACAACCTAGCCCTACATAAGAAGCATCACTGTAAACTACATAGTTGTTGAGTGTGTAAAAGTTCTATTATTTACACCCTTTTTAACCCATATTTCTGCTGCATTCAAGCATCATTGCATTGCATTTAGGTTAGTTTACAGCAAAACATCACAAAATTAGTAAAAGCACGGATTCTACTGAAATACGGTTGATTTTGCAGGTTGCTGCCATAGTTGACGAAGAAGGCGGGCGCAGGGCAGAGAAGCAGAAGAGCTGAACTAGACAAGCAGATGATGAGGACGATGCTGCCATGGATCTGCCGTGACAGCAGAGGACGACAGCAAGTTAGCGGAGGAAAAGCAAAGTGGACCTCGATAGATAGAGAAAATTATGCTCGTCTGTCGTGTGAAAACCATATATTTTTCCAAGCCCCAGATCAAAAGATATGTCAAGCCAAAGCTCAAGGAGAGGAAATCCCATGAAACAAGGAGGCGGCTGAAAAGTAGGATACTTGAAGATTAAAGTCTTTATTAGAATCTTACTTTTAATTAAAGTTGTAATCCTTGTTATCTTAGAATACTTGAGCCCAAAGCTTATATAAGGGCATAGATTTTAACCTAGGGGAGACCATACCCCATAACCGACAACAAAAACCCCTCCGCCGTTTACCCGCCGTCGACATGTTCTAAATTCCCCCTAGGGCCACGAGTTGATTTGTAAAGTAGTTGTAAGGGTTGTTTTTGTTTTAGGAATTTTCAGTTCAATAAAATAAACTTCAAGTTCTCTTATTTTGGTTATTAATATCTTGCAAGAGCATCGGGAGAGCATTGTGAGGTTATCTATTTACTTAGCATCGGGAGAGTTAAGTATACGAAAGAGATAAGAGCAAGTTCTCTAGTTTATAGTTGAACTATCTCGTGCCTAGGGATAAGGCGAGGTTAAGTGGCTAAAGAAGAATTCATACACATCGGTGTTCATCCTTCGATTCACGCCGGGAGGTATCATCAAGACGTGATCATCGACAGACTTGGACCTAGGGATAGGCCAAGGCAGATCTGGGATTCTTGCCAAACTTGAAGTACTAAGTTGGTGTGTTTGCTGCCGTGACGATCAACGGACTGCTGCCGCGACGATCAACGGACTACTGCCGCGACAGGCGCGACGACAGAACTGGATTTCCTAAGCATTGCAATACCTGCACTACTGAGCAATTCAATACCAGCCCATTCTCTCTATCTTGATATCTCAATTCTTTTATTACGTTTACTTTATTACTCTCGTGACAACTTTCTTAAAATATTTCCTTTGCTTTCGTGCAGTAAACTAAGGTGAAGCTATTAGCCCAATCCCTGTGGAGACGATATCCGATACTTCGTATCACTTTACTACTTGCGTCGTGTACACTTGCACTACCATTGCGATAGACTATTTTACACGCAACAAGTTTTTGGCGCCGTTGCCGGGGATTGGCAACATAACTCTACCTTTCTTTTATTGCACTTTTTGTTTTTATTTTTTTTTCTTTGGTGCTTTCAACTCTTGCTTTTCACGAGGTTTTCTTGTTTATGCGCAGATCTAAAAGAGGTGAAGATCCTGAGTATCCATTAGATCCGGAAGTTCAACGTTCCTTCAATCTCAAGAAACAACTTCGTCACCTTTTAGCCAGAAACGAATACCTTGAGGAGAAGCTAGAGAAGATGGCCCGTAACCCGCCCGCTGGTGATGGTATACCGCCTGTCGGCGACCCGCCTGCAGCAGCCGGACGACGGTCATGTCGTGACTACATGTTGAATGATCATGTTGAGTTGGAGACCACGCTGCCGGATATTGATGTTGATAACTTCGAGCTTAAACCTGTCATGTTTAGTATGATCAACAATGCCGGGCAGTTTAGTGGTGCTGTGACAGAGGATGCTAGGGAGCATCTCAAAACGTTCCAGGAAATCTGTGGTTCGTTTAGACTACCAGGAGTTAATCCGGAGATACTGAGGCTTCGGTTATTTCCCCATTCATTGAGGGACAGAGCTAAAACTTGGTGGAATAAACTTAAGCCGGGTTCAATCATAACTTGGGCAGATTTATCTCGTGAATTTTTATCTCGTTTTAATCATTCGCATTTATCTGAGCGATTACGTAATGAAATTGCTACTTTTCAGCAGGAAGATGACGAGCCGATGCACGAGGCCTGGGATAGATTTACTACTCTTCTACGGAACTGCCCAATGCATGGATTCCCCGTCTGGAATCAGGTAACAAAGTTTTACAATGCTGCAAACTTACAAACTCGTATTCGAATTGATTCAGCAGCAAATGGACTATTATTGGATAAAGATCCAGACGAGGCAATGCAAGTTTTGAAAATTTTGGCTAAGAATGAGGAGCAGTTTCCGACAGCAAGAAGAGGGGGTAAACGGGTACTAGCTGTCAAGGACTATGAGGCCGACAGCACGTTGAAATCACAAGTGGCATACCTTACTAAGGCAATGAAAAAACTCTTGAACGATGATGCACAACAGGGATTTGCTGTCGAGGAGGTATGTGACATTTGTGAGGGAAATCATAGTTCGGAGGAATGTCCAATACAGTTAGAAGAGGGAAAATATGTTGGAAATTACAACAAGCCGAATTATAATTCCAACAATTATAATCCCAATTGGAGGAAGGATCCCAAATTTTCCTGGAGTAATCCCAATAACGCCCTGAATCCTCAAGCACATAATCAGAATCAGGGAGGACCTAGATTGCTGACGCGACAGCAACTGCCGCCGCACCTGCCGCCGCAGCAGCAACAGCAGCCACCAGCTGCCACGAGCAGTATACTGGAACAGACCCTGGCCACCTTTATGTCTCAGACAGGTACTTATATTGAGAATATGAATCAGTTTATCAAGAAGACAGAAAATTTCATGGATAAAACAGAGATGATGATGACAAATCATGAGGCTACTTTGAAATCTCTGGAGACACAAATGGGTCAGGTTTCCCAACATATTAAGCCGAGGCAGAATGGAGGATTCCCTAGTAATACTGAAAATGCTAGGCCACCCACACATGAGCAGTGTAAGGCAATTACTACTAGGAGTGGGAAGAAACTACCAGGGTCGGAAAAAGAAGCTGAAACAGGAAAGGAACCAGCCTTAGACCAACCTGCTGAGGAAGCTGCCCCTACAGGTGATAAACAGACTGCTGCCGATGAGCCTGTCACGACAGCAGAAGCGACAGAGGAGAAAATTGATGAACCTAAACCTCCTCAGATTCGTATGCAGTGGGAAGGACGTATTGCTGATTATCGTCCCCCACCTCCTTTTCCTCAACGGATACAGCAAGCTAAGCAAGAATCTCAACTTAAAAAGATTTATGATATTTTTAAGCAGGTTCATATTAATATTCCGTTGTTAGATGCCGTTAGGGAGATGCCCGGTTACGCCAAATTTCTCAAGGATGTCATGTCAAAAAAATATAAACTGGGGGAATTTGAAACGGTAAGGATGGCAGATGGTTGCATGAGTATTCTTCATCGGCAGCCACCCCAGAAAAAGAAGGATCCGGGGAGTTTCATCATACCTTGTGTAATCGGAGACAAATATGTGGGTAAGGCACTTTGTGATCTTGGTGCTAGTATCAATTTAATGCCAAAATCTGTTTTTCAGAAGTTAGGTATTGGAAAGGCGCGACCCACGACAGTAATTCTGCAGCTTGCCAACCGCTCTTACGTTCATCCAGAAGGAAAAATCGAAGATATTCTGGTAAGAGTGGATAAGTTTATTTTTCCTGCTGACTTTCTTGTTTTAGATTGTGAAGCAGACGAAAACGCACCAATCATCCTTGGGCGACCCTTCTTAGCCACGGGAAGATCACTGATTGATGTGGAAAAAGAAGAACTCACCATGAGAGTGAATGACCAAGAGATTAAGTTGAATGTTCTCCAAGCAATGAAGCATGCTGATGCAGACGAGGAATGCAAGGCTATCACTGAAGTTATCCTTGATCAACCCTGCATCTGGTCGAGCTGTCACGACAGCACTGACGACAGCAACTCCTCTGACTCCGATACATCTGATACTGAAGATCAGGAGGAGGTAAACTGGTTAGGCAATCGTCCAGGTAAGTTCTTCGAACCTTTGAATTATACTTCGGATAACCATTTAATCCAAAAGCCATCTACTATAGAACTACCTGCCTTAGAATTGAAGCCCCCTGCCAGGGCAGCTTAAATATGCCTTTCTTGGTTCAAATGATACGTTGCACGTAATCATCTCTTCTAAGCTGCCGCAGGAACAGGAACGGCAGCTAATCGACATGCTAAGGCAGCACAAAAAGGCAATTGGATGGATGATCGCTGACATTCAAGGCATCGGTCCGGCGTTATGCATGCACAAAATCCTTTTAGAGGAAGATCATAAGCCGACTATAGATGCTCAAAGGCGGCTAAACCATGCGATGAAAGAGGTGTTCCGTAAAGAGATAATCAAATGGTTAGATGCTGGTATTATTTACGCCATCTCTGACAGCAAATGGGTAAGCCCGGTGCAATGCGTTTCCAAGAAAGGAGGAATGACCGTGGTGACCAATGAAAACAACGAGTTAATCCCAACCAGGACTGTGAACGGTTGGAGGGTTTGTATGGACTATCGGAAGCTTAACAAAGCTACCCGAAAAGACCACTTTCCTTTACCCTTTATTGATCAAATGCTTGATAGATTAGCGGGTAAACCTTACTATTGTTTTCTTGATGGTTATTCAGGTTACAACCAAATTGCTATCGCACCGGAGGATCAAGAAAAAACGACATTCACATGCCCCTATGGAACGTATGCTTTTAGGAGAATGCCGTTTGGATTATGCAATGCACCCGTCACCTTCCAAAGGTGCATGATGGCTATATTCTCCGATATGGTGGAGGACTTCCTTGAGATATTTATGGATGATTTTTCAGTCTTTGGAGACGATTTTGAGAGCTGCCTCGGCAATCTACAAAAGGTACTTGAAAGATGTGAAAAAGCAAACCTTGTATTGAATTGGGAAAAATGCCACTTTATGGTGGATGAAGGGATGGTCCTTGGCCATAAGATTAGCTGCCGAGGGATAGAAGTCGACAGGGCCAAAATAGAAGTGATCGAGAAGCTGCCGCCGCCAACCACAGTCAAGGGTATTAGAAGTTTCTTAGGGCATGTTGGTTTTTATCGAAGATTCATTGCAAATTTCTCAAAAATCACCAAGCCCCTATGCCATCTTTTGGAGCAGAACCGACCCTTTGACTTTAATGATGAATGTACTGAAGCATTCAAGGTTCTGAAGGAAAAACTGGTAACAGCCCCCATAGTACAGCCACCAGACTGGACACAGCCATTTGAGATTATGTGTGATGCTAGTGACTATGCTGTCGGGGCAGCACTTGGGCAGCGGAGAGACAAGCTATTTCATGTCATATATTATGCCAGCAAGACACTGAATGACGCCCAAGTGAACTACACCACCACAGAAAAGGAGTTATTAGCTGTGGTGTTCTCCATTGACAAGTTTCCTTCTTACATACTTGGAACGAAGGTTATAGTGCACACAGACCATTCTGCCCTGAAGTATCTGTTTGCGAAAAAGGATGCAAAGCCTCAATTGATAAGATGGATCTTGCTACTGCAAGAATTCGACCTTGAAATCAAGGACAAAAAAGGGACAGAAAATCAGGTGGCAGATCACTTGTCAAGGTTGGAGAAGGGACAGAGTCTACCAATAGATGAGACAAACATACTGGAGACCTTCCCAGATGAGCAGCTTTTTGCTGCCGCAATCGCTGCCGCGACAGCCATGGCGGCAGGTAAGTCTTCTGAACTCCCATGGTATGCTGATTTCGTTAATTTTATAGTTAGCGGAATACTTCCTTCTGATCTTAATTATCAAGCCAGGAAGAGGTTCCAAAATGATGTTAAGCATTATTATTGGGACGAACCTCTTCTTTTCAAAATGTGTGCAGATCAGGTTATAAGGAGGTGTGTACCACAAGAAGAGCAAGAAGACATTCTCCATCACTGCCATGCTTCACAATATGGAGGTCACTTAGGAGGCAATAAAACTGCTGCCAAGGTACTGCAGTCAGGGTTCTACTGGCCGACACTGTATAAAGATGCACAGAACCTCTACAAGAACTGTGACAGGTGCCAGCGGACAGGTAACATCTCGAGGAGAAACGAGATGCCACTGCAGAACATTCTGGAAGTCGAGATCTTCGACGTTTGGGGATTGATTTCATGGGACCTTTTCCATCTTCATGTGGAAATCTATATATTCTCTTAGCAGTGGATTATGTCTCTAAGTGGGTCGAAGCCATCGCCACTCAAAAGAATGATGCCAAGACAGTCCAAAAGTTTTTGCACAAAAACATTTTTTCTAGATTTGGCATCCCTAAGGCGATTATCAGTGATGAAGGGAGACATTTTGACAATAGGGTTATTGGTGCCGCCTTGAAGAAATATGGTGTCAAGCACAGGATCGCGACAGCATACCACCCACAGACCAATGGACAAGCTGAGATATCTAATAGGGAAGTTAAGAACATTCTTGAGAAGATGGTTAAACCAACTAGGAAAGATTGGTCTTTACTTCTTAATGATGCATTATGGGCATATAGGACAGCCTTTAAGACTCCATTGGGCATGTCTCCATACCGATTGATCTATGGGAAAACCTGTCACTTGCCTGTCGAGATAGAGCACAAAGCATATTGGGCAATCAAGGCCGTGAATATGGACTTGGACAAGGCAGGCCAGAAAATGCTGTTAGATCTAAACGAGCTTGAGGAAATACGGACAATAGCCTACGACAATGCAAGAATCTACAAGGAGAAAACTAAGAAGTGGCATGACAGGAAGTTGCTGCCACGACAGTTCTGCCCAGGGCAGCTTGTGTTGTTGTTCAATTCTAGATTGAAACTCTTCCCAGGAAAGCTAAAGTCTAGATGGCCTGGCCCGTTCCAAGTGGTACAAGCTTTTCCCCATGGTGCCATCACAATCCAATCATTAAAAGACGGGCACCAATTCAAAGTCAACGGACAGCGCCTCAAGCATTATCAGGGGATTGAAGCCCCAGGAATACAGGAAGTGGTTACTTTAGGAGATGCCCCACAAGGCATCCCTAACTTAATCTAAATTTTATTTTCATTTATTTTATTATTTTGTATTATTTATTAGGAAATTAGGTTTATTTTATTCGAATAATGTTTTAATATTTTCTGTTTTTAGCAAATAAAGGAGTCTAGAAGAAAAGAAGACGTGACCCAAGCCCACCATCCATCCATCAGCCCAACAGAGCCCATTTATTGATGCCTGTCGTTCCAGCTGCCGCCGCAGACACGGATAAGACAGGATGTCAACAGACTGACACGGTAAACGCAGAAGCGTGTGACAGACGCGTAACAGGCGCATAATTACGTGACAGACGCGTCAGACACGCCAACCTCAACAGTCGCCCCGTTATTCCTGCCTGTCGTTACAGCATTAAACGGGCAGCAACTCTACCGCTATAAAACCCCGTTCTCATTTCCATTTTCATTACTTCTGCTTATTCTTACTTGCTTTCTCCTCTCGTTTTTATTTGTTTTCTTTACTTTCACAACCCTTGCAACTAAAATGTCTTCCAGACAGACCTGCCGCAGTGCTGCTTCAGCCTTTTCATCAGCAGCAGCCATACCGTCGGCCTTCGCAACCAAGGAATTATGGGAAGAAAGAGGTTTTATCTACATCCGAAAGGCTCCGAACATGGGGCTCCGACCATTCATCGCGAGGGCAATAAGGGCTCAACTATGGGAGCAGTTCGCAGAACAACCAGCAGAATTAAATGACACATTGGTGAGGGAGTTCTATGCTGCCATCGACAGCAGGACGGCGACATCCGTGACTGTCCGAGGGGTAGAGGTACCATTCACAGCCGATAGTATTAACCATATGTATGGCCTCTATTTTGGTCCCAACGACAATGCCCATCAGCAATTTTTGGATACCCTCGACTCTGCTGCCTACGGTGCTGTCATGGAAGAGGTGACAGAAGAAGGAACGGAGTGGAATACGAGCAAAAAGAACCCCAACTCTGTCAAAAGGGGGCAGCTGCTTCCAGAAGCCAAACTATGGAACGCTTTCATCAAGAAGCATATCCTGCCGTCCTCCCATCACACGACGGTGGACCAGCAGATGCTTGCCCTCATTCATTCGATCATGAACGACCGGCCTATCAACGTGGGCCGCTATATGAGGGACAGCGTCTTGGATTGCACATATCGATCAACCTCCCGCCTCTGCCTACCATTCATGATCACATCACTCTGCCGCTGCGCTGCTGTCCTAGAGGCCACCACCGATAAACTGGTCCAAGGACGGGGCTGGACCGATAACAATATTACCAGCCTCATGGAGCTGATAGTCGCAACCTCCCTCTCCTCCTTCAACCCGGCTGCCTCCCCAGCAGAATCATCCGAGGAACCTACTCATGAACCTGCCGCAGCAGCCACTTCGACAAACCAATCTGCTCAGATCCTTGCCGCCATACAGTGGGTGGAAGACAGACAAATGGGGCTGATGACATTCATCCGGGATTTCGCCAACTCGACGGTAAATTTCATTACCAATACTTTAAATTATCCCGATGTTATTTTCCCCACCTTCCCTGCCCACTATTTCACCATCCCCACCCCTGTCTACACACCTACACCACCTACCTCCCCACACACACATTCTGCTGCTTCCACCCCATCACCTACCCAGCCGGCAGCTGGCAGCCCTCCGGCAGACACCTCCGCCCGAGGGACGAAACGACCACCCTCAGCTGACATCGAGGCAGAACCTCCTATTCGGAGGAATTTGGCGAAGGACTTCACGCCTGTCAAGAGGCAGAAACATGTGGCCAACAGAAAGCTAATGCCTAAGGCCAGCACCACCACCAGCAGCACTTGGGATAGCGGCAGCAGCTCAGACATCCAGGTCGTGGAGCAGCCTGCCCAGCCTGCCCCACCACCCAGATGCCGCCACCAAATCTGTGTCAGCAGCAGTAGTGAAGACAGCGATTAAAATCTAAGTCTTTTATTTTCTTTTTCTTGCTGCCTGCTTATCTATATTTTGTGATGTACCTGCCTTCATTTTATCTGTCATTTGCATTGAGGGCAATGCAACCCTCGAGTTTGGGGGTGGCAACCCTATATTTTAATGGAGTCTTAGTACATCTTTAATTAATTGTTGTGTCTTTTATTTAAAAAAAACTGTTAGCTGAAAACTGTGAAGTAAGCTTACCTGTCATGACAGCTCTGCCGTGGCAGCATCTTTAGGACAGATTAAGGAGAAGTTTAGAGCCTTTCTATAGTTCTGAAAATCTTAAACACCATTGTGACTGTTATACTGCTTAGATTTCTTTTAGCCAAACTAGAATAGGAAGCTTAGCACTTGAATAGCCCCTAGAGGTGCCTAACACTGGCTCTAGGAAAGAAGTTTAGCAAAATAGACTCAACAGCCCTAGAGGTTCCCGAAACCGGCTCTAGGAAGTTAGCTAGAGGTGCCCGAAACCGGCTCTAGTGAAACTTTAGCTTGAAAAATAAAAATCAATTCAAAACAGAAAATCAAAGAAGCATGAAAATGTTCCTTCAAAAAGATTAACTTTGGCATAAAAATTCAAGTTAAGAGTTGAATATTCTAGTGAAACTAAGAGAGTCTTGGCATATAACTGTTCACAAGCATGCACACACTGCACGAGGACTATAGTGAGATTCCGGACAGATCCTAAACTTTCCGACAGGTTGCTGCCGTTACAGAGAATGAGCGACGGGTAAGGGACAGTTCACTGTTTAAAGGCCAACACAAAAATATTCATTTTTCTTTTAGGTCTTAATTGCTTGAGGGCAAGCAAAAACTTGAGTTTGGTGGTGTGTTGAGTGTGTAAAAGTTCTATTATTTACACCCTTTTTAACCCATATTTCTGCTACATTCAAGCATCATTGCATTGCATTTAGGTTAGTTTACAGCAAAACATCACCTAGCTCAGAGCAAACACAACTGTAGCTAACTCTATGTCATGGGTCGGGTAGTTGCGCTCGTGAGTCTTCAACTGTCTTGAGGCATAAGTCACTACTCTCTTGTCTTGCATAAGAACACAACCTAGCCCTACATAAGAAGCATCACTGTAAACTACATAGTCCTTCCCGGACTCTGGCTGAATCAAGATCGGTGCTTGGGTCAAAGCTTCTTTCAATTTCTCAAAGGCTCTCTGTCTTGCATCTGTCCACTCAAACTGAACACTCTTCTGAAGTAACTGTGTCAATGGAGCGGCTAACTTAGAGAAACCCTCTACGAATCTTCTATAGTATCCAGCTAAGCCTAGGAAGCTACGTACTTCTGTTACGGACTTCGGTTTCTTCCATTCAACAATGGCCTCAATCTTCTTCGGATTAACTCTAATCCCATCGGCTGACACTACATGTTCTAAGAAGACTACCTCTCGGATCCAGAATTCACACTTGCTCAACTTTGCATACAACTGATGATCTAGCAAAGTCTTCAAAACTAGTCTCAAGTGTCGGTCATGGTCTTCTTCAGTTCGCGAATACACCAAGATGTCATCTATAAACATAACTACAAACTGATCTTGGTATTGATGAAAAATCATGTTCATCATATCCATAAAAGCAGCAGGCGCATTAGTCCCAAAAGGCATGACTAAAAACTCATAGTGTCCATACCTAGTCCTAAAGGTCGTCTTCGGTACATCAACCTCTCTTACCTTTAGCTGGTAGTAGCCCGATCTCAAGTCAATCTTCGAAAAGACTGATGCTCCTCTCAACTGGTCAAACAAGTCATCAATTCTAGGCAACGAATACTTATTCTTCACTGTTAACTGATTCAACTGTCTGTAATCTGTACACATTCTCATGCTTCCATCTTTCTTCTTCACAAACAAAACTGGAGCACCCCAAGGTGAAGAACTAGGTCGAATGAAGCCTCTATCTGTTAACTCTTGCAACTGAGTCTTCAACTCTTTCAGTTCTTTCGGTGCCATGCGATACGGAGCAATCGAAACAGGAGCTGAATCAGAATAAGTCTCAATGGTGAAATCTACCTCTCTGTACGGTGGTAACCCTGGCAACTCTTCCGGAAACACACTAGAAAAGTCACATACTGTTCGGATGTCCTGAGGTCTAACCTCACTCATGTTAGAGTTCATCACATATTCCAAGTATGCTTCACACCCCAACTCAGCTAACCTCTTAGCCTCTAGAACTGAAACTACATTGGACAAGAACTTCACGTTCTCACCCACCACTACAATCTCATAGTCATCTGTGAGCCTCAAAGAAACCCTCTTAGTTTCAAAGTCTATCCTAGCTCTATGCTCCGTGAGCAAGTCAATACCAGAATTACATCAAAACCATAGAAAGGAAGCTTCATCATATCCACTGGAAACACATGTCCCTGAACCATCAACGGACACCTTCTGTACATTTTTCTAACTACAACCGTGTCCCCAAAGAAACTAGTAACACTAACTCCTACCTCTAACATTTCACAAGGCAAATTCAACGACTGTGCATGCTCACTCAATATGTAGGAATGTGTAGACCCAGAGTCAATCAAAGAAAGCAAACCCAAAGACTATATCGAGAAGTTACATGCGATCACATCGGTGTCATGCTGATCCCCACACTGAGCGTAAACTCTGGCCTGACCTCCGCCCTCCGGCTGAACTGCAACTACATGTGCTATGTTCCTCTGACCATCATTCCTCGGCTGGAGGTTACCTCTACCGCGCCCGCGGCCTCTCTGAAAGTCATTGGCTCTAGCAGGAGCCTGAGCTGGTGCCTGTCCCACCTGATGTGGACATTCACGTCTAATGTGATCTCTAGCTCCACAACTCCAACATGAGTGGAAATTTCCCCAACACTCACCGGTGTGGTTCCTCCCGCAAGTAGCACATGTGGGCAACTTCCCACCAACTCTCTGGTCCTGTTGGCCCCTACCGTGGTTACCGCCACCACGCTTATGATCATAATGATGCCTGTTGTCCCGATGCCTCTTGGCATCACCTCTATCAAAGTCACTGGACCTCTTACCCGAACTAGAACCACCAGATCGTTTGGTCAAGCCCAAACTGTGCTCTAAGTCCTTGGCCCTCGCGACCAAGACATCAAAATCAGTGTAGTCTGAAGCTAAAGTGTACCTCTTAATCTTTTCATTAAGCCCATAACGGAAACGGTTACATCGTTCTACCTCAGTAGGAACAAGCTCAGAAGCATACTGACTCAGTCTGACAAATCGGATCTCATAATCGGTCACGGTCATACTCCCCTGAAGCAAAGCCATAAACTCCCTCTTCCTCTCATCGAGGTATCACGGACCTAGATACTTCTTACGGAATGCTGACTCAAAGAACTCCCAAGTAATCTCGGCCTCATCCATACCCGTAGTAATGGTGACCCACCAAGTGTAGGCATCACCCTGAAGCAAGGACTCAACACATCCTAACTTGCGCTCACCAGTACATCCCATCTGAGCGAGGATACGGACAGTCTTCTCAAACCACAACTATGATCTCTCTGGGTAGACCCTCTGAACTCTTCGGCCCCCAGACCATGGAGTCTCTCTAATTGCAACCAGTGCCCTCTCCCTGATGATGTGCTGCTGCCTGACCCCCAGCTAATGCAGCCTGAAATGTCGCGACTATCGCCTGAACCAAAGGAGCTAAGTCTATTCCGGCCGGTCCTTGGCCACCTTGGCCTCCCTGAGATCCCTCTCCTTCGGCCCCGGCCTCGCCTCCTACTCCAGGTGGAGGAGGTGGTGGTGGTGGAGGAGCTCCAACTTCAACCACAGGCTCTCCCACTTGAGCCTCGACCCTAACTATTGGCTCAACTCCTGGAGCCGCTGCCCGTGGTTCCGGTCGAACCATCCTAAGCCTCCCACGTGGTCTCATGGTACAGCTAGCAAGGTAATAACTACAACAACAAACAGATAGGGATTACGTTAGCCAAAGCAAGGGTCCAATAGTGCTCAAGTACTCACTTTACTATAAAATCTTTTTAAATTAAGTAATAGTAGCAATGTGCACACACTCTACACCAGACGCAACAACTCATGTTTCAAAACATCATAGGAACAATCAAATATTAAGAATTCATGGTAGGGCATGCATCGAACAATACAATCACTTAACATATCAAGCTTACTTCACTTACCTGCCCGAGGTCTCGGTAACCTCAGGCTCTGATACCAACAAATGTAACCCCCTCGTCCCGGTCTGGCCGGATGACCGGTCCGAGTGGGCCACACGGGGAAAACCGAAGTGAAACCCGTTAAGGTTCCCCCTCGGTTAGCAACCCTAATTTTTTTTCTTTTAATTCAATCTTTTCTAAAGGCTCATATAAATCCTATGTGATCAAACAGCGGAATAAAATGCGGAAGATAAACATTCAAACCCAAAACAGCATTTAAACAGCCCAATTTTAATCCATTAAGCAGGCCGTTTCGAAACACCCTTGAGGCGTATCGAAACGCCTTGACCAGGTCAACTGCCCCAAGCCCATACGAAGAGGCCATATCGAAACGGAGGTCAACCGTTCCGAAACGCCCTTAACGGTCAACTTCTCGTAGTCAACGAGATTTTGACCGTTTCGAAACCCTTAGACCTGTTTCGAAACGCTTTCATCTCGTTATTTTCTCAAAATTCCAGTAGCCAAAACGTTCCGATACCCATTTTGAAACAGGGGATTCACAGGCCAAACCGTATCGAAACACGTTCCGATACGGGGTCCCTAAAGCCTTACCCGATCCGAAACGGCCCAGCTCGTTTCGAAACGCGGGCTGTCTGCAACCTTTGAAAACCAGACTTAGGCGTTTTTCAACAAGCCTAAAGGCCCCAAATGACCTCTAAAGGCACTAAACACAATCATACAAGAACTAGAGGCATATGTCCTATATCAAACATGCTCAAACACACACAAGGTATAGATTGGAAACATTCATTCAAGGCATTTGCACAATAGCAACATTTCATACAAGGCATGCTTGTAAACATTGAAAAGCCAAAGACACAATACATCTCAAAAGGGTTTACATGCCATCAAAGCAACTTAAACATCTATAAGGCATACATCACACAAGCATTTGGCAAGATATATCATGTTTACAATCCAAGTCAAATCATAGACATCCAAACACAAATAAGAGTCATACGTAGCTCATACAAAAACACACTCTTGCCACATTGCTAAACTACTACATAATTGTTTAACCGTATTTGAGCAACAAAACTTGGAAAGCCCTTCTTGCCTTGCTCCGAGCTAACACCACGCTAACAATCTGCATTGTTGAAAATGAGAGCGTAAGCTAGAAGCTTAGTGAGGATGCTCTAAAATCGAAAACATCAACAATGCAGAGTTCAAGCATGTATTCCCTAATTCCCATACACAACATGCATAGGTAAATCCACAAGTAGACCTAGCTAGTCTTTCAAGAGTCATAATATGGAATCTCTCATCATACTAAGCTCAAATATCATATATCAATGTCATACATCACAAGTATAAGAACAAGTTCAATTGGCCACTATTAGTTTGCCCGGATGTGCGGATGTAATCTCAACAATCACATTACCTCGGTGAGATTACACTCATCACCGGACCTTGCATGGGCGGGATTCCACTCATCACCACATGCCCTACGGATGGGATTCCACACATCATCCCGTGGAATATAGAAATTTTCGGTGGAATGTTACATCACCGTACTCCTCCTTGATGACTCAACGCCATCAAGGCCACGTACGTTTTGACTCAATTTGTGTGCACACTAATCCTAATGATCGATCATTTACACCCGATAAGTTAATTAGTGCCAATTTCATTTATCACATCACATATCCACCATTCATGTCTCATACACATTGTATATACATAGCAAGGCATACATATAGAATCAATCCACACATCACAATAACAAACAGACAATGGCATGATTAGCATACAAAAATTCAAGGAGTTAAGTTACCAATTTAACTCTCACTTTGGAAAGGCCTACCAAGCACATTCCACACATACACCACACACACTTGAACCAATCTTTAAAACATATTTAAAGGCACTCACCACCCTTCCTTAGCAACCAAAGTAAGCCTCCTACAAGCCCGGATTCGATCTCAATGCTCCACCAATGTCTCCTCTTGTTTCTAGCCAAACAAAACACATCCATTACTTCACAAATCAATGCTAAAACTCAGCCATCATCTCACCCCATAAGCACAAGCCAACTTCAATAATTTCCAATCCAAATAACCACCCAAAATACTCATTTTCGTGCTCCTTCAAAACCTAGCTGAAAATCCCATTTTCAAACACCCAAATGACACCCAAATGGTTCTAAAACACCCTCCTAACATACTTAAACCATCGGCCCTCCAATTTAATCCTAAAACCCACCAAAAACCAAGTTTTTGACACTTTAAAATTCGTCACAAGAACCCATTTCGGGTTTTCACCCAAACCTAACCATTTTAACATATTATATGTATTTTAAGGTAAATAAACTAAAACCCAACTTGATAATTTAAAACCAATTGAAAAACTAAGTAAAAACCCAAACTTTCATCAAACCCTAACATTTCAAAAGTTGGTAGTTTCAAAATCTACAACCATGTATGGATAGAGGATGAAGAGGAGAGTGAGAAAATATTATTACCTTTGAAAATGGCCTTGAGATGAAGATGGAAATTAATGAAATAGTAATTTTTGGGTTTGGGGAGTGGTTTATGGTTTCCAACGTTAAAAGGGGGGAAAGAAGGGAGGAAGACAACTTTTTCCCTTTTCTTTGTTTTTGTTCTTTTTAACATTAAAAAATGTTGTCTACTTTTACATTATTTTGGCTAAATTACCAAATGGTCACTCCCTTTGATTTTAAATTCCAATTAGGTCCAATTTAGGGTTAAATAGATTGAAATAAATTTTTACTGACTCGGACCTACGAACTTGACTAACTCCTAACCCCAAAATACGGGTGTTACGCCGCCACTGTTTAGTTCTCTCACCACTCTTTTTTTACCCCGAAAAGTGTCTCGTTTGGATAGAGAAAAGGATATTCATGAAGGTTTTTGGATTTTGGTATGGTAATTTCGATGGAAGTCTTTGTTTTTCTTTGCAACATTGTAAGAGACTTTTAGTGGATGTGTCTTTTTTTTTCTCTTTTAGATGCATTTTATTGTATTATCTTTTATGGTAATTAATAAATTTCAGATTTCATTGTTAAAAAAAACATGGGTAAATTATAACAGAGGTCACTCAATTATAGGTAAAGTTACATTTGGGTCACTCAATTATTAAAAGTTACATGTGGGTCACTTAATTATGGGTAAGGTTACATTTGGGTCACCCAATTATTAAAGGTTGCATTTGGATCACTCAATTATGGGTAAGGTTACATTTGGGTCACCCAATTATTTAGAAAAAGTATATCAATTTGTGTATTAGATTAATTTAAGGATTTCAAATGAAGTATTCTAATGTTAACGAGGGTATACAAGTGATTTGGAAGAAAAAATGACTAAATTAATGTACTTTTTTAAATATGAAGGGTGACTCAAACGTAACCTTATCTATAATTGAGTGACCCAAATGCAATCTTTAATAATTGGGTGACCTAAATGTAATATTACTTATAATTAAGTGACCAAATGTAACTTTTAATAATTGGGTGACCCAACTATAACCTTACCCATAATTGAAAGACCTCCGATATAGTTTATCCGAATACAATTAAAATGAATGTTTATTGTGGGATTTTCTATGGATCCTATCAGAGTTTATTGTGGTGAGATTTTACCCATATTCTAGAACACATAAGATATTTATGAATAATATTGAGAATTGAACTGCACAAAACAAACACCCAACAGATTCCGTTTACCCTCTTGATAAAAACAATTCGTTTACCTTAATGCAGTATCCATTTTTATAATTAATTTATAGTGGTTTTCTTCATGATTATGGGTTCTTCATGATTATGGTACATAAATTTATGTTATTTAAAAATATTATAATTATAAAAAACAAAAGGTAATATTTTTACTTTTTTTATTAATTTCACTAAAACGACGTTATTTTCATATATTAGAGACAAATGTCTACATAAACAACTATGAAATAACCTATTCAAAAAAAAACTATGAAATAACCAACGATTAATAAATATGAGAAATAACTATTAAAATTGTTTAATTTTATCCACCGTGTTGTTAAGTGACACCATTTAATTTTAATTGATATAAATTTAATTTTGTATGATCTTTTTATAGTCTCAAGGGTGTAAGAAACTTTTAAATTTTTGAAGAAAAAAAATTAATTAAGCCCATAATTTTTTTTTCACTCAATTAGGCCCTTAAACTAAAAAAATTAATCAATTAAGCCTTTTAGTCGAAAATGCCACCGAACTTTAAAATAATTTAAATTAATCTGAAGTAGTTTGAGATATATAATATTTTATCACAAATATTATATAATATCATATTGGTTCAGTGGTTAAGGTTTATCTTTTTTCCCTTAAGGTCCCAGGTTCAAAACCCCCTAAGTGCGTAGTTTTAATATTTTTCCTCCAGCAAAACAACATCGTTTTAGGCTAAACTATGCTTCAAAACGACGTCGTTTTGACTTAACGGGGGCGTTAAGAGTGAACGGCGGAGTGATACTTTTGACTCACATATTAAAATACAGTGATAGTTTTGAACAATTTTAAAGTTCGTTAGCATTTTCGACTCAGTGGCCATAATTATGTGATATAGTTTACCCAAAATAAAACCATATTAATCTTGATTATAGTTAGATATCACTAAATTTGAAGTTGTTCTAATGGTTTATCTTTTACCTTTCTTTCTTTAAGATCTCGGTTCAAATCCTCTCGAAGTATAAAATTTTATATTTTCTCTCTTATAAAACTGTGTCGTTTTGGACGATTTAAACATTAATAATTTTACCAAAACGACATATTTTCATATATTACATGCAAATGTCTACATAAACAACTATGAAACAACCAACGATTAATAAATATGAGAAATAACTACTAAAATTGTTTAATTTTATCCACCGTGTTGTTAAGTAACATCGTTTAATTTTAATTGATATAAATTTAATTTTGTATGATATTTTTTTATAGACTTAAGGGTATAAGAAGCTTTTAAATTTTTAAAGAAAAAAATAATTAAGCTCATAATTTTTTTGCACTCAATTAGGAATTTAAACTAAAAAATTTAATCAAATTAAGCCTTTGAACCAAAAAATATTTTAATCAATTAAGTCTTTTTGACCACTAAATCTTGACAACTTTTTTTCTTTAGATAGTACTGACACATGATACACTATAGTTCTGTCATGTTGTTTTTACATTTTTTTCTAAAAAATATTTTTTTAAAATTTTATAAGGATTTTAGAATTTTTAAAGAATTTTTTTAAATGAAATAAAAATTCTAAAAATGTCAAGTGGAAACACTGTTATACGACGCACTACACCAACAGATTCAAAAAAAATTGTTAAGATTTAATGATCAAAAGGCTTAAATGATTAACATTTTTGGTCCAGAGACTTAATTAATTAAGTCTCTTGGTTCAATAGCTTAATTAAGTGCAAAAAAATATTTAATTATTTAATTATTTTTTTTTTCAAAAGTTCAAGAACTTCTTATACTCTTAAGTTATATATATAGGGATGGGATCAAGTTACATGGTGTAAAACTTATTTAATTTTACACTAATCTAGGACCATTGGATGAGTGAAATGTATGGATGAGATTAACAGTAAAAAATGTGAAGATCATCACTTGGGAAAAAAAAGGAAATAATCTGGGCCATTAATTACCATCATCCAACGGTCCAAAAAACTGTGTAAAAGTAATTGAGTTTTACACTGTGTAAGTTAATCCTAACCAATATATATATATATATATATATATATATATATATATATTAAAATACTTTAACAAAGTCCACCCAAAATATCAGGATAGCTATTGGCAAATTGACATCCAAGATTTCTTGGGCTTATACAACTTGAATATATTTTAAAGGGTTAACTTTTTATTTTTTAATCAATAATAATTCCTATAAATTATAATAAAAGAGAGAAAAAAAACAAAGTCAACCCAAAATATCAGGATAAGCTGTTGGCAAATTGACATCCAAGATTGCTTGGGATTATACAACTTGAATATATTTTAAAGGGTTAATTTTTATTTTATTTTTTTAATCAATAATAATTCAAAGGGTTAACTTGAATATATTTTCAGGTATAAACAGATTCGAGCAATGGAGCGGATCTGTTACCACGACTATGAAATTAAGGGGAATGGTGATTATCTCGCCAGCGGCAAGCTTGAAATTTAAATTTTAAAAAATATTTAGAGTTTTTAATTTAGGTAGGTATTTTGATTTGATTATGTTTAAAAAAATTAAAAATACAATGATTTATTTTAAATAATTTACCTTTAAAATTTTAAATAATTTATAATTATGTGTTGAGTCTTTTAGATTTTTAATCTTTATAAATTATATTAATGATGCTTATCGATGCTCGCCATTAGTGGTGCTCATCGGTGCTCGTCGAACGTTGTAGAATTTTCCTAAAAAATATAAATAATTATGAAACGTTCATGTTACCATGTAGAAGTGTCGAATGTCGACGTTCGGAGTTTTTAATACTTGACACGTGTCAAAATTAATCAAATTAAATTATTTCATAAATTAATTAGATTATGTAATTTAAAAAGGAAACAATAATAAATATACTTCAGATCAAATTTATAAAAGAATTTATTAAAGCAAAAGGAAAAAATAATTGCAAAATAGTATATTTTTTTTTCAAAATTTTCATAGTATGAATAGACTCTTTTGAGAATATTATGTTTAACAATTCCGACTTCTTTCCCTTTACCGGGTGTTTTAGAATGTTATGTTTAAGTTTAACTATTTATTTAACTCCTCCATAGGTTTGTTCTTTAATTTTACATGGCGGTTCTTTGTTATTCATTTTACCTATATATTTACTATGCTTGATTTACTTGATTGTTTTTAGGTTTAAAGGGTTTTATCGAATTTTGATCAAATGGATAAAAATTTAAATATGAATATTTTAATTGTTTAACTTGGAAGATGCTGCTGAAAAAAAAGAGATTTATTTTTTTGGATTGAATATTAATGTCGTTTGCGGCCTTTGTTCTTCTGAATTTGAGTCTCGATATCACTTATTTTTTTAATGTACAGGTTTTGTTTGGAATGGTGTTTTGCAATTTTGTCAGATGCGTAGACCAACATGTTAAAGAAGCAATACAAAAATTAACGAAGTTTGGTTCGAGTGATAAGTAGCTTGATATCGTTTAAGCATGTCTCAGGTTCGAGGCGTTGTGTACGTAAAAAAATTTCGCTGAGAGACTCACCCACTAAATCTTAATGTACAATGCGGGTCAGTCCGAATTAATTAGAATGAGTCCCTAAAAACTGGAAAGATAAAAAAAATAAGCAGTACAAACGAAATTCACCAACCATTGGTGGATAAATGAGTAAACATAGCGGGCTGAGAGGATAGAATCATGAATCCAGACCTAAAAGCTTAAAGTTTAAGGCTAGCCCAAGCACGCACGAGACGTTTAAGCAAAAGTAGTTCAAGGGTGAATTGGAGTTTGTCATAAAGTCTCTTGTGATTGAATTATTTATTTGTAAGTCAATTTACTGAAATTAACTATCTATTCATTTAATGGGATGAGACGTTAGTAAAATCGAAGGTTGAAATTCTGATGTTGTTGTGAGTGAAACAAAGTAAATTAAGATGATCACTTTCATAATGAACCTAAATGCTTGCACATATCAATAGGATCGAGAAAATATGAGTATAAACTACAAGGTAGTATCTATTGATTTTAAATCTGGATAAACTTGTAACACCCGTGTTTTGGGGTTAGGAGTTAGTCGGGTTAATTGGTCCGAGTCGGTAAAATTAATTTTAATCAAATTGATCTTAGTATGAGCAAATTAAGTTTAGAAAGAAAGGGAGGGATCATTTTGGTAATTAAACCAAAATAAAAATAAACACCCATTTATATCATCTTTTTCCTCATTTCTTCTTCTTCACCGTTCACAAACCATCCCAAATTTCTCTCAAACCCTCATTACTATTTCCTTTAATTTCTTCTTCAATTCAAGGGCGTTTTTGAAGGTAATTACATATTCGAACTCTCCTCTTCATCCTCTACGTTTACATAGCTTTATATTTCGAAACTACCCACTTTTGTGATTTTCAAGTTTAATGAAAATTTGAGTTCTTAGTGAGTTTTTCAATTGATTTTGAATTATTAAGTTGGGTTTTGAGTTAGTCACCTTAAAATACACATAATATGTTAAAATGAGTGATTTTGGATGAAAATCCGAAATGGGTATTTATGGCCATTTTTGAATAGTCTAAAACTTGAATTTTGGTGAGTTTTAGAGTTAGGTTGAAGGGCTGATGGTATATGTATGTTAGGAAAGTGTTTTGGGACCATTTAGGTGTCATTTGGATGTTCGAAAATGGTATTTTCTGCTGGGTAAAATAGGAGTACGAAAATGGAAATTTTGGTGAATTGTATGGGTTGGAAATTGTTGGAGCTTGGCTTGCACCTATGGGTTGATGTTGTGGCTGAATTTAGCAATTATTTGTGAGTATGAGATGTGTTGGAAACTTGAGTTTTCATCAAGGTTATGGGCTGCTTGAATTAGATAAAGTTGGGGTTTGGTCATGACTTAATATGTTGAGTTTGATATTTGAATTTGTATTCCGGGTTAGCTACTTTGATGTTGAGTTGATTCGAGGTTGTTTTACTTGTGTTGAGATGTTTAGAAGCGAGGTTTTGAGATGGTGAAGCCTTGGGAACAAATCCGGAAATTTAAGACCATGGTTGCTTGGTGTTTGAGCTTGGATGTGGAGGTGAGTGGTTAAATATTTTTAAAATGGTTTGAGTATTTGGTTCAAGCATGTGAACCCAGGATGGGCTTGGTAAACCCACCTAGAGTTGGGATTAGAGTGGTAGCCTAATCCCAAGCTTTGATTAAAGACTTGGGTTGCACTTTTTAATGGTTGTATATGCCTCGTATTAAATTGTGATGGTGTTGATTATGTATATGTTGTATACATGTATGATGAGGCATGTTTGATGCATTGTTATATGCATGTTGATGATAGATATGTTATGGTTGCTAATAATGTGCATGTGGGTTGTGCATGACGGTGAGTCATGGTGAGTACATGCTAGGCATGGAAATGTGGTTTGTGCATGACGGTGAGTCATGGTGAGTACATGCTAGGCATGGAAATGTGGTTTGTGCATGACGGTGAGTCATGGTGAGTACATGCTAGGCATGGAAATGTGGTTTGTGCATGACGGTGAGTCGTGGTGAGTACATGCTAGGTATGGAAATGTGGTTTGTGCATGACGGTGAGTCATGGTGAGTACATGCTAGGCATGAAAATGTGGTTTGTGCATGACGGTGAGTCATGGTGAGTACATGCTAGGCATGGAAATGTGGTTTGTGCATGACGGTGAGTCATGGTGAGTACGTGCTAAGCACGGAAGTGTTATGAATTGATATGTGTATCAATGTGATATGAAATGTGTTTTCAAATGTGAAGCGATATATGATGTGGTTAATACATTGAGTTATGTATCATTGTATGATGAATTTATAAGTTGTTGAGCATGACATGAATTTGGTAATATGTTCATGCATCATTTATATTTATGGCTCATGTGGATCGAAAGTAAAATCATGTATTATATCATGATAGTTGCTCGAGCTTGGACCTTGTATTGTCGAAGGTTTGTTTTATGAGCTTACCCTCACTAAGCTTTTATGCTTACGCTCTCTTTTGTTCGACAATGCAGATAAATAGCTTGTGGGTGGCAAGGGAAAGGAAAGGTCTTCAAGTGTTGCTTTGGTGAGCTCAATGTATGATTTATAAATTGAAAGATTGTAATAGTAAAGCAATGGGATAAGTGTTGTTGTTCTTGATGCTTTGATGTGTGTTGATTTGGTTTGGCACTTAGATGCCTTGTTCGATTTGTAAATATCACTTATGATGCATGCCTTGATGAATGCTTGAGTGATGTATGCCTAGTAGATGTTTAAATTGCTTATCATGTGTGTTGATCATATGCCTTATGAGAATGCCTAAGTGTTTGGATGTTGAAGCATGAGACCTTATGTGCATGTTTGCCTTCTTTTGATCGAATGCATGATTTTCCTCGGTTGATTGAGGTATGCTCATGTTGTGTACTATGTAGGTATGTATGAGGGTTCATATTCATGCCTTGAGTATGTTGGAGTACGTTTAATCTAGGACGTATGCATCTAGGCTTGGGTGGCTGGTGTTGAGTGCCTTTGCCTCTTTTAAACTCATATGTATGAATATGTATGATTCTAATGTGTTTATATCATTGAAAGTCATTAGAATGAAGCAAAATATGCTCCCCTGCATCTAGGTTTCGAAACTAGGGGTAAAGTTTCGAAACCTTTGCAAATTTTTGGGTTCCAGGGGCTACTGGAAGCCAAAGTTTCGAAACCTTTGGGCAAGGTTTCGAAACTATGGTCAAAGGTTTCGATTGGGCATAAAATTTGAGGTTTGCAAGCTTTACGTTTTAGTCCTGATTCTCGTATGTGCAATTGCTTGAGTTTGAGATGTCCGTTTGAGTTGAAATTTGGCAGAGAGGCATGAAACATGACTAATTTCATAATGGTAACTTAAAATTTGGTAAAGTCCTCTTAATTTCCAGAATTTACAAATTGGTCCCTAAATTCGTATTTTGTTCAATTGAGTCCCTTATTGTTTTCCGATTGCTGTGATTTTTGAGTATGCTTATCTCAAGAGTATGCCTAGGTTTAATGTGCATCTAGACAAGTTTAAAAAGAAAAAAAAAAGAGTCGTTAATCAAGGTTGACTTTCGGGTTGACTTTGGTTTTCCCCGTGTAATCTTCGTAGTTCGGGTCAGCCGTCTAGGCCGGGCTACGGGGTTACAAAACTCACTGCAGACTAAGCTACTCACACGTGGATCACGTAAATGAAACACATAACTCTTTAACACTGAAATCACTATTTGGGTTTTAAATTATTTTTTTAACACGATTTT
This sequence comes from Hibiscus trionum, assembly GCA_030270665.1. Classification (NCBI taxonomy): domain Eukaryota; kingdom Viridiplantae; phylum Streptophyta; class Magnoliopsida; order Malvales; family Malvaceae; genus Hibiscus; species Hibiscus trionum. The sequence goes on along the minus strand of BSYR01000020.1, from coordinate 11,086,749 downwards.
ACATATGATAAGAGTTATATAGAATTTTAGTATTTTTCTTATGTCATAATCTTATATCTATAAAAAATATCAACATGTATGTAATCTGTATTATATAGATTTACAGACATCGGTTGTATCCAAGTTTTATATATATTAGAGCAAGTATATTTGATCAATTGATTAAGTTGTTCTTTCTTTTAGGGTTTTATTTTTCTTTCTTTTTAGGTAAGATTAAAATTAGATATAAGATTTGACAAAAATAACATTTATATATATATTGTAAGCTTAAATTATGTATAAGAATTTTGTGTTCACATTTGGAGTGACTCTTACAACTCAATTATTCCATTTCTTAATGTTAAGATTCGAACCATTAATCATACTTAAAAAATTTAGTGTCTTATTCTATTAGATCAACTGAATTAGACATAAATGAAGAAATAAAGGGGGCAAAACTAGAGTCATTTTGGCTATGGAACAAGTATGGTGATCTCGAACATAATATATAATATTGCTTAGAATTAAATCAAATTGCGTAATATTAATTCTGAAAGTGATAGATATAAATATTTTTATTTTTCTAATTATTTGTTAACATATTTTTCTAATTACCTTACGACTTACAAGTTGATAGAATCTGATAATAAAATTGCTTAAGATTCATTCTTTCAGACAGCACATTGGTTAGTTTTAAAATGTATTTAATTCAACCTTTATTTTCAACTTCTGCTTTGTCCTGCCCTTTATCTCTATCTATCTATTATATTTCCAATTTTCCATCCAGCGCCCCACTTTGCCTACACAACATTGACCCACTATATTTAGGACAAAAATTTTATGTTATATTTTAGTGTCTTATGAATACTTCAGTACTAAAAAAAATAAATTTTAATTTATAAATTATAAACTTTAAATTTGTTAGAAATTTTATCTCTAAATTTTAAAAATTACAATCTTAAATTATAACTCTAAACTTTAATCATAAACCTTAAATCTATTTTTTTAATATTAGGACATGCATAGAGGCATCAAAAGGGGACAAAAGATTTCTAGTCAAGGGTGTTTATTGTTTGGTTAACAACTGAATTAAATAATTAAATTGAAATTTAATTTGATTAACTTTTAATTTTTTTAAATTCAAATATCAACTAATTTAGTTCAAAACTAAAATAATCAAAATTTTAATATACAATTAATATATTTTAATTTAATACAAATTCAAAATGAAGAAAAATAAAATCTAAAATAAAAAAAATCATTTATTACTATTTAAAATTTTATTTTGATTCGAAACTATGATTTTTGAAAATATTCAGTTGGGTTGATGGTTAAAAATTTTAAGGGTTTGGTTTTAATAGGTAGGGTGTGTTGTGCCTTGTGAACCACTTTAACATGACATCATATCTATCAATAAAATTTATTTTGCTGATAAAAGATGATTTTTTTGAAAGGTTTCGGGCCTCATTAAAAATCCCCACTAGACCTAATCAGGGGGAAAAGAGTGCCCTATTTTATTGATAGTATTCGAACCAAAACATGGAAAATACACTGTCTGAAAACAACTTACAGCCATAAACACTAGCACTATGCCACCTTAAAGGGCCGACTATACTAATCCGTACAATTCGACCAAAACCAATCCTGATCGCGATTTACTCCTCCCTTAGCAAGGGCGTGAGCCTCCCCATTTACATCTCTACCTGATAAGGCATAATCTTCCCGCAATTGATAAGAGATTGCCCCTCCACCCGGCCAACTTCCCCTTCATTTTATCAACAATAGGGTTCCATAGCTTTACGCAGTTCCGTGTTGCGCCCAGCGGCATTCCCAGGTAAGTAGAAGGAAGCGACCCAGCCTTACAACCAAGATCTGAAGCCCAATCTTGTACTTTCAAATCGTCAACGGAGATGCCGTAAAGATCGGTTTTTCTGAGATTAAGACTCAAACCTGCTGCAATTTCAAAAATCCTGAGTAACCTTTTGATGTTGATCACATTCTTCCTTTCTCCCTTTGCGAAAACAATCAAGTCGTCCGCAAACTGCAGATGCGACACTTTGATGCCGGGATTTCCAATGCTGACCCCTTCTATTATTCCCAAATCATTAGCTTTACGGAACAAAGAACTCAGAGCCTCGCCTACTATATTAAATAGAAGCGGTGACAGTGGGCATCCTTGACGCAGCCCTCTCTTGATACCAAACATATTGGACGGTTTTCCATTCACAAGGACCGAAATCTTAGCCGACGATAAACATTCCTGCACCCACATTCTCCAACGCGAACCGAAACCCATCTTAGATAAGATGAGATCCAAGAACGACCAATCCACTGTATCATAAGCTCGACAAAAGTCAGCTTTGAAAACAACACTGGCCCGTTTATTCCTGCGCAAGTCATCAATTATCTCATTTGCAATCAAAGTACAATCCAAAATCTATTTGCCAGGAATGAAGGCAAACTGGAACTCCCCCACCACATCATTAATACACTCACTAAGTCTCTTCGAAAGTGCCTTTGCAACTATCTTGTATAGACTATTAACCAGGGAAATCGGACGATAGTCCTCCACACATTTCGGGCACTCCTTCTTCGGGATTAAAGCAACGAACGAGTGATTGTAATTTTTATCTTTGATCTTCCCCTTATAGAAGTCGTTGCAGAAGCTTAATACTTTTTCTTTTAAAATTGACCAAAATTTCTTATAAAACTCCAAATTCATACCATCAGGTCCGGGTGCCTTGTTCCCATCCGCATCTCTAATAACATCCCATATTTCATCGTCAGTGAATTGTCTTTCAAGTCTTCGAGCAGATTCTTGGCTCAGTTTCTTCAATTCACACTCGAAGTTCAAAACATGGAGAGTATTAGAACTATTAAAGTTGGACTTGAAAGCCTCCTCAAACGTTAACAGCACTTGCTTTTCATCCTTTATTACACCACCGTTTTTTCCACAGAATGAATCTGATTTCTACCCCTCCTAACAGATGCCGTTGCTTGAAAAAATTTCGTATTTTTGTCGCCCTCCAGGAACCATCTGACCCTCGACTTTTGTTGCCATTCCCTTTCTTCCCTACGATAATTGTTCCACAGCTCCTTCTTCAGCCCCGTAATCTCTTTTATCAAATTATCATCAGGACACCCTGTATACAATCTCTTTTCAAGGACATCAATCTTCTCCTCCAAATCCCCAATCGGCACGGCATTCTTCTTTCTATATTGTTCCACCCATTCTTTTAACGCTCCTTTCACTTTTTTAAGGATGAAAGACATATTTTTACCTCTCAGGCCTTCCACCACATTCTTTATCAGCAGCTCTACCTCCGGTTCATCTAACCAGTGGGAAAACAGCTTAAATGGCCTCCCACCCGATGACATCTTAACCTCCCCAAGTAGCAAGGGGCAATGATCTGATAGACTTCTCGGCAGAGCATTCTGTACCACACTCGGAAACCAACTAATAATCTCTGGGACAGAAGAAATCTGTCTAGCCTGCTTGCAGAATTAGAATTCCCTCCCCTGAACCAAGTAAAACAGTTATCCCTTATGGGCAAATCAAGCAGATTGTTGCAGTGAATGAAGTCTACCAGAATGCCACTGTTTCCGGAGCTATGTTCAGCCCCTATCCTTTCATCTGGGCCTTTTACAACGTTGAAATCGCCCCCAACGATCACGGGGACGTTGATACTCCTTATAAGCTCGGACACCTCCTCAAAAAAAGCTAGTCTCTCACTGTCCGTATTAGGGGCATACAAATTGATTACTCCGCACCTTTCCCCTAGTCGAGTTATGGATCCCAGCATCACTATAGATCTTCTGTTTACTATCGTTTGTTCCACTTTGAAGAATTTAGAATCCCATAAAGAAATAAGACCCCCTGAGGCTCCGATCGAAGCCGACGCTACGAAACCAACAAAACGCTTCCCCTTTAATCTCTTTTCCAGATTGAACTCCACCTTCTCTAATTTTGTTTCTTGTAGCATACAAATTTTACAACCCTTCGCTTTGCATAACTTTTCTACTGCTCTAATTTTTTCCACTTTCCCCAACCCCCGTAAATTCCAGCACAATATTAAAGAATTCATCAAAGTATTGAATGATCCCTAGCACAGATTAAAACGCACCTCTTACGCTTTCTCTGCTGCCTCGAGTTCCTTGAGTTTTGCCAATGCAACCTCTGTCGGAACGGCAAAGAAGACCCCCAACGACTTCCCCATCCTCAGTGTTTCTTGTGTTTCCCGCATTTCAGATGATAAGCCCACACACACTGGAACTGGAATCAATGGTGTGGCAAACGATTGCGAGAGCCCCAACAACGATTGAGATCCCTCCTCCGGCAATTCGGTGCTATTTCTAGAAAAATCAGACCCTCTGAACTTCGCCTTAGCCATATCCATATGCTCCACCCTGGATTCTGGTATGGGACTAGATAGGGCACCCTCCCCCAGAGATGTCAAAATGCCCTGATTTTTACTGACCCCCCTTCTATTACCATCAGCAAGTCCAACTTCGATCTCAATAAGTTTGGAAGCATTAGACACTGTTGGGCTGTAGTTAATGGGTCGGTCTATATCTACATTCGGCCCGGAAGGTATTTGTTGGGTAAAAAGAATATCTGCTGAGTCCACTTGAACTTCAAAGAGCCCAACACCGCTGGATTCACTTGGGATGGTCTGGACCGACCCATCCGTTTGAATAACCACACGTGCTGGGGCCAACATATTAGGCACGTTTATAATATCCCGTTGAGGGGATTCTGCGTGCGCCGCATTTTCGGCGGTGGGGTCTACTGCATTGAATTGATCATTATTATCCTCTTCCTCAAACCACGAAGCGTCAACACTCCCTTCGAAACCGTCGTCGACCGGACATCCGCCGTCGATGAATATCCGTTCCTCTTCATAATCTTTCACCTTGACATTTATGCATTGGAGACGACCATTACAGAGAACGTTTATCTTCTCTGGTATTGAAACCCCATATTGGACTTCCAAAATCAACATAGCTCTATCAAAATTGATTAACCCGGCTGTTTCTTCCTCCACCTTCAGCACCTTACCCCATCTTTCACCCAAATGCCAGAAAAACCACGTATTCCAGAGGTGTAACGACACGTTCTTTAGTTCTACCAGTACTTTCACCCTCATCTTGTCCTCGAACCCTTGTAGGAATTCCAATTCGTCGAACCAAATACTCAGCAGTTCCTCTCTAACCTCCCATATTTTACTTTTAGTTGCTTCGGAGTCGGCTCGGATCACAGAGAGCAGACCATTCCAATTACATACTGTTGCATTGAGTCCGTCCGAGCGTAGTGCATCCTGGACCACTTCTACATTATACATTGGCTTGATTCTACCAACTAAACATGCCTTAAGCCATTTCATGTCACCCCTTAGGATCTGGATACACTCCATAGATTCCGTTGTCATGATCCTATCCACCCATTCAACCCTGAAGCATTCCTCCTCACGGACAGCCCTCGCTCCATGCATGCCGTTGACGTGAATACTTTTGGCCTGCTGCGATGTTGTGAATGCGGCAATTAAATTGAGAGGATTGTTCTTGTAATAAATCTCTACAATACACAATCCGAATTAGTAAACCAATAATTATACTAAAAATTAATTATATTAAATTTTTAACCAAACCAACGGTTTAAATACTCTTAACCAGTGGCGGAACTTGGTGGTAGAGTTTGAGGGGGCCAACTTAAAATTTTTAAAAATACAAGTTTAAATTAAAATTTTCAAAAATTTTGAAGAGATCAATTTACATTTTTTTTTCAAAATTTTTGGGGTTTAACTAAAATTTTTAAAAATTTGAGAGGCTTGATGAGAACTTTTAAAAATTATGAGAGGGGTTTAATTAAAAAAATTTCAAAAGCTTTGAAGTTTAATCTGAATTTTTAAAAATTTTGTGGCGCTAAATTAAATTTTTTAAAAATTCTAAGGGTTTAAATTATAATTTTTCAAATTTTGGGGGGCCATGGCACCCACATGTCCCCGTTATCTTCCGCCACTGCTCTTAACTTATGTTATCAAGTCAACCAAAACACAGGTTACTTGTGGTGAATCTAGAAAAAAATTTGACTCGAAAAAATAAAACTCAATTAAAAAATAATTTTTTTATTCAAGTTGATTTGAATTGTAAATTTATAAATTTGACTCGAAAAAATTATAAATAAAAATTGACTTATAAAATAAGACTCAAATAACTCAAAAATTTTAGTAACTAGTGGATCAATTTTCATGTTCGAGTCAAGACCATCAATTTTTCTAATATATGTATAACACATATGAACAAATGAATATATATAGCTTATATGGTTATAGAAAGTTGTTTAAATCGGAACCAATTAGTACTATAACATTATAAACATTTACAATTAAATTTGAATAGAAACTCAAATAACTTCACTCGGAAAATTTTCAAATAAAGTTTAAGTTATAAAATATAACTCGTCAACTTGAATAACACAAACAAAATTTACTTGACTCGATAGAACAAGAAATTTATCTAACATAACTAATATATATAGTTTTGAAATTATAAAATTACATTCTTAAATATTTTTAAATTTTCTTTTATTATCTACAAATTTATTTAAATAAAATCAAATTATTTCCTTTAAATAAGTAATAAAATATAAAATTATATTTATTTATTTATTTAAATATTAACTTTTCTCACAACTTTCAACTAAAATAATTGAGAAATATATTACATTTTATCATCTTTTAAGTTATTCTTAAAGACATTGAAGATGAGCTACAAGCTTTTACTAAAAGAATTTTTTTTATTTTGATGTTAATTTTAATTTTGTTTTGTTATTTGTATTGTCATCATTATATACTAGGGTGAAACTCCAACTATATTTGAAATATTCTTTCTTTTTCAAAAAATATATTTAATTAGTTAATAGCAAAATGTATGCTTAAATTATTTTTTATTAAAAATAATTATATATATATTTGGATAAATTGTTAGTTTGTATTTATCCGAAATGTAAAAGAATCAGACGTGTGTAGTCCAAACAAAAGATTAACCTCGTAATTGATCCCCTAATCTATACAAAGTTGTCTATTAACCCTGTCATTACTATCTATACGGTATCTATACAAACGTAGATCAATAATATTTTCAATCTATCAAAAAGAATATCACTAGAACATCGGGTACCATGGAATATTCTGGCATTGCGTTCCTCCCATATGCAGTAAATGAATCCAGTCCAAGCTAGCTTCAAGATTAAAGTAATAAGAGATTTACCCTTCCAATTATCAGCCACCCATTGCATGGTCTCACCCCAAGAGCGCGCACAATAATATAGTCCACAGACTTGGAGAATTTGCTTCCACAACAAACTCGAGAAATGACAATCTGAGAAAATATGATCTCGACTTTTCACGACAGCTTCACACAATACACAGTTGCCATTTGTGACCACTCCCCACGGCATAAGGCGATCTTTAGTGGGAAGCTTGTCCAAAATGACCATCTAAGAAATGATAGAGAACTTAGGAAAGTACTTAGGGAACCATACCAGTTTCTGCCATTGAGCCTTTTCATGGGTCTCACGGGTGTTCTCCAAAATTCACTAGTTGTCCATTTTATTGGTCCAACCAGCGGAGAACAACCCCGCAGCCATAGGTCTTAGTTTGAGAATACGTTTTAGGGTCCAACTATAATGAGACTTAATTTATGTATCTCAAAAGTTGACTCTCCGAAAGATGTATACATGAATCCAAACGACCCAGAGCAAGCCATCGGCTGCCAAAATTTATTTCAAAAGGTGCAGGCTACAAGTTTTGTTCCAACAGTGAAGGTCTTTCAATCCAAGTCCACCTTCAGATTTAGTTCTGCAAATTTACTTCCAGCTTTCCCGAGCACCTGCTGCAGGTATATTATCACATTTCCAGAAGAATCGCATGCATATTTGCTCTATGCTCTTGAAAAACTAATTCGAAATATAAACAACCTCAATTTTTCTATTTTAATTTGTTATATCTTTTCAAATTTTATTTTTTGAATTAATTCAAAACATAAAAATTAGACCATATTTTCGTATTAGACCATTTTTTCTTCTTTACCTGAAATCCAACGTACATTATTATATATAAAATAAGAAAAGAAGTTATATGGGTTGCACCATGGCACAAGTAAGCCTAAGCCTGCATTCGCCCGACTTAGAGTACATATATTTAGTTAAGGTTTGATTAGGGTTTAGAATCAACAAAGTACCTATGTTGTTTTAACTTAGAGCACGAGTCAGATGTCCAATTGATCATTTGTTTTGGGTATAAATTAAACAATAAAATTAACTATCAAATTGAGAAGAAAAATATATGTATAGCATTAAACATTAAAATCAGATATGCATGCGCTAAGGGAAGGAAATCAAGTAGTTGATGGTTTGGCCAAAATTAGTTGCCTTTATAACAATGCCTGGGCTTCTCTGTATCCGACGGCCATCGTGTCCCATCTTGATAGGGTCGGATCGGATCATTGTCCTCTTTGGTTTCATGCTCCGCGGCAGGAGGGTGCGAATGTGGATCGACCATTTCGTTTTATTGCAGCTTGGCAGGATCATCCGGATTTTAAGAATTTCTTAGATGGAGTATGGAGCAATGAGTGTGATGCCTCACAGAATGTGTCTCAATTTGTCTCTAAAGCTCAGGATTGGAACGTTAATATCTTTGGTCATATTGGTAAGCGGAAAAGGGAATTATTAGCTCATCTCAGGGGGATTGATAGAGCATTGCGATTAGCACACTCGGATTTTCTTGTCGATTTAGATGTCTCTTTACGGGATGAGTTGGATTCTATTCTTCTTCAGGAGGAAACTTTTTGGTTGCAGAAATCGAGAGAATAATGGGTGAAGTGTGGTGATAAGAATACAAAATATTTTCATAATTGTATAATGAAGCGTCGTCGTCAAAATTTCATTCATACTTTAAAACTGCCGGATGGGAGGTGGTGCACTGATCAGGGAGTCTTGCAGCGCTTAGCGGTTGATTTCTATAAGGATTTATTCCAGTCTTCTGGGACTTCAGACCTTACTCTTGTGGGTAGGGGTTGTTTTCCTCCTATTCAAGCAGGTTTGTTGGATGGTCTTTTGCGTCCGGTTTCTGACGAGGAAGTTAAAAGGGTTGTGTTTGAGATGGCGCCAATGAAGGCTCCGGGGTTTGACGGTCTTCATGCACTGTTTTATCAGCGTAATTGAGAGATTGTTGGACAGTCGGTTTGTAGGTTCGTGCGGGATACCTTCGCCGGTAAGCCTTTTGATTCTTCGTTAAATCGTACTCTTCTTGTGCTGTTGCTTAAAGTGAGTAGCCCTGAATCAATTAGTCAATTTCAACCGATTGGTCTTTGTTCTGTGTTGTATAAAATTGTGACGAAGACCATTGTTAATCGTCTCAAGCCTCTTTTGCCTTGTTGGATATCTGACAGCCAGACGACTTTTGTCCCTGGTCGTTCTATTACGGACAATGTAGTCGTCGCTCAGGAAGTTATTCATTCTATGCGTTTGAGAAAGGGTAAAGTGGGGTGGATGGCTACAAAAATAGACTTAGAAAAGGCGTATGATAGACTCGAATGGGATTTTATTAGTGATACTCTTGATGATATCGGCTTACCGGTAATGTTTCGTGATCTGATTATGCGATGTGTAACTTCAGTGTCCACCCAAGTGCTTTGGAACGGGTCGGCTTCTGTACCGTTTATTCCATCTCGAGGGATCAGGCAAGGTGATCTTTTATCGCCATACTTGTTCGTGCTTTGTATGGAACGTTTGGCTCAGTCGATTCGCGAGAAGGTTGGGAGTAAAATTTGGAAGCCGATTCGTCTAGTTCGTCGAGGCCCTGAGATATCGCATCTTTTCTTTGTTGATGACATGATCTTGTTTTGTGAAGCTTTTATGGATCAAGTTCCGGTTTTAGAGGCAGTGTTGCGTAAGTTTAGTGGTGCTTCTGGTCAAAAGGTGAGCATTGCGAAGACTAGTATTTACTTCTCGAAAAATGTGGATCAACCTGTGCGTGATTCTATCAGCTCTTATTTCGGTTTCCGGCAAGTATCAGACTTGGGTCGATATCTTGGTGTTCCTTACTGCACAAGCGAGTCACTAAAGCTTCCTATCATTATGTGGTACAACGGGTCCGTGACAAACTTTTAGGATGGTCAGCCAAGTCGTTGTCACTTGCTGAGAGAATTACTCTGGCGAAATCTGTTTTATCGTCTATCCCGTTTTACACGATGCAATCTTCTTTGTTGCCTAAGGGCACTTGTCAGGAAATTGAACAATTAATCCGCAGTTTTATTTGGGGGCGTTCTTCAGGTGAAGGTGGGATCAGCTTGGTCAATTGGCAGTCAGTGTGTTCGCCTTTGTCTGTGGGCGGTTTGGGTTTTAAGTCTTTGTCTACTCAGAATGAGGCTTTCTTGATGAAAATTTGTTTTAATTTAGTTCGCAATACTGATCAATTCTGGGTTCAAGTCTTGCGTTCAAAATACAAATGGTGTACACCGGTTCCTTCTACTATCTCCCCTCCACGCTGCTCTCATTTGTGGAAAGGCGTAAGTCTTGTTTGGGAGGAGGTGCGTAATGGTCTCATTTGGTCCATCGGCGATGGTTGTACTGTAGATTTTTGGAGCGATGTGTGGTTAGGGGAGGTTGGCGCGTTACGCGATTGTGTTTTGGACACTTCTTTGCGTGATGGACTGCCCTCGATAAGCGTTGCGGACATGGTTGCGGAGAATGGCAATTGGCGATGGAATGCCTTTCAACACTTGTTACCGCGGGATGTATTACTCCGGCTTGCTGCTGTTCTACCACCACAGCAGGTTGGTGTTGCGGATGGTGTAGGATGGAAGTGGGAAGCTCGTAAGGATTTTTCGGTGTGCTCAGCGTATCGAGTCCGTTCCGGTTCCGTGAGCAATCCATCAGAACCGGTTTGGAAGGTTATCAATCGCTTCAGGGGTATCCAACGTATTAAGGTCTTTCTATGGTTACTTGGATGCGGAAAGTTGCTTACAAATGATGAGAGGATGCGTCGACATTTGACGGCCAGCTCGCATTGTGGTGTTTGCGGGAACGCAGAGGAGTCGATCGACCACCTATTTCGCACATGCCCGTTGGTGTTCAACATTTGGGTTAGTCTTATACATCCCTCGAAGCTCGCTGAATTTTTATCAATGAATATCCTTGAATGGTTACACCTTAATCTCTCAAAGTCGAACTATTTTACGCGTGATTCTAGCGATTGGGATTTGCGATTTGGAGCAATATTATGGTCTATTTGGAAGTTTCGTAATTTTTACATATTTGATCTGGATGCTGCGGAAAAGTTTAATATCCTTGAACATAGTCGATGGTGTGTGAATGAGAGTGTGCGGGCTCTCTCAATATCGACTGTGGTGTCACCATCTTCTTCCATTGATCCGGGCGTTGCTGCAAAATGGGTAAAGCCACCGTTAGGATGGCTGAAACTTAATACTGATGGTGCGAGGGAGGTATCGAGTGGATTCGCTTCATGTGGTGGTGTGGGTCGCGATAACAACGTAGTTTGGCGTTTTGGTTTTGCGAAGTTTGTGGGGATTTGCTCTCCGTTGGAAGCGGAGCTATGGGGTGTTTGTGTGGGACTATGTCAAGCTTGGCTTCATGGTTTTTGGAAGGTTATAGTGGAGGTGGGTTGTCGGGAGGCTTTTCTTTTGCTGTCGAGGAATCGATCGTCTACGGTGAACATTGGTTTGGTGCATCAGATTTGGAGCTTGATGCTGCGGAATTGGGCAGTGATCGTACAGCATATTAGCCGCGAGGCTAACAAGGTGGCGGATGGGTTAGCGAAATTAGCTCGGGGAGGTTCACTGGACTGCCGCTGGTTTGGCCATCCACCTGCAGGATTGCAGCATCTGCTGCTAGCTGATTGTCCAGCACCAGCGTAGAGCTGGCTTGTTTCTTCATTTGTTATAAAAAATCATATATATATATATATATATATATATATATATATATATATATATATATATATATATTAAATGGTATATTAACCTATTTTTTATGAGGAGATTTCACGCCAAAGAAGTCAAGGGTCGAGTAGGAATTGCTATAAATATTATAATGCTAGAGCTTGTTCTCACAAGAAAAGAAACATAATAATCAAAGGGGAATTAGAGAATAGTCAAGCATTGTCCAAGATTTTTAAGATTAAATATTCGCCTTAATTTAATGAATTCTTTTAGAATTAGTAAAAATTATTAGATGGGCCTGGTTACCACGTCACTTATGGTCTTATTTAATAACATTTTTCATTTTATTTTTTAATAGTAAATCTTCACCCATTTATATGTAACTAAAGAGTTAGTAGGTACTAGATTTTTATCATTAATATTTATTTTATTTTTTAACGAAATCTATCACAATCTAATTAATTACATTTCTAACAAATAAAACACTATTAATTTAGGGTGTTTAACGTAAGTAATAATCATGTAAAATGTTTATGGTTTATGTGTTTAGGGTTTTAAGATTTATGATGTATGACTTTATGGTTTATGGTGGATAATTTTATGATTTGGGGTTTATAGTTTAATTGTTATGATATAGAGTTTTTGTGATTTTTAGGGTATATGTATTTAGTGTTTATGGTTTGTGATTTAAGGTTTAGTTAAAATTTATGAGTTTTATGACTTGAGTTTATTGTTTAAGATTTAGGGTTTAATGTTTATGATTTAATATTTTAAGGTTTAATTATATTAAGGGTTTTATTTTGATGCACAAGCTGTGTAAATTTTTTTTACACAATCCTTTTATAAAATTTAAAATCTAAATCACAAACCCTAGCAACGTAAGCCCTAAACCCTAAACCATAAACCCTAAACTCTAAATTATAACCATAAACCTTAAATTATATACCCTACATACTAAACCCCTAAACCCTAACATAAAACCCTAAACCCTAAACCCTAAAATTAAAGGGCTCGTGTAAACTAAAGTTTACACAGCTTGTGCATCAAAGTATTTTCCTTATATTAAACACTTTAAATTAATGATATTTAATATTTTAGGAATGTAATTAATTAGATTCTAATAGATTTCATTGAAAAATAAAATAAACATTAATGATAAGAATCTAGTAATTCTTATACACAATCCTTAGGGATGTGTATATCAAAACCATTTAAAATTTCATTTTTTTTACAATAATTTTAAAATTTCATTTTTGATCTAGGTGGTAATCGTTAAGTCTAATAACGGAATTTATGAGTACCTATTCCCTAATTTGTTCATTAGTTGTTTTAAAAACTTAACCGTTATTATTTGAATTACGACTAAAATTTTAAAATTCGAAGAATACAATATTAAAAATATTAAATTGGAATATAATTAAATCTACAATTTATATATATAAAGGCGAAGCAAAAATGACAAAAGGCAGAAAGGATAGAAAAAGGATGAAATGGCAGGTCTTGGGCCACCCACCAATACGTGTCACATGTTACCTCTGCCATGCCGAAGCCCAACCCCCGAGTTGAAAAAAAATATTATATAAATTTCACTCATCTCGTCATTTATGGTACATCTAATAACATTTATTTATTTCAATATGACTTTTAAGTAATTAACCGTTTCTTAGTTATATATAAGTAAGAAGTGAAGATTCATTCTGAAATAAAATTAGATAAAAAAATCTTATTAGATGAGACCAGAGGCGAAACTAAAAATTTATTAAGAGATGTCATTTTTCGAACAGTATTTAACAGAAATTAATTATTTACAAAGGAGTGTCAAATTACATATAATTTTTGTTTTACATATACAAATTATATAGAAAAATATAATTTCCAAAAAATTTAAAATATCAACTGACACTCCAATAATTAATGTGACTTCACTCATTAAAGAGACCATAAATAACATAACGAGTATCAACATTTAATAATTTTTCAGTTGAACCGACAATTTGAGTCGAGAGAAACATTACTTAGGCTTAGTTTGTGGTTGTTTTTAAAAAGTGTGGTGAAAAAAGTGATTTTCAAACTAGCTGTTGAAAAGTAATTTTAAAAAGCTGGTTAGTGTTTGTCATTGATGTCAAAAAGTGATTTTGAGGAGATAAAATGTCTATTTTAGACATGATATTGAAAAGTAAAAGTAAATTTGGGTGATTGTTCAAATTAATTAATGTTATGATTTATGAAATAAATCAATTTCAATTATAATAAAAAAATATTTTTTTATAAAATTTAATTTGAAAATATAAACTACATTCTAGATTATATACGGGCATACCACTTACACATTAATAATAAATATAAAATAAAATACAAATAAAACAATTTTATTTTTAATATAAATATTATAAAATATATTATTTTACAATTATGTATGCATAAACATTATTTTAACAATAAATTATAATTAAATAATAAGGGTAAAAAAGTAATTTTATTTTCAAACTAGTTTTTCCACTCAAGAAGCTATAAAATCCAGCTTTTTGGTTTGAGTGAAAAAACTAGTTTTAAAAGCAACCAAAAACAACATATTTTAACTAAAAACACTTTAAAAAGTAATTTTTGGTTGCGAAACGCAACCAAAAATAGACCCTTAGAATGTCCGACACGCGACTTCACTCACGTTGTGTTTCTGTAAACCGTAATAATCACACATATAAACCTTTGTAACTCCAAAAACCAACTCTTTCTGTTTTTCAAAAAAAAAAAAAAAACAACTCCTTCGTATCCTTTCCCCTTCTTGGTCCCCACACAACAAGAACCTTAACACGTTACGCTATCATAATATATATACTTTACAAGTTTCAAATTTTTATATTGGCCATGTTTGGTAATTAGCAGATAGCTGATAGCAGATTATATTAGTTGATAGTTGATTGAATTAATTAGTTTAATTATCGAATTATATTAGTTAATTGTATAAAAGTGTTTGATAAAATTAACTAATAACTGATGACTGTTTAATTATTTAAAAAACAAAATAACATATAAGAACATGATTATATTCAATATTTGTTTAAATAATTTATTAGTTATCAATATTTTATATCTATTAGTATTAATTAGATTTATGAAAATCATTTTTTTAAATACAACATTACTAATTATATTTGAAGAATTTATGTATTAATTTATTATTTATATAATTATTTTAATATGATTTAATTCATTATTAAATTTAAATAAATATATAAACATGTGAGAATAAAAGGAAAAAATAAATGTTGAAGAACTAAAATTGAAAAGGTTAAATTTAGGTTATTTAGAGATTTTTTGTAATTATTAAGAGTAAAAAAGTTTTTACAATTTTTATGTCAAACTTCTAATTTCAAAAGGCTCCTATTAGCGGCCTTTTCAAAATTAGTGATTTTACTCCAATCAGTTATTCACTAAACATCCTAATTAGCAGATTTGACTGGTCAAACCTCTAATCTTAGCTCAAACTTCTAATTTTTTCAAATCGTTTACAAAACAAGGTCATTATGTACTTCTTTATAATTTTCTTTTTTAACCGTTTAAACGTAAAATAATATAATATTTTTTTAAAATATGACTATACAAGATAATAAATTATAGTCAATTATACATTCAACTATCATTAAATATCAAATCAAATTAATTGATTAAATTTTGTTCAATTTACATGACTATTATTGTAACATTTAGAAGAATCTCAGTTAAATGGGTTTAAATGTACAATATGTTTCAATCTAAAAATATGGGAAGATGAATTTTATTTAATATATAACCTTTTAGTAAAAAATATTGAATATAATAAATTAATAGATGACCACTTATTACTTATTGTTGGAAATATTAAAATTGTTTTTATTTTCAAAATAAATAGTTTTCTTCTTATTTTTGTTGAAAATGAAATATTCAAATTTTATATTTATAATTTATCTATAATTATTCAAAAATATAAAATATTATATTTTGTTTGGTATAATTTGACTTATTGATCGACTAAAATTTACTATTAATATTTCAATAAGTAATCATTGGTTAAGTGAATTGAGACACTATATCCTTAAGCAAGATCAGTGGTTAGAAATTAAAATATTGACATTGTGAAAAATAATATATTGAGTTAGGAGTAGGGACGAAGCCATTTATTAAGTGGGAGAGGCTCCCGCACAGTATTTTAGTTTTTTTCCGCCTTTATACATATATTAAAAATAGACTAGTTATGAACCTGCCCCCACTTTTAAGCATTTATGATTTGCCCATCTTCATGCCTAATTTTGACTTTATCCATGATTAGAAATAAATTTATACTATACCTAATTCAAATTAATCAACTAATAAATTAAATTTCAGTGATTCTAAAATAAAAATACCTAATCTTGTTATTTAAATGATAAAATTATTAATTGTTGATAAAAAAAAAAACCCACCAGAATCAAGCCTTACATGTTACATCGTATATCCTCTTCACAAATTTGTTATGATACATGATAAAATTTGAACCCGGATCTTAAAAATATCAAATAATATGAAATTTCAAATATAAAAAATAGGCATATTAATCATATTAACAGTGATGTATATCTTTTGTTGGTGCCATATTTTCTTGTATAATGCCATAAAACCATGTAAGATCCAAGTTTCCCCTTTCTTTGTGTTCTCCATCAAGACGGCATAATACACGGTCGATGTTGTTGTTTTAATAAAAAGAAACAGACAACAATTCTTGATTGGTTTTGATTTTAAAAATCAAAACAATGTTTTGAACCAAAAATAAAAACTAACACTATGGAAAAGGACAGCGAAGACAAACCAAGCAACAGCTTTGGGTTGTTTTGAACCAAAAATAAAAACTAACACTTGGCTTGGCCAATGGTTGGTGGGGTGGGTCCAATTGTTTCAATTTCATTTTTTATTTTCCGCCGGCTATTTTACGAAGATGATGATAATGCCAAGTGCCAACAAGGAATCTTGTGAATTTTCAGAAAATATTAAAAATACCAAAATTTGAATAATTGTTGTGATCAAATGACAGCCTGTTCCTAGGGCAGAGACGCGTGTCGAAGCCAGCAGCACCGTTGTAATGCGGTGTCCGGCGTGGTCCAACGTGAAAACTGGCTCCTGTGATTTTATTCTTGTTCTGACAGCTCTGTCACTCTGTACTCTTTCGTTAAGTTAGATTTTTTCTTTTTTTACGGAATACATGCAGTAGTTTTTTATTATATCACAGATAGGAACATTAAATATATCAAAAAAATTTATCTAAGTAGTTAAAGTATTTTTTCAACCAAATAAATACTTAAAGTATATATTTTTATCTCATATGTTCCTAAAAGTTGACATATGATATTAATTAAAAAATACTTTAGGTATTTATTTTAACAAAAAAAATTTAGATATCTACTTTAACAAAAAAAAACTTTAAGTACCTAAATGAAAATGTTGGCATTAGACATTTATTTATGATATAAACCTTTTTTCTGGTTAAATAGTTCTACTAATCCTTGTATTTACACAAATTATAGATTTAAAATTTATATTTTAATTTAATCATTTTTATCATATATTTTTGAAATTTTATCACGATTCAAGTAGTAGCCATGAAATATGTAAACCAAGTTTGTCACTAGCTACCGTATTAGTAGTAAATTATAGATTTAATTTATATTCTCTAATTTAATTATTTTAAAGTTATAAATTTAATATATAGAGACTAGGTCTATTATTTATATATAGTATAATAACTAAGAATAAAATTAAGTTGTTTAATACTCTCAATAATTCCAATGAAATATTTATTAAAGAACTTTTGTATAAATATTATAAACGCTTAAATTCTTTTTTTTAATATATTGATGTGATGTAAGGGTGACATCTGTTCAACTTTTTTAGTGTTTTCAAAGACAACACACACAACATGTATTACTGGTGCTCGAACTCGGGTCCCAATGGATAATGAACATTAACTTTGCCGCCAAGACACAATGGGATGAGCACTATAAACGCTTAAATAAACTGATATGAAATTGTTCTAATTTAATCAATATTCTAGATTCGGTACTAATTTATTATATATTTATTTGTTAATGTGTGAAATTATGAAATTTAATTCATCAATCTAGTTCATGGGATCAACTAAATTAAGCATTATAAAAGAATCCTACCTATATGATCTTCATCCCCGATTCTTTGTTTTACGGAGTATGAAATCTGACTAAGAAACGATAACAAATTTAATTATATTTGTTTTGTAACGTGCAAGGCGGATTCTAATATTTAAAGATTGTGGCGCCCATTGTTTCGAGGATAAGACCATGAAAAGCTTGGCCCCATTTCATTTTTCATTCAATTTTTAACCGTTTTAATTATATCTGAAACACAAACGTGATGAGGCGTCAGATCTTTTAAACATGATAAAATATTTGAATTATGACGTTGTAAATGAAAAAAAAATCTATTTAAAAGACCACACTCATATTAAATTTATGTAAAACTCAATTTAAATTAATCAGCCAATAAATTAAATAATTATGATTAAACCCAAAAAAATTGATGCAAGGATATACACAAACTATAATTTTTTTAACAAAGCAATGCAACTTTGGTGTAAATATAAAAATGTTTTATAATTTGTATTGTTGAGGTCTTTTCCGTCAATATAGATGTGGATAAATGTGGATTGTCTCATAATTTGATGACAACATAAAAAATCTACAATTTGACGAGGTAAACGAATATATATATATATATATATATATATATATATATATATATATATATATATCATGTCAATAGTTCAATCGAATGTGATCGTAAACTAATTTAACTTTAATTTGAACACAATAATGATCCGATTAACAAGTTCTGATAATCACCGGTTAAGATTGCTCAATTATTTTATTTTTAAAAAATAGTACATAAGATTGTTAAATTTAGGGTTTAAGGGTTTAAAATGTATGATTCAGAGTTTATGATTTAGACTTTAGAGTAATAATTTAAGTTCTAGAGTTATGAGTTTATATTTTGGATTGTATAGTTTAAATGATTCAAAGTTTATGATTTAGACTTTAGACTCTATTATTTTTTTAAAAATATTTAATATTAATTTTTATCACAATAACACATTAATAATTTTTTAAATATATATTATTTTAGTTCAAGTTATTTTTTAGTATAACTATCAACATCCAACTCATTTATTGACTTATCCGGATATTGAAGCAACTTTTGCAATAAAGTTTTTACTTCATTTATAACACTAGAAAACCATTAACCTTATTTAAGAAACCTAATGCGCCATCTTACTATTTCAACTTGTTTATATTCAAATATTTAAGAACATTAAGTTATTAATGTAATTTGCTCCTTGTTTTGTCCTAACTGTGGGATATAAGACCTTAGTTTTTATGGGATAGAAATTCCCATCATTCGAAGTGCCAATGGATCTATTTGCAATTGTATACAATTTCGAGGAAAAAACAGGAAAATTATTTTATTTAGATTAAGTGGGTTAGGCCAATGTTGAATAATGTTTTATGAAGCTTTCTGCAGTAGGTTGATGATGTCCTAAATACTATAATATGATGTTTCGTATAAAGTAAGAGTTCCATTGTTTATTTATAATACATTTTTTTGAAAACTTATATATATATATATATATTATTTTCAACATATCACATGAACGCTGACAACTCTTTAATTTTGTTGCTACACCTTTTAAATTAAAAAAAAACATTTTAAATTTGTATTTGAAAAAGAAAAAGAAAAAAATGTAGATTAAGATTAGCATAGAAATTGGAATGGGTGGGTAAAGGTCAAATTCTAATGCGTCGATGAGATCGACGTTTAGCAAAACTTGTTCAAGCGGAGAACCCAGAAAATAATTCCCCGTGATGTAAGATTTGATAATATTTTTCTAAAGAAATATGAAATTCAATATAGCAAATACATAATCATATACTTAAATACGATTAACACACAAATCATATGTATTATAATTGTGTTTGAGATTTTATACATGTAATCATTTATGTCGTTTTATATACTTTTACATGATTAATTAAAAATTTAAACATCTAATTTCATTAAAAAATATAAAACATATAGTTAAACCTATTGAATGAAGATGGTAACACATTATATATTTATATAGGCCCTGTTTGACAATTAGTTGATAGTGGATTACATTAGTTGATAGCTGATTGCATTAGCTGATTTGACTAGCGGATTGTATTAGCTGATTGTATAAAAGTGTTTGGTAAAATTAACTGATAGCTGTTAGATTATTTAAACAAGTAAAATGACATATAAAGACATAATTATATTCAATACTTGTTTGAATAATTTATTAGTTATCAATATTTTGTATCTAATCAATATTAATTAGATCTATAAAATTATTTTTAATTTAACTTTTATAAACATATTCAAATGGTTTATATATTAATTTATTATTTTTATAATTATTTTAATATAATTTAATTAATTAATAAATTTAAATATACATATAAATATGTGATAATAAAAAGAAAAAATAAATAGGATTAGCTTATAAATAGGGTGAAAAAAATATTTAATTTAGGTTATTTTGATATTTTTATTAACTGGTAAAGGTATAAGAGTCTTTACAACTCTAATATCAAATCTCTAATCACAAAAAGTTCCTATTAAGAGTTTTTTTTCCAAAATTAGCAGTTTCACCCAATCCACTCTTTTAATCCGCTATTTACCAACAACAATATTAACAGATTTGCCTGGTCAAACCTCTAATTTTTGCCCAAATCCCTCTTTACCAAACAAGGCTATAATATTTTAAATATATAAATCCAAATCCACTTAATCAATTTGAAATTCTAATCAATATGTTATTTGCATATTATTTTTCGAATTTATTTCTATTTAAAAGTACCATTCAGGGTAAAATTATCGCTTTTACAATCATCTATATTAAATTAATTGATTAATTTGAATCGAATATTGTAAAAATTTATTATGGGACGACCCTCACAATTAAATATGTTCTATTTACGGTATCAAGATTTGAAATCTTGTTTGTTCTATAGTTATTTCTAAGGCGTTTTTACTCGAATTAGTTCAATAAAAATCTACATATTGACCCTTTTAAAAATAAATTCATTAGGATTATCATGCAAAAAGTATGATTATGAAGTGTTATGTTCTTAAACAAGGTCGTGAGTTTGAATTCTGGTGTTGTGAATGTAGAATATTAGATTAGAATAGTCGTCCTAATATTGAGTTTCTGTTTCGGATTACTCAGTCAATGAGTTAGATATTAGTAGTTAAACAAAAAATTATGATTTTGACCAATAAATCAGTTGGTTTAATGATATGAGATGTAATATGTAAAAAAATTATTTTTCACAAATAGATCTAATTTAGAGTTTAAATCTGTGATTTATAATTATATTTTAAGTTTTAAAGGTTAGAATTTAAAATATAAAATTTTGTTTAAAATTTATTATTTTAATTTTTAGAGTAAAAAAAGTTATAGTCGGTTTACAAAATAATTACCATATTATCATGCATATAATTTATAAGTAAGAATTTATATGAATAAATTAAATTAAAAATGAAAATAATGACAGCTGGCAAACTGGCCTGACAGACTGGTTCTCTCCATCTCCAACTCCAGCAAACGTCGCCTCCATTTGTTCTTACGACTCCCCATTTTAAGCCCCACCTTCCCTTCAGTTTTCTAAACCCAAAACCAACTCTCATATTCTCTCTATCTCTGTTTTAGAACTATCGTATATCCCATCCATGGCCGAGGAGACTCAAAAGCCCGAAGCAGCAGCTCCTGCGGAGGAAGTGGTGGTGGTGGAGAAGGAGAAAGAGGAGGCAGCCGACGCTGTTGTTGAAGAGAAACAAGCCGAGGAGCCTAAGGTCGAAGAAAAGGAAGCCAAGGTGACTCAGTCCGCGTCTTTTAAAGACGAAACCAATATAGCTGGTGAACTTCCTGAGTCACAAAAGAAGGCTCTGGAAGAACTTAAGCAACTAATTCAAGAAGCTCTTAACAAGCACGAACTCAGTGCTCCACCCGCCAAAGAAAAAGATACTAAACCACCGGCCGAGGAAGACCAACCTGCTACTACCGAAACTGTGGAAAAAACTGAAGAAAAACCCGAAGAGAAAGCTCCTGAGAAAGACGAAACTGAAGCACCCACACCTGTACCTGTTGAAGTCAAGGAAGAAGAGAAGACTCCGCCACCCGAGACTGTAGTGGAAACAGAGGTGGTTGAAAAAGCTCCAGCCGTCGAGGACGATGGCGCCAAGACTGTCGAAGCAATTGAGGAGTCCGTAGTACCCGTGACTCCTCCTCCTCCAGCTGAGAAACCAGAGGAAACCGCCTCTTCTTCGGTGGTTCCGATTCCGAAAGATGAGCCAAAGGAAGCAGAACTTCCTCCACCTCCACCGGAAGAGGTGTCTATATGGGGAATCCCGCTCCTCGCAGACGAAAGGAGTGATGTGATCCTACTGAAATTC
Source organism: Hibiscus trionum (assembly GCA_030270665.1). NCBI lineage: Eukaryota > Viridiplantae > Streptophyta > Magnoliopsida > Malvales > Malvaceae > Hibiscus > Hibiscus trionum. The sequence continues at coordinate 11,064,297 of BSYR01000020.1, read as the reverse complement.
TTAAGGGCAAGGGATTTCAAAGTGAAGGACGCGTTCAGCATGCTCAAAAACACCGTCGTCTGGCAAAAGGAGTTCGGAGTTGAAGGTTTGCTTGAAGAAGAGCTCGGAAATGAATTGGAGAAAGTGGTTTTCATGCACGGATTCGACAAAGAAGGTCACCCTGTATGTTACAACGCTTACGGGGAATTCCAAAACAAGGAATTGTATCAGAATACTTTCGGGGACGATGAAAAGCGATCCAAGTTCTTGAGATGGAGGATTCAGTTCTTGGAAAAAAGTATCAGAAAGCTCGACTTTAGTCCCACCGGAATCTCTACAATATTTCAGGTCAATGATCTCAAGAATTCTCCTGGACTTGGCAAAAGGGAGCTCAGACAAGCTACCAACCATGCCCTCAACTTGCTCCAGGATAATTACCCAGAATTTGTGGCCAAACAGGTACACAATTCAATTCTCAAAAACAATCTTTTTTGTATTAACAAATTCTGAACATTGGTTTTGGATTTTGAAGGTGTTTATCAATGTTCCGTGGTGGTACTTGGCTTTCAATATGATGATTAGCCCTTTCCTTACTCAGAGAACCAAGAGCAAGTTTGTGTTTGCAAGTCCATCCAAATCAACCGATATCCTTTTCAGGCAAGTGGACTCCTATAATTTCTTTCTCCTTCTAGTTTGCTTAATCATTTATTTATGTAGAGAAAAATAATTGAGCAAATACATTTTTGTTGTTGGTCAAGCTGTTTATTTTTGTAGGTAATGAATTCTAAACTAGTACATATGTCTTACTAGGATTACTTGTTAAGTTCAGGTCATTACTAATTGTATTAACTTATTAATTATATCTCATATGAACATGACATGATATAATTATGAATATATAGTTGTCCGCTTATAAGTCGCAGTATTTATTACTTAGTCGCATTGAATCTCTTCTATCATTATTGAGTGATGGGTGATTTTTTTTATATCATAAATGCTTTGTCTTTGAACTAGTAGTCGTGGAAAAAGAATGTTGTTATTCTTAAAAAATTCTAGTTTGAGTACGATGTGTGTTTCTTTTTAAAGGGTTAAAAATAAAAACGAACATATGCTATTATATAATTACATTATAATATTAAAAAAACTGTATTTTATATTTCGTACACTAACTTGTTACGTGTAATAGATATATTGCCCCTGAACAAGTACCAGTTCAGTATGGTGGATTGAGCCGGGAGGGTGAACAAGAATTCACCGTTGCCGATGCTGCAACGGAGGATATAATCAAACCAGCAACCAAGCACACCGTTGAATTCCCCATAACTGAGGTAAGATAAAAGAACATCCATCAGAATCTATAATTAAATATCAATCTAAAACTGGTTTGAAATTCAATTCATATGAACTATATTTGGTTGCTGAATTGGCAGAAATGTAGTCTTGTCTGGGAGCTACGGGTTGTGGGTTGGGACGTGAATTATGGAGCCGAATTCGTGCCCACAGCCGAGGATGGATACACCGTGATCGTGTCAAAGACGAGAAAAGTAGGTCCGGCCGATGAAACTGTGATCTCCGACAGCTTCAAAACAGGTGAGGCTGGGAAAATTGTTCTCACCATTGATAACCAAACCACAAAGAAGAAGAAGCTTGTGTATAGGTCCAAGGCGAAGCCATATTCTGATTGAAGCTTCTTAAATGCTGAATAATTCCATTGGAAATATTACTTGTCAAAAAAGTAGAAACCAGTGCACATGGGCAGAGAATAACAAGGTTTCCTTTTGTTTTTGTTTGGAAATTGTCTTTATTTATTGAAGAAAATGACTATGTGAATGGGTGCAATGTGAAAAGGAAGTGTTGCTATTCTTCCTACTTTTTTTTGTTTTGTAAATTTCGTTGTGTTATTCTCTCTAGTCTATGTTCATTAATCATTTGTTATAAACTTTATTATTGTTATTGTTATTAGTATTATTATTATTTGTTTTAAATGTAATGTGAAACACTAAAACAAATACCTACATATTGTTTGTTTTAATTTTTAATTGAGTGTGATGTACAGTGTACTTGTACTCTTTTGATGATGCCATTTATCAAGATTTGTCTTAATTTTTTAAAGGTGTTGATGTATTTTTTGTTTCTTTACTTTAATTTTAGTGAAAATTGAATAAAACTAAAATTTATGTATCACATTTTACATTTAACTAAAATTTACGTTATGTTTGAGTTTTTATTCAGATTTTGTTTTTAATAAATAGAAGTTGAAATGTTGAAATCAATTGGGGGAAAAGCCGCTGTGTCATTACATGACACCGTGATTTAAGGGAATCTTTTTTCTTGTCGGAATGGAACATGGATTATGGCTCGCAATCCCCAGATTCTGTCCAAGGTTTTCTTCTTTTCTGTTAGTTTATCACTGTTAACCATTTATAAAATTAATATAAATTAGAAAATTCTACTCCAGGCGTCGAACACCACTGAACATCATTAACGCTAAACACCGTTAAATATTATTAAATTAATTAATAAATATTAAAAATTTTAAGGATTTAACATACAATTAATAATTATTTAAAATAAATTTTAATTAAATTATTATATATATATATATATATATTAAAATTTTGTTTTTAAATAATTAGATCAAATATATCAACCCTTATATTAAAAAACCCTAATTTTTTTCTTGCTTTTCATGAGTTGGATCTGACTCAAGTTAAGATATTCAGTTTTCTACTACAATTCCACCATTTTTATTTTCATCAAAGTTGAAAGAAAGAACTGTTTTCTTCCATGGCTCTGATGTATGTGACAATTTCCGAAATTCTAAACCCCGGTAGCAAACCGGAGAAGTGAGAGAGAGAAGAATCCCTTGGTCTTTCAAGGCCTGATTTTTTAACGTGGATTCAAATTTTCGCCGGCAAATGGTGGCTTACGGTGGCTGAATTGATAAAGGAAAAAAATTAGAGTTTTTAATTTAAGAGTTGATATTTGATCTAATTATTTAAAAATAAAGATTAAAAATATAACATATATTAAAAATAATTTAATTAAAAAATTATTTTAAATAATTATTAATTGTGTGTTGAGTATTGAGATTTTTTTATCTTTATTAATTAATTTAATAATGTTCAACCGTGTTCAACATTAGCGATGTTCAGCGGTTTTCGGCGCACGTGGTAGATTCATTCTATAAATTATTATAAAATTAATATAACATACTTTAATAAAACTTATTATTTTATATAATAAATACGTCAAAATGAAATAAAATGTATAGGTGAAGCCAGGAAAAAGAAACTGTCGGAAACCTAATTTGATACGTTATAAATACCATTATTATTAAAGTACGATTGAAATAATAAAATGAATAATAAATTTACATAAAGTCAAGAAAAATGATAAATAAAAGATTATGATCGTATCAAAAAATATAAAATTATGAGAATTTCTACAAAAATAGAACAGAAAATTAATAGACTCAAAGGTTCTCCTTGTAATATGCTATGTGTCTAGTTTATTTTTTTACCAACATTTCATAAAAAAATTTAAAGAATATTTAGTCATTATATCGAAAATTTCCATAGCCATGATTTTTCTTCTTCTTTTATTTAAATATTAAAATACTTTTTAAAATATGTGTAAAACCATTTAAATATTAAACTAATATGAAATAAAATTATTTAATAAATTTACGCTATTTAAATATTCTACAAAAGATCCAAATTAAGAAAATACATTATTTCAAAGGTAATTTTGTCTAAAATGACAGTAATTGACAAATACTTAAAGGAAGAGTGAGAACTGAGAATCACAATCCCAAAATGTTGATAAAAAACGTTACGGTTGGTAATAATTTTTTCCAGGTTGATGAAAATAAGAATAAACTAAACATGAGAATAAAATTCTAATATAATGCGCGTGTGGTAAAAGACGAAACAATTTACAAGTTTAACTGTCACCTTTTTTTTATAAAGTGATAGAAAAATATAAATTATCCTGTATACTAATACAGATTGATAAGTTAAAACATTTTTACGATTTGTACATATGGTACGAGGGAAGAGAAACGAGATTGTGACTCCACCTGTGATTAAATTGATATTTATAAATAACTTTATACATAAAAATAAGGTAAACTATATAAATGACCACCGTACTATTGATAAAGTCGCGATTTGAGCACCTTATTTTTTTAAGCAATTAAACCACCATACTATTAAATTGGATACAATGTGACCACCAGCCGTTAAAGACTAAGGGAGGGAGTGACGTGGAAATTAGTAAAAATATGTATAATTACACATTTGATCCTCATTACTTATACATTCTATTATTTGATCCTAATTTTAATTTAATAAACTAAAGTAAACATTGTCACCACCTGATTGGAGGAATTAAATTATTTAGAGGATAAAAATGAAATTACTCAAACATGCACTAGGTGGGATTCAAACATGAGTATGGTAGTGGTAGAAGCAATGACTTAGCCACTGCACCAAGCACAAGTTTGTGCTATGAATCACTAATTCTAATATATGTCATATTGTTTTCTATATTTATTTTTTTAATTTTACGTATATAATCATCAAATTGTTTTTTAATTTAATTAAAAAAACTCAATTAAATTATTATTATATATATTAAATTATATTTAAAATAAAAATTTTAAATTATAATAAAATTTCATTTAACGAATCCGAGATTTTAACAAGGCTTTGGATTCCATTTTTTGGGATTTTCTGCTGCAAGTGTTGACAGTCTTAGAATTTCCAGTTTCTGAACACTTCTGGAAAACATTTAACATGTTTATATTGAAAGGTGATATGGAAGACAATGTGGAGTGTAAACGACTTTAGGAGAAAATTTTAATTTGAAAATATTGTTTGAAGTCCTCAAAATTTTCAGGCGATTTTCGAAATATTGTTCAAATATATTTACTTCACGAAATAATTTCTCATATTCCTATTTTATAAAATAAGAAAAATCAAGATCATTTATACGTGTAAATATGTTAAAATTTTAACTATTAACATATACGATTCAATATATTGTATTTGTATTTATCATAGCTATTGTTTTTATATTGTATCTCGTTTAGTCGTTTTGTTGAGCGTCTTAAGCCAGGCGATAAAGATTAATAAAAATAAGTTAAAATTATATTTGAGATTTAAGGCGTATTTTTTAAATTTAAACACTGCCTAATGATTTCGATTAGCGCAAAGTAAAATGATTGTAACTTAAACAAACAAAAAGGTCCCAGGTTAGGCTGGTCGCTCACCCATGCCACTGTACAAAAGCTCACTTTATTTGTTTAATTTAAAATTTAGAAATATTTATATATAAACCTCCCTAAAAAACAAAGGCTACTTTTGAATGCATGTTGGATAAAAGGGTGCCTTCCCACCTAACCAAATTCACCTAAAAATTGAAAGCTCAACAAAACAATTTAATTTATTTTATTAATAAAATTAAATTGTACGAGTTAAATAAAAAATATTTTATTTTAGTGGAATATGACATTATATCACTTAAGTAAGGCTAAATGTTTGAATTATAACGTTGTGAATGAAACAAATTGAGTTGAGATAATAGTCCCTATTATAAGCTTTTACAGAATTCGATCTGAATTAGTCCGTCAATAAATTAATTATCGATAATTATACAAAATAATTAATTTAATACGTGTCAAGTCTCTTGAATAATTTAACTCTTGGATGAGTTTAATTGAACTCAAAAGTCAATAACTATCAATAGCAACTTATGAATGATATTAAATCAATAAATTTGTGCACTATTAGATTATATAATACAAAAGGAACGATCAAATTACAACATAAAATTTAATGTGGTTAGTATCTGTGAACATCCAGGCTCTAGCGTCACGTGTTAAGGAATTACGACCAGCTAACGTATATTGCAGGCGAACAATAACAAATTGATGTTGCGAGCCCTGTATAGGCGAACAAGTAGAGACGATCTATAACAAGCGAACCAACTGCGAACATACTTAGGCGAAGGACACTTCACAGCCACGTGCCTACATGTGCAATCATTACTGTTGACACAACAAATCTAGAGCGTCAATTAGTAACAAGTTCAATCATAGCACCACAACAACCCTGTCGCGACACATGTATGGGCAATATATAAAGACGCATGCAACAAGAAAAAAAGACACGATTTTCCACTCTAAAAATACCAACACCACACCAAAGAGATTACACCCAAACTCATATCAACAACCACCATCAAAACTACCATCAGACCGTCGTTTTTAACCCTTATTCACTTTACCGGTCAACAAATTTCACAACATAACAAAAATATATGAATATATTGAAATTTATATAACATAAATGATTAACGTATCAAAATTCTTAAAAGTATATTTTAGAATGGATTGTGAATTGTGATGCAGTAACGGGTTTCTGCTTCCGCTGCGACCTTAGGGCTTAGAGCCTTAGGCTTAGTTGGACTCGGGGTTGGGCCTTCGCCCTCGTTTCCCTTTTTCTGCTTGGGTTGGGACCTGACATTATTTGAGTTGGGTCCTTTAGGAATGAAAGTTTTACATAAAAAACTTCAAAATTAGCTCAAAATTGCTCTACTCTTCTTATATTTATAATTTAAATTCTTATTTTTAAAAAGGTAAACTACAACAAAGGTCACTCAACTATGGGTAAAGTTATATTTGGATTACTCTTTTATGGGTAAGTTTATATTTGGGTGATCGGGTCACTCAATTATGAGTACGATTACATTTTGGTCACCCTTCATATTTAAAAAAAGCATATCAATATAGTAATTTTTTATTTCAAATCACTTGTATACCCTTGTTAACGTTAGAATACTTCATATGAAATTATTAATTAATTTAATACACAAATTGATATACTTTTTTTTTAATATGAAGGGTGACCCAAATGTAATCTTACCCATAATTGAGTGATCTAAATGTAATTTTTAATAATTGAGTGACCCAAATGTAACCTTACCTATAATTAAGTGACCCAAATATAATCTTGACTCTAATTGAGTGACCCAAATTTAATTTTGACTCTAATTAAGTGACATTCGTCACAGTTTATTTTTTATTTAATCACTCCACTTTTTTTTTATCGTGAAAACATATTTTTATACGTAAAAAAAGAAAGAGAAAAGAACTGATGGGGCAACTTAGGTCCAGACCAGAAAAAGAAAAAGAAAGTGGATGCACAATGTAGTGTGTGACTCTAGACCAATTCAGGGTCTACAGAAAGAAAAGTGTTTGACAGCCGGACAAATTGACGAGTATTCTAAAAGACGTTAATACGTTGACAGTAGATGTAATATCATAAAGGTTGGCATATTTAGCTGAATATTTTTTTTTTTTGAGATTTTATTGGGAAAATATTTTTCATTCAAGTCACGAAAGATAAACTCGAATTTTGTAAAATGTGAGTTTGAAACTCTCTTCTTACAAACCGCGAGTTTCGTATTAAGTGGATAAGTAAGAAAAAAAGTTAATTTATCAAGCTTGAACTCTCGTTTTACAAAACGCGAGTTTGAAACTCTCGTTCTGCAAAACGCAAGTTTACCCTACGTAGTCTAAATGTAAGATATTTTTTTAAATATTATTTTGAGAAATATTTTTCCAATAAAATTCCAAAATGAAATGTTCAGCCAAATCACCTCATAAAGATCATTAAAATTAAAAAAAAAATCGACGGAAACCTATAAATAGATGATAAAGCCAAAAGAGTCTATGCACTAAAAAGATAAAAACCGATCGTATCAAGAGAAAGAGACAAAAACAACTGAAAAAATATTTATTGAAAGTAAGGGAAGAGGAGAAAGGTGAAGGGGTTGGATGGCTCTCGTTGACTTTGAGATCGTAAAAAATTTTGACTTATAAAGAGTAAAAAAACAAGAAAAAAATATTTATGTCTAATTTTCAAAATATTGTATCAATAAATTTAAAACATTTTTTAATGACTTAATGGTTAAAAGTTAATTTCTAAATTTGAAAATAAAATATCTTATTAGAAAAAAAGGGTAAAGTACACAGACGATCACTAAACTTTAGTAAAAAGAACAAAATGGTAACCAAACTTTCAAAAATCACAAAATGATAATTAAACTTTATGTTTTATAACAAAATGGTAACTAGACGTTAAATGTCGTTAAGTGATTGTTATAAAATTTGGTATAATAACATATTTAGTCCTTCATATTTATACATTCAATTAATTTAGTCCTAATTCGAAATAATTCACTAAATTTAGCCCATATTATTTATGAATTCTTTCAATTTGGTCCTTAAAGCAAAATTCTAAAGTATGGTAACATGATAAATAATTACAATTAAATTTTTATATGAACTCGAAAACTCGACTCGAATTGAATCGAAAAAAAATTCAAATAAAGTTTGAGTTGTAAAATATGACGCGTCAACTCGAATAACTCGAAATTTTTTTACTCGACTCGATCGAACGCTCACCTGTATCTTAAGATATGACGCGTCAACTCGAATAACTCGAAATATTCGAATATTTTAAATCATTTTTTCTTTTAAATAAAATATTTTTTAAAAATAGAATATTTAATATTTTCATATTTAATCACATCGAATATTTAATAACTACTTTAAATATTCGAATTAATTTAAAAATATTCGATTCAAAAGAAAAAAATTGATTTAAAATATTCAAATATTTAATTAAATTTTTATAGGAACTCGAAAACTCGACTCGAATGGAAAAAATTTCAAATAAAGTTTGAGTTGTAAAATATGACGTGTCAAATCGAATAACTCAAAATATTCGAATATTTTAAATCATTTTTTCTTTTAAATCACATCGAATATTTAATAAATACTTTAAATATTCGATTTACAAGAAAAAAATGATTTAAAATATTCGAATATTTAAAATAGTTATTAAATATTCGAATATTTTAAATCATTTTTTCTTTTAAATCGAATATTTTTAAATTAAATTGAATATCTAAAGTAGTTATTAAATATTCGATGTGATTTAAATATGAAAATATTAAAAATTCTATTTTAAAAAATATTCGATTTAAAAGGAAAAATGATTTAAAATATTCGAATATTTCGAGTTATTCGAGTTGACGCGTCATATCTTCTGATAGAGATGAGCGCTCGATCGAGTCGAGTTAAAAAATTTTCGAGTTATTCGAGTTGACGCGTCATATTTTACAACTCAAACTTTATTTGAATTTTTTTGATTCGAGTCGAATCGAGTTCCTATAAAAATTTAATTAAATATTCGAATATTTTAAATCAATTTTTTTTCTTTTAAATCGAATATTTAAAGTTGTTATTAAATAATCGTTGTGATTTAAATATGAAAATATTAAATATTCTATTTTAAAAAAATATTTGATTTAAAAGAAAAAAATGATTTAAAATATTCGAATATTTCAATTTATTCGAGTTGACGCGTCATATCTTAAGATAGAGATGAGCGTTCGATCGAGTCGAGTCAAAAAATTTCGAGTTATTCGAGTTAACTCGTCATATTTTACAACTCAAACTTTATTTGAATTTTTTTCGATTCGAGTCGAGTTTTCAAGTTCCTATAAAAATTTAATTTTAATTATTTATCATGTTACCATACTTTGGAATTTTGCTTTAAGGATCAAATTGAAATAATGCGTAAATAACGAGAGTTAAATTTAGTGAATTGTTTCGAATTAGGACTAAATTAATTGAATGTATAAATATGAAGGACTAAATGTGTTACTATACTAAATTTTATAACAGTCACTTAACGACATTTAACATCTAGTTACCATTTTGTTATAAAACATAAAGTTTAATTGTCATTTTGTGATTTTTGAAAGTTTGATCACCATTTTATTTTTTTATCAAAATTCAGTGACCGTCTGTGTACTTTACTAAAAAACTACAAATGTACCGAAAGTCTGAAACTTTAGAAACATATTTTTACTCAATTTTTTTTAATGGAATTTTGAATTTCTAAACGCAAGGATAATTAGGTAAATACGATGCGTATACCCAAGTCTGAAAATCACATTTCCACGGTAAGAAACACATCAATCAGACAATCGTTGCCTATCCCCGAACCATCGCGGCAGGTTACCAATACAACGAAACACGAAGCAAAAGAAAGCGAAAATCTGAGCACGAAAGTAACAGCTGCAAACAAGGTTTTGAAATGGAAGAGAACAAGGAATTGACGGCGTCAAATTACGATGACATCAACGCCAAATGGGACGCCTGCATCGACCTCTCTCTCCGCCGCTTCGTTTACTCTTCCTTGGCCGGCGCTTTCGGTGGCTTCATTTTCTTCAGTTTGTCCCTCTTTCCCCTATTTTATCATTTTTTCTGCCTTTAAGATATTGTTTTCGCTTTCCCCAATTGCAATTCACTTAATGACTACGATTTAGTGTTATTAAAGCTAAGATGATTAAAAATTATGGATTGCAGATCGGCCTAATTGGTTCTAGAAATTTTGTTTTCTGATTTTCTGGTTGCCAACAGTTTTCAAGTTAATTGTAATCGTTTCATTAGATTCTAGTTATTTATCTTTCAATTCTGTTTGGCACTAGGCTCCGCATCATAGATTTATATGCAAATATTATGCATATACATGTACTTGAAATAGGTAAGTTTTAAATTGCTATCAGTGGACATGTTTTGGATACATTGTTTTGTATTGTGCTTGAGAACGTAATGAGTCAACTGCAGCAAATATTGACAGTAAAGAGCGGCGTAACTGAAAAATAGCAGCCGTATTATTGCGTTGTGGCTGCTATTTAAATCTCTGCTGTATTCTTTAGTATCCATTTAGTTGGCAACGTTTGAGACCAAGTGGTTTTTTTAAGGAGCAAAGTTTGAGCGACCATACCATATCGAACAAAGCTCTTATCCTAAGATATTCGAGCAGCCTTGCATCTTTTCGTGTTGGTTTTGATTTGCCTTATATTCCAATACCAGAACTAGCTCCTTTTTTCTATTGTTGTAGATTGGCTAGAGTTGATTAGAACTTGATTACTGCTTTGATTTGTAGGGAGGGAAGAAGGGAAAGGAATGGTTTTTAGTTTTATGCCTCATAACCGACTTCAATCATCGAGTTGAAACTTTTTATCGTTTCTTCCAAGAAAAGCCTAACAGTTAAATTGATTATGCATTTAACCTTTTGCTAGATGTTCATCTAGGCTGCAGACAAAGTAAACTGAGTTTGCTTGAGTTTTTTTGTAGTAGTTGTATGTCCAAGCATTGTCGCTACTGTGCCTTTCCATTTTTGTGCGCTTTCTCCTTTGCATGTCTTCCTAATCTTTCCTTGAATTCATAACTTTTATTTGTCATGCCAGGGAGTCCAGTGACTCGATGGGCATCTGTAGCTTTTGGTGCCGGGGTTGGAATTGGATCTGCATACACAGATTGTTCCAGTATTTTTGGTGGATATTCTCCAAAGTTGGCTCCTCCTAAGCTTGATGATGCTCCTGCACCCAAGGTTGGCCTAATGTGTTATTGAACTATGGGTTTAATCTTGTGGACTCTTCCTTTTCTAGGTTGCACATTCATGTTTTAATTGTTTAGTGGTAATCCTTTGTCTATTTAAATACTCCTTAGAATTCTCTTCAACCTATTAGCAGTTATCTCAAGGTGTCCAATCAGTATTATGCATTAGCACCAGTGGAACCATTTTGGGTTAGGTTATAAATGACCGATATCCAGTATTGTGATCATCAACTTCAACATTCACCCATCCAACTCTATTAGAGCCATATAGGAGTCATCGATCTGAATCAAAACATTGGTGACGATGAGTGAACTTTTTCGTAAGATAATTTCTTATAACAATAACTAGATTTTTTTTAAACGGAAAGAAAGAAAAGAAATTTCGTATAAAGTGAAACTGTGATACTGATGAAAATCAACATATCAAGGATGCTTTCCAATTTCTCGTCCAAAGTAGATGATGTTGTCAATTTTTCTGACACTTTTAGTTACATTCGATTAAGTTTTAACTATCTAAAAAATCAGCATTATCAAGGATGCTTCTAAATTTGGTTTATTTCAATGGTATTCTACTTTTTTTATGCTTCAAGAATCTCTATAAGAAGTTAATAATATATAGTTCTCTTTCTGTTTCCAGGATCAAGAGGAGTGAGTCGATGTATTTGAAGTTCCTCTAGTTGACAAGTATAAGTTCAGTATTTCATAAGCTGATAACTGTTTAGTCTTTTTCCCGGGAGCCTCTTCTGAATATGTTGGTGGGTAAACAATTAACTTGATGCACCAAAAGTTTGTTACGAATCCCGTTATCTTTTGAAGCGGAAAATGGAAACAACTCCTGTCCATGATTATTGTCTGTAGTCTGCACTTGATTTTCTGTTGAGTGTTGATATCAAGAGTTCCTTTTCAGATGCTTCATGACATAGGGAAGTTAAGGATGCATGCTTAGGTCATATTTTCTCTTATCTTTACTTTGTTTCTTTTGCAGCCCTTCTATTTCATTCTTTCTCATCTTTGTAAGGGAGAATTGTATGAGGGGCCAGTCATGGCTTTGGATAGACTGAGTAATTGCATTTTTGACCCGGGTACGATATAATTGTTCATAGACATTAGCATGTAAACAATTCTTAGGGGAAGAGGGGAAATGCATTGTGTTTCTTTCTGTCATTACCTGCCTCCCGCTCTTGAGTGGCTTATATACCTTATTAAACTCTCTCCTACTAGCTAGATTTTGAGATTCAGTTGGAGTTTCTTGAAATCATAACTAAGTTCTTTGTCCATTTCGTTATTTTTCTCGTCGTAGCCATGTTCACCAAGTATTTGTCGAAGAGGTGTCCAAAGTGCGTACCCCTTGCACGAATGTAGTGTGTGTGTTGTTAAACCCTTTACAAGCTAGCTTTTGAACTTAGGTTTGAACTTCATTAACCGAAGTTAAGGATTATGGACGAATGCAATTAGCTGTCAAAAAACCACATTGCACAAATTGCAATGTAGATGAGATGAAAAAGGACATTAGTTTATATACATTAAGGGGCATAGACATCCTCGGGAACAAATTGCTTGTTCAGAGTATTGCAAGAAAGATTCACCGATTCTACCTTAAAACAACCTACAAGATAACCATAACACAGATGCATTCAGCTGTTTACAACTAGGCCGTCATGTAGCCAATTCCTCATTAAAGTAAAAGCCTGCTCTGCATCTTCATCCTCTTCCAAAGATCCGGGTCGATGGGCAAAGGCATGACCTCTTCCTTTGAAGATTACAACCTTGGACCCTTTGCCGATTATCTTCTCGAACTCGCTCAGAACACTAACCGGACAGAGCGGGTCGTTGTCTCCTGAAATGAACAAGACTGGCACCTTTATTTTAGATGCTGCTGCTGCGTCCATCCTGGTGCCGTAAAATGAGACAGCGGTGCTAAAACAAGCACCCTGGTCTGCGGCTAAAACATCTATCACTCTCCCGCCTCCGAAGCAGAATCCGATGATGCCAAGTTTATTTGAAATTCCAGCGGCTGTAAACTCATCAACTATCCATTTTGTTGAGGTCGCAATGTCATTTGCAACTCTTTGAGGGTCTTGGCTAGCCAGCCATTGTTCGAACATTGTTTTCGGCCGGCTCTTTGCCCAGGGATCGCCACGAAACAGGTCGGGGACAAGGACACTGCAATTTCATTTAAGCATATGAGGAATACATACACATATCTCAAATCTAAGTAGAGTTCACAAGTTCACAGCAAGAAAATGGAAAAGAAAAGGGTGTTTAAAGGTTAAGAATCATACTTGTAACCATGGCAGGCAACTTGGTATGCAAAATCTCTTGTGGCCGAATCTTGAAACCCAAAAATGTCTGATAAAAGCAAAACACCTGCTCCATTATTGTTCTTCACTGCTTTAAAGAGATAAGCTTGGATATTGTCATCTCCTTCCCCAATTGAAAGCTCTACCCCATTCACTAATTCACATGCTTCATCTTCCACTTCCACTTCCACTACACTACACCTTACTCTTTCAGCTCTGTTCTTTCCCAGTGATATTTGCTGATTTAAATTGCATTTTCTCTGAACACAAACTGAAACTTTAAAGTCACAATTTGCAGACATTTTTATACGATCAGTGACAAAAGTTTGATACAATTATAATTTATAAGAGTTGAAAATGATAGATGAACCGTACAAAAGTTGAGAGGGAGCGGAAGTGGTGATGACGGGTTTGGCGGGGCGGAGGAAAGCCTCTTCTGGCGGTGCAAAGGGAGGCAGAGAGCAGGGTGGTGGTGGTGGTGGAAGCCAACCCCATATCTTCTGTTTCTTCCGACAGATGAGTTTATTGAAGATATTTTGTAATTGTGGACAATTTCTATAATAGGCAGATTTGTTTATCCCTCCCCTGTGGTTTTGAAGTTCCAACTGCTATGGAGATTTGTATATTTGTATCTGATTCTGACCCAATAAAATTTCTATCTTTTTCTTTATGCAAGTATGGAGGCCCATTGTTTACATGATGGGCTATCCAATCCACTGATCATTTCCTTGAACCAATTACCTTTTGTAGTTTGGGTGGTTGGGTTTTTTCTTGCAGACAGAAGACTAGTGTTGTTGACATTGAGCCAAACACTTAATACTTTTGTTGACCTTTGGGGATGGTTTAAATTTGGTATTTGAGATTTATGTTATCTGGACTTTGGTTGAGTGAAGAATTTTTTTTTAAAAACTAATGTGAAGAATAAATATCAAGTATATAATTCGATACAACGTTTACTATTCAGGCTATTTTACAATCACACCCATAAATCAAAGTATATTAAACGTTTAAACATGTTTGAATTCATATTCTTCTATGTATTGTATCAACAACAATGTCAATCGAACTAAACTCAATTGACATGTTACAATCTTATTTTAAAAATATATATATACATCTTTGAGTTTATTTTAAAAAATAAAATTTGATATGGAACTCCTTGAGTGATACTAGTGGTAAAGTATGTTTTTGTTCCTACTAAGTGATCTAGGTTCGAGTAGCGTAGTCTGTGCGATGTGTGTATTTTTTCAAAAGATTAAAAGTAAAGAACAAATAGTGTAATAAAAACTGGTTAACGAAGTCTCTGTTATTCTCTATTCTGGATGTTTTGTATTTATAATATTTTACATGATTTTTTTAATAAAATTCAGTTGACATTGTAAAAAAAAAACGATGCAACATGTTTAAACACAATTAATGTAACCTCGTATTCTCGTTTATAATGTAGGTTATATTTATATTTTATACTTACTAGCATAAATAAACATAAAACATAATGTGATTAAAATCAAGAGTAAATTAAAAAGAATTGCAAACAGAGATTTGCTTTGTGTGTTCCAAAGAAGATTGACTAAGACTAGCCTAGCCTAAGAATCAACAGTAAGCTTAACGACAATATGGAATGGAAAGCTAAAAGCTTACAGTTACAGGGTCCGAGAGCAGACAGTCGGGTGGGCGGGTTGGAAATTGAAATACAGATTCGACTGGATTAAGTTAAAACCCCATCAACCGCTTGCAAGCTTCAAATATTTTGGAGCCCCTCCTTTTCCTGGATTTGATTTCAAAATTATGAGATTCGTCGACGGAGATCGGATCAGCATCATCGAAATGATGAAATATTTTGTAATATCCACCCCTGCCCGTGGAAACGCAATAAGAAGAAGAAGAAGAAGAAGAAGAAGACGATGTGGATCTGGATCTCCTCATCGAGAACGCCCTTTTCACGGCGTTCTCGAGTGCGGAGCTCTGTTTCTCGGCTCGGAGGGCGACGGTGGACGCAGACGAAACCGAACGGCTTCTGCTCAGTATCACCCCGAATGTCTCCCCTTCTGATGATTCAAGAGGTCGACCGGCGTGTAGCTTTGGGAACTCCATCGCTCCGCCTTGTTTGGTGGCCGGAATTTGATTAGTTATCGATGGTTGTTTCTGTTCATGCATTTCCCTCAGATCACTGAGAAATGGAAACTGGGGACTTGATTTTGTAGCGGGTTGGTTAGGCCACCAAAGAATCAATATGTGTCTGCGTTAATTTATTGCTTTCAGACGTCGATCATTTTGGGCTTATTGTGCTTGAAGTCCTTAAACTTTTGAAAACAAATCAATTACACCCTTAATTTTTTTGCACACAATTCAGCTTCGAAACAATAAATTGATTCAATTAATTTTTTTGACTAATTTTGATCATCAATTTTTGATAATTTTTTCTCTGAGACATTACTGTCACTTGACACACTACATTTATGTCTTGTGACATTTACGAATTTTTCAACAAAAAAACTCTTTTTTATAAAAAATAAAAATTTTAAAAGATTTTTTAAATAAAATAAAAGATTCTAAAAATATCAAGTGACAATATCGTAACACGATACGTTGCACCGAGATTTAACAATTAACATTGGTCAAATGAATGAATTGATGAGATTTTGGCCTATAAGGATTGGGTACAAAAAATTAGGGGCTCAATTGATTTTCCCCCAAAAGTTAAAGTACTTATAATACCTTTAAGATATCAATTTTTTTATTAAGAAAAAAATTATTTAGGTGTCTCGTTAAAAATCTCTCTAAATCTAAATGGAGGAAAAAAAAGTACAAAAACACAATAAAATCAATCAACTAATTAATACACCACACTCATCACTCATGCAATACCACTGAGATCCCTATGAACAACGGCTAAGGCTATATTCAGAGGTTGTAAACATGTTCTCTCACCTTGCATCAGACTGAAACCATACTTGGCTAGGCTATCCGCCACAGTGTTTGCTTCACAATATATCTGAACAAAATAAACTTCCCAATATCCCTTACGACCATCACCTCAATGTGATGAATAAGCGAGCAATACCTACCACCACTAAATCGCTTCTCCAATAGCTTAAACACATCACCATTATCCAACTCTACCCACACACGGCGAACACCCAACTCCCATGAATGACCGAGACCAGTGGCGGAACATCATGGGGGGGCCACAGGGGATGTGGTCCCCGCCAACTTCTTAATTTCTTTAAGAAAAATAAAATAAAATTAGTGTATTAATCCTTTAATTTTTATAAAATTTTATGTTAGCCCCCCTCAAAACTTTTAGTCTCATTTTGGCCCCCTCCTTTACAAATTTCTAGTTCCGCCTCTGACCGAGACCTTCAAACACTCCCATAACTCTGCCTCTAACACCGAGAAAATACCGATAAACTTAGAGAAACCCATATCATCATCATCATCCCCACACACGCCACAACTCGTATGGCGACGCTCCTGTTCGACATTAGTTAGCAAGCGACCATGCGCAAGCAGCCAAAGAAAAACCTTTATTCGCTGTAGGCCCCTAAAGTGCGAAATCTCTTTCCACAGCGGGTCATCACCTTAGTCTGTAGGATTCACCCGAGCACTATATGCAGACCGGACCGAGAAGCGACGATCAACCGTAAGCTTCCAACCCACAGAATCCAGTGGTGCTGCAAGAGCTGGCGGAACAACAACCGCAATCCTCATGAGCACAGGCAGTGGCAACAACTGCTCCAAATAAAGACCAATCCCACCCACCATCGAGACAATAGGGGTAAAGGAATTACCCACATTGGTGTTGGGCGCAACCCAATCTCGTAACTGACCAACATCTCTAATCCAATTATCGCTCCAGAAGTCAACCGACTCCCCCATAATCCACATTCCACGTCACATTCATAGAGGTGGCAATTGGGTCGTTCGGTTCGGGTCATTTGGGTTCGAGTTGACTTTTGATTTGGGTTTGATATGGATTAAATCGAGTTTGAATCGGATTTAGCTCGGGTCTATGGTATTTTAGGTCGGGTCAATATCTGATCGGTTGACTTTCGGATCATGTCAATATCAGGTCGATTGACTTTTCGATTCAGGTCAATATCGGATCAATTGATTTTTCAGGTCGGGTTAATCTTTAGTTGTTCAGGGCAGTTCGAGTTGATTTGGGTATTTGTACAAAGTGTATATATAATTATTGATATATTT
Source organism: Hibiscus trionum (assembly GCA_030270665.1). Lineage (NCBI taxonomy): Eukaryota > Viridiplantae > Streptophyta > Magnoliopsida > Malvales > Malvaceae > Hibiscus > Hibiscus trionum. The sequence goes on along the minus strand of BSYR01000020.1, from coordinate 11,046,327 downwards.
TTGTAAAAAATGTGTTTTTTTGTCAATCTTATCATGTAGGCTCAGTTTCAACTCTTAGTTATTCAATGTTTTGAATTCAACCAACATTAAGGGATGTCAATTTGATCCAATTGAACATATAAGACGTGTTAGAATTTATAACTTGAATCCGTAATGTGACCATTATCGAGTTTTAACTAGCTATTTTTTATTTCTTAAAATAAAATTTTACTTGGTATTTAACTAGCTATTTTCTATAAGGCGTGTTAGAATATATAACTTGAATTCTGTAATGTGATCATTATCGAGTTATTTATTTATTTATGAATAAAATTAATTTAAGTATATTTTAATTGTTAAAAATTTAATTAGGTATTTAAAATTTTACTTAGTTATTTAATTAATATTATAATTTAAATAAATGAGCAAATCAAACAAATATATATATATATATTTATTTATATAAAAGTTGGCGTGAATATATATATATATATATATATATATTAAATCCAAAGTTAGATTTCAAGTTTTTCACTCCAACTTTTTATATATGTGTGTGATGTACTTTGTCTTTAAATTGGTATATTTTTGTTTGAATTGAAATAGTACTTTTAAATTCTAATTAATTTAAATAAACTAAAAAAATCAAATCAAATAAACAATTATATATATACATATATATGAAAATGTTGGAAGTTAGATTTCAACTTTTCACGCGCGCACACACATTTGGTATATTTTTGTTTTAGTTGGAATAGTACTCTTAAATATTTAGGATGCTTTTATTAAATATTTATTTGTAAATGAGGATGCTTTTATTAATTTTTTTTGCAAATTAGGATGCCTTTATTAAATTTAGGATGAAGTTAAAATTTGCAAATTAGGATGTCTTTATTAATTTTTTTGGATGTCTTTATTAAATTTAGGATAAAGTTAATTTTTTTTAAATTAGAATGCCTTTATTAAATTTTTATTTTCACAGCGGTGTGCGCGTGCCCACATCTTGCGCATAATCGGCGGGATATTAATGCCAGACAAATCCCGCACAAAGGTGCACGTGATGTAGCTTCGTCATCTTACCAATTTAAATGACTCTGGAGGAAAATCTTGGGGATCAGTTGTCTTGGCGTTTCTTTACAGAGAGCTTTGCAGAAACGTTGACGCCTCAAGATCATCGATGGGAGGATGTTGTTTACTCCTACAGTCTTGGGTTTGGTTTCGGATGCCTATTTTAAGGCCACAGCTTAGACAGCCCACCGCTATGTTATTTCCGCTTCTACGGAGGTACTACGTAATCTACTATATTTTTCCTATTTTTAAATTATTTTATTTAACAATTTTTTTTCATTATTTATAGGTGGAGCGGCACACTGACCCACATCGGCCTGCCGAAGTCCCAAAAGGAATTCAGGCTTGCTTTCGATAGCTTGAAGGACGACGAGGTAATTCGAAAATTAATTTGAATTTTTTCATACTATTTTTCCAATAATATTTCATATAACCGTTACAAACGTTTTCATTTTTTTTAGTTCGTGTGGAGGCCCTACGCTTCAGAGGAGATTCAGCAGATTACTCCACCCGATATTCTGCGTGACCAACAGCTCTGGATTTCCGTCGTGCTGCTGCTCAACTACGAAATTGTCGTGTGGCATGCTACGGATAGGGTTCTCCGAAAGTTCGGGTTCATCCAAAATGTTCCAACCCTGGTTCCGCAAAATATGGACCGATTCCACAATCTTACGCGCCAGGGGAAGACAGATGTTGTCTGGTCCGAGTACCACGCTGCCTGGATAGCGGTTTGGGCTAATTGATTTGTCCAACGCCCACCTCTTCTCCAACAAATTATGGAAGGGGCCGATTCGGTCGCTTTCAATTACCGCCAGTGGTATGCGCTCAATAGGATGACGCATATCCTTACTCAGGCCGAGCGCGATGCAGGGCTTCCCCAGCAACCCCAAAACCGCCCACGCGGCACCCGTCGAACGACCCAGAGCCAGAGGCAGAGCCAATCGAGGCAGCACGGACCGAGACCACGACATGACACTGCATGGGCCTCATCTTCTGGCGCAGCATTTCATACTTATAGCGGTCCATCGAGTTTCCAGCAGATGATGCCTCCACCCCAGTTCGGCTCCTCCGATGCCTATCGTCCCCATACGCCGATGACTGACCTTCAGCTTATCGATTATCCACAGTTGCCATCTCAGTATGACTTTAGCATTGTGGATAATACGCCGGTGGGTAGCTTGTTTTACTCCCCGCCTGAGCCCAGCACAGACCCGCATATCGCACACGATGGTCAGGATGATAGGGACCAGGGACCACCACAGGATGGTCAGAGGTATCCAGATCGTGATCGTCGTCCACCCGACTGCGGAACGGGTGGACATAGGCATTTTTAGTCTTTTTTTTTACTGATTTGTACTTATGTTTTTAATATTTATATTCCACACATTTGATTTTTATAATGTCGTATTATAATTTTGTTTATCTATTATAATTAAACTTTAAAATGTTTATTTAATTTCAGTTTTGAATAAATTTTATGGGATTACTAAACCGAAAATCGATATTTGTTCAAATGCAACTTCATTCAAAAAATGATGATAACATAGGGTTTTCGAATCCATTTTAAACCATTGTAGAATGGACGGAAATTAACCATGTTGGTATCATACGATAGAGAATTTCCAGTACTACGACCCCAAACTCGATGATCGCTAAAAATATACGATTTACACACCCAAAATTGGGCTCGAACAGGCCTACCCACACTTGTTTTCCCTTGTTCTTCAGCCCATAATTGCACAGAACTCACGTCCTGCAGAACGTGAGGTCTGTACGATATATTCAGCCGCGTAAATAAATATGTTTGGTTTCATTAAAAATTCTCACAAATCTTGAGGCATATACTAGAGTAGAGAGAAAATTGTTGGAATTATTTAGTATTTTTTGTTAGGATGATCAATCAAAGTGATTTGGCCAAGAGGGGGTGAATTGAAAATTTAAAAAATGAAGGGAAGCGAATGAAAAGGTAAAAATTGAGACACAAAGGATTTATATTGGTTCAATCCACAACCTTAGCTTCCCACTAATTTTTTTTTACAAATTCACTATGAATTTCTTTCCCTTTTCTAGGCTAAGGAGGCAACCCTTTACACAATCAAAACTTTCTACCCAAAGCTTTGATCAAATTCACTCTTTTACAAGATATTTAATAGCAAACTGAAAAATCCTCTCAAAGGTGAAGTGTTTGCCCAATTCCAAGTTTACTCAAACCCCAATACTTGAATAAAATGAATACAATTAAGAACACTCAAGTGGGTTACAAGATTTGACTCTAATAGGCTCAAGATTGTTGGATTTTAGCTTGAATGCTTAAGATTTGTCCATTAGTTGTTGTCATAGCTTTGGAGACTTGTTTATATATATCTTCTTTGATTTATGGCCGTTTGAGTGGTTGGGATATTGAATATAGTCGTTGGGCTGTGTAATTTTCCCGCAATAAATGTTATCTCCCAACACTTAGTATTAGTGTAACACCCCATTTTTTTAAGAAAATAATAATACAAAAAAAGGAAAGTTGTGCTTTCATGAGGGTTTGAACCCCCAACCTAGGGTCAAAGAGTGCAAGCCTTAACCGTTTGAGCTAAGATAGTATATGGTAATAATCTATCTCAACTTCGTTTTAATTTATTCACTCTTGCTATATCGAAAATAATAAAAGTCTGAATCATTTTCCCCATGTGTTAATTTTAGCCCCTCAAAAGAAATACCCAAGTTTTTAACCCCTTTTCCCTCGCGACCCATCGCCTCCCCCTTCGGCCTTGCGCCGATCTCGACCACAGTCGGCTCGTGGCGTGTACTGCCACCACCGGCACGCTCATCGTCGAGCAACGAACATGATGTCACCGACCACTCGCGGAGATCCCCGGTTGATCGTCGGGAAAGTTGGATCAAAGTTCGGGAGGTAACTCACCAACTGCCTCTGTTTTAAGCGTTTTCCGGTGGCCTGAGTTACTCGTTCGTACCGCCGACATCTCCAGTGGACTCCCAAAGTTGAGGCGACCAAAACCCAGTGAACCGATCGCTCATCCGACTCTGTTAAGACCGTTGTCGGAGCTACGTTGTTTTCCGACCACCTAGTGTATTTTGGGGTAAGTTTCGGGCAAATTCCGACTTAAATCGTTGAATACTCGGCTTGGTTGAGTTTATAAATTTCTGATCTTTGTTTTTTCGGCATAATCGTGACCATTGGAGTCACCGGCGAAGAATCCGGTGTACCGTCGAGGAGCTTGGAATTTTGGGTAAGTGAACCGGGTCCAAATCGTCCGAACTGGCCTGAGCCGGTCTGAACCGACTAGACCGGTTGAAACGGTCAGCCCAGCCGACCTGTTTGCCCGACCCAAACTCGACCCGAGTTTGACCCGTTGACCGAGTCAACCCAGTGAGTCAACCTGGTCAACCAGTGATGTCAGCATGACGTCATCGTTGACTGCTGACGTCAGCGTTGACTTTGATCAAAAAGTCAACTTTTTCTTTCTTCCAAAAAGTCATGTTTTATGTTTTTCGACGTCCTGAGTTCGATTTAAAGTCTGTTTCGTGAAATTCTAACCCGAAAGCCTCTGAATTAGACCTTGAACTCGAGTCTGCTTATGTACTTTAATAATCAATTATGAGCAATGTGAATAAGGACTGAAATTGGAATTTGTGCTTTTGAAGGTATTCGAAGTTCCTTGTATTCGAGATGTTGAGGACGTCGCATTCGGGTTCGAGAGTGATCGAACGGAGTATCATGGTCGACCGATATAACAAGTATTAAAGGTAATACACTACTACCTCTAGTATGCTTTATGAACATGTTGGTATTCGGTTAATGCATGCATGAATATGATGAAGAGTGCTGTTAACCCTGTTTAAGTCAAACCAGATATGAAATTGAGTATGATAACCTAGATAAGATCGAAATGCTCGAACAAGGAAGTTAACAAATGAGTAAATTAAGTAATGGTAAAAATACAAAAATGCTAAAAATATTTTGATATGAAATTAAGTAATAAGGCAGCTAATCTCCAAACCCGATTATTAATGTCAAATGAGTAAATGCTAAAAATATTTTGATATGAAATTACAAAAATGCCCTTAATGTATGAGAATGACTAAAATACCCTTGGAATTGGAAGCGATCTAGAAATCTACACTGGATATGGTAAAACGACCCGATTCATCTAAAATCCTCGAACTACTTGGAAAGTAATGGTAACAAGATTTAAACCTTCGAGATTGTAAGGTGTTAAGCTTCCTTGAATTTGGAATGAATCTTCAAATATAGATTTACGAGAAACTATCCATACCTTTGAATTAATCAAGTGGCTCAAAATACTGAATTGATTGTAATGACTAAAAATATTGGAAATACTGTTATGGTTAAATTAATCGAAATGATCGTAGTGACCAAGGAGGTTGAAGTATCTTCGGACACCCAAGTTTGCAAATTAACTAGAAGGATGGATAAACCCTTGAGTCTAAAATGAATGGAGTGGTTGGAGAGTACCGAAATTTCTTGAATGGATGAAACACCCACGAGTACTTAAATGATTGAAATACTATAAATGGTTCAATTGACAGGAATGATGGATATCCCGAGCTTCAGAATGATTGAAATACCCCCTTGACTGAAATAAGTAAATTGCCTCTGATGAAATTCTAGAAATGCCAATAAAGCTGAAAATGGCTGAAATGCCCTTAAGGGTTGAAGCATGACTCATGTACATCAATCACTCCTGATATTAATATAAGGTTGAAAGTTTTTCCGCACAGAGTATTAGTTCGACTACTCCGTGGCAAGACTTGTGGTGAAATATGAAGGCAACCTTTCAGATATACGATACAAACAATATTTGGAAATGATACCCGTGAAGTGCATACATCAGAAGGTTTGGTTAGTACTGTAATGTTTGGACATGTTAATTCGATTGGTTTTAGAGGCTCGATAAACTTCCGAAAATCTTAAATATTGTAAATCGTCATTTTATCACTATTGGGCTAAATTAAAAAATCACCCATGATAGTTAAAAGACCAAAATGCCCTCGTTGGCAAAAGTAATCAAAATACCCCTGAATGTAACCCCCTCGTCCCGGTCTGGTCGGATGACCGATCCGAGTGGGCCACACGGGGAAAACCGAAGCGAAACCCGTTAAGGCTACCCCTCGGTTAACGACCCAGAAAATTCCTTTTTATTTTATCTTGTCTATAGGCATAATTAAACCCTAGGTGAAGCACAACAGCGGAAGATACAAACAATGTAACATACTCCGACCAACCATAACATTAAACAGCTCATTTTAATCCTTTACAGTAGGCCGTTTCGAAACGCCCTTAGGGTGTTCCGAAACGCCTTGACTTAGTCAACAGGCCAGGGTCAACCATAGGGTGACCGTTTCGAAACAGGGGTGACCCGTATCGAAACGACCCTAACGGTCAACTTCTCGTGGTCAACGATATTTGACTGTTTCGAAACATCAAAGGCCCGTTTCGGAACGCCTTCATCTCGTCAATTTCTCAAAATTCTAGTAGCAAAAATGTTCCGAAACGACCCCCATCCGTTTCGAAACGGCAGGCCAAATGCAAAGGGACCGTTCTGAAACAGGTTGGCCCGTTCCGAAACGCCCCCTGTCTGCAGACCCGTTTTGGCTGTTTTAAGGCACAAGGGTACCCCAAAACACCACCAAAACACACTTCAACAACAAGGCACTTAAACCTAAGGCAACCCAACTATAAAAGCATGCTTCAACAAGATTAAAACAAGTCTAAACACTAAGGCAAGACATCATAAGGCATGCATTCATACGTCATCATTCCAACATAGAGACAACCTCTAAGGCACATAGCTAACAATCAAAACAAGCAATTCAGGCATGAGTTACAAACCAACATGGCAATACAAACCGTACAAAAGCAAGATATCAAGGAGTCTAACAAGCTCCTAAACAACTACCAACTATCCATCAAAACAACACATGTCCCATTGCTCAAACTATTACACGTTCAACATTAAAACTCATACTTGAAGTACTCAAGGATAACAACCACACTTGGAGGCCCTCCACTTGCTCGAGCAACCCGCGAACTAAGGATCTGCAATGTTGAACAAAGAGAGCGTAAGCAATAATGCTTAGTGAGGGTAAGCTCTAAAAATGAACCTCAACATTGCAGGGTCCGAGCACGATCTAGCCAAGGCAAATCACATATTTACCAATGATCCACAAACCACAAGATAAGGATGCATGAGCTCTATTCAAAATAAATGCCATGGTCGTAAGCTCAATTCTACAATACATGTAATCACATTTAAGCATCCAATTTAAAGCTCGTATATCTCAACACATTGATACACATATCAATCAACATTGGCACCTAGCTATGACTCAAATACGCGGATAAACATGTTGGAAACTCCCATCCAACAACCACATTACCTCACGGTGGGATTCCACTCATCACCGGTCTCGCGGAGGGGATTCCACTCATCCTCATGCCTCGTCGATGGGATTCCACTCATCACCGACTATATACAAATACAATTTCCGGGTGAACCCGTACTCCTCCTTGGTGACTCAACGCCACCAAAGCCACGCACGACTTTTGACTCATGTGTACACACTAACATCCTAATGATCGATCATTTGTATTCAAGTATACTAGTGCCAATATTTACTCATTTCACATTACTCATTTCAATCAATTCCGTGCTTAGCACGTACTCACCAACAACCATCATCATGCATGTCTCAAGCATCACAATTCATGTCTCATCTCACATGTATAACACAATATACATAAGCATTCATATCACATTTCATACGAGACATACACAACCATATAAATGAGTTCATCCAAAGGCTCTAGATCTTGTTTAGGTTTAGGCTACCACCCCAATCCTAACTCTAGGTGGGTCTACCAAGCCCAACCTAGTATATATACTCGAACCAACTATTTTAAAACCAAGTAAAACATTTAACCACTCACCTAAGCTTCCAAGCTCAAAGACCAAGCAAGCAACCACCTTCAATTTCCCGGATTCACTTCCGATGCTTCACCGATGTCCAAACCCGATTCTAATCATTCCCAAACACAAACAAAACATTCACAATTAAAAGCTCATCATCGGAACTAACCTGGAATAACATTTTCAAGCATTCAACACCCAAAACAAGTCCAAAACAGAATTTTCGAGCAGCCCACAAAACCCACTGAAATCTTTCATTTCAAGCATCCAATCAACCTTCAAATTCACCCAAAGTGACCCTCATATATCATACTACCAACAGCCACCAAAATCCAACATTAACCAACCCCAAAAACCACTTTAAAACCCTCCAAAAACCCCTTGGAAACCCAATTCCGAAAATTTCCCAAAATCATTTGAAATTCACATATAATATACCATTTGACCTCTATACACCATAACTAAGCATATCAAATCAAAACATTTCATTTATCAACATAAAGATCTCATTTTTAATCAAAATATTCAAAACTTCCATTTTCTAAAAACTTCATGAAAACGAAAATAAAAGGTACTTTCATGGAGAGGGAGGTGAGGGGAAGTCAAAAATGCTATTACCTTTCAAAACGGAGTTGAAATGAGAGGGCTTTTGAATGGAATAGTAGATTTGGGTAGAGAGCTCTTGTTTCCCGATGGTGAAGAAGAGAATGAATAGTAGATGGGTTGGGTGTTTTTGTTTTGTTTTAATTTAAAAGCACAAGGACCTTTTTGCCCTTAATGAAATGGGGTATTCACAAGGGCACACAATCCATGGCTATTTGGGATTAAATTGCAAAAACATAGCCAATCATTAAATTAATTAATTGTAAACAAAACCCGAGCCATTAAGTAAATTATAAAACTGAGCCCCAAAACAATATTAAAATATTATTTTCACCTAAACCCTAAACCCGGGTGTTACAACTCTCCCCCACTTAAGGAATTTCGTCCCCGAAATTACCTGGTGGAAACAAATACGGAAACTGCTCAACCATATCCGCTTTCCTCTCTCACGTGGCCTCTTCCACGCCTCTATGTCTCCACAACACCTTGACCAACTCTATGGTCTTGCCACGCAACACCTTGCTATCAAAAGCAAGTATCTCAACGGGCTCTTCATTATAGGACAAATCTGGATTTAACTCTATCTCCTCAACGGGCATCACATGAGAAGGATCCGATCTATATCTCCTAAGCATAGACACATGAAAGACATCATGGATCTTCTCTAACTCAGAAGGTAAACTCAAACGATAAGCTACAGGCCCAATCCGCTCAACTATCTCATACGGACCAATGAACCTTAGACTCAACTTGCCCTTTCGGCCAAATCTCATTACCTTCTTCCACAGAGATACTTTCAGAAACACTTTCTCACCCACTGTGTACTCAACCTCTTTCCTCTTCAAATCTGCATAAGACTTCTGACGATCGGAAGCTGCTTTCAAGCGGTCACATATCAACTTTACTTTGTCGGTGGTCCCCTTAAGCAAGTCTGGCATAGGTAACAATCTCTGACCTGTCTCGGCCCAACAAATCGGAGTCCTACACCGTCTACCATACAAAGCCTCATAAGGTGCCATCTGAATGCTAGACTGATAACTGTTGTTGTAAGCAAACTCAACCAACGGTAAGTGCTTCTCCCAAGAACCCTGGAAATCAATCACACAACAACGAAGCATATCCTCTAGAATCTGTATCACTCGCTCTGACTGCCCATCGGACTGAGGATGATAAGATGTGCTGAAATGCAAACGGCTACCTAAAGCACTATGCAAGCAACCCCAGAATCTCGAAGTAAACCTAGGATCCCTATCTGAAACAATAGACTTCGGAACCCCATGAAGTCTCACAATCTCACGGATGTACAAGTTTGCCAACTTGTCTAAAGAATCCGTAGTGTTCACTGCTAAGAAGTGAGCACACTTAGTGAACCTATCAACAATCACCCAAACAGAGTTCTTCTTCGAAGGAGACAAAGGCAACCCCGACACAAAATCCATGGTGATCCTCTCCCATTTCCATTCCGGAATCTTCAAAGGCTGTAGCAAACCTGAAGGAACCTGATGTTCTGCCTTCACTCTCTGACAAACCATACAACGGCTCACATACTCGGCTACATCTCTCTTCAAACTAACCCAGAAGTAATCATTCTTCAAGTCTCGGTACATTTTGGTACTACCCGGATGCATAGAAAAGGGACTCGAATGTGCCTCACTCAGAATCTGACGTCTCAACTCAACATCTTCTGGAACGACAATTCTATCTCTAAAGCACAACAAGTTCTCACCACTGAAACTGTACTCGGTCGGTCTTCCCTCGGCTATGTTCTGAACATGAGGAACTAAACTCGCATATTGCAACTGCTTTTCTCTAATCAACTGAATCAAAGAAGGCTTCACTTGCAACTCGGTGATCAAACCACCATCATCGGACACACTCAATCTAGCAAACATAACTCTCAACTCAACGGCCACTTTTCTACTCAAAGCATCAGCTACTACATTTGCTTTACCCGGATGGTACTCAATGGTCAAATCATAATCTTTCAACAACTCTAGCCATCTTCTCTGTCTCAAGTTCAACTCTTTCTGTGTCATCAGATACTTCAAGCTCTTGTGATCAGTGTAGACAATACACTTCTCACCATACAAATAATGACGCCAAATCTTCAATGCAAACACAACTGCGGCTAGCTCTATGTCATGAGTAGGATAGTTCTTCTCATGAATCTTCAACTGTCTAGAAGCATAAACAACAACTCTCCTTTCTTGCATCAAAACACATCCTAAGCCTACGTAGGAAGCATCACTAAAAATCACAAACTCCCTACCTGAAACAGGTTGCACTAACACTGGAGCATTCGTCAAAGCTTCTTTCAATTTCTCAAAGGCCTTCTGTCTTGCATCTGACCATTCAAATTTGACTCCTTTTTGCAACAATTTAGTCAAAGGAGCAGCTACTCTAGAGAAGCCATCAACAAACCTCTTATAGTAACCGGCTAATCCTAGGAAACTCCTAATCTCGGTCACGGACTTAGGTTGTTTCCACTCAACAATAGCCTCAATCTTCGATGGATCAACACGGATACCTTCGGCCGAAACAACATGGCCAAGAAACACAACCTCTCGAATCCAGAACTCACACTTACTAAGCTTCGCATACAACTGATTGCTCAACAATCTCTGTAAAACAAATCTCAAGTGCTCATCATGCTCTTCTTCTGTCTTCGAGTACACAAGTATATCATCAATGAAGACAACTACGAAACAGTCTAGATAGTCTCTAAAAATTCTGTTCATCATGTCCATGAATGCTGCTGGTGCATTCGTGAGCCCAAATGGCATAACAAGAAACTCATAGTGACCATATCTAGTCCTAAAAGCTGTCTTCGGAACATCACACTCTTTCACCTTCAACTGATAGTACCCGGATCTCAAATCTATCTTCGAGAACACCGATGCACCTCTCAACTGATCAAACAAATCATCTATACGAGGCAACGGATACTTGTTCTTCACAGTCAACTGATTCAACTGTCTATAGTCAATATACATGCGCATACTACCATCTTTCTTTTTCACAAACAACACGGGAGCACCCCACGGAGAACTACTAGGCCTAATGAAACCACGGTCTAATAATTCTTACAACTGACTCTTCAATTCTTTCAACTCTTTCGGAGCCATGCAATACGGAGCTATCGAAACTGGTTTAGACCCTGAAACTGTCTCAATCACAAACTCAACATCTTTGTCAGGAGGCAAACCCGGCAACTCTTCAGGAAACACATCTGGAAAGTCACACACTGTTCTGATATCTTTCGGTCTAGCTTCACTCATATCCGGATTCATAACATAAGCTAAATAAGCCCCACATCCAGAGTCCATCAACCTATGAGCCTCTAAAGCTGACACCACATTAGACAAGAACTTAATGTTCTCGCCTACCACTACTACCTCGTAGTCATCAGAAAGCTTCAAAGAAATTCTCTTTGTCTCAAAATCAACACTAGCCTGATGCTCAACCAACCAGTCCATACCCAAAATAATGTCAAAACCATAGAAAGGAAGTTACATCATATCAACAGAGAACACATGACCCTGAATCTTCAGTGGACACCTCCTATACATACGTCTAACCACAACTGTCTCACCAAAGGAACTAGTAACATGCATACCTACATCTAAGATCTCAACATGGATATCTAACTTCTGTGCATGCTCACTCAAAATGTAGGAATGCGTAGAACCCGAATCAACCAAAGAAATCAAAGACATAGACTGTAACTCGAAATTACCTGCTATCACATCGGTGTCGTTCCCGGCCTCTCTCTGAGCATAAACTCTCACTGGTCCTCCCGCCTCTGGCTGCACAGCCACAACCTGAGCAAGGTTCCTCTGAGCATCTCCCCTAGGTGCATCAGCCCTAGGCTGGAAGTAGCCACGACCGCGTCCACGGCCTCTCTGAAAATCATTCGCTCTCGCAGGAGCCTGAGCAATGTTCGATGCCTGAGCCGCCTGATGCGGACAATCCCTCCTAAAGTGGTCCCTCGAACCACAGTTCCAACAAGCATGGAAGTTACCCCAACACTCACCAGTGTACTGTCTCCCACATCGTGTACACTCGGGCAAGCGCCCTCCTCCTCTATGGCCTTGATGGCCTCTACCATGGTGGCCACCGCCACGTCTCTGATCGAACTGATGTCCGCCACCTCTATGCCTCTTGGCATCTCTACCATCAAAGTGGTTATGCCTCTTGCCAGAACTAGAACCACCAGATCGTTTGGCCGAACCCAAACTATGTTCCAAATCCTTGGCCCTCGCGACCAATACATCAAAGTCCGAGTAGTCAGAAGCTAGTGTGTACCTCTTAACCTCTTCATTCAATCCGTAGCGGAATCAGTTGCAACGTTCCACTTCAGTAGGAACTAACTCTGGAGCATACTGACTCAAGCGAACAAAACGGATCTCATAATCAGTCACAAAAGCATCTCCCTGAGTAAGAGCCATGAACTCTCTCTTCTTCTCATCTAAGTACCTCGGTCCCAAGTACCTCTTCCTGAAAGCAAACTCAAAGAAATCCCAATCTATCTCAGTCTCGGGAACCCCGGTAGTAATGGTGACCCACCAGATGTAGGCATCACCCTGAAGCAATGAGATCACACAACCCAATCTACGTGCGCCCGTACAACCCATCTGAGCCAAGATACGAACTGTCTTCTCCAACCATAACTCCGATCTCTCAGGAGTAGATCCTCTAAACTCCTCGGCCCCCAAGCTACGGAGCCCCTCCAAAGGTAGACTGGCATCGTCACACCTAGGCTGAGCTGCAGCCTGAGCTCCCGCAACTACGGCCTGGAACGCTTACGCTATCGCTTGCACTAGCGGAGTCATGTCAATTCCAGCTAGACCTTGGCCACCTTGAGGTCCATCTCCTCCGGCTCCATCCTCGCCCCCAACTCCAGGTGGAGGAGGTGGTGGTGGTGGAGGTGGTGGAGGAGCGCCAACTCTCGCGGCCACCGACCCTTCTAGGTGAGCCTCCATACCAACAGCCGGCTCAACAAGAGCCGCAACCCGTGGTTCCTGACGAACCACTCTCGGTCTACCTCTCGGTCTAGACATCGCTCTCACAGATATCAACTACAACCACAACAACAAAACATACAAGCTGGGTTAGCAAGGCAAGGCTTCCAAGTGTTCAAGTACGTTCCCTCACTTAAAAATCATTTTTTCCCAATGTAATAGTAGCAATGGGACTCTTACACACATGCTTTAAATAAAACAATCAACATACTTGTCACCCAAGCAATCATACTTACAAAGCAAGCAAACATCATGCAAATCAATTCAAAACTTAAACTTACCTCACTTACCTACCCAAGGTCTCGGTAACCTTAGGCTCTGATACTAACAAGTGTAACCCCCTCGTCCCGGTCTGGTCGGATGACCGATCCGAGTAGGCCACACGGGGAAAACCGAAGCGAAACTCGTTAAGGCTACCCCTCGGTTAACGACCCAGAAAATTCCTTTTTATTTTATCTTGTCTATAGGTATAATTAAACCCTAGGTGAAGCACAGCAGCGGAAGATACAAACAATGTAACATACTCCGACCAACCATAACATTAAACAACTCATTTTAATCCTTTACAGCAGGCCGTTTCGAAACGCCCTTAGGGTGTTCCGAAATGCCTTGACTTAGTCAACAGGCCATGGTCAACCATAGGGTGACCGTTTCGAAACAGGGGTGACCCGTATCGAAACGACCCTAACGGTCAACTTCTCGTGGTCAACGATATTTGACCGTTTCGAAACATCAAAGGCCCGTTTCGGAACGCCTTCATCTCGTCAATTTCTCAAAATTCCAGTAGCAAAAATGTTCCGAAACGACCCCCATCCGTTTCGAAACGGCAGGCCAAATGCAAAGGGACCGTTCCGAAACAGGTTGGCCCGTTCCGAAACGCCCCCTGTCTGCAGACCCGTTTTGGCTGTTTTAAGGCACAAGGGTACCCCAAAACACCACCAAAACACACTTCAACAACAAGGCACTTAAACCTAAGGCAACCCAACTATAAAAGCATGCTTCAACAAGATTAAAACAAGTCTAAACACTAAGGCAAGACATCATAAGGCATGCATTCATACGTCATCATTCCAACATAGAGACAACCTCTAAGGCACATAGCTAACAATCAAAACAAGCAATTCGGGCATGAGTTACAAACCAACATGGCAATACAAACCGTACAAAAGCAAGATATCAAGGAGTCTAACAAGCTCCTAAACAACTACCAACTATCCATCAAAACAACACATGTCCCATTGTTCAAACTATTACACGTTCAACATTAAAACTCATACTTGAAGTACTCAAGGATAACAACCATACTTGGAGGCCCTCCACTTGCTCGAGCAACCCGCGAACTAAGGATCTGCAATGTTGAACAAAGAGAGCGTAAGCAATAATGCTTAGTGGGGGTAAGCTCTAAAAACGAACCTCAACATTGTAGGGTCCGAGCACGATCTAGCCAAGGCAAATCACATATTTACCAATGATCCACAAACCACAAGATAAGGATGCATGAGCTCTATTCAAAATAAATGCCATGGTCGTAAGCTCAATTCCACAATACATGTAATCACATTTAAGCATCCAATTTAAAGCTCGTATATCTCAACACATTGATACACATATCAATCAACATTGGCACCTAGCTATGACTCAAATACGCGGATAAACATGTTGGAAACTCCCATCCAACAACCACATTACCTCACGGTGGGATTACACTCATCACCGGTCTCGCGGAGGGGATTCCACTCATCCTCACGCCCCGTCGATGGGATTCCACTCATCACCGACTATATACAAATACAATTTCCGGGCGAACCCGTACTCCTCCTTGGTGACTCAACGCCACCAAGGCCACGCGCGACTTTTGACTCATGTGTACACACTAACATCCTAATGATCGATCATTTGTATTCAAGTATACTAGTGCCAATATTTACTCATTTCAATCAATTTCGTGCTTAGCACGTACTCACCAACAACCATCATCATGCATGTCTCAAGCATCACAATTCATGTCTCATCTCACATGTATAACACAATATACATAAGCATTCATATCACATTTCATATGAGACATACACAACCATATAAATGAGTTCATCCAAAGGCTCTAGATCAAGTTTAGGATTAGGCTACCACCCCAATCCTAACTCTAGGTGGGTCTACCAAGCCCAACCTAGTCCATATACTCGAACCAACTATTTTAAAACCAAGTAAAACATTTAACCACTCACCTAAGCTTCCAAGCTCAAAGACCAAGCAAGCAACCACCTTCAATTTCCCGGATTCACTTCCGATGCTTCACCGATGTCCAAACCCGATTCTAATCATTCCCAAACACAAACAAAACATTCACAATTAAAAGCTCATCATCGGAACTAACCCGGAATAACATTTTCAAGCATTCAACACCCAAAACAAGTCCAAAACAGAATTTTCGAATAGCCCACAAAACCCACTGAAATCTTCCATTTCAAGCATCCAATCAACCTTCAAATTCACCCAAAGTGACCCTTATATATCATACTACCAACAGCCCCCAAAATCCAACATTAACCAACCCCAAAAACCACTTTAAAACCCTCCGAAAACCCCTTGGAAACCCAATTCTGAAAATTTCCCAAAATTATTTGAAATTCACATATAATATACCATTTGACCTCTATACACCATAACTAAGCATATCAAATCAAATCAAAACATTTCATTTATCAACATAAAGATCTCATTTTTAATCAAAATATTCAAAACTTCCATTTTCTAAAAACTTCATGAAAACGAAAATAAAAGGTACTTTCATGGAGAGGGAGGTGAGGGGAAGTCAAAAATGCTATTACCTTTCAAAACGGAGTTGAAATGAGAGGGCTTTTGAATGGAATAGTAGATTTGGGTAGAGAGCTCTTGTTTCCCGATGGTGAAGAAGAGAATGAATAGTAGATGGGTTGGGTGTTTTTGTTTTGTTTTAATTTAAAGGCACAAGGACCTTTTTGCCCTTAATGAAATGGGGTATTCACAAGGGCACACAATCCATGGCTATTTGGGATTAAATTGCAAAAACATAGCCAATCATTAAATTAATTAATTGTAAACAAAACCCGAGCCATTAAGTAAATTATAAAACCGAGCCCCAAAACAATATTAAAATATTATTTTCACCTAACCCCTAAACCCGGGTGTTACACTGAATGTATCTGATATCGTGAAAGATCTTGACATAGAAATCTCTGAATGCCTAGTTGGAAACCTGTTGAGCAAATAGAATTTCTGAGCCACTGTTTACACCTTGTTGGTATAAATTACCAAAATGCCCGTGTATGATAAAATGACCATAATGCCCTTGTAGGCTTAAATGGCTAAATCACTCATGATATGCCAAAACTCTTAAAGATCTTGATGTATCATCTCTTGAATATCTGGTTTGAACCGTTAGTACAAACCCCTCTTTTAATAGGGGCCTCGTTTCAAAAATCCGTTCAATTGTCAAAAGTTTAATGTGTTCTCTTCCGTAAACGCTAAGTATCTTCAAGGAAATAAACTATTCCACCTAGTGTGTTCCATGTGTGCTACACGACTGTTTTTGCATACTGATTTACATGTTATAATACCGATCACGTGCACATGATTGACATACTTGAACTCACTTGAACATGACATGTTTTATAAATTAAGTATGACCGTACTATATTTCTGGTATATGCCTATGCACCTGATATGACAAACATGTTATATGGATAATGTGTTACTAAAAATACAATTATTGATTAATGAACTATTGATGATCTGATTCACTGGGGTACTTGGGACATGATATGAAGTTACCGTCGGCTCAACCCTGATCCAACTGGTAAGTCCGCCCGTTTTCGGTCCTATACTTCGGCTAGGTCCGCCCGTTTTCGGTCTTATGCTTCGACTAGGTCCGCCTGTTTTTGGTCTTATGCTTCGGCTAGGTCTGCCCGTTTTCGGTTCCTATGCTTCGGCAAGGGCCGCCCGTATTCTAAGGTATTCCTTAGGATGATACCTATACACAATGGGCTCGGGTTAATGCATGTACATGATACCGCACCCGGGAAACTAAATACTGGAGTATGGTTGGAGGGTAAATAAAGAATTAAAATGAACTTTACTGCTACTTGAAACAAATGTATTTGAAATAAAATGGTTTACTACATCGTTACATTTCATGCATTAACGTTGCACCGTTGGAACACACTAGACACTAAACTCTCTGATTTCCACCTATGTATGTTACCAGCCTATATAATTCTCGTTAAATTCTCGATGTTTGAATAAAGAACAAATATCGTTATTCTCGAGTTTGATGCAACCTCGAAATAGCAGAATAGAAATGGAGACTGTTACTAAATGGAACATCATGAAAATGTTATACCTACCATATATATGCATGAGCTTATAGTATCTTTTGGTAGTTCTGTATTACTGAGCTTTTCCAAGCTCACGCTGTTTTTACCATCGCAAGTTAAAAGAATATATCATGGTATAATGGTTGACAACAGCGTTCAGAGTTGTCTCGTCGTTGCCTTTGGAGTACGGTACTGTATAGTTAGTGGGCATGTATGTCATGTATTGTTTTATGACAGTGTCTGTAAAACACTTTCTGAAATTTTTGTTATGTGTTTAAATGACTTCTCGAAATGACATTTTAAATAGAAGTTGATTTTGCAGTTTAACAAGTGTTTGAGGAAAAAATGTTTTATGTGTATTTTTACGGTGGGTCGCTCTTGTGAACCTAATGTGACCTCCTAGGATTCGTGATAACGCATAAGCGGGTCTAGGGGGTTACAATCAGTACACGATCTGTTGTATCGGTACCTGTCAAAAGAACAAATAGTCGTTGTACAAAGGGGTATCGATACGCGGGAGGGCATATTGGTACGAGAAGTAAATTTTACAAAGACGTACTGGTACGGGATGTACCGTATCGCTACTAGTTTTATTCACTAAAATTTGAGAACTTTGAGAATATAAAAGCATATCGGTACACCTAAGGGCGTATCAGTACGGTATAACTGAAATTTTAAAGCTTATGATTCCAATAAACTGACAAGGTAACGGTCATATTATTAAATGCAAGATTTTAAAAAGTTAAACACCACGTATCGGTACGAGTAAAGTCGTACCGATACTCAAATCTTATTTGGTTTTCAGGATTGAATGGAGCACCGATACGACTATACGCGTATCGGTACCTAATAGCCATTATGTATAAAATGTTTCCTGTAACACCCTCGTCCCGATCTAGCCAACAGACTGGTCTGAACAGGTTACACGGGGAAAATCAAAGCGAGACCCGCTAAGGCCTCACTCTGATTAGCAACCCTATTTTTTCATTTATTATTTATTAACTTGTCTAAATATTACGATTAACCCTGGGTGAGTAGATGACAGCAGATAAGCGAATATAGATACGAACGAGCAGAGGGCACACATTAATTTAAACTTATCATATAGTTATTAGTCAAATTGCATGCATACGGGGCAAAACCATCATAAGAGATACATATAGACTTGAAAAGGAAGTATACAAACTCTAGAGACTAAAATGCAACATTCGAAAACCTTCGAAGGTGCCATTCAAGTGTTTTAATTGCCTGCGTTTTGAAACAGGCTTGCTCGTTCTGAAACGCAGGCTCCATTTTAAAAGTGAGACCAGGCCGTTCTGAAAGGTCCCACCTTGTTTCGGAATGGAGGCTTTCAGTGACAAAATGTATCGAAACGAGAGCTCATAGTGTCGAAACGTATCGAAACGGGTTCCGAAACGGAGGCTCATAGTGTCAAATCGTATCGAAACGGAACCACCCCGTTCCGGTACGAGTACCCCTGGAGCTGTCAACCGTTTCGAAACCGTATCGATCGTTTCAAAACACCTGCACACATATAGGCTCGAAATCATACTTTGACACCTCTAAACGTCCCCAAACTTTTCTCGAATCGTCAAAAACCATATAGCAACATATCATACATACATTCTAGATGCAAAGAGTCCTAATCACAACATTAGACATGCATTCAAACAATAAATTGGATTTCAAGCCCTAAGCTCACATGAACACTTAGATCCAAAAACACCAGCAAGTCAATATGCATAGCAATTCATACAAGGCCACATCAAGTCTCAATTTAACATAGCACCATCATTTAAAACATGTTAGAAGCATAAACAAGCAAGTATAGGAGTTTGAACACCACTCCATACATACAAATCTAGTAATCACATTGTCTAAGTGCTATTACAAAACATAAATCGTACTTTGAGCTACCTGAGAACTCTGAGAAACTCCTCCCTTGTCCACTTGCCTCCCAAGCCACTAAAGATCTGCATTGTTGGAAAAGAAGAGAGCGTAAGCTTAAAGCTTAGTGAGTGGAGCTCTAAAACACAACAAGAATGTAGTTTTTAAAACATAAATCTTAGATTTTAGCAAAACCATTTAAGGAAAGACGTAACGAAACACAATCATCACAATACATGCTATGCACATGCATAACCAAAACCCGGTGGGACTACACATCATCGTTCAACTAGTAGTTTTCTGATGGGACTACACATCATCGTACTCTTCTACTAGTCACTACCGGTGGGACTATACATCACCGTAGTAACGACAACCATTACATGAGGCTCGACACCAACAACGACTAAATAACAACATTAAACGGAGAGTAAAAATAATCCAAAAACATTACCATTCACACATGTTCACGAAAGCCGAAAATCAACCAACAACGAGATTGGATGAACTTATTCTTGGGTCTAGGTTAGTCTCTAAGATTCATCCCAAACCCCAAACCTTCATTGAACATAATTAAGATTCCAAAACAGTAACCACTCACCGATGAAACCCAACACAAGCCGAAAATGTCGATCAAGCCTCCAAGTTCCCCGAAATTGAGCCCGAAGCTTCTCCAACATTTTCCATTGCTTCTAATCAACCAAAAACAGTGCATTACACATCAAAACATCCACAAAATCACTGCCACAAATCAGATTACAACCCAAGACAATTTTGCTACATTTCCAAGCCAAGAACTAACTCAAACTCTTCATTTTCGGACCTGGACACAACCCAGCAGTTACCCATCAATTTCATCATCCAAATCATCACTAAACATGTTCAAAACAACCCCCAAGTGTAACCATACCATCATCCCAACTTTCCCTCATATAACTACCTCAAAACTCAAGATTTTCACTTCTAAACTCACCCACCAATACCCATTTCGGGATTTTATTAAAACTTCACCATTTTAACATATGTTAAGCTTAAAAGCAAGTTTATAACATACATGAACTTTACCAATCAAGAACTCGACGAAAAACCAACAAAGTTTTCACCTTTATTTTAAAACTTTGAACACTTGAACAACTCAAAAATGGGTTTTATGGAAATCCAAGACCATGAAAATGTTGAGGATGAAGAGGAGAAGTCAAAAATGTTATTACCTTGATAAAGTCTCTTGAAATCGTTGAGGAAGATGATGGAACAGTGTTTGGGTTGAGGGGATGGGTTTAGTGTCGTGGTTTTTGTTTTTGAAGGAGAAGATGATAGTTTTCTTTTTGATTTGAAAAGTGAGATAAAAATCTTTTTCAATTTTCATTAATGACATTTTCGTAATTAGAGGTGATTTTTATAAAATCATCATTTTAAATTTAATTTTAACCCGAACTAATCCTAGATTAACACTGATAAACTCTCGGGCCCTAAACCGAGGCGTTACATTTCCAGTAGCTAAGACCCGTATCGATACGACTGGACCAAAATCAGCTATTTGAGAACTAAAAACATTTAGAAAATATTTGGGGTTTTAGTTCTTGACTTAGAAACAATTTTAGTTCAAATCTTTGTCATTTTGTGAGCATTTTTAGTACTTAAAAATTTATTTAAAATTACAATTTAGTCTTTTAAAATCATTGTTATATCAAAATAAAATATTGGTTTTACAATTTTCAATAAGATAATTTCTTGGAAAATAATCATTACGGTTATTTAGAATTTTTAATAAGATCTTTTGGTTTGAATCATAAATTTAGAAGAAGTCCGGGTCATGCAGAACAATTCGAAGACTTGCTAGAAAATTTGCGTCAAGGCATCAAATTCTTAAATACACACGTATTAGACAATTGATTATATTTATAGTATTACATATCATGTTTGATTTTTTAATTTTTTTTAAAAGCTTTCACAACTTCTTTTCTATTTTTTTTAAACTAAGACTAACAATGTTTATTTTAAAAAAAATACAAATATATCAAATCACATTCTCGAATATTTAGAAATATTTGTTAAAGTTACTTCATGACTATGTGATAATCTATTATTTTTTTAACTTGTGTTAAATTCCTTGTGTTATCTTAAGTCCTCCTAATTAGATTTATTTATCATTCGGTTTATGTTCTTTATTTTGACAATCATGAAATCAAATGCAAATGCGAGGATCAAGTTGATACTAGCAACGTTTTAGTACCGAAATTATAATTTATTTCAAAGAGACGGAGTAAGGTTTGGAAAAAAGTTTCTGTATTGACTCGACACAAACTAAGGATGAAAAAGAGATGGCACTTTGTAAATATTGTAAATTTGCTTCGTTCATATGTAACTCACATTATGGAACCTCTAATATGCAAAACACATTAAAAATATAAACACTATATTGCATATAAGGATAGTTTGGGAGCAGATGGAGAAGAACTAGGAAATCATGTGTATGACCAAAAGGTATAGAAAGAGTTGATAGCTAAGAGAATTACAAAGTATGGATATACTTTTTGTTGGGTTGAACATAAAGGTAACATGAAAATTTATGCATGTTTGAATAATCGAGTTAAAAGTATATGTAGAAATGTCGCAAAAGTTGATTGTTTGAAATTGTATAGAAATTAAAAAAATGACATAAAAAAACTCTTTATAATGTACTTGGTCGTATTTTTTTTAACATGTGACATGTAACATGTGAACTTCTTGTCAAACTGAGGGATATTTGTGTTTGACTGCTCATTGTGTAGATGCGAATTGAAAGTTAAATAATAGAATTCTAAACTTTTGTCACATTAATTCACCGCACACCAGATATATCATGTATGGTGTTGTGCTAGATTTACTTCAGAAATCGGGTATTGACTATAAAATTTTTCCATCACATTGAATAATGCTTCTAGTAATGATAAAATGCAAGACAATTTAAAGAAAACTTTTAATGCTTGAAGGGCTTTATTATGTAAAACGACTTACTTTCATGTTTGATGTGCTACACATGTGTTGAATCTAATTGTTAAAGATGGACATAAGATTATTGATCATATTGTTGGCAAGATAAGAAAATGCGAGAAGTACATTAAATGATTAGAATTTTAAAAAAAAATATTTTTCGACGTAGTGTGTGGTTATTTTGTTCATCAATTTCTTCCGGTTACCAACTCTCGAATCTTGGCAAAGTAAAGTGCATAAGCCCTTAACCATTGAAGACAAAGGAAGAACCGATGACGTAGTGTGAAGTTAGCTAAGGTAAAAGAAACTAAAATGTTGTGGCTTGATGCTCTTACAAGATGAAACTCTACATGTATGATGCTTCATAGGGCTATTCTATACCGTGAAGCTTTTAAGCAAATAGTTGTTTTAGATTCTTCTTTTCATCATTGTCCAAACATCGAAGAATGAGAAATACTTAAAAGAAATCGAGATATTTTAGAATCATTTTTTGATATAACTGAATTATTTTCAGGAAGTGATTATCCTATGCAAATTTATACTTTGAGAATGTCTGAAAAATTCTATATGTTTTAAAAGAGTTGATAAAAAGTAATGACGTGATTTTAAAAACAATGGCAATTGAAATGAAAAAAAAAAGTTTGATAAGTATTAGTTCAACTCAAATGAGGACTACTCTGACACATTATTTGTCTTTGCAGTAATTCTTGATCCCCATTTTAAATTATTTTTTTTCAAATATTGTTATGAAAAATTATTTGAGATGAAACAGATGCTATTATAAAGATTTATGATGTCAAAGCTAAGCGAGGAAAGCTTCTTAAAGAGTATGATCCATAAACGCATGCCCTACATGAAACATCATTAGAATCAAGCTCAAATTCTAATACCGAGAGTTCATCTGAAAACTAGAAGCGCAAATTCGATCTTTTTGTAGTAAGTTTAATAATTTTTTGAATATTTTATTATTTCCATATTTTTTGGTTTCTATTTATTTATTTACCCGTTTATTTTCTATTTCATCTCTTATATTTTTTTAAGACTATAACAAGGAAAAGATCATGCTTTAGATTATTCAAAAACATGTTGGATGTTTACTTAGAAGATCCTAAAATGGATAGAAAAATAGAACTCGACATCCTTAATTTTTAAAAACAGAATGAACAACGATATGAAAAGTTTTCTTTTCTTGCTAGAGATATTTTAATTGTGCCCCTCACCCATGTTGCTTTAAAATCAACTTTTTAACATTAGATGTCGAATTTTGAATATATGGAAAAGTTATTATATCCCTGAAAATATGGAAGCTTTGATAACAACTCGTAGTTGGTTGTTCGATTATGAATGTAAGCTTTTATTATTACCTCTTAAATTTATTTTTAATTTCTTATAGAAAATTTTGTTTACTAACAATTCTTTTGCACTACTAATCAATTACATTTTTTTACTTTAACTTAAAAAATACATTTGCTTAATTTTTGATAATACATTTGCTTAATTTCTTACCTCACTAGTAAATAGAATAATATTTTTTTGTTATTGTTTATGTAGCTGCAGAAGATGACGAATTTTTTTGGCATTAATGTGGATTGGACTGCAACAAAATTCAACAATTGATGTAAACATTATTTTATGTTTAATTTTTAAGTTTTATTTAAAAATTTTAATATAATTGAGTTTGATATGTAAGAGTAGTCTTTATTATTTTTTAAACTTGGTTTGTAGTAATTATTAGTATTATTTAGTTTGTTAATTATCATGTTTAACACCTTATGAAGTACAAGTTTTTGGCCAAATAAAAAAATATATCATGTTCACGAGATTGTTGTCTGGTTATGTTTCGATTCTATTACAGTTCAATGTGAATTTTCTGATATCTGTCCACACAAGTGATTTTAATCTTATTTGGATTATTTACCTTAGTTTCTGATTAATTTATATTAGCTTACATATTTTAAGTTGTGATCATGGTTGGATTCTGGATGGGCAATTAGAATAAAAGAGAGTTTAGTTTTTTTGTATAGTTTACATTCATTTCATGGTCTATGTTTGGGATTAATGGTTTTCCTTATCAATAATGTCGTCTCCAAGGTTCAAATTTAGATTCTCTCTTTAAAAGTACAATGTACATTGCTAATACACTTAATCCTTGTTGATGAGATAAAATAATGTTTTCTGATTTATTTTTTAATAATAAATTTTAACATTATTTTTGTTAAAAATAGACATGATAGTGTAACATCACTTTTGAAAGAGAATTCTTTATTTGAGACTTGTGTTTCATGTTAATTTGTGTTTGTAAAATTTTTTTTCTTTTAAAGTAAACTATACTCTACCATCTAAGAGATGTAAATTAAAGTTAACCACATTAATACATTTTTTGGGTAGTAACTAGTGAGTAACTTGATTTTATAATCATTCATATCAAATATTATCGAATCTGATATGAAGATGGTCTTTTAAAGGAGAAAAGATGATATAAAGTAGAATAAAACATACATATTTACTATTTATCATATTACAAAAATTATCCGTTCACTTCGACTCAATTATCGGGTCAAAATTGAGTTGATATTTGGTTCAGATCAAATTTTGAAAAATTAAATTTGAGTTATTTTTTGTTCGGGTTGATTTTCAGTTCATGTTGCTTTTGATTCGAGTTACTTTCGGTTTTGGTTAATTTTGGGATCGAGTTGTATTTGGTTCGAGTTGCTTTCGATATGGGTTATTTTCGGTTCCGGTTCCTTTCGGTTTCGATTACTTTCGGTTCGAGTTGATTTCCGATTCAACTAAAAACGGGTCAAGTTTTGTTCGGTTCTATTTGATTTGGGTTCGGATCAAATTTGAATTATTATATTCAGATCCAAATCAAATCTCAAACAAAATAAATTATTCGGATCTGGAATCATGTTTGCCAGAAATATTTCGGCGCACATCCTCCCAAACTAAGAAAACACCCTTCCAAAGCTGAGAACAACCTCGACTCAAGACGGTATCCGAAACCAACTCAAGGCATTGTAAGTTAAATTTTTACTCATGCATATACACATTTGATATAGTACAAATGGAATGCATTCTCTTTTAGCGGTGACACAATCAGAAAATTTAAATTGTTAGGTAAAAAATTTTAATATTCATTTATAAGTTTCTCAATTAATTTTATTTTACTCATTAAATGAGATTTAATGAATTGGTACACTATAGTCTATAGTTAGACACTAAGTTGCCCTAACTGATTTGTAAAGCTTATATAAAATTGATAATTAATTAATCAATTTAATAGTTTTTTCTTCATCTCTTGCTTTGCCCCACATTTAACAAAAATAAAAAATTCTCTATTTACAGCAAAATATAACGGAATCGAAGTTTGAATAACAATATTAACACAATAATGAAAAAAAAGATTTTCAAATATTAAAAGAATTCAAAATTAAACATTTAAAAATCATGAATATCCGATTCCTTTCAGAAAAAGGACATGAAGTTTCGATGGCAGTGTCCTCCAGTTGGGTGGACTAAGGTAAATGCTGATGGCTCGGTGCATGGACAACAGAGAGTTGCTGCGATAGGGGGAGTTATCTGAGATTGGTCAGGTAAATGATTGTTTGGTTACGCCCGTACGATTGGTAGTTGTTCGGTGTTAATGGCGGAATTATGGGCGATATATGATGCTTTATTTCATGCATGGAGGCTGGGTCTCAAGAAGGTGTATCTTGAATCGGATAATATGGAGGTGGTTCGGATACTTACGAATGAATCCTCGGCGTTACGTGGGGATGTGGTGGTCGATATGATATTTGGCTTCTTGTGTCGGGAATAGGAGGTGCAGATCCAACATATTAGACGTGAGGGGAATAAGGTGGCGAATTTCTTTGCCCGAATGTTTAACGGCCAGCAGCGTGGGGATGCTTGGATGATGGAGCCTCCGTGTGGGGTGCAGGGCACTGTGGACGCTGAGCGGAGGAGCTAATCTCCGTTGCTCATTTACTGTATTAGCAAAAAAATAAAGCCGAAGGGGGATGGGGTCTCACATAGGAGTGGGGTAGAACTGTTGATGGTTAGATGAATTCAAATGGAGTGACTCAATAACCGATTAAAATCTATTAATCACAATTTTTTATCCTTTAGAATCGATTTTTTTTGAAAATTTTTAACTAAACATAATAAAATTCGGTTAATTTGTCGGTTTTCGAATTAACCGAAATTTAATATAAGTTTTTAGATAAAGTACACAAATGGTCGCAAAACTGTGCTAAAATGATTTTTATAGTCACTGGACTTTCAAAAGTCACAAAACAATCATTAAACTCATCAAACTATTAGAAAATAGTCATTGCATGTTATAAATTATTGATAAATTTTGAAAAGTTTAATGACCATTTTATAATAATTCAAAAAATTTAATGATTATTTTGTGCTAATTTGATAAAGTTTAATGATCATTTTATAACATATCAAAGAATTTAATGATCATTTTATAACTTTTAAAAGTCCAGTGACAATATATATATATATAATATTCAATACATAATAATTCCTGTTAATTTGGTTAATTAACCGATTTTAAAGTGAATTAACTGATAATCAAAGTTTGAAAAAAAAATTAACCATTAATTGATCATACTTAAAATTACATAACGAATTAATCGAAAAACACTTCGATTCAATCGGTTATTTATGTTAAAACTAAAGTTTAAACAACCTAGTATAAACTACTAACTTACTTGACAAAACTAATATTTTGGTAATTATTGAGGCCACTATCTTCAATTGAAATGGTAACATATGGGCTATAAATACTATCAACTCTATAGTTTAGGGTGAATTATCCTCTTAAAATGATTCAGATTTACATAAAAGAATTATATCTTGATATACAAGCTGTATAAAAAAATATAACACGATTCTTCTTCAAAATCTTAAATCTAAATTCCTAAATCATAAACTTTAATTTTAAACCTTAAATTCTAAAATATACAAACTAAAACTCCAAACCTTAAATTTAACAAGCATGTATAAATTAAAATTTACACAAACTTATGTATAATTTTTGTTTCTTACATAAAATAGATAATATAAATTTATGCATTCGCAATAAGGAACATAAAGGCTCTGTTTGGTAAATAGCGGTTTGGGAAAAAATTAGAGGTTTGAGGTATAATTAGAGGTTTGACTAGTCAAATCCGCTAATATTGATGTTTGGTAAATAGCGGATTGGGATGAAAAAGCTAATTTTGAAAAAGCTCCTAATATGAGCTTTTTGAGATTAGAGGTTTGATATTAGAGTTGTAATGACTCTTTTACTCTTAACAATTACAAAAAATCTCCAAATAACTTAAATTAAATAATAACATTTTTTAATATAAATAATAGCATATTAAATATTCGACTTATTTGTTGTTACTACTAATTTATATGGTGATATTTGTAAGTTAATTCTATTTTTTATTATCACATATTTATATGTGCATATAATTAATATTTATTAGATACAAAATATTCATAACTGATAAATAATTCAAACAAGTATTGAATATAATCATGTCCTTATATGTCATTTTGCTTGTTTAAATAATCAAACAGCTATCAGCTATCAGTTAATTTTACCAAACATTTTTATACAATCAGCTAATACAATCCGCTAATCAAATCAGCTAATGCAATCAGCTATCAGCTATCAGCTAATGTAATCCGCTATCAGCTATCCGCTAATTGCCAAACAGGGCCAAAATTAAATTAAAAGTGTTGCCCTCTAATTTATTTTAAGAATTTATTATTATATAAAATAGATAATATAAATTTATGCATTCGCAATAAAGCTTATAAAGGTTTATTATTTAGGTGACGTGAAATGTTTAACTCGTAGGTGGAGTTCAAAAGCTTTCAATAACGATGTATGGGAAACCAGATCAATTAATTTGATTCAGTTTAATTAAAAAAATTACTAGTATTAGAATTTGGGATGGATCGAGTGGGTGTTGGAGGGAGAAATTGTACTTCTAAAAATTTTAAGCTTTCATATAGTTTTTATATATTATATATATATATATATATATATATATATATATATATATTTTATCGGACTTAAGTTCGTTTTTTTTTATATTTTATAATTTTACATTTCATAAATATATAGTAATATAACTCTCTTATAACTCGCGTGACATAAAACTCTGCACACATCTCTATTTGAAATGGTTGTAACTTGATGGGAATCATTAAGTATTAAAACACATAAAGCTATAGGATTATAACTCTATCTATAGAAAAATTATATTATGGGTAATTCCCACCACGTCATCCATGGGACCAACCAATGGAAACCACCCACTTTACCATGATTTTTCCATGTCATTTTTTCCAACCAATGAATCTTCACTAAAGTTTTTCCATGTCATTTTAAAAACTGTTTTTGGGAAGTTATTCTATTATTAAATTAATGACATGGAAAAAAATAATGAAATGGGTAGTTTCTAGTGGTTGGTCCCATGGATGACGTGGTGGGAATCACCCATAATATAATTTCTCCTATCTATGCATTGAACCCAACGAGTGGTCTTAGTAAAAAAACGGATAATATTCATTTTAAGAGACTCAAATTCAATCGCTTTGTCCACAAGGTGTGTGTGCGCGTTGCAAATAGTTAAAAATATGTATGAACAAATACTATATTGCAATCACCTATAGACATTCAAATGTTATCGTATTTATTTTAATTGTATTAAAAATAAAGAAAATTATTCACATGTTGTATAGTCTAAAAACTATACAGTCTTTTCTGTTTCAAAGTTTACAGTTAAAATTTACTATTTAAGAATTAGAGTTTATGAATTTAGGATTAAACGTTTGAATTTTAATTTTTAAAACTAAATATTTATGTTTGTGTATAAAAAATCACTCAAAAATAAAAATTAAAAAAGTTAAGAACATACGCGAGTTTAAATATATGTAAATTTAGAAATTGATTAATTAACCGAATAGTTAAAGATATTTATATTATTTTATTTTATATAAATTTAAATATCAACATTTATTTTAAAAATATAATGTCTCTTAAAACGTTTTGAAACTTGAGGTTTTAATTTTTTTTTTCTTGTGTGGGTGAGATTCTTAACTCTTAAGCAAGCAGGAAACCCTGTGATTACATCTTTTTCATCTTGGGTCCCGCTTGACCCTACTGTCATTAAACCACGGGATGGTAACCATTAGGGGTGGGCAAGATCGGGTATCCGGTTAGTTTGTTCAGAATTAATTTCGGTTTTAGTAGTCACCAATTCTTAGAAATTAGAATCAATTTCGATCTCGGTCAGATCGGGTCTCAAATTCTAAGAACTGATCTTGGTACTAGTGGAAATTGGTATTAGTACTGGGTACCCGGTCAATTGGTCTACTATTAAGAAAATTTGAGCAACAGATGAAAAAATTCCAACCACCAATAATAATATTAAATAACAAAATCAGAATATTTAAAACGAGTCATACTCATAATATTTATACATAAAAAGAAAAAATAAACTAAAGAACTCTAAGTCTACATCCACCAAAACATCAGTTAAAGTGGTCCTAACAGATCAGTACCAAATACTTAATACATGTCATGTTCTCATTGAGTATCCACCGAATATCGGGTCTAGAAATTCAAGATCCAATCCTGATCATTGTCGCAATCAAAACTTAAATTTTAGATTTGGTCTTGGTCCTACTGAAACTAATTCTGAATAAAAATTCAACGAATAAGACCGGGTAACCAAATTTTTTGCCACTCTTAATAACAACAAAAAGATAGAATTTCAGAGCCAAGGGGAGACTTTTCCTATTTTTATTGTTTGAAAGGTTAGACTTTATTTACGCATAGGATTATAATTTTTATATTATAATAGTTAAATTAGTTTAAGTCTAACAATGAAAATAAATTATAAATTTCATTTCGAGAATGAATGTATTCAAATTAAAATATATAAAAAATTATAAGAAAATAATATAAATTTTCGTGGAATAAATTAAAAATACTAATGATATTAATAAAATAATTTTTAATATTAAAAAATTCCATACTATTGCTAGTAGTATATTAATATATAAGATTATCTGCTGCAGTCGCTTATCTCTAAGAACAAGTTTCCTCCTCTCTTTTTCTTTCTCTTTATATATGTTTATATTTTATTTAAAGCAACATTGAATTCCCCTCTTTTATTTGTTCTGTTCGCGCTTCGTAATCGTGTTTCTCCGGTAAGTTGTTTATAATCTTATTCTACTCTTTCGATTCCTTGTTTCTTTATATTTCCTTCTTCCTGCTCTGTTATTGGATTGAAGTCGGAAATTGAACGACGAAAACACCATTAGAACTCGATCTTTTACTGATGATTAAAATTTGATGCTGTTTGGTTTCTTGGAATGGGTTTGGGAATTAGAAAACAACAGGACCTTGAAACTTTCCGGATTCTGTGGGTTAGTTTGACTAGATGGTCAGTTTGGACCTTTGAGAATCTGAAGATTAAATCTTTTCTAGGTCACTCAAAAATTAAATCTTTGGGTCGCAGTGCCATGTCAGCACAAAAATCTTGATTCACTCAATCGTTAAAAGGTTTTGTCCCAAATTGAGCAGGATAGATTTAAAATTAGTTGAACTCGATCGTTTACTGATGATCATATTATTTAGTTTTCGTAAAATTGCATTTTCATAGCTTTAGTGATTTTTATTGCATATGGTTTTCATATTTTTGGTGGAATTTGAATCTGTCCTGGATAATCAGTTAGTTCTATCATTACTGGAACTCCATGAACTGCTTTTCTTGAGTTACAAATATTATTATATTTTTCTCTTTGTTTATTTTTAATTGGTTGGAGACTTGGAGGACTCACTTTCAATTATTGGGGGAAGTGGTTGAATGGTGATTTTGGTTAATAGATTATTGTAAACTTCAACATTAGAGAAAGAACGGAAATTAGTGATAGATGAGATGCACTTTTGTAACGTGAAAGTGCTTTCTAATATTGCAGGTAATCTTATCTGATGGGTGGAAGTGCAATAGATGATGATTGGGAGTTCGCCTCACCTTCGAACGGTATTAGGACTGTGGTTTTAGTTGGACGTACCGGCAATGGGAAGAGTGCAACTGGCAATAGCATTATTGGGAAAAAAGCCTTCAAATCAAGGGCTAGCTCATCTGGGGTTACGAGTACTTGTGAATTGCAGAAAACAGTGCTCAAAGATGGGCAAATTTTGAATGTCATTGATACTCCTGGTACAGTGTCTTCTGTCTTTGTTCCTATTATATTTGATGGTAGTATCATTAACTGGGTCATGGAAAAGGTTATTCTTTCCTTGGATATCAATGTATTAACTATTAGGACTAATTTAACATGTCATTGCAGGGTTGTTTGATTTCTCAGCTGGATCTGAATTTATTGGAAAAGAAATTGTCAAATGTATTGATCTTGCCAAGGATGGAATCCATGCAGTTCTTGTTGTTTTCTCGGTTAGGACCCGTTTTTCGCAAGAAGAGGAAGCTGCGTTGCATAGTTTGCAGAATTTGTTCGGAAGCAAAATTGTTAACTACATGATTGTATTGTTTACTGGTGGGGATGAGCTGGAAGAAAATGAGGAAACATTGGAAGATTATTTGGGCCGTGAGTGTCCGCAGCCATTAAAGGTTTCTTCCTAAACCAAATGCAACTCAAAGTTCCATTTTTGTCTGACTTTGTTGTAATAAGTTCGCTTATCTGTTGAGGTCTGAAGGTTATTTCATGAATGTGATTTAGATATGGTTAGACTATTATTTTATATTATGTATCATGTATGCCTGTTGGGATTAATGATCAAATCATTGGTGCTTGTGTTGGATGGCATAAACTTTATGATCAGTTTTGTTCAAGGGCTTCTAGATGCTTGGTTGGTTTGATTTAAGAAAATCCTGTGTTCTGATGTAATCTCCCTATAAGCATTTATGTTCTTTCTTCCTTTTTTCTATACAAAATCTATAAGTTAATTAACATTTTTGTCTCTGCCTTCTATTTAAAGTTTATTTGGACATTTTTTGTGTGTACTCTGTTTCCTTGAGCAGCAAGATAACACTTAAAAGTTGATGAATGTAACTATGATCGATATTTTTTTGATGTTCTGAAATTGGAGGGGAATGGAGATGCTTGAGTGGCATAGAATTTGAGGCTTTGGGTGAAGCATGTCTCTTTCATGCATTGAATGACTGAATAATCTTTCCAACTCACATATTGATACATATAATCTGATCTTAGGCTACTATTGTTTTTTACTTAGTGTATTGGAACTGAAGCATAGTTGGTGTGCAATAACAACAGATACTTATTTTTTCTGTTACTTTAAATTGATCAGGACGTTCTAGGTCTTTGTGAAAACCGGCTTGTACTTTTTGACAACAAGACTAAGGATGAAACCAAGAGAGTGAAACAAGTTCAAGATCTTCTCTCACTTGTGAACATGGTCATAGAGCAGAACGGAGGGAAACCATATACTGATGAGTTGTTTGCGGAGCTGAAGGTTAAGTCTTTACTTTCCTTTTCAGTTTGTTGTGATTTTAGTGTAAACAATTACTGTATCTGTATCTATTGCACAGAAAGGGGCAACTAAACTCCGTGATCAACAAGAAGTTGTTGCTGCTCTAAAGGGCTACTCCAAGAAAGAAATATCAGAGTTCCAGGAGCAGATTGAAAGATCATATGAAGAGCAGCTTATGCGAATTACTGAAATGGTAACCTTAGTATCTTCTTATTATACTTGATGGTGATGTTATTTCTGTTTTCATCTCAGATTTTAAAGATCATTTCCCCCCTTGGCCATATTTTAGAGATCTTTGTTAATGTATATAATTCAGTCAAAATAAGAATATTCATATGGTTGCAACCCAGACCATAAATAAAACCTGATGAGATAACATGCGTGCCTTCACAAACTTAAACTTTGGTACTATTACCTTTTTTATATCCAAAAACGTAACCATGTAGCCTTGTGAATACTACACCATATTTTGCCATATACCCCTTCAAATTATCCCTCATAGTTGTCTTAGTTGGGAATCTCACGAGTCTTGGTATACTCAAAGCAACATAGTTTAAACAACAAAATGTAGCTTACTCTTCTACCGCGTCATGTTTGTGTATTTGCCATGTTTAAGGTATTTTATATTGAAATGTTCATGTTATATTTCTGTGTGATGTGTTGTGTTTTAGTTATCTTTTCTATTTCATGTCTAAAATCGCGTACTAAGTTGTATCAATTACCAAGTTCCTTTGTTGCTTCACGTGCTTTTACTTGTTGCTTAATTCTCATCTAAGCAGTGAGATGTCCTTCGCAGAGTCTTTGTGTCTAATGAATGATGGTGTTGTATAGGTTGAGTCAAAGCTGAAGGAGACGACCGCCAGGCTTGAGCAGAAGTTGGCAGAGGAGCAGGCGGCTAGGCTGAAGGCAGAAGAGATGGCGCAGTTAGCTCAAATGAAATCAAATGATGAAATTCGGAAGCTCCGAGAGAATCTAGAAAGAGCACAGAAAGAGACGGAGGAGCTCCGCAGGCAAGCTGCTCGCTGCAACATCCTCTGACCTAGCCACTGTCATGACAATGAGAAAATGTCTCTTTTGCTAAGATTTTCTATCTTTTTAAAGTTGCTATAATTTTTAAACCGTGCCTCTGTAAATATTGACGTGTTAAAGAGACTTCAACACTGGTTTTATTGTTATCTAATCAATTATTTGAGGATACAAGTATGGTGGAGAATGATTCGAAAACAAAAAGTTCACAAAAAGATGCCAGTTATTAGAGGTCTTTTCGGGTGAAATGTAAATTCCTGTGTAGAAGGGGCGTGTCTAACATACGGCATGGTACGGTGCGACATGGTACGATGTTAGTTCTATGTTTTAAATTTTATAACATTTTCAGTTGACTTTGTAAACAAAGTGGAAAGAATATTGGAGATTGGCTTTTAGGGCATGCTCAGATGCTTAAGTCAACAAACAACAAAAAGGTTTTAGATGATAATATTGCAAGGAGAAAGAAAATGAGTGGTCTAGTTTTTGATGAATTTGAGTTTGAGTGTCTGTGAGTTGTGTTTTAAGGTTAAAGAGAAAAAATATAAAAATATCTACTACTTTGTAATTACTGTAAAAATATTAGAAAAATCTGAAAAATTACCTTCTTTTATTTCATACGGGAAATGGTAGACATGTGGAATGTTTCTATTGGTTGGTTCAGTCATCTTTTAACTAAAAACTATAACTAAGAAAAAACATTATACGAACATATCCAACAACTTGGATATAAAGTTTGTGGTTATTTGGAAATTAATTTTGAGTAAATTATGGTTGAGACCATGAATAACATGCTGAATTCGATGAATAATTTCTCTTATAGATTTATAGTTTTTACGGTTTGTAATCACATGAAACTCGATTAAGTTCATAATTAAATCATATCGAACTTTTGAGGGATGTAAAGGTCTTCTAATAATAAAGCAAGACATCCACGTGGCAGGTCTGGAGAGAATATCCAAGTGTCGAACGACTAAAACCAATGGTATTTAAAAACCTATTTGATTTGACAAGATTCTTGGTCTTACAAAAATTGAAGTAGAGGGAATATGGTGGTGGAGAAGAAGCAGGCGATGCCTTTTATGAGCTTGCAATGGATAA
Source organism: Hibiscus trionum (assembly GCA_030270665.1). Lineage (NCBI taxonomy): Eukaryota > Viridiplantae > Streptophyta > Magnoliopsida > Malvales > Malvaceae > Hibiscus > Hibiscus trionum. The sequence continues at coordinate 11,010,845 of BSYR01000020.1, read as the reverse complement.
GAATTTGTGGGTCAACCAATGGTGTTTAAGTTGCCACTAAACCAATGCATTATTGGATACTAATTTGAAGATTTATTATTCTTTTTTCATATTCTTAAAATGCTACTGTTCCCACTTGAAGGCGAGTGAAGTGTATTTGAAAGAATAAGCCGATGAAATCATGAAAGCTGAACATGTAAAGTTTATTTGAAAAACAAACAGGAGATTGGCATGCTGAAGCAGGAGATCGAAATTCTTCAGAAAGATGTCAGCTACACTTTGATTTATTTCAGAAAGTTTGGCATGCTCAATTATCAACCTCATAACAAGTCACCTAGACGTTAATTCTTTTAACATTTGCAACACCAAAACGTTGCATTTTGAAACATTTTATTTCTGAAATTAACCTCATATTTTAACCTTCTTATTTCCTTTGACATACATTCTTCCATTATCGTTCAATCATTGTCGGGCGTCACTTTGACATAATTAGCTACAAAACTTTTCCTTTCTCTCATCTTTTTCTTAGTTTTTCTTTTCCTTTCTTGAAATCCCCTCGAAATCGAATAAACCAAACCAAAGTTTTGACTTTGACCCTGTTTGGCAATTAACGAATAACTGATAGCAGATTATATTAGCTGATAGCATTAGCTTATTTGACTAGCGGATTGCATTAATTGATTGTATAGAAATGTTTGGTAAAATTAACTAATAATTGATAGCTGTTTGATTATTTGAACAAGTACAATGACATATAAGTACATGATTATATTCAATACTTGTTTGAATAATTTATTAGTTTTTAATATTTTGTATACGTTAATATTAATTAGATTATGAAAATTAATTTTTTTAATATCATTACTAAGAATATATATATTAGTTTTTTATTTGTGAAAATATCTTTTTAATAATTATTAAATTTAGATGTATATGTTAATTTCTTATTTATAAAATTATATTTTAAATATAATTTTATTAATTATTAAATTTATATGTATATATTAATTTCTTATTTATGATTTTTTTTTAATTTTATTTGTTATTCAAATTTATGTTATTTAGAAAGAAATTACAATTGTCAAAGACAAAAGAGTCTTTACAAGTCTTTTATTCAAACCTCTAACTCAAAAAGCTCCTAAAAAGAGTTTTTTTCAAAATGAGAGATTTGACTCTAGTTCGCTATTATAATCATCTATTTACCAAACATCTAAATTAACATATTTGACTAATCAAACCTCTAAAAAATACTTCAAACCTCTAATTTTAGCTCAAAGGTTGTTTACCAAATAAGACCTTATTGTTAGTCCAGTCTATAATCTCTACCTTCTAATCAGCGTGGAACCAATATATATTGCCTTTTTCCTTCTTATCGACCTTGCCATCGTTTGGATTTGAAAGAAAATATTACTATGTTGGTGAATCAAAGGAAATCCAAAATCTTAGATTTGAGAATTTGGGAGAGGGATATTTCAGGGAGTTGCACGAATTTACTAAAAATTTAAGTAAACTCACATGTGTCTTCACGAGGTAGAAATAGTCCAAACGGTAATTAAAAAAAAATAATTCTTTACAGGTACATGTTTGGAGGGAGTTGTGAATATATGTCACTGGATGAATTGCTTGTACTTGAAAAGCATTTAGAAATTTGGATCAATCAAATTCGATCAACAAAGGTAAACTTCGTTTTAATTATAATTTAATTCATTTTTTATTTAATACCATTTTCATTTTTTTAAATTGTTACATGAAATATAGGTAGACATTATGTTTCAAGAAATTCAAATGTTAAGGAGCAATGTTAGTATGATTGTCCACATTAATACATTATGTTTTTCTTTTACAAGTAAAACTAATTTAGGGTGAAATTTTAATAAAGTAAAACTAATTTTACACAAGCCTACATATTTACACTATAAAACTTAAGTCTTAAATTTTTAATCTTAACCCTGACAAACTAAACCTCAAACCTTAAACTATATATCCTAAATTCTAAACCCTAAACTAAAACCCTAACCCCTAAAACTAAAAGGCATGTGTAAACTTTAGTTTACACTGCTTGTGTATCAAAGTTTTTTTCATGAATTTATATTTTATTAATTAGATAATGTCGTTATTAAAAAAATATTTAAAGTGTCATCATAAATTTTATTCATCATATTTAAAATTTATATATTATTAATTTATAGATATAAACGGAGAAAATAATGCATAGAACTAATGACTGACAACTTTTTTTTTTTTTTTTTTAATTTTACAGATTGGGGAGAATATCAGCAACACTACTGACTTTACCAATATGCTGCACCCACTAACCATAGCAAAAACTAATATATTTTTAGTTTAGAATACTATGTAGTATAAGTTATTTGTACTGTATAAAAGTGAATAATCAAGTGTTCTTGTGTTGAATAAAGTGTGCAAGGGAGTTGATATTTGGTGTATTTTGAAAAGTATTTGGTTTCTTTTAGTTTTAAGCTTGATTCCGAGGCACAATATAAATCTAAGCCTTAAAACATTACATATAGCCTGTGATGATAAATTGTCTATGCATGCATTATAATCACTATCCACATGTTGATGGTTGTAATTGTTGATACAGCGTGAAACCACAAAATGGATAAGCAGTTACATGCAGTCGGGGTTGCACTCAATATGGTCGAAACTTCCGAGCAGCCCTCATCTGTTGAATCCGCTTTTTATCCTGCTCGAATTTGCTTTGGAGTGTCAAAAGTTCTGCAAGGAGAACAAAGGTTATGTAAACCTTTATAGGTAAAAAGAATGAAAAAGGAAAACAAGAGAGCCACTTCTACAAGCTACCAAACATACACCATGATTTTGAGGGATCTGGATCCCCTTCATTACTATTCGGATTTAAGCGTCGGATATGGTATAAATCCAACACAGGTATCCTTAAGTTTTTCCATGATTTTGGAAGGTCTTTCCTGGATCAAATCCCTATTACCAAAGTCTGAATATGTGCTGGATACAAGTATTCCAAGCAAAATGAATTCTGGAGAAACATAGCCTGCCGGCTCCGCAGCAGTAGCACACATAATTTTGAACGACTATACTACATACAATTTATTAATGCGGAGAAGAGAGGTGTAAAGTTATGTGTAATGAGAAGCAGCTAATCCGAACACCTACACCCTACAACATAATCACAACTTAACCGAAAACCCCCAGAAAATGTTCAGAATAAACTTGATAGTGACGTCTTGGTATAAGAAAAGGGGGAAAACACCAAATTTAATATCATTCATACCATTCCTCTGGGCTTCTCTTTTCTGAAAGCGGTAGAAATCAGAGACCTCTTTGCTCTTCTTCTTAGCTAATTTGTCCTCCACAGCAGCCTGGGAAACAGACCCTATTGTAGTTCCACTTTCAGAGTCTGTGGTCTTTTTCCTTCCTTTATGATGTTCGACAAGTACCCATCCCCCTTCCGTAAGACGAGCCTCTTTTTCTCTCCTTTCCTATATCACCATAATGACCAAAATAATAAATAACAAGAAAAACATATTTCTAACAATGTGTAAAGGCAAAAGTTCATAAATAACAGCATATACAAGTTAATATTGTGAAGGGTGGAAGGTGCAATATAGGCATTAAAATCCTTATATTACATGTGGCGCATGGATGCTCAGCTACCTGTGTGTGTGAGTGCGTGTGGAATAAGCATGCAAAATTTCGTTCTTCTGTTGGCATTGCATGATTGTCTAATAGTCTCTTGAATTTTTCATCGAATATTCAAACATTGAGAAGTAGAGAGTTTGATGTTGTCTCCCTATACAACCTTTTTTCCTCCTTTTATCTATTGTCTTATAAAAAGGTACCTAGGCATATCAAGTTCATTCCTCTGATCAAATGCACCTTGCCTAAGAGGGCTCGAGGTGCGTTTTTGCTGTGTAATGCTAAGGTAAACTCCTTGACAAAACTGGAAAAGTTATGATTCAACATGCGGTACCAAGAAGAAAAATACCTGTTCAAGTTTTTCCTCGTACGCAGTTATAAACTCGTCAATCCTCTGTTGCAATACTTTCAAGCCAGGCCTACATTGGTGGTAGTCTGTAAGCCATTCTGCAGTTTAACAAAACTTGCCTATCAAATGTCTATAAAACGATATGCTTGTCTATCAACTGCTAATGGAAAATACATGATCAAACTAGAATCCAGATAAGAACATACTAACATCAACTTTAAAAAATCTGGCTTTAGCTACAAGTTTGACAATTGCAATATTGCCTACCACGACGCATATCCTAAACAAAGATGGAAATAAGACTTAAACTAATAGGTTTCAAGGCAAAACCAGAATATTAACAATACTGCTTTGGAAGTTCATCTCTACAGAAATACCAAAAGCTTAAAATATTTAAAGAAAAGTCACCAGTTTCATACTTTTCATTCCTTTTGAGCAGTCTTCATCTCCGGAAGGTATTTCATAAACTTCATCCTCTTGAGCTGCTTTACTCTTTTTCACCAACTGACCCTTTGATTTCTTTTTTCTATCTTTTCTAAATTTTTCTACAAGAAAAAAATAACAAAAATTATTATGTAAACAACAAAGAGATATTGCAATATTAGAGTTGATTAAATTCTAAATGCAATGTTAGAGTTGATGAAATTCTAAGTAAACCAAACAAATCCTATCAATTATTTACAAGTTGCAGCTTTTAATCTCGCTCTCCTAATAATCAGCCATGAACTCTTCGTTCTTACTCACACCATTTAATATTTTTCAAAAAGAAACAAATTTAAAAAATCTCACCTTGAACATGAACTTCGTCGTTCTCATCAACGAGCTTAGCAACAGTTCCAGCGCTAGCGTTTTTCTCTTTACCTTTTCTTTTCTTCTTCTTACTTAATTTATCCTTTTTCTTCTCTTGTTTGGTTGCAACTAAATTCTCCACTGAAACCAACAAAAAAAGCAAACCCATCGCAGGAAAGTTAATTACATGTATACAAAGATCATTCAAAGACAAACCAGTAGAAAAATTTCCATTTCCATTTACCCATTTCAACATCTTCGGCGACACCAACAGCATTAGCCTTCTCTTTACTTGTTTTCTTCTTCATCGTACTTCTTCAAGTTTTCAACTTTCTTCCAAGCTTAAAATAGCTGCTGCAATGGCGAATAAGAAAGATTGAAAGCGCAGAGAAAAAGGGTAATAGTTCTCCTTAGGGCAATTACACTAATGTAAAAAGTTGGGCTTTTTGGGTTTAGGGAATTTAAAACATTAAACCCAAAGCCCAAGACAGTTCAACCCTAACTCTTAAAACCAGTCCAAAATCCAAATTATTAAAAAAATGTAAATAAAGCAAGGAATTCAAGTTTTCAGAATATTGTTTCCCTCGGGCACTCACCACAACTCTAGAAATCGAAGCTCGAGAGTACGTTTCCGTTCTCTGTTTATGTTGTTCTCTCGTTTTCTAGCTCTGGGTAATGCTCAAGAAGCTGACGTGAATTTGTAACTATTGTTTTTGTTTTGGTTGTTTCAATTTCTCTCTTTCTTTCTGGTCAGCGTTATTAAGATTGTGCTCCAATTTTGCAAAGAGAATTCGTTGCATCAAACTTTTTCAAACTCTACAAAACGAGTGCCAGGTTTCTCTGAATACTGTAGACAGCATCGAAACGTTTGTTTCTGATATTAACAGTGGAAGCTGGGATGCCATATTGCCTCAAGTGGCTCAACTTAAGCTCCCAAGGAATAAATTGGAGGATTTATATGAGCAGGTTTCGGCTCTTATCTGCCATTACTTCGGAAACTATTTTTTTTTCTTCATATTTACATTCCATGTTATATTTCCCATATTTTGCTTTGATTTCTGCAGATTGTATTAGAAATGATTGAACTAAGAGAGTTGGACACCGCACGTGCTATTTTGAGTCAAACCCAGGCAATGGGGGTTATGAAGCAAGAGCAACCTGAAAGATACTTGAGGCTTGAGCATCTCCTTGTCCGAACTTACTTTGATCCAAATGAGGTAAAAGAAAAACCTAGTTTTGTGTCCGTACATGTTGTTTCATTGCTATTGTTACGATGTTATGCTTCACTCTCGTTTTTGGAACAAAGACTGGTTTTCTGTCAAAGTGAGCTGTTGAAGAATAAACTTACAATTTATTCTATGATATCTGTTTTTTTAGTTAGAAAATTATTTATAACTCAAGATTTGCGAATAGGTATAGAGCTAAAAATCTTGTGATTTTGAAGATATAATTGCACTAAGTCCAACCGTCCAAATAGACTCATGCAACATAATTCAACCTTTCACTTCCACTTGTCTCGGAATTTATGCATCTATAATGTGTGGTTAGCTTGATTCAGTTTCAATTTGATTCAACATTTATGTTTCTACTGATCACGATCGTGATGCTGATTGGTTTTGTAGCATGAAACGAATGTTGAATTGCCATGCTTGTATTGTTTCGTTATTTCCTTTTCATCTTTATTGAAAATAATAAAACCATTCTTTGTTTTTTCTTGATTTATAATGGATGCAATTTTGATTCATGTTTCCAGAAAGGTTATTTTTTTCTTTCTAAAACCAAACAAAATTGCTTTAGTGCTTTCAATTATTGACAACTCTTGACTTTCCTTTGTTGTCAATGAAGAGGAAAAAAGGATTTTTGCATCTGTGGACCCGTCTAGGTAGGGATCATCTGAATACCAGCAATGAAGCATGTTGTCATTTTTAGATTGTTGATGAGCTCATGCAACCTCATAACTAATATGATAGTTAGTACCCATTCCTCTGTATTTTCTATGTGATTTTCTTAGAGGAGGTTTGTAAGTTAGAAGGTTCATTTTGTGTTGGCTTCAGAATAGTAAAACAAGTTGCATTTTTGTTCCGCCCTTTAGTTGTATTGAGTTTCAGTCAGAATCACCGAAATTGCAGTTTTGAAGATGCTTGAAGTTTAGCTAATCTCTTTACAATAAATTGATTATTGTTAATCGGGTTTTTTTATCGAGGCCCGTTACTTTTAAAAAAAAAGGTTATTGTTAATGGATCTTGTATATTTAAGAATATTAGTGAATAATGGTTCTGCACTCTTCAACTAATTTGTTTTAGCTCGCATTGTCCAATACATCCAAATCCTTTTGACTATTTTAAGAAGAAAAAAATGGCTTTTCTAACTTAATTTCACTCTTAAAAGTATACCCTTAGCTACATTTTTTTTCCCTTATTGTTACCTCTGGATTTCTTTTCATTTAACTTGTCCTGTCAAGAGATTCTAACTTTATAGGTGAAAAAGAACCTCAACTGCTGCTATTTTCAGTGTTTTATCCTTTTATTAGCTTGGTACAACATTTTTTTGTGACTCAATTAAATTGTTCTGTTACGTAACAGGCTTACCAGGATTCAACAAAGGAGAAACGTCGTGCACAGATTGCCCAAGGTTGCTTTTCTCTTTTCATTTTCAGTAATTGAATATTTTTTCTGATAAATGCTGAAAGTAATTTTAAATGATATGCATGTCTTTCTAGGAACTTATAGTAATTGGGGCAATAGATGGCAATTTATAATACCTACTGATTTTCAAAGAAGAGGAATTTAAATCTTTGCAAATTGCAACAGTGTGATGGTGTTGCTACTTGCTACTATAATTCCATTTAGTTGCTGTATGCATTAACCTAGTAGATGGGCATATCTTTAGGTTTGATTAATGTTTATCAAGGCAAGCATATCCCTTTCATTGCAACTTTAAATCTTGGAAATTCTGAAGGGCATAATTTTTAGTAACAAAACAATCAACAAAAGGTAGTAATGGATGGCATGAATTCAGAAAACATTAGGTTCTAGAGGGCGGACAATTGCTGTATGTTTATAGGATAAGTATAAGTCTGTGATCCATAGGCAGACTGTGCAAACAAGACATTGGCCAGTTCGGTCGGATGGAAGGCATCCCAAAACAGGTATTTCCTTCGATCAGTACAAGGTTGTTGAAGGGGAAGACATGTTATCTGCCCATTGTTTCTTCCCACTCCGCAGCACCCTTTGTCTATCACTTCAAACCCTGTACACTCAGAAAGAATTCGATTCGATTATTTTTGAGTCGAGCTCTATCAACCCATTTCTGAATAAAATTTTGGGGTTCATGTTAAATTTGTATTTGTAGTAGTAGATTACCGTTTGCAGAGCCATTTTGATAAGAATCAATGCTGCTTTTGTAGGAATCCAGGTAAACAAACTTCGCTCCTTGGAGTTGGCCACCATTGAAACGATCAACCACCTTCCTCAGCTCGGTGTTGAAAAGAACGATTGCCTTGTTTATGTCTTCGTTGCAGCGGCTGCTATTGCCGTGGTACCGAGCTAGTTGATACGGTATGCATCCGATTGGTCCGACTGCCGTTACAATCACCTTTCGAGCTCCTAAGCTATGTAATTGCTGAAATGTATCGGATTCGGACACACGAGAAATTATATCAGCGTTGGAGACGGACCGATTGTAATGAAATATTTGTTTGGGACATGGGAAACTTACGGTTAGCTGGCGTGTGTAGTCCTGAATGAGTGCGGCCGCATAAGCCTTGGTAGTAAAATCAGAGCTGGTTGTGTAGAAGTTTGGCATGAAATAGTTATTAAGATAGTCATTGCTTCCCAAACCACTATAGAATATGCACTTGCTTAGATAACTGCCCAAAGCAGTGGTGTCTCCTCTGAAGAACCTCCGCATTTGCACCACCGTATTCGCAAAGTTGGCGACCTGTCCGTTCATCGACGTGTGGGCTCCCTACACACAAAACATCATCACACACATGTTACAACTTCAATGAAATATTTAAATTACGATCATGCATGCATTTTCATATATGTATGTACCAGATTGTCGCCTGTCTCGTCGCGAATACCGGAAGCGCCGGAGGCATAATTGACTCCGCGCAACAATTCAAGGCCACGAGCCCTTGAATAGGGAAGAATGTAGCGTGTAAACCCCATAAGTTGAGCTGCAATTCGAGTGTATCATCAGGAAACCGATTACAGTGAAAAAAATGACCAAAATAGGACTGATCATGGAGCAGTAACTTACCTAGAGCGTCGACAAAAGTTCGACCATTAGTGAAACGACCGGTGGTACCACCGGGGAAATCGATGCCGTAGGGCCTATAATTAGCCCTAGCAAGTGTGACCATACCATTGTTATTCCCATTGTCCACTAGGGAGTCACCGAAGATGAAGAAGCATGGTACTTGAGACTGCTGAGGCAGGCGCTGCGACCGAGCTCTACCGTTAAAGCAGGCCACGATCAAACAAAGCAACAAGGCTAGCTCACCAAGGGTCTTCATTGTTTTGAAGTATGGCTAAACTCAGTGATCTCCATGCAGATGAATGCAGCAGTTATATAGGGGTGAAAGGTTTGGTAAGCTATTAAGGGGTTCATGTGCATGCAGATTGCAGAGATCCATGCATGTTGGTTTGAACTTTGGGGTGGAGAGAGTGAGCCGTAAAACTTTTAGTTGTGGTGATCACCCATCAGTGGATGAGTCACATAAAGAATTACTTTGCATTGAAGCAGCAGCGGTGGCGGATGTATCTTGTGATCAACTTGTTGGCCAGCCACAGCCTGCTAGATTAGCCTACAACATGATCTCTCCCTAAAGTATATGAAATATGTCGAACATTTATGTAAGAGTATAATATGATTAGATTGAAGCATGGATGGACCTAGAAGGGGCTGGAGGGGGCAATCAACCCCTAAAAATTTGAAATTCATGTATGAATTAGAAAAAAATTTAAAATTTTCTATTGAAAATCTATTTTCGCTCCCATAAAATTTTATAATTGCACCCTCTTAAAATTTTATAGGTTCGCCCCCTTAACATAAAATCGTGTGTCCCTCCCAATAATCGATTTTGTTTGATAAGGAGGGAATGAGGATCCAGAATCAGTAAGAATGAAAGTAGCATGAAATTCTGGTAGAGACAGAACGTGATGAGCGAAAATGTGATTAAAGGCTTAAAGCAAGTTGATGGAGGTTGAATCTGGGCTACATGTTATGGTATGGGCGGAGGTAATATAGAATTAGAGGGTGCAGTTGAACTCACTCGAATTGTTAGAGGTATAGATTTTTAAAGAGTTAATATAATTTTTTTTATAAAAAATATAAAATTTGATTCCACTTAATTTGTTGGGATATGTGATCAACAATACTTATTATAATAACATGATAATTATGCATATTTCGTACTTTATTCCGACCCTATTATATGAAAATTATGGGTCCGGTACCTGCCAGATTAGCTGAAGAATCGGCTGAAGAGGGCGGAGCACGATTAATCAAATCCAACAATTGCTGGTACTGCGAAGGTGTGAACTCCGACGCCAGAGATGAACCAGAACCAGTCATCGGAGAAACCCCAGGAGTGACTGAGTCAGTAACCAAAGCAGCTTGAACATCCCTCTTCTTACTGAACTTGAAGTCGGACGGAAACCCAATTAAACGATAGCACTGATCTTTTTTGTGGCCCCGAACCTTGCAGTGGTCGCAAGTACCGTTGAAACGACGGCGAGACCCAGCACCTCCAGATGCATAAAGTGCAGTAGGATCAGAGGCTAAAGAAACAGGAGAAATACCGTGAAGATGAGTCCGTTGAGATTCTTCTTGAAGAATCATCGAGTAAGTCTGGTTAACAGACGGAAGGGGCTTCATTAGCAAGATCTGACTGCGCAGGGCGAAGAACGTCTCATTGAGACCCATAAGGAACTGAAAAAGATGTTGTTGAAGATGAACATCCAGGTTTTCTTCGGAAGCAGTACACTCACATGTGGAAAACGGAACCAGAACCGCAAGCTCATCCCACAGAAGCTTTAATCGAGTGAAATAAGAAGAGACGGAGATATCACCTTGAACAGTCGTGGCAACCTCCCGATGAAGGAAAAAAAATGCGAGCGCCGTCGACTTTATCGAACCGTTCACGAAGATCCTTCCAGATGAGGGCGGCGTTCGAGGCAAAGACAACTCTGGCGAACAAATCCCGGCTGACAGAGTTCAGGATCCACGAAATGACAGCCGCATCACAACGGTCCCATTGCGAACGAAGAGTATCAACGAAGCTATCGCGTTTGCAATCGCCAGTGACAAACCCTAATTTGTTTTTGGCGAGCAACGCAAGACGCATCGATCGGCTCCAGACGTCGTAATTATCGATGCCGGTCAATTGAACAAAGACAATCGGAGCTCCAGTCGTATCAGAAGGATGAAGGTAGAGGACGTGATTCAGATCGATCGTAGTGGCCATCGGAAGAGGAAAAGGCAATATCGAAGAAGAGGAAAAAACAAATGAGAATGAAAAAATGAGAGCAAGCCGGAAGAAATTGGAAAACAGGCCAAAGAAAAAAATGAAATGGCCCAACAGAATTGGATCAGCAACCATGTTAAAAAAATTAATTCATTCTCATTGATTAAAAATAAATTTACAAGAGTCTTATATAGCCAAAGTCAAAGCTTAATCAACAACCATCTAACTACTGCTAACAACCTCTAACAACTAACTAACTTTGAAACTAATTACATTCATATTCTAAACAGGATAGAATTATAAAGAATCCATCTTTGAAAGATTTAGTGCTTATACAGTTATACGAACAAAGCTTAAAAAACTTGATCTCAAATTAAGGATTTAGCCGAAACATTTCCATCTCCCTCTAAGCATGTTGAATGTTGCATACCAAAATTTCAATGAAGTATCATAATAATTTGAATTGTGATTGATTAATTGCAGGAGATACACTCACCAAAGAAGTACCTGATTGAACTAATTTTCAAACATCAAGTCCTTAATTGGAATTTACATTGTACAAGTCCCAGAATTGAGTTTTCCATTCATTTAAAGTCTATAGATAAATGAACATTTTTAGAACTGATGGCAAACGCCAATCACTAACAAGGTAAGGGCCCAAGGAATCTAGCAGGAAAATACAAAAGAGTCGTTCCCTTTGGTGGCCGTTTCTCGCTTTCAGACCACCATAAATGAAGGGTTGGATTTGTCTGAAAAATCTTTATTGTTCTTCAGTTCTTGTTTCCTTCTCCATTTTCGTTGTTTTTTCTCTGTGATGGAAGTGAAGCTTAGCCATAAAAAACATATCTTTCTCTCAAAATCTCCTCTTTCAAACTATACAAAAACAAGCTTCCCTCCTCACACCTTGCGTTTTAAACCCTGGGCACCTGCTGAAATCCTACGTTTTCAAGGCCTGGTGAAGGTTTTGTCTTTCTCTTCCCACACACCACCATTTCCGTATGAATTGTACTACTTACAAGTAGGACGTCTTTCTGTAGGCTTTGCTAAAACGGATGGTTTGGTTTGTTGGTGGCAGAAATGGAGATTGCAGAACGAGGCCAAGGACAATTCCTGCGCTCATTTGGTGAAAGAGTTAAACGAAACTCCTTTAATCCCTTTATTAAATTCTGGGTTTTGGCCATTTTTTCATATTCAAAGCTTATTTGAGGTGAAAAGTTTGTAGCTTCAACTGCAGGGGTGAAACTTTGTCTTCCATTTCAAAGATGTATGGGGTGTCTGTTCATTCAATTGCAGCTGCTAACAAGAACATAGTGGATATTGACCTTGTTTTCGAAGGCCAGCTCCTTAACATCCCTGCTCCTTCCCTCCTAGACACTCAACTAGTAAGTAAGATTGTTCATGCTAGTTGAGCTATTAGCAATTTAGCATATTCTTCCCTGTTTCAAAAATTGTAATGTTCTAGCAAATTAAGAAGGCGACAGTGTAGTTTGGATTTGATTTAGAACTTTTAGCCTAAATTGCGTTGAGTTAAGCTTGGACTTCTATCAGATTTCTGTTGAAATTTGCCTTGGTACTGGATGTTTTGTTTTTCTTTAATCAGGACCGAGCCAAGAAAAGTAGATTATGGCGTTCCATCCGTGCACTTAAAGCTCCTTCAGGGCAAACATTTTTCACCATGCTAACTTGGCATCGTTTATCAAATGTAAGTCTGTTTATAAAAACCATCACAATGGTGTTTCATGATTATTCTTAGCAAGCTCAACAGGCTTTCCCGCTCTATTAGCAGGCTAAATCCACTGGTTATTTTCTAGTTGTGGTTCCTCTTATAGCGTTTTGCATCGGATGTGTAATCAGTACCTTTCACACAAGAGTTGCCAGAGGCATAAAACAACAAGCTGGTGATATTAAGTCTCATGCACTTCATCGTGGGGCAAAAGGCATGCGATGGAAGTCTGCTCTCAGTGACACCGTGGAAGGAGATGCTTTTGACTCCGAATTAGGCCTTGATTCTAATGTAAGTAATCAGTTCAACATGTAGTAAATGTCAAGAACATATGTGCAAAATTCTGCAAAAGCCAATTTCTTGTAGCATTCAACACCAATATTTAGCAGTGTTTCTTTCTTTGGATAAAATGGCATGATATTTCTCTTTTATGACATATATTTATCAGTTGGAGTCCCTATTGCACAGGTTTATATTAGCATAACTGATTACTGGTATAGTTTCATATTGCTTTCGCTTTTTCCTGAGATTAAAACTGTTCTGATGTGCTTGCTAAGGTGACGATATGATCTTTATGTTGACATGAGTAGCCGTGAAAAAGTATAGTATCCATATAAAGTGGCTTAGAGCCCTCAAAAATAGAACTTTGAATTGCAAGCAGAGCAGGTAAGTAACCCGTAGGAGTTATAAAAACCATGTCCCTATCGTCCTTATGCCATCACATTGCTATGGAAGAATAATGCATAATACACTTTCAAGCATGGTTGTTCACTTATGCAGTGGCTTACGGGTTGATGGTCTCCTTGTATGTTTGTTGTCCGGGTGAGAATGATGGAATTCCAAAGAAACTGAACAATGACTCCATAGTAGTTCACATAAAGAGCATTAGCAATCATGATATAGTTATTATTGTCTTTGATTTGGTTGATAGCCAAGAGGTGTCTCTTTTTTAGTTTTTGCTGAGCAAAAGGTATCTGTTAGACCAAAAATGTGAGGTTGGGTGCTAAGTTAATTTTGAAATGTTGTGCAGAGTCCAGAAGGTGAAGCATCCATCCAGTATGAGGAGGCCTCTGAGGATTATGGAAGACTTCAACATGATTATCAGAAATTTCTTTCGGAATGTGGCATTAGCGAATGCGGATATTGGCGAGATGGTTCTCCTAGGGCTTGACTGGACCTGGACCAGCTATGAATCCACCTCTCCTCAGCAGAGAAGAAAACTGGATACTTGTACAGAGCTGTAGTCATTTTTGCCTTGCTTTGCACCAATATTTATCGGTTTCTTTTTGCTGGGCTTGTGCTGGTTCTATCGTTTTTCACCACTTCCTTGAATTTGTGATTTGGCTAAAATATTTTGTTTTTGTTAAAAAAAAAAGACTTTTGAGATTTGTTTGTTTAATTGTTGCTTGAACAATGTAATCTGATAATGGTGTACTTTTTTTAATTGTACAATATAAAATATATAGCCAGCTGCATTTAAACCCTTTGACAAAGAGCATACCGGTGTATGACAAAGCGATTTGAACTTATATTTTTAAGATGAACAATATCTGCTTTTTTATTGGGACACTTGTTGGAATCAGCTGCATTTTATGTTTTATATTGTAGTTTAATTACTTATAAATTGGCTCAATCAAAATATTATTTGTTTTTATTAATTCTTTCTCTCTCAATAAAATAAAATCCAACCAAACCAAACGAGACAATGATGTCTCAACTGGAAAGGAGACTTGCCAGGATTTAATTGAATGGAAAGAATAGTTTAGCCAGGTCTAATAGATGGAATTCATTTCAGAATAACTTAGATGACAAGTTATTAAATTAAAATTGAGTTCATTCACATTTTTGTACTGCAATATGTTACCCTTTAAAACATACTCTTAAATTTTATATTTTAAATGCAGAAGACTACATCATATTTAGTTTAAAATTACAAACTATAATATCCATCTCATATTTCTACTTCCCAAAACAAAAACAACTAATATACTTTAGGGAAAACTACGTATTTAATATGTGTGCGCTATTGTTTTGGCACTCCAACTATTATTTTTGGCAAAATGGTATCTTACGTTACGTTTTTCTTCTATTTTGGTACCCTAACCGTTAAAAACTAAGATGATGATGTGGCTTGGTATAATCACAGTTTTAGTCCAAAACACTTAGATATATTATCAATTTAGTCCAAAATCCATCAATTCAAAACATCATCTTAATTTTGATAGAATTTTGTCTCATCCCTTTCCCACCACCTCGTATTCTCAACAGTATCTCAATCGTAGAGTTTGGGTCCTCCAATGGACTCCGCATTAGCCCCTCATTGATCCACAAATCCTATAGTTTTGATTGTCCCTAGCATGTTTTTTAAACTCCAAAACCCAAAAAAGCGTTTGTCTAGAAGAAGAAAAACGGGGAATTTACAATTTTAATTTAAAAATAAAATAATGTTTAAATTGATAGAATTTTAGACTAAATTGATAGATTATAAGTTTTTGGACTAAAATTATTATTAACTCAAGCCACGTTACCATTTTCGTTAATTTTAAACGGCAGAGGTACCAAAACACAACAAAAATCTAACGTTAAGTACTATTTTGTCAAAAATAATAATTAGGTACTAAACAGTAATGCGGACATAATTATGGTACTAAATATGTATTTTTCCTTATTTTTTATGAATAATTATTTGATACACTATTAATAAAAAATTTACAAGCATTAGTAAAATTATAACACGTAATCTTAAAACTAGATCTAGAATAAGTATTGTTGACCTCGTACCCAAACAAATTAAGTGGGATCAATTTCAAAATTTACTATGAAAAATTATATATTAACTCCTTGAAAACTTTATATTCAAATAAATCAAGTAGAGTCAATTACACCCTCAAATTCTTATGTACATTCGCCCATGATTCACGAACTCACTAGCAAATCTCATTTGTCATCTTAATAAAAAAATTAGTAAAATTAATTTTAACATTGAAATGGAAGTCCTAAATGTTCGTATGATAAATAAAAACTTGAAACAGAAGCAAGTATGATATATCAATAGAATGTTGAAGTTCAACTTTGTTATAGTAATCAATCTGATGAGCCATTTGAAATGAAATTTTATCTATCATGATTAGAAAAAGAAGAAAAAAAACACGAGATCCCATTCCTGGGTTCAATTCAAGGACAAAAGGGTGTGTCGGAGGCAGCCTTGTGACTAGGAATGTTGAAATGCCTGAGTCTTCCCTGTTGTTCCCTCAAGTATCCTTCACATAGAAAAGCCATGGAGAACTTATCTTCCACCACCCTGTCCACATCGTGCACGAACACATCGGTCTCCCCTTCTTCTCGGTTCCGAGCCATCAGACCCGCCGTGTAGATGGCATTCATTCTCCCCGGAGCTTCATCGTGGAACCCGGTGGGGGCGTCCACCATTATCACATCCCATTCCACGTCGTATATCTCATTCGGGAACCCTTTCAGAGCAAGCTCGCACTTGGAGAATCTAGGGTCACCCACCACTTTGCATTCCTCCTTCATTCCCGTCTCCATCAGACCATCAGCCTGGTGAACTTTGGTCACGTACTCGACGTGGTAAGATTCCAAACCCGGAAGTTTCCCCTTGATCTGCTCGATCCACGCCTTGTCTTCTTCGAGGAAAACGGTGCGGCCGCCGTGGTTGAGAGATGTCCACATCAGACTGTCGTGGCCCAACCCGAACACCAGGAAGTTGCAAGGCGATTTCTTCTCTAAAACCCGGGCTGAAACCGAGATTTCCTTGAGGGTCTGTTGCGGGGTGATGTTTGTGGTGGCGTAGTGGATGAGGGCATTCGCTAGAGATGGTGGGGTTTTGGTGCATGTCGGCGTCGAGGGAAGAGATGGGCAGGATACCGGCTTTGACTCGCTCGATGGAGACTCGTCGACTGGATCGGGTGTGTTGGCCATGTGGGATTCTGAAATGGGCGATGGGTGTGGTTTGGAAAATGAAGAGCTGGCGGTGATGAGGAGGAAGACGAAGAGAAGAACAGAAACACAGATGAGGATGAGCTTGGTGTTGAAAGGAGATTGAGATTTGGAGTTGGAGTTGGACGGCCTCATTGTTGTTGCCTTCATTTCTATTCCCTTTTCCTGGCTTTGACAAAATAAATTTTTTGTTTTCTTTGGAAAGGAAAAGGTGGAGAGAAAAAAAAGGAGACAGAATTGAAGAGAAAGTTCAGTTTGGAGTTACTATATGGGTGAATGATGTTGATGATGTTTTCAGCTTCCTCTTTTAACTACATTGTTTATTAGTTTAACATACAATTAAAATCGCAATACTTTATGTTAGAAGGACAAATTTAAAAATTATATGGGGACAAAAATAAATTTTAATAAAAAATACTAAATTATATAAGAATTTCAAAATTTTAAGGGTGACCGCCGTTCTTCTCTGTTCATTCCTGACTATATACATGCTTAAGAAATTAAATATGTTGATTCAATAAGAAAAACTATAACTAGAAGGGTTAGGATCAATTTACATTGTGTACAACTCTATAAGTTTTACACGTTTTTTGGATCATTGAATGGGAGAAATGGATGGTTGAGATTAACTCCGTGTTTTTAATTCCCAAGTGATAATCTTCACATATTTTACTGTTAATCTCATCCATCGGTTTCACTCATCCAACGATCCAAAAAACGTGTAAAACTTAGAGAGTTTTACACAGTGTAATTTGATCCTATCTCTAATTAGAATAGTCAATTATTAATCTATATTATTACTCTCTTTTTTTAAATACTCTATTATTACTCTAACTATAAGAAATGATTAGTTTAAGTATAATTGATTGTGCATTTAATATAGACACGACGCATGAGCTAATATGGAGAATTGAGGAACATATTTATTTAAACATAATATTTTAAAAATTAATAATAAGACGAAAACATACAATAATTTCAATTTAGAGCTTAGAGTAGAAGGAAAGGAGGGTGGTTATGATGGGGCTCTGACCTTGATAGCAAATCTACTAAAGTTCCTGTTGCTGTTGCGTAGAATATAAAAAAAATGCAGGTTTGGACTGCTGGTAGTGATGCTAACGTGGTGGGTTCGTTTAATTCAATAACTACATTAATTTACTTTATAATTGTTTCTTATGTTTGGAAGTTGTCAAGTTGTTGGAGGGGTCGACGATTCCATAAGGAGAGAGTGTCCAAAATTTTAAATTATGGTATTAAAATTTAATAATTTTTACAAAAAAAGTTTTTCAAGTCAGTCGAAATTTTGCAGGAAGAAAATTATCATAGAAGAATCGCTAGAAATGAAGCGTATTTAAATGCTATTTTTTTAAATATGGTTAATTACATGTTGTCGAGTCTATGAGAATTTTAATATTTATTTAAAATTATTAAAAATTAATAATGTTTAGCCGTGTATAACGTTAGCAGTGTGTAACGGTGTACATCGTCCGTTCTAAAATTTTCCTTATTATTAGTTGATCGTTGAATGTTGTCCAAGCCAATAGTGCTGTGGATGGTGTCCATCTAGTGAGGTCAATTGCAAGGAATTCAGTCAGATTGTATTTTATAATTAATTAGAAAAATAACTATTAAATTTGATTATTTAGAAAAACGACACATTTTTAGTCATCGTAGGGCGAACTCGCTTTTTATAAGACACGAACTTTGTGTTGAGTAAGTTGGTAAGAAAGAAATAATAATAATTTATTGTGTTTTTTTATACATAACTCGCATTTAATAGGACGTGAGTATGGGTATGAACGGGTCGGGTCGGGTTTTTGGCCCACCCGGACCGAAAATAAATACCTTAAACTTGCACCCAACCTGAACATTTTCTTTAAAAATCTGACCCGAAAATAAATATACTAAACCCGGCCCGACCTATAGAAAAAAATAATTTTAGGGAACTTAATTGTAAAAATTATAATTTGAGGGAGTAAATTGTAAATAAAAATTCAATTTTAAGGACCTAATTATAAAAAATATATATAAAGAGACGACCTTACTATAAATATCCCTAAAATTTTAGGAGAAAATTACACAATTAGTCCCGGTCGGGTTGAGTCGGATATTTTCCACCACAAACCCGAACTCGACCCGGGTCCACCCTTAATAAAAACCCGACCCGACCCAAACCTGATTTATTCATTAAAAATCCAAGCCGATCGAGCCGATTCAAGTCGAAACCCAACCGGATCGAGTAAAATGCCCATCCTTAAACGTGAATTTGAAACTCGCTTTTAGTAAGACGTGAGTTTAGACTACCTTAACCAAAAGGATTTTATTTTTCTAAATAATCAAGTTTGAAATTATTTTTTCGAGAATATTTATATAATAATGCCACTTAGAATCAGATCCACAGAATAGTAACCATTGAAATCATAAACTCCAAAGATCCACAGAAAAGTAAACCCAGCCCGTTTATCATGCAACTCAACAATAATCATTTCTTCTTTCAAGTTCGGCCTTAAATGGTTAGTCCATCTTAGCCCACAACACTGCATCTGTGGCACCTCAGGAGGTACGTACAATCAACTGCAGTTAAAATTTTAAGGTTTAAATGATCGAAATGATCAATTTCAAAAAAATAATTAAAATGAAAGCATCAAAAAGTTAAAAGAAAAAAAAAATAGTTGTTAACCATCCATAAGTTGTAACAATTTTTTCCTTAATATAATAGAAAATATACGTTAATTTTTCAACAACAAAGAAAATAATTTTTGATATAATTATTTATATTTGATCTATTAACCTATTAATTCAGATTAAGTATTCTATAGACTCATAGTGATTCTCTAATTAAATTTGTTCTATTCATAATGTCAATATATGAACATCTGACATTGCTTAAAATTCGAACACAATTTTAAAATTTGATCTTAGTCCAACTATAATTGTTAAACATATTAAATCAAATTATCGATTTTATCGCATTTAAATATATAATCTAAATTAAAGAATAGATTACTACCATACGATTATATTCAAAATTATTTACATAAACTAAATTACAATTCATAATTATTTTAAAAATAGTTTTATAAGTATCATTAAGCTCGTTAAGTTAGACTTGTTTTTCTTTCTTTCCACTTTTATATTATACCAGGCAGAGCCCAAATTCTAATGTGATGGATGGACCCCACTGGCCACTAAAGTCCATGTGAATCTCCCATGCCAAGAAATTCACCCTTGGATATTAACTTCTTTTTTTTATCCGAAAAAGCAAATTCATTAAAGAAAGAAAAGGGCATTGGCGAAACACAAGCATGGCTAGTGGGGTCTATGGCTCCCCTAAAATTTGAAAAATTGTCAAATAATTCTTAAATTTTAAAATATTTTTTATTTAGCCCCTCAAAATTTTTAAAAATTCATATTAAACTTCAAAATTAAAATATTTTTAGTTAAATCTCCTGTCATAATTTTTAAAAGTTTTTATTAAATCACTCAAAATTATTAGAAATTTTAGTCAAAACCCTAAATTTTTAATTTTTTTAAAAAATTTAAGTTTGGCCCCCTCAAAAACTTACTCCAAGTTCCGCCACTGGAAAAGGGAACAACATCCTTGCCCCGCGTACAACAAAGGAACCACATGTAAGGCCATGCAAAGTGGGACGTAAGGCACAACAACGAAAGCCCAGCAGGGAGCAACCCAGTGGCGGAAGATAATGAGGACATGTGGGTGCCATGCCCCCCCCCCCAAAAAAAAAAATTTTTTTTTTGAAAAATTATAATTTAAACCCTTAGATTTTTAAAAAATTTAATTTAGCCCCACAAAATTTTTAAAAATTCAGATTAAACTTCAAAGTTTTTGAACTTTTTTAATTAAATCCCTCTCATAATTTTTAAAAGTTCTCATCAAGCCTCTCAAATTTTTAAAATTTTTAGTTAAACCCCAAAATTTTTGAAAAAAATGTAAATTGATCTCTTCAAAAATTTTGAAAATTTTAATTTAAACTTGTATTTTTTAAAATTTTAAGTTGGCTCCCTCAAACTCTACCACCAAGTTCCGCCACTAGAGCAACCCTAGGGTAAGAAGCAAGCGACACCAAGCACCGGCATTCAATGCCATGAACAAAAGACAAAGGAAAAACAAAGACAAGGGTGATCTCTAAAATAAGAGTCAACCCTAAACCAAAGACAAAAACTTAAACAAAGCACAAGCACCCTCGTCGTTCTCAGAACCGGTTTTGAAATCCGATCGTAAAATTCAAGTGATAGCTCATTCCGGAGGCAGACTCCCTCGCCGGTAGATGAGGGTCTTGTCAACTTGAATTGAGTGACCAAAAAAACAGACCTTGAACTTGGGATGGCAAGGTAACCAAGATCAGCGGCAGACACGACCTTCTGTCTGGAGCT
Source organism: Hibiscus trionum (assembly GCA_030270665.1). Taxonomy (NCBI): domain Eukaryota; kingdom Viridiplantae; phylum Streptophyta; class Magnoliopsida; order Malvales; family Malvaceae; genus Hibiscus; species Hibiscus trionum. Next base: position 10,989,548 of record BSYR01000020.1, on the reverse strand, counting down.
GGAAACTATGACAAGAGATGACCAAGTTGAGATAAACCTTAGATCAGCCGTTAATGGAGTACGTCGGATGATCCTAGAGAAAGGGATTAAGTGAGACATCGTCTTTCGTCCCTTCCACTCGAAAGAGGTGGAGCCAGAGGGGATCATATTTGGTGCGGATAACCCCCTAGGGTGTTATCTGTCGGACTATTATCAATTAAGCCGGGGTACGTTGTGCTCTTCAAAGGGCCTGGAGTAGGAGTGTTTTCCTCATCGCTTAACACGATCTCCTCATTAAGTGAGCAATTTTCATCCACAAACATTGATGCAACTTTGGTGATGTTTTTTGCTAAAAGGATCGATTCCCAATTCCATGACTCATACCCCATCCAACATGACCCTATTGATTTCCATAGCATGTTTACGTCGTGCTGCTTGCTTGATTAAAGTAAGCCTTTTGGTTCCATATGAAAAGCCTTTATTCTTCCTTTCAATGCTGTTGATGACCGGCGATGCATTGGTAAAGGATTCAGGGAACAACGCCACCTTTAGTACATCCTCGTTAGCCACCGCTCCAAATTCGTTTGCCCCCCAATTTCCTGGGGCAATCTGAAAGATTCCATCGGAAATGTAGTGCCACATTTCATTTCTCTTGGCCACGAAGAAAGTATCCTTCGGGATAACCGATCTTTTCCGTTTGTGACTGCTAGAAATACTTAGGTTATTAACTCTTTCGGTTATCATGTCGCTCCAAAGCTCGCCTGGGTTGAGGTTTGATGGAGTGGACATGCTCGAAATAGACCCAGTTGTGATCATTGTTATCTCTGAAGCCTTGGCCACCAAGGTATTAGACTTCTCATAAGATTGGGGAAAGTCAGCTTTGCTTTTACCATCGAATGAAGGGATCACCAGTGGGCCCTTTCCCAAAATGGAAATAGCGTGAGGAGAGAGGAGAGTCGTCCCATCACCTATTGACTTTAGGAACCTCGTACTCTCGGTAGTAGGAATCAAGAAGTCCGATGTTTCCTTGGGACTGGGGAGAGTCTTGTCCTGCGACAACTTGTCGTTTTCTGCAGCTGAGGGGTGGCAGTTCCCAGTGTCGCCGACGCTTGCTTGACCTTGTCGAGATAAACGTGAAGCCCGGCTCATCGTCCTCTCCGAGGACTGAGATGCTCGCAGCCAGGGTCCGAAACGGCCAAAAAGTTTGAAGAGGCTAGTATCGTGCCAGCATTCCTTCTCCTCGTGTCTAATCGTTCCGCATTTGTAGCAGAATTTTGGGAGTCTTTCGTATTTGAAGGAAACTTCCACTGGTTTGAAGTTCTTACGGTTGAGAATGAACCCAGTCTTCAACGAATCTTCTACCCGAATTGCCACTCGTAGGTTCAGTTGTCCATCCCATTTCACCTTGCTGCTGCTATCAAAGTTGGAGCCATAACACCGCGGAAACAAGTTCCACATCTTCTTTACGTTGTCTGGAGTGATTAAGGAGATGGGGAGATTGTGCACCTGGATCTAGAATTCTTCCGTTGAGAAATCCAACTCTTCGGAGGCTACTTCTGGTAACCATTCCATTAAGATAATGAGGCGATCCTGAACAGCCCATGAACGACTTCTTAAGACCCTTAGCCTATCTTCCGGAGATTGGAACACAACGAGGAAAACATTCTTTCCTAAGTCGTGGCATTCTAAGTCTGGACATTTCCAAGCTTTCTGGAGGATGACATTGATGGTAAGATGCTTAGACACTGCGTCCGAGAGTATCTTACCTACCAAAGCTTGATTTTTAATGGCGAAGTTGACCTCACCATCCTCATTTAAGTCTAGAGAATCCAGACAGGTATTAAAAAACTTTCCGAGACATGTGATAGTTATAGTTGTGGATCAATAACGATCCTTTCGTGTTGGGTGGCCAATGTAGTAGTTAAGTTCATGGTGAGTTAACGCAGGGGAGACAAAGGAGTTTGAAAAGAGTACAGGTAAAAACTGCACTAAAAATAGGCTTGGGTTGCAGGCTTATGTTATACTAGAAAGGTGAGGGAGAGAGCAAGTTGTTAGGACATAGACTCAAAACCACACGTTCACCTTGAATGCATCTTTCGTGCAAACAAGAAAGCGAGAATCCTACCTTCCACCTGAATGAGGCTCATTCAAAGGAAGCAAGGGTCTGCTTTCACGATAGGGACGATAGGAGTTTGTTCCTTACAACTTCTTGACCAATTCCCCTTTGGATATTAATTGAGTCTTTTATTTTCTAAAATTAAATTTAGTTATCAATCTCTAAAATGAATCAAATTACTTTTTAAAATAAATATATACCAAAATGTTAAATATTTAACCATTTGACATGACAAATTGCATGAGAATTCATATGTACTTCATGTTTTTTTATAAAATAAACGAGTCTCATTTGACATGATACTTGCATGCCAATTCACATATACTTCATGTTTTTATAAGTGTTAAATTTTTTATATTTTTTATCAACATGACATATAACATAAAGAGTGTCATATTAACAAGGTACACACATACTTACACAAACTAATTTATTAAAATTGTTGAAATTTTAATATTTTAATTAATATTTTTCATAAAAAATAAGATGACTATTCGATTGAGATCAAATTTAATAAAAAATATAATTAAAAGAGAAGTCTCAAAGTATAACAAAAAGAAGAATGCTTAATTGTTAGAAAGTGTAAATATTAACGGATGGTTTTAAAAGAAATAACTTAAAATGTTAGTAAATATGTTTAACAAATTTAATATTATAACTTGATTGTCCTTCCATATACATTTCACATATTTTAAAAGTAAATTGATTTTTTTGTTGAAATGAAGGTGCTACTGTTGAGTGTATAAAAGTTCTATATTTTACCCCTCATTTACCCATATTTTTGCTGCATTCAAGCATAATTCATTTCATTTAGGATAGATTTTTGCATATACATCACAATTAGATAAAATGGCACAATTGCTACTGATTTTGGTTACTTTTGCAGGTATCTGCTGCGGCAGACCCAGGACAGAAAAGGAGCAGAGGAGGATTGCAGAGCTGGAGTCGAGAAGAAAAGACTGTCGTGCCATCTGCCGTGGCAGCCATGACGACAGCAGAATGCTGAGGTGGAAAAGTGAAGTGGAGCTCGACAGATAGAGGATTTCAAGTCGGTCTGTCATGAACCACTCCCATATTTTTATGAGGCCTGAGGCAGAATGAAGGCCAAGCCCAAAGTTCAAGGAAGAAACTTAAGGCAAGAAAGAGGACGAATTCAAGGCATCTACTCAGAAGATTTACTCTTTAATAGAGTTGCACTTTAATTCGAAATTGTATTCTTGCCATATTAGAAAATTTGAACTCAAGGCCTATATAAAGGCATGTAATTCGACCTAGGGAAGGATATCTCATTCCTAGCCGTCTTCCCCTAAACCCTTGTCGTTTTCCCTTCTCCATCATGTTCTAAACTCCCCCTAGGGCTAAGGGTTGATTCTGTAAGGTAGTTGCAAGGATTTTATTGTTTTAGGAATTTTTTGTTAAGTAATAAAAATTTCAAGTTTATTTACTCTGGTTTTTCATATCTCATAAGAGTATCGGGAGAGCATTGTGAGGTTATCCATTTGTTTGATATCGGGAGAGTCAAGCATACGAACGGAGTAAATACGCGTTTTCCAGCTTATGGTTAAACCATCTTGGCTTAGGGATAAGTTCAAGGTTAAGTGGCTAAAGAAGAATTCAACAACATTAGTGTTCACCCTTTGATTTACGCCGGGAGGTATCATCCAAGAAGTGTTCATCAACATAGCTTGGGCCTAGGGATAGGACAAGTCATAACAGGGATTCTTGCCAAGCTTGAAGTACAGAGTTGTTGATCGCTGTCTCGACGTCAACAGACCTCTGCTGTGATAGGTGCTGCCTCGACAGGAACGACGACAGACAACAGAAGTTCCTCTAACAGTGCAACACCTGCACTATTGAGCAAATCAATACCAGCCTATTCTCTAAATCTGATTCCTTATTCTTTTACTTTAGTTGTTTCTCAAGATTACTTCACCAATTCAATTCAACTATTTCTTTCTCTTGTGCAGCAATTCAAGGATAGAGTTATTTCCAATCCCTGTGGAGACGATATCTGATACTCTCGTATCACTTTACTACTTGCGTCGTCTACACTTGCACTATTTGCGATAAGACTCTTTTACACATAACAAGTTTTTGGCGCCGTTGCCGGGGACTGGCAACATATCTTTACCCTTTTATTACTGCACTTTTCTTTTTCTTTTTGTTTTTAGTGGTGTTATTTACCCCGTGCTTTTCACAAGGTTTTCTATTTGCTTATGCGCAGATCTAGACGAGGTAAACAACATGAGTACGAATTAGATCCAGAAATCGAACGCGCGTACCAACTCAGGAACCAAGCCCGACTCTTGATAGAAAGAAACAACTATCTTGAGGAGATACTAGAAGCAATGGTGAACGGAAGACAAGGCGATGGGATAAATGACCCCAACAACAATGACCAAAGGGTTATTGTTGATCCTCATAACGATGCCCAGAATGAATGGTCGCCGCCTGCTACCGCTGCTATACGGCAGACCTGTCGAGACTACATGGACAATGATCATGTTGAACTGGAAACTACCTTGCCAGACATGGAAGCTGAAAACTTCGATCTGAAACCTGTCATGTTCAGCATGATAAATTTTACTGGTCAGTTTAGTGGTTCTGCTACTGAGGATGCCCGAGAGCATCTTAAAATGTTCCAAGAAATATGGGGATCGTTCAGACTGCCAGGAATAAATCCAGAAGTACTGAGGCTCCGGTTATTTCCTCATTCATTGAGAGATAGAGCTAAAACTTGGTGGAACAAATTAACACCGGGTTCAATAAGAACTTGGGCAGATCTCTCTCGTGAATTCCTTTCTCGTTTTAATCATTCTCATTTATCTGAAAGATTGCGTAACGAGATTGCTACTTTTCAACAGGAAGATGACGAACCAATGTACGAGGCGTAGGATAGATTTACAACTCTTTTCAGAACTGCCCGATGCATGGATTCCCCGTATGGAATCAGGTTGTCAAATTCTACAACGCTGTCAATGCACATACTCGACTGAGAATAGATTCAACAGAAAATGGGCTATTACTGGATAAAGAACCAGACGAGGCAATGCTAGTGTTGAAGAAGTTAGCAAATAAATGAGCAATTTCCTACAGCCAGGAGAGGAGGCAAACGAGGAATATCTGTAAAGGATTACGAAGCTGATAACTCGGTTAAATCACAGGTTGCATACCTCACAAAGATAGTCGAAAAGCTACAGTGGAACGATTTTAAAGCTGTATATTCTGTAGAATAGGTATGTGAAACCTGTAGTGGGAACCACAGTTCAGAAGACTGCCCTTTACAGTTGGAAGAAGGGATGTATGTCGGGAACTATAACAAGCCGAGAAACTATGATTCCAACAATTACATTCACAACTCGAGGAAGGATCCTAAATTTTCCTGGAGTAATCCGAACAACGCACTGAATCCTCCAGTACAGAACAACCAAAACCAATGAGTACCCAGAATTCTGTCGCGACAGTAGCCACAACAGCAGCCGGCAGCAGCACCTAGTATACTAGAACATACCTTGGCAACCTTTATGTCACAGACGGAAGCATACATGGCGAACATGTGTCACTTTTTCAAGAAAAATAAATCATTCATGGACAAGACAAAGATGAGGATGACAAACCATGAGGCTACCCTAAAATCTTTGGAGACACAAATAGGCCAAGTCTCACAGTATATCAAGCCGAGGCAGAACGGAGGATTCTCTAGTGATACTGAAGTCACTAGAAAACCCACACATGAGCAGTGTAAAGCAATTACAACTAGGAGTGAGAAATAATTATAAGGGCCGGAGATAAAAGACATACCAAGTGAGGATCCGACCCTAGAGACACCTTTCGTGAACACTGCCCTGGCAGAGGAGAAACAACCTGCTGTCGACAAACCTGCCGCGACAGCAGAAGGGACAGAGAAGTAGACAGAAGATACTGAAGAACTTAAGCCTCCTCAGATCCGAATTCCATGTGAAGGAAGTCTTGAATATTACCGTCCTCCACCCCCTTTTCCACAGCGGTTACAGAAACAAAAATAGGAGTATTAGCTTAAGAAAATTTATGATATTTTTAAGCAAATACACATTAACATACCGCTGCTAGAAGTCATCAAGCAAATGCCTGGATATGCTAAGTTTCTCAAAGATGCAATGTCCAAAAGGTCAAGACTTGGGGAATTTGAGACAGTGAAGATGATAGAAGGATGCATGACAATCTTGCATAAGCATCCACCCCAAAAGAAGAAGGACCTTGGGAGCTTTATCATACCATGCATAATTGGCAATAAGTTCGTGGGTAAGACACTTTGTGATCTTGGTGCTAGCATAAATCTAATGCCCAAATCTGTATTTCAGAAACTAGGTATTGGACAAGCAAGGCCCACGACAATCATGCTGCAGCTGGCAGACCACTCTTACGTACAACTAGAAGGGAAGATCGAAGATATTCTGGTAAGAGTGGATAAATTTATTTTTCCTGCTGACTTTCTTGTTTTAGACTGTGAAGTAGATGAAAACGCACCGATCATCCTGGGGCGACCCTTCCTAGCCACATGCAGAACTGTGATCGATGTCGAGAAAGGAGAACTGACGATGAGAGTAAATGATCAGCAAATCAAACTCAATGTTCTCCAAGAAATAAAACAGGCTGACGCAGAAGAAGAATGCAAGGCAATCTCTGAAGTAGTCCTTGACCAACCCTGCATCAGGTCGAACTGCCACGACAGACAGTTTGGTCACTGCCACCACAGTCACCCGGAAGACTGTCACGGCAGCAACAACGATAGTGACTCCTCAGACACAGAAACATCCGACACTAAAGGTTCTGAGGAGGTAAATTGGATAGGTACACGTCCAGGTAAGTTCTTCGAGCCTTTAAATTATACCTCGAATGAACATGTAATCTAAAAGCCTTCCATTGAACAGCCACCTGTTCTAGACCTTAAACCCCTGTCAGGGCAGCTTAAATATGTCTTTCTTGGTTTAAATGATACGTTTCCTGTAATCATCTCTTCCAAGTTGATGCAGGAACAGGAACAATGGCTAATCAAAATGCTACGACAGCATAAGAAGACCATTGGATGAACTATAGCTGATATCCAAGGCATCAGTCAGGCGTTATGCATGCACAAGATACTCTTGGAAGATGATCATAAGCCGACCATTGATGCCTAAAGACGACTGAACGAGGCTATGAGAGAGGTGGTGCGGAAAGAAATTATCAAATGGCTTGATGCCGGAATAATATACGCCATCTCGGATAGCAAGTGGGTGAGCCCAGTGCAACGTGTGCCCAAAAACGGAGTCATAACGTAGTAACCAACGAAGAAAACGAACTAATCCCAACCAGGACTGTGACTGGTTGAAGGGTTTGTATGGACTACCGGAAGCTTAACAAAGCTATCCGGAAGGACCACTTCCCCTTACCCTTTATTGATCAAATGCTTGATAGATTAGCTGGGAAACCTTACTACTGTTTTCTTGATGGTTACTCAGGTTATAACCAAATAGCAATCACACCGGAGGACCAAGAGAAAACCACCTTCACATGCCTGTACGACACATATTCCTTTCGAAGAATGCCATTTGGGCTCTGCATTGCACCAGCAACCTTCCAACGGTGCATGATGGCAATATTCTCCGACATGGTGGAGGATTTCCTAGAGATTTTCATGGACGACTTTTCTGTCTTTGGAGACAACTTCGAGGATTGTTTAGGCAATTTACAGAAGGTTCTTGAGAGATGCGAAGAGGCAAACTTGGTTTTAAACTGGGAAATGCTACTTTATGGTGGATGAAGGTATAGTACTGGCCATAAGGTGAGCTGCCGCGACATAGAGGTGGACAGAGCCAAAATAAAAGTTATCGAAAAGCTACCGCCACCAACCACAGTCAAAGGGATTCGAAGTTTCTTAGGGCATGCAGGGTTTTATCGATGATTTATAGCTAAATTTTCGAATATTACCAAGCCCCTTTGCCACCTGTTGGAACAGAATCGCCCCTTTGATTTTAATGCTGAATGTGCTGAGGCATTCAGAATACTGAAGGAGAAGCTGGTAACAACCCCGATCGTACAGCCACCAGACTAGAGTTTGCCATTTGAGATAATGTTTGATGCTAATGATTACGTTGTCGATGCAGCATTAAGGTAGAGGAATGATAAGCTCTTCCATGTGATTTACTATGCCAGTAAAATGATGTATGATGCCCAAATCAACTACACCAGGACAGAGAATGAGATATTAGCTGTGGTGTTTTCAATCGACAAGTTCCGTCCGTATATACTTGGAACGAAGGTGGTGGTCCATACAGACTATTCAGTACTAAAGTATCTGTTCACGAAAAAGGATGCAAAACCTAGATTGATACGTTGGATTCTGCTACTGCAAGAATTTGACATTGACATCAAGGATAAAAAGGGAACAGAAAACCAAGTAGCAGACCACTTGTCAAGGCTAGAGATGGAAAGGAATCAATCAACAGACAAGACCAACATACTGGAAACCTTCCCAGATGAGCAGTTGTTTGCTGCCACCAGCACTGCCGCGACAACCATGGCGGCAGGTAAGTTTCTGAAACCCATGGTATGCTGACATTGTTAATTACATTGTAAGTGGGTTATTACCTTCTAAGCTTAATTACCAAGCAAGGAAGAGGTTCCAAAATGATGCAAAACATTATTATTGGGACGAACCTCTTTTTTTCAAGCACTGTACAGATCAGATTATTAGGAGATGCATACCACAGGATGAACAGAAAGCTGTGCTTCACCACTGTCATGCTGCCTCTTATGGAGAACACCCAAGGGGAATAAAACTGCTGCCAAGGTTCTGCAATCCGGTCTCTATTCGCCCACATTGTTCAAGGATGCACAAGTTTTTTACAAGAGCTGTGACAAATGCCAAAGGACTGGGAATATATCAAGAAGGCATGAGATGCCACTACAGAACATACCGGAGGTCGAAATCTTCGATGTATGAGGAATCGACTTCATGGGGTCATTCCCAGCATCTTGTGGGAATTTGTACATCCTACTGCAGTAGACTACGTGTCAAAGTGGGTAGAAGCGATCGCCACTCAAAAGAACGATGCCAAGACTGTACAAAGATTTCTTCACAAGAACATCTTCTCAAGGTTTGGCATCCCAAGGGCGATAATTAGTGATGAGGGGAGACATTTCGACAATAGGGTAATTGCTGCTGCATTAAGGAAGTACGAAGTGAAGCACCGAATTGCAACAGCGTACCACCCTCAAACCAATAGGCAGCCGAGATATCAAACAGATAAGTAAAGAACATCCTAGAGAATATGGTTAAACCTACTCGAAAGGACCGGTCTCTACATCTCAATAATGCACTATGGGCCTACAGAACAACGTTCAAGACACCATTGGGGATGTCACCCTATCGACTCATCTATGGGAAAACCTGTCATTTGCCTGTTGAGATAAAACACAGAGCTTACTGGGCTATCAAGGTAGTGAATATGGACTGGGATAAGGTAGGACAAAAAAGGCTACTAGACTTGAATGAGATTGAGGAAATTCGAGCAATGGCCTACGACAACGCCAAGATCTACAAGGACAAAACCAAGAAGTGGCACGATAGGAAGTTGCTGCCACGACAGTTCTGCCCAGGGCAGCAGGTGTTGTTGTTCAACTATAAGTTAAAGATTTTTTCAGGAAAGCTAAAATCTAGGTGGCCTGGTCCTTTCCAAGTTGTCCAAGTTTTCCCTCATGGTGCCATTACAATCAAATCAATGAAGGATAGGCACCAATTCAAGGTCAATGGATAAAGGCTCAAGCATTATCAAGGGACTGAAGCCCCAAGGATGCAAGAAGTAGTTACTTTAGGAGATGCCCCTCAAGGCATCCATAATTTAACTTAGTTTTATTTAATTTATTTATTTATTTATTAGGAATTAATATTTTTATTTATTTATTTATTTTAGGAAATAAGATTTTAATTCAATTTATTTATGTAATTATTTTTAGGTAATAAAGAAAGCAAAGCAAAGAGGAGGAATGGACTAGCCCACCACATTCACAGCAGCCCAAAAAGCCCAACGGACATGCCTGTCGTCACAGCCTGTCAACAGTTATCGCGACAGACAAGCAAACGCGTAATAGATGCGTAGTAGATACGGAAACGCGTGACAGACGCGTCAGAAACCGTGTAACAGCTGGACCCGTTATTCGCGCCTGCCGTTACAGTCCCAACGGGCAGAAAAGCCCCGTTCTATATAAACCCCCACTCCCTTTTCATTTTTCATCTCATTTTCATTCTCTCAACTTGCTCCCCAGATTTTAGATCTCAGAAAACTTCTTTTCATTTTACTACAGTTCCTTGCAATGGCCATCAGATCAACCTGACGCAGCACTGCCTCCACCTCTGCCACGACAGTGTCAACACCGAGCCACAGCGGAATACCCAACCGCTTCGCATCCATAGACTCAGCAAAGAGGTACTATGGGTCATTCTAGAATAGAGAAATGTGGGAAGAAAGAGAGTTCATTTATACCCAAAAGACGAGAGAACTAGGGTTGGAAGGCTTTATCGCCAAGAAGATACTCGCACTCAAGTGGCAGAAGTTTGCCGCCCAGCCAGAAGAGATGAACATCACCCTAGTTCAAGAATTCTACGTTGCTGTCACCGACAAGGATGCCACGACAATGACTGACCGAGACAAAGAAATCTCCCTCGAGCCGGCATACATCAACATGCTATATGTGTTGTATGTGAGCAAGAAGGAAGACGTCCATTGAAGGTTCGTGAACAGTCTTTCGCCGGCAGACTATGATGCTGTCATGGCAGAGGTGACAGAGAAGGGCACAGAATGGAACGATGACCCCAAGCACCGATGGACCGTGCGGAGGACTTAGCTCACCCCCACAAGCCAAGCTGTGGAACCATTTCGTCAAGAAGCGCCTCATGCCTACCTCACACAATACCACTGTCGACCGACAGAGATTAGCCCTCGTCCACTCCATTATAAACGAGAGGCATATCAACATCGACCGATATATCCAAGACAGAATCCTCGAGTGTGCTTTCCGACCTTCATGCCACCTAGTCTTCCCCTACCTGATCACCACGCTCTGCCAGGGCAACAATGTGCCAGAAATCAACGAAGATGTCAAGGTCTGAGGGAAAGTGTGGACGCAGCAGAATCTCTACAGTCTGATGGAAATAAAAGCTATCACTCCTCTGTCGTACATAGACCCTACTGCCACGACAACAGCAACGGCAGACCATGACCCCACCGAACCTGCCACAGCAGAACCGGAGCAGACAACGGCAGCACCACCGGTAGACACTTCTAGCCAGATCCTTAAGATGCTGCAAAAGATGGAAGAATGACAGCTCGGCCTCATGGGTTTTATGAGGGATTTCACTGCCGCAACGGTAAATTTTATTAAGAATGATTTAAATTTTACCAATGTGCAATTTCACTCATTCCCATAAAATCTTCTGGCCACACCCATACCTGCTACTAGCCCAAAAACGCCCACTGCTGCCTCATCCTCACCACCTGCCACGACCGGAGATGGCGGCAGAAGAACTACCACTCCCCGAGGTGAGAAAATAAAGGATCCCCTACCGGAGATCGACCCAAAATATTTTGAAGGGTTCTCCTCCTCTTCCGTCTGGCAGGATTCTGATTCAGAGCTTTCAGTCGTCCGAAACATATCTAAGGACTTCTCTCCGATGAAGAGGAAGAAGCTGAACGAGACTGTCGAAGAACCCTACCATGGCAGATCAGACAGCAGCAATAGTAGCAGCAGCAGCGAGGATGACCTTGAGGTCCTGGACCAGCCCCCACACATCTCACCTACCAGAGTTCAGCCGCCTCGAGAGGCAAAGAAGAAGATGGCTTCTCCGTCTCCCAGCAACCAGCCAGCCCCTGCCGTCAAAGTCACTGCCCGCCGGCAACTCCTCGTCAACAGTAGCAGCGACGACAGCTCCTCAACTTAAGTTTTTTCCTTATATTTTGTTGTCTTTGCTGTTGTTTTATCTATTTAGTGATGTTATTTTCTGTTTTTCATTTCTATTGTGTCATGCATTGAGGGCAATGCAACCCTCGAGTTTGGGGTGGGCATCCCTCTATTAATGAACTTGTTAGTTGTGTCTTTAATTTATGTCCCATTTTAAGTTTATTGGTAAGTTTATTTTTATGTTAAAAAATGAAAATAAAAACAAAATTTTGGCTTAAGTCTTTGAACTAAACTTACCTGCCGCGACATTCTCTGTCGTAACAGTGCCTTTAGGATGTTTTAGGAACTATTTAGAGCATTGCTATAGTTCTGATCTTTAGAACACCCTTTGTGACTCTTATGCTATCTAGACTTCGGTAGTGAACTAGAATAGGAAGGTTTACCCACTTGAGTTGCCCATAGAGGTGCCTAACATTGGCTCTAGGAGAGGAACAAAACAAAAGAAAAATTTTAGACTCACTTGCCCGTAAAACTGCCTTACAATGATTCTAGGAAGATTTTTCTTTGAGCTTAAGTCAGAAAAAACTAAAGAAGCCTAAGAATTGCCTCCAGAAAAAATGAAATTGAAGGTCATTGCCTCCAGAAACAATAAAATCGAGTCTAAGGTCAGAAAAAACTAAAAGAGCCTAAGAATTGCCTCCAGAAAAAAAAAATTGGCATAAAAATCAAGTTGGTAGCATAACTATTCTGGTAAGCTAAAAGAGTCTAGGCACATATTTGTTCACAAAACCTACACACGCTGTACAAGAACTATAGCATTATTCCGGATAAATCCAGAAACACCCGACAAGCTACTGCTCTTGATAGTGAATGTGTGGTAGGTAATGAAAGTTCACTTAATTAAGCCAAGCCAAAAAGTTTTTATTTTTAGTTAGGTCGTATTTGCTTGAGGACAAGCAAGAACTTGAGTTGGGGGTGTGTTGAGTGTATAAAAGTTCTATATTTTACCCCTCATTTACCCATATTTTTGCTGCATTCAAGCATAATTCATTTCATTTAGGATAGATTTTTGCATATACATCACAATTAGATAAAATGGCACAGTTGCTACTGATTTTGGTTACTTTTGCAGGTATCTGCTGCGGCAGACCCAGGGCAGAAAAGGAGTAGAGGCGGATTGCAGAGCTGGAGTCGAGAAGAAAAGGTTTTCGTGCCATCTGCCGTAGCATCCATTACGACAACAGAATGCTGAGGTGGAAAAGTGAAGTGGAGCTCGACAGATAGAGGATTTCAAGCTGGTCTATTGTGGACCACTCCCATATTTTTCTGAGGTCTGAGGTAGAATGAAAGTCAAGCCCAAAGCTCAAGGAAGAAACTCAAGGCAAGAAAGAGGACGAATTCAAGGCATCTACTCAGAATATTTAGTCTTTAATAGAGTTGCACTTTAATTCGAAATTGTATTCTTGCCATATTAGAAAACTTGAACTTAAGGCCTATATAAAGGCATGTAATTTGACCTAAGGAAAGATATCTCATTCCTAGCCGTCTTCCCCTAAACCCTTGTCGTTTTCCCTTCTCCATCATGTTCTAAACTCCCCCTAGGGCTAAGGGTTGATTCTGTAAAGTAGTTGCAAGGATTGTATTGTTTTAGGAATTTTTTGTTAAGTAATAAAAACTTCAAGTTTATTTACTCTGGTTTTTCATATCTCATAAGAGTATCGGGAGAACATTGTGAGGTTATCCATTTGTTTGATATTGGGAGAGTCAAACATACGAACGGAGTAAATACGCGTTTTCCAGCTTATGGTTAAACCATCTTGGCTTAGGGATAAGTTCAAGGTTAAGTGGCTAAAGAAGAATTCAACAGCATTAGTGTTCACCCTTTGATTTACGCCGGGAGGTATCATCCAAGGAGTGTTCATCAACAGAGCTTGGGCCTAGGGATATGACAAGTCATAACAGGGATTCTTGCCAAGCTTGAAGTATAGAGTTGTTGATCGCTACCGCGACGTCAACAGACCTCTGCTGCGACATGTGCTGTCGTGACAGGAACGACGACAGACAACAGAAGTTCCTCTAACAATGCAACACATGCACTACTGAGCAAATCAATACCAGCTTATTCTCTAAATCTGATTCCTTATTCTTTTACTTTAGTTGTTTCTCAAGATTACTTCACCAATTCAATTCAACTATTTCTTTCTCTTGTGCAGCAATTTAAAGATAGAGTTATTTCCAGTCCCTGTGGAGACGATATCCGATACTCTCGTATCACTTTACTACTTGCGTCGTCTACACTTCACTATTTGCGATAGGACTCTTTTACACGCAACAGCTACCACGCGCATCGTAAAAAATCTCTTTAACTTAGGTAAAGGAAAAAGAGTGGGTATGATAACAACCTACAGAAATGACGAGAACAACTCGACAAAACAAAAACAACAAGACCTATCTTAATCAAAGTAAATATATTTCGAAATCAAACTAAATTTACGCATGTATTTGCTAAAAACTTTTATTCCCAATTAATTCTCCAAACTAGTCATGAATCTCCAAACTAAGAACTATCATCATCGGATGATTTCTCAACACAACAAAAACATTCCAACACAGCACATCAATTGACCATGAGAGGTACCAAGCCGAAAACTAGCACCATCATAACTACTAGAAATTCACTGCCACACTCATTATGCAATGTGTATCTACGGTTTCGTCGCAAATCCTTTGTAATGGGTCTGTGGCTGAGGCTTTTCTACCGACTAGGGGGTTAGACTAGGTGACCCGTTGTCACCTTATCTGTTTATTCTTTGTATGGAGAGATTGTCTGTTGATTCAGGTTACTATGGAGAATGGGCACTGGAGGGCTTTCAAAACATCGTTTTTGGGGCTGATGATTTCACATTTGTGTTTCGCTGATGATATGATTTTATTTGCGGAAGCGTCTATTGATCAACTTGATTATATTCGATCTGTGTTGGATGAGTTTTGTCAGGCGTCAGGTAAAAAAATAAGCATCCTTAAGACTACAATTTTTTCTCTAAAAATGTTCCGTTGGATGTGCGAAAATTGCTCAGTGGTGGTTCCGGTTTCACTAAGGTGGATGATTTGGGTCGATACCTCGATGTTCCTCTACTTTATCGTAAGATGACTATGGCTTCTTATCAATACCTTATTCAACTGATTCAGCGTAAGCTCAGTGGGTGGAAGGCCAACTGCCTTTCTTTGGCAGGTCGAATTACTCTTGCAAAGTCGGTACTTGCTGTGATCCCTTCTTATACTCTACAGACTGCGATTTTACCTAAGAAAACGTGTGTGGATATTGAGCGGCTTATAAAGCGATTTATTTGGGGCATAACATCAGCTAAAAGGGGTGTTCATCTTGTCAAATATGATAATGTTTGTAATTCGATCTATAATGGTGGGTTAGGGTTTCGAAAAATGTCTACTCTTAACGACGCGTTCCTAATGAATATTGATTTTCAATTGCTTGTTAAAAAAGATGCGCTTTGGGTCAAGCTTCTTCGAGCAAAGTATAAATGTCTGAATGATGTACCGAGGACTTTGCGTGAAACGAATTGTTCTCGCCTTTGGAAAGGTTTGAGTACTATTTGAAATGATGTCTGTAACAACCTTGTGTGGTCTATTGGCCCAGGATCGAAGGTTGATTTTTAGAATGATTCGTGGCTCTCTAATGTTGGTCCTTTGATTAATTATGTTGTCATTTCCAGTAGCTCCTCTTTTGGTCCAACCTCGGTGGCGAGTATGGCAAGTTCGAAGGGTGTATGTCAGTGGCATTTGTTCGATCGCCTGATGCCTCAAGAAATTCTCTTGAGAATCGCGACTGTCAAGGCATCACATACTCTAGTTGACTGAGATTCTGTGGGGTGGAGTGGTACCTATGATCGTGTTTTCACTCTCAAGTCGGCTTATTTCATTCGCTATAGGCAACCGGGTGGTGCAACTCACCATGTGTGGTTGCGTATTCATAAATATCAAGGGTTTCCTCACATCAAATACTTATTTTGGCTTGTTTGCTGTAATAATGTTTTGACCAATGGCGAGCGTGCTCGTCGACATTTGTTGATGGATGCATGCGAAAATGCTATAGAGGATCTTGATCATATTCTCCGACATTATCCACCAGCTTATCAGGTATGGTCTAAGTTGATTCACCCAAATATGTTGTCGTTCTTTTTGTTTATGGCGTTGGTGGATTGGGTTGCTACCAATATCTTGGGGGCAACAAATTTTGCGTTTTTAAAAAAAATTGGGATCTTATTTTTGGTTCGACGGGATGAAATTTGTAGCTTGCACGAAATGTTCTTGTTTTGATAATCCTTTACCTGATTTTGGCGGAAGTGTTGGATCGTAGTCACAATTTGGTGGATGCAACAATCTGTGCCTTGGAGGATTGAAAAGCCTTACAGTCTTCTGCGCCGAGTGTGAGTGAAGGAACTATGCATTGGTCTCCCCCATTGGATCATTGGATTAAAATTAATACGAACGAGGCACAATGTGTATATGATGGTCGTGCTTCTTGTGGTGGGGTAGCACGAGATAACTCTGGGGAGTGACTTTTTGAGTTCACAAAATTTATCGGTATATGCTCAGTTCTTGATGCGGAGCTGTGGGTTGCGTATATTAGATTATCTCATGCATGGAATATGGGTCTCCGGTATGCCATTCTTAAGGTAGATAGTTTGGAAGCTTTTTGTGTTTTGAAGTGTGATTTTTCGAATTTTAATGTGTTGGGGTGGCGTTTGAATAAGCTCCGTAGGCGCCCATGAACAGTTCAAGTTAATCATATTCGTAGGGATAAAAATAAAGTGGACGATGCTCTCGATAAAGGTGTCAATTCTGATGATTTTGAGGTTTCTTTTTTGACTCGCCTCCGACGTGGGTTCTCCCCTAGTTACAAGCGAATTTTGTTGTAGGTTAACATTGTTACCTTATGGTGTTTCTTGGGTATGTTAATTTATGTTTGATGCTTTCATATGTACTCTTTTACTCTATTTAAGTTTAGAAAATTTTTTAACGAAATATATGATTGCACGACCATGTGTAGGGGTGAGCGTTCGATCGAGTCGAGTCAAAAAATTTCGAGTTATTCGAGTTGACGAGTCATATTTTACAACTCAAACTTTATTTGAAATTTTTTCGATTCGAGTCGAGTTTAAGAAATTCGAGTCGAGTCGAGTTTTCGAGTTTCTATAAAAATTTAAGGGTTTTATTTTGATGCACAAGCTGTGTAATTTTTTTAACACAACCCTTTTATAAAATTTAAAATTTAAATCACAAACCCTAGCAACCTAAAACCTAAACCCTAAGTCCTAAACCCTAAACTCTAAATTCTAACCATAAACCTTAAATTATATACCCTACATACTAAACCCATAAACCCTAACCTAAAATCTTAAACCCTGAACCCTAAAATTAAAAGGGTTGTGTAAACTAAAGTTTACACAAGCTTGTGCATCAAAGTATTTTCCAAAATTTAATTGTAATTATTTATCATGTTATAGTAGGGTTTGATTCCAATTTAAACTTCTTTCTCTAATCATATAAGATATGCATATATATATATATATTCACATGTGACAATATTTCTTCATATTTTTATATATCAGTATGTATATATCATAAAATATAGAGGGACTCATCTCGAACTTAAAAATAAATCCACTAATTACTAAAAATTTCGAGTTATTCGAGTTATTTGAATTTCCATTTCACAACTCAAACTTTATTTAAAATTTTTTCGAGTTATTCGAGTTTATGAAATTTCGAGTCGAGTATTTTTGCCTCGAGTCGAGTCGAGTTATTCGGTTTTTTCGAGTCGAGTCGAGTTTTGCTCACCCTAACCATGATTCTTGGTTAATGAAATCATACTTTTTACCAAAAAAAATTGATTTTTTGAGCATACGTACTAAATTCATAAGCTCCTTATAAAACATGGACAAATGACAAAATTTGCCCGTTAGAAAAACATTACTTTGATTACAGTCCTCAGTCAGCCCTCACTTCAGTCTCCTCTCTAAAGCCAAAGCAGAAGAAAACAGGAAAGACAGAAAATGGGCGCAACGGCCGCCGTCAAATCTCTCCATTTTTGCTCTTCACAAGAGCCCCTTTCATTTCTCTCCTTTACAAAATCAAAAACCCTAAACCTCAATTTCAATTTCGATTTCTCGAAGACCTCATCAACCTCTCGTTCTCGTCGTCTTCGTCTTGCCGTAAGAGCTTCTTCAGCCTCCTCCACTGCTCTCAATGATCCGCCCAATCCCATTCTTAGCAGTTACGATCATCAACTTCGAGTCAAAATCCTCTCCGAATCACTCCCCTACATCCAGAAATTTAGGGGAAAGACCATTGTCGTCAAATACGGCGGCGCCGCCATGAAATCCGCCGAGCTCAAGGCCTCTGTCGTCAGGGACCTCGTCCTTCTTGCATGCGTTGGCCTCCGTCCCGTCCTCGTCCACGGAGGCGGTCCTGAAATCAACGTCCTTCTCAATCAGCTCAACATCCCCTCTCAGTTCCGCGATGGGCTCCGTGTGACCGACGCCAGGACCATGGAAGTTGTTTCCATGGTCCTTGTCGGAAAAGTTAACAAAGACCTGGTCTCTCGTATCAACTTCGCTGGAGCCACCGCCGTCGGCCTCTCTGGTATGGACGGCCGCCTTTTAACTGCCCGACCCAGCCCAAACGCCGCACAGTTGGGGTTTGTCGGGGAGGTCGCAAGAGTAGACCCCACAGTCCTCCAAACGCTCGTGGACAACGGAAGCATCCCGGTGATTGCTTCAGTTGCGGCCGATGAGTTCGGGCAGCCTTACAACATCAATGCAGACACGGTTGCCGGTGAGGTGGCGGCGGCATTGGGAGCAGAGAAACTGATCCTGTTGACCGACGTCGCAGGGATTCTGAGAAATCGAGAGGACCCTGGAAGCTTGGTGAAAGAGATTGATATAAAGGGAGTGAAGAAAATGATTGAGGAAGGGAAGGTGGGTGGTGGGATGATTCCGAAAGTGAATTGTTGTATTCGGTCCCTCGCTCAAGGGGTCACCACCGCTAGCATTATCGATGGTCGTGTTGAGCACTCCTTACTTCATGAGATTATGACCGATGAGGGTGCTGGAACAATGATCACCGGTTAAACTATACCCTACTATTCTCTCTCTCTCTTTTTTTTGTTAGTTTTAATGTTGTAAGTCTTATTTTTCTGCTGCAATTTCGTGTGGCAAGAATAAAATGGGTAATGGAATTGGAAGCTGAACACAAATTTCAATTAAGCTGCATATGTTTGATACTTCCTTAACTTCTACATTCTTCTCTTTATCTGCTTATATCTTTTCTTTGCATAAAGTTTTATATGGATTCTCCCTCTGCTGCTTTATGTTTTTTGGTTTATTGGAATTTCAAGTTGCTTCTGTTGGTCTTGTTTGTATGATTGATTTAAGGAATTCCACGGGTTCCTCCCATGGAGCTTGTTACCTGGATTCTGGGTGAGATTTAATGTTTTATATGTTTGACACAGGTATGTTTCCTTTGTCTAAATATGTGTCGGACAAAGGAATTTTACGAAAACGAAAAGTCTCTAGGTAACATAGTTGTGGACTGGGTTACATGCAGAGGCGTCAATCGGTTTAGATCATTTCGGTTTCGGTTATTTTATGTCTAATATCATTCGGTTCAGTTCCAGTTTGGTTCTATTGTTTGGTTGATTTTCGGTTCGGGTCAATTTCTGGTTGATGGGAGATCGGTCGATTTTAATCAATTTTTTAAGTTGGTCAGTTTATTTACACCCTTCATATGGCTTTTTAAAGCCAATATATTTGACTTTTTGGTGAGTTGTGCGATTGTTCATATCTCATCTTTTTTTTTTTATTTCTATTAATATCTTTTATTTATTTTGGGTTGTCTTCGGTTCGGGTCCATCTCGGTTCAACTAAAAATCAGTTCATTTTTTATTCGGTTTCGGTTCGGTTTTGGGCCAAATTTCGGGTAAGCATGTTCGGTTTGGGGTTTGATTCAAGTAAATCAGTTCGGTTTTCAGGTCTCGGGTCAAGTTTACTAAGTCTAGTTACATGTATTCTTTATTTCATTTGATTACAACATTTCATTGTATTTTAGGTGCTTCTTTTTTGTGTTCAGTTTGTTCCTTTGTTACTTCTCATGATATGCCTTGTTGCTTATTTTATTTTGTCTAAAAAATGGCATAGGCTCCAACTTATTTATCTGGAAATCTGTCTTCCACAACCTATATTTTACCATTACATCCAAGTAGATATTTGCTAGGTTTGAGGTGGAAGCTGTTGGCTCGACATGTGGGGTGAAATTCAGGGATGCATTTCTTGACCTGTGTTTCTGCATTTCTCAGCCAATCTTTTAGTATTTATTAATTTTAAATTCGCGCGGAAGGCATGAGTAAATCAAAAATAGGTATTGTTGATGGGAATAGTATATTATGAAGGTTTCCAATGAAATGAACTGTGTGCAGATTCCAAATTTTGGAGTGACTAAGCTTATTATCGTCCAAGACAAAAACAGGGATAAGTAGGAGACTAAAATTTAAGCTCTGCTTATCCCTTCGGCAACTGATTATGATGAGTATATATATCCCATGTATCTCCATCTCCATTCTCCATTAACACTTTGTAGAACATCATAGCAGGATGATGCTTGCGACCATGGACGCCATTGATTCTTTGATGCCTTACTTAGTCCACTTGGTAGTTCTATACGTGTCTGTCGTTGTCATCTACTTGCTTTACAAATACAAATCCAGCGACGGCTGCACCACCCCCAACCTTCCTCCTGGAAGAAAGGGTCTTCCCTACATTGGTGAAACTTTGGATTATGTGTTGGCGTCCAGATGGGGGACTCCTGAGAAATTCATAACTGATAGAACTACCAAATATTCACCCGATGTGTTCCGCACATCGTTGCTTGGAGAAGACATGGCGATCTTTTGCGGCGCCTCCGGTAACAAGTTCCTTTTCTCCGGCCAAAACAAATATGTCACTTCATGGTGGCCCGATTCCATCAAGAAAGCTTTGATGGACCCAGACAGTGTTGACAATTCTTCCAAAGAAGAATCGACCAAACTTCGAGCCTATCTGCCTCCTTTTCTCAAGCCCGAGTCCCTGCAACATTATATACCAGTGATGGATATAATGGCAAAAGAGCATCTAAATCAACATTGGTCCCCCTATAATGAGGTCCAAGTTTTCCCGCTCTCAAAGAAGTACACATTCGCCCTTGCTTGTCGTCTTTTCATGAGCGTCACAGATCCAGAGGAGATTGACAACTTTGCGAAGCCTTTCGCCCTTGCAACCGCCGGTCTCATATCGGTGCCCATTGATCTTCCAGGTACAACATTCAACCGCGCAGTGAAAGCTGGCAGACAAATTCGAAAACAGCTTTTGGCCCTCATCACCAAGAAGAAAAACGAGCTATTAGAGAAACGGAAAACAGAGGCTTCGGACTTGGTTGATAGCATGTTGATGGATGGAATGACGGAGGTTGAGATCGGCAACAAGATCGTAGGCTTCTTTATCGCCAGCCATGACACAACAAGCACTGCAATCACCTTCACCGTTAGCTATCTCTCGGATCATCCTGACGTGTATAGCAGGGTCGTTGAAGGTACGTGCTTTGATTTGGATTTTAATTTTTAATTTTGAATCGGCCGGAGACTAAACAAATACTGGTTGAAAAGTGCAGAGCAAATGGAGGTTTTAAGATGCAAAGTGGGAGGGTCAGGGGAGGCATTGAGATGGGAAGATATACAGAAGATGAAGTACACATGGTGCGTGGCATGCGAAGTAATGAGGCTGGCTCCTCCGGCTAATGGATCGTTTAGAGAAGCCATTACCGACTTTACCTACGCCGGTTATACAATTCCAAAGGGATGGAAGGTAATCCCTCTCAGTCTGACTGTGTTTGTGTTTCTCATTTATAATTATACCAGACATTATGTGACCATCCATGTACACATTGTTGATCGGAATGCATGGTTCAGGCGTTTTGGACGGTGCATACGACCAATAAGAATCCGAAATACTTCCCGGATCCAGAAAGATTCGATCCATCAAGATTCGAAGGGAACGGTCCAGCGCCCTACACGTTCGTACCATTCGGGGGAGGCCCTCGGATGTGCCCGGGAAAAGAGTATGCTCGGCTCGAAATCCTGATATTCATTCACAACCTGGTCACCCGTTTCAAATGGGTGAAAAGCAATCCGAATGAGAAGATATCCTACATCCCATCCCCCATTCCTGAGGAGGGTCTTCCCATCAACATACAACCAATACCAAACTAATTGCTCTCCTCTCCGATGCTTTTTCAACTCCACCAACGATTTAAACGTTTCACGTCTGCCACTTTTATTATTCAACTGTTTTACTTTACCTAAATATATTAAACTTTTACTGTTTTGTGGAACAATGTAATAATAAATTCCTTAAATAAGTTGATGGATAATACGTTTTCGATATTTTGTAGTTGATTTAATTTTATATTTCTTTATCTTCAATGAATAAATTTATATTATCTATATCATATAAATCTACAACATTATTCAATCGTTATAAGATGGAAATTTACCCTAGACTCTTGGGTTTTTATTATTATTGGCCCATATGCTATAGTACCCATTTCAATTGAGTACATGAAGAAGAAAGGGACCTCAATAGTTATTTTCCGATAGTAATTACATGGTAGTATATGTTTATATTTTTTTAATATTTTAATAAATTATATATATTTTGTAGACAAAGTGACTTGAATCTGAATTTTTTAAGATAAACAACATCACCTTTTTCACTAGGACTACACATTGAGTTCGGACCTCAATAGTTATTTAAAAGATTAATTTTGTCTAACAAGACGATACTTTATACTTTATTTGAGTTTTAGTTTATTATTTTTTAATTCATGAATCATTATATAAGTTTCATTCACTAATTATAAGTTAAACTTATAAATAGTCGTTAAATTTATATTATATACCAATAAATATTGATTACAGTTGTAAGCATTGGATTTTCAAGTAAAAAAAAATCAATTTAAACCTTTGAGATGATGTTATTAGGAAGAGTAACTATAAAATTCGAACATAAATCATAAAATCAACGCCTAAAATATCTAAAAAATTATATCAGATTTCGATGAATAAAAAATAATGAAATGGAATTTAACACTTCACCAACATCTTAAATTAAATGAATGACATGCAATAACATATACTAATAAAAATATTTTTCATAAAATAAATTTATATTCATTACATTGACGGTAAAAACAAAAAGTTTGTATATATGTTTTAGTTTTAGGATTTAGTGTTTTAATTTATAGTTTAAGTTTAAAGCTTTAGAATTTAGGGTCATGGTTAGAATTTAAGATTTAAAATTTAGGGTTTAAGTTTTAGGGTAATACGGTTAAAGATTTAACTTTTAACGTATATACCATAAATTATAGACTTAAACTCTAAAATTTATCTACAACCATTAAACTTAAACCCCTAAACTCTATACCTTAAATTGAATCCACTTGTGAAATTTTTTTGTATCCGCCACTTGTTTATGAAATAGTTACCAAAAATAAATGGAAAAAACTTTGATACACGGACTTCGTAAACTAAAGTTTACACAAGCTTTTTAATTTAGAGGTTTATATTTTGGGTTTAAAATTTTAGACACTAGTCTAAAATTTAAGATATACAATTCAGTGTTTAAAGTTTTTTTTTAAAATTTAAGATTAAAACGTTAAGATTTAGATTTGATAATGCAAATATATAATCTTATATAAATAAATCTTACTATCAAAATTTTACCCGAAATAAATTAATAACACAAACAAAACCTAATTTCACTTTCATGGATACAATTAGATTGTCATCGCGATTCGAGCCCACCGACTGATTTTTCGAAGCTCTGCGTTCGGCCTCCTAAGCGTTTGTATCTTGTCAAGTTAAGGTTCTCAAATCGCCGTGCCTATATTTTCGTTTAAAATTTATATTGCACACGAACTGTTCGACTAAATGTGTTCAACAAATTATTATTTTTGTCCATACAGAAGCTAAGAACTAACTTAAAGCTCGACTTGTAAATAACTTAGTTTTGGATTTCTTCTTTTTCTTAGTCAGAAATGAGGGGATCCCTTTTCTATCAGACCAGTTGTTCCCTGTGGAGAAGACAAAGAAATCCAAAAGCCACACCCCAGTTTCGTATCCTATCATCCGCTTCCTTTTCTACTGCAGACCATGGCGAAGGAGACGCCTTTCAAAGCAATCCTTCTAAAGTCTTGATCTTCGACCGCCACCTCAAACGCAAACAGGTAGGACTGTAGCGTTTTGATTTTCATGTTTATACGAGTCTAGTAATTGTTAATTAATCAATAATTTGGTGATTGATTTCCGGATGACAGCGTGATCGAGCTGCGTGGTTGTTGCGTCCCGATGATTCCTTCGTAAATGCTGTAGCCGAGAATCTAGTGGATCGCTTGGAGGTTGTTATCTGCTTTGCTTTACTTTCCATTTTATTTCGTAAATAAGTTTCTTCTTGTTTTAGTGATAAAATTTTCTTGATCGGCCATGCCTGTTTTACTGAAGGAAATTTGTGAAAAAGACGGTCAACTGGTTTACTTTATAATTTCTTATCATTTCAATCCCATTTGCTTCAATCCGTGGTTCTCTAGGGAGATAAATGTCTGGTGCTTCTAATTATACGAATTTAAGGGCACCGGTTTTTCTAATGGTAGTTGGAATGACCTTACCTTTCAAAAGGTACAGCAGTTTCTGAAGGCTGAAAGTTTTCCTTGGTAATTTGGGTACTTTATGTTTGTTTCTTACTTTCTTTTACCAGCTACCTTTAATTTGAAAACTATTTAAAAAAGAAGAAGAAGAAAAACATAATTTACTTTTATATTGAAAAGTTATATTACAATTGGGGTTGGTTTTTATTTGTCTGTTGCCTTTAACTAACCACCCTTAACTTTAAGTAACTTTTAAGAAGTAATAAGAAACTTGGCAATAGCTAAAAAGTATAAGAAAGTTGCTTGGAATTGTGAATGTAATGGTAATTGTGGAAATTAATTATGCACTTTAATATTTTTAGGACTGCAAGAAAACATTTCCTACTGCATTATGTTTTGGAGGTTCTTTGCAAGCTGTGAGGCCAAAGCTGCGAGGACGTGGTGAGTGTTAGTTTAGCAAGTTCCTTTCCTACCATTTGTATAGCTATTTGTTTTGTTTAACATCAACTAGTGAAAATTTTAGAGGAAACTCTTCTTTTCGTGTGGCTGTGGTTAAAGTCGTTAGAGGTAGTGTGTGAAGTGAATGACACTTTTATTTACGAATGAACATGTATGGTTTCTGTGCCTGTTCTGATACCCCCTTTTTTCTGTTAGAAATACGTAATTTGTATGATTCTGATTCTTGTAATTTTCTTTTTCTTAATGGTTAAGACTTCCTTACCAATCAGATAAATTGTTTTACTACTCCCATTTGAAATCAATAAAAAAATCATGGATTTTGAGCAGAGAAAAAGCCAATTGCAATTGAAGTGTTCGGAATTGTAAGTGTTTGTGATCACAGTTTGACTGATTTAGGTTTTAGTATATGAGATGGTTGTTGCTATGTTAAGGCAAAAGATGTTAACTTCTGCATATTTCAACTCAAGAATGATTCTTATAATCTACTCAAGTTTGGTTTGTTTTCGGTGCTCATGGTTATACAGGTGCATGATTATCTCTTTGAGTTTATTTTTAAGCTCCATTCGATTATTGATTTAGCTGCTTTGTTTTTGCAAGTAAAAAAATGAAAAAGAATAAGGATTTGAGTACTAAAGCAAAAAACATTTTACAAGAGTAAATTAAAAGCTTTATTTTAAAGGTAATAGAAGTATGATTTAATATTGTTATCTATTTATTGTGCTATTGTTTGGCAATTTGATTTGTTTGAATGAAATACACCGAAACACATTCACAGAGAGATATATTACCCACAATTATTCTCATGCAAAATGTGAGGATGTAGATAGCTAGTAGCAAAAGCACAAACAAAGGGAGCCTTGCTAAGTAAAGGCCAAAATGCCATCCTAATCTTATGAAATTTGTGTTCTAGCCATGTTCTTACATTGATCAGTTTGTTCTTCATGTTCATCTCGTGCTGCTACTTTATATGTATTTGTTTCCTACTGCCTCAACTGGTCCTTCAGTATCTTTTGCATTTCTTTTCCTTTATTTTCTCTCACTATGTTCTAATTGATCAAGAAAATTTCTTTTCTTCGATCTCGATTTTTTAATTTTACACCACTTTAGGTTATACTTATGTATGTTATTCTGTATCTAGAATGTCGTTTTTATCCATTATGGTATCTTCAGTAGTTGACCAAACTTCCACTTCATGCTTGCAGGTTGCAGTGTTTTATTTATAACTCATTTTAAGAATTCTCTTCCTGTGTTTCTGCTCTTTTGCAGAGATATATTACTGATGTTAGCAGTGTATGGTTTATTTGAATGATCAAGTCAAAGATAGCCTCTGTCGTTAGTAACCATTATAAAGCATAATGATTCTGAAATTTGCAGGTGGAATTGAAAAGTTAATTATGATGGATACCTCGTATGACATGTTAAAGGTGTGCAAAAGTTCTCAACCAGATTCCAGTGATGAAAATATTGAAACATCGTATGTGGTTGGTGATGAGGAGTTTCTGCCCATCAAAGAAAGGTAAGCATGAAAATTTTACTTCATATGTTATTGTTGAAAATTTCTTTCATACACTAATTGCTTGGATTCCTTGATGTGAAGTTCAGTAGATTTGATAATCAGTTGCCTTGGACTCCATTGGACAAATGATCTTCCAGGAGCAATGATACAGGTATGTGCTTGTATTTTCCAGTGTATTTGTAATGATGCATGGATGATGCATGTTATACTATTTTAAAAAACTTGTTGCAATAGAAATTAGCAGTGGATGATGCATGTTTATCAGTACACTATAGCTAGTATTGTGACGCTTGGGATATTTGTAACTAGATTAATTATTGTGCTTGAACTTGAATACCAAAAACTACACATGCGATGTGTGCAGTCTATACTTTTAGGAAACACTAGTTTTTCTTTTTTATTTCCTTAAGGACAGGTTTTCACTTCCATACTCCTAAAATATATCAACAAATAGCAAAATATCATTCTTTTTTAAATGTTTTGTATGACTGCACATAGTAAATTTGCATCCAGCATTAAACAGGAGCATATATACTTTTGCGCAATGTTATGACCAGATGTGAGTATTGACTTCTAGCTAGTAGTTTATAAGAATAAAATCATCAATGTTTGCTTCAGATGTGTAAAATCATTACAAATACAGGTAGAGATGTGTTGTACTCTAGGACAGGAATTATAAAATTCTTTATAAAGGCCTCATCTAATTCGAAAGCCAGTTTTCTTTTGACTGCTAGCTAGTAAGTATTACTTTTATTGAGTTTCTAATTAAACTATACGATCAATGCGAAATATTCAGGTTGCTTCTATATCCATGTCAATGACAATCATACTAATTGTATTTTTGACAGTGTAAGTTGGCATTGAAGCCGGATGGCCTATTCTTAGCAGCTATTCTTGGAGGAGAAACCTTAAAGTTGTCTATACCCTTTTCGTTTTTCCTATGTTGATTAGAACCTAGTTTTTACATTGTTGCATGTTACCTCTCTGTCTCACTTGTGTATCCTATACTTTTGAATAGGGAGCTGCGAATAGCTTGCACTGTGGCTCAAATGGAGCGTGAAGGAGGCATTAGTCCACGGGTATCACCTCTGGCACAGGCATGTGACTTGGCTACTTGTTTTCTCTCATTTCAGTTGCTCGAATGGTGA
Organism: Hibiscus trionum; assembly: GCA_030270665.1. Taxonomy (NCBI): domain Eukaryota; kingdom Viridiplantae; phylum Streptophyta; class Magnoliopsida; order Malvales; family Malvaceae; genus Hibiscus; species Hibiscus trionum. The sequence goes on along the minus strand of BSYR01000020.1, from coordinate 10,961,662 downwards.
CAGTTTTTTGAGTTTCTACTATTACTCTTGTCAGTTTAATTCTTGTTAACTTTAGTGATTGCAATTCAGCTATTGAGTTAAATCTTTATGCTTTTATTTGGCATATCTATATATTTATATATATGCTATATATAAAGTGGCTTAAAAGAATTCAAAGTTTCAAAATTTTGAGAAGATATTACACCGAGAGAGAGGCTCAGAGTCACAATTTTTCTTCATCTTGCAATGTGTAGGTAAAACATATAAACTGTTGATTGGAAATAAGACATGACAATAAAATTCATATCTTCTATTTTAATTAGATTCTAGGTAATTGACTGTGTGAACCACTGAGTAGGCATTACAGAAGAGGCTATTTTGTTTTGCTTTGTGCTGGGACGGTTAAGAAAACCATGGTGTGAAGAACATATTTGTAATAATGATGGGAAAGTAACATTAGAAGCATCCTTTATAGTATAGTAAATGTGAGGTAAAGCTAGCTCCCCCAGTCTGCAAATTTCAAGTTGGCTTTTCCATGGAGATTAAAATTAAAATATACCACAAGTGATTAAGCTTGTTTGGAGGTAAATCATGTTTCAATGGTATAATGTAGTCATTATGTGCGTTCAGTATGAGAAATGAGGCATCATAACAAAACATTTTTCTAAAATAAAGAGAGAATGTTTTCTCATCCCGGTGTTAACTAGCAGTTTTTAACTTTTGGCTTCAGGTCAGGGATGCTGGCAACCTTTTGACCAGGGCAGGGTTTGCACTTCCTGGTGTTGATGTTGATGAATATGTGGTTAGATATAAGAGTGGTAAGATTCCCTCTTATTGTTTTTCAGTTTTCAATTTTGATTTGTACAGCTGTCATAGCTGTCTAATAAGGTGGTATATATATCAAATTTAAAATGCTTTCAACTACGGGCTTATAAAATGTCTGGGTCAAATTTCACGTTTATTAAATACAACTTTATTGTACCTTACCCTCCGATTCAATAATTAGTTGGCCTGCTATTATTTACATTGCTTAATAACATTATTTTTCATTTTGAATTATACAATGTCTCCATTTAATGCAGCCTTGGATCTTATTGAACATCTGCGAGCAATGGGTGAAACTAATGCTCTTCTGCAAAGGAGCAATGTAAGACGACTTTTGGACAATGATGTCTGTCCCATTTATCTAGATGGTTTTCAAACAAAGACCACGATAATCTAACCTTAAACCTTCATGTACAATATACCTTGAAACCAGATCCTTAAGAGGGAAACAGCTCTAGCAACCGCAGCCATCTATGACTCGATGTTTGCAGCTGAAGATGGCACCATCCCTGCAACTTTCCAGGTCAGTGCATTAATATCCATTCCAAGGGCTTTTCATATGAAAGAAAGACATTATGCATACCATCAGATCTTTTGTATTATAATATACAAATTTGATATCCACGATCTAACTTTGCTCTAATCATTCCCCATTTCTACTTCCTTACAGATTATTGTTTGTTAGTTGACTTTTGTATTATAATATACGAATTTGACATTACGCATACCATCAGATATTTTGTATTATAATATACCATCAGATTTTTGTGTGTACTTTTTTTGGCATCTTCCACACCATTTCATAAGCTTTTATATCAAATAGAAGGTTTGACTTGAGACTTGGAATAAAATGATTAAGTAATGGTTTTAAACACAATCATTTCTCTTGTAGGTGATCTACATGACAGGGTGGAGCGAACATCCATCTCAACAGAAGGCGAAAAGGAGGGGTTCCGCCACAATATCGTTTACGGACTTACAAAAGCAATTCGGAAATGGGACTTGATCTCTGCATCTATTTATGCGATTGAGAGCCGAGCATAGCATACGTGCCAGGTAAAGGAAAAGAAAAAGATTTAGAGATGGTGTGAATAAACACTTTTGCCTATTTCATGCTTGCCCTTGTCTCTTAATGAACTTTGAATTGAAAGTTGAAACTACACTAACCATGTCGATTTTAGCACTATTGCAACTTGCAAGAATAAGGTATGTTAAATAGCATCGGTTTAGCAATAATGCATACACATTTTCATGAGTTTGGGTACCATCTTTTTCCATCGACAATTTCTTCTGGAAATAATCTTTTTATTTAACTTGTATGTTTTTATTAAAGCAAGTTTTATTTCAACCAAAACTTCAATACTAATTTTGAGGGGAAAATAGGCGAGAAATTAACAAAAATCCTTTTTTTTCTGAAAAAAAAAACAAAAGATGTTTTTCGAGGAAATTTTGATTGGAAATGCTTATTTAAGAATGGTTATCTAAATTTAATCATCATTATCATATTCATGGATTTACACTCTTCGTTGAACTATTTATTAATATTTACATGACAATTTATACAACTGTTTTTGTTACTCTATTTAAATTTTGTAAAAAATATATTTTAATATATTATTAATATAATTATTGTATTAAACAATTTTTTAAAAAATAAACTTTATACTTGAAACATATATTTTTTTAAGATGAGGTACATCTAATAAATCAATGAATGTTATTAACTTTTAACTTATTTACTTTCAAGCGGTAAATCTCATCTCACGTACAACTAAATTTCATAAACACGATCATAGCAAAAAGGTATTAATATCAAAATATTATTTAAATGTAGATAATAACATTTAAATATTAATCTAATGTAAAATAAAAATATTTAATAGATTTATACCTAAAATAATTACTTATCTAATTAAAATATAATAAAATTCAAATAAAAATTCATTATTTCAAAGATAGTATTACTGAAATTCATTATTTTAAAGATTCGTGTATAAAATTACTTTATCTGAAAAATATATGTAATTTGCCAAAGATTTAAAATATATATAAATATATATAATTTTATAATTATTTTAATTATAATTTTTCGCCACCTTTGTAAGCCACGTGAAATCTTAAGCCCAAAACTTGAGAGTGTATGCTGAAAGTTGGGCCATTTTCCCCTTGGTTATGAACTTATGGAGGCATCAGGCATAGCATTGGTACAAAATCTGGATTTTTCTTGTTTGCACGAGTTAGTCATTTCTGTTATGGCGTCAAAATTCCTTCCTTCAAGACTTACTTTGCCGCTCAACTCTCCACGTTTCCACATTCTTCCTTCAACCTCTGCCTCTGTTCTACTTCCAAACAAAACAATCATCCCAATGGCATCTTCTTCTTCAGCGTCATCATCTGTAAAAAACCCCACTAAAGAAGAAGAAGAAGAGCTACAAGAAAAGATAGGCCAAGCCCTCACATACCATCAGCAAACGAAGCACGGCTTCACCAACTACGCCAGAGGACCACGTGACCTTGATTGGGCCAATCAACCCAACCCTTTTCGCCGCTACATCTCTGCTCCTCTGCTCCCTCTTCTGCACTTCCCCACTGACAAAAAACCAACGGTTGCAGTCACAGATGACGCTCCTTTGTATTCTTCTCTCTTCCATTCTCTTCCTCCTCCCAAACCCATCACCCAATCCACCATATCTCAACTTTTTTACGATTCTCTGGCTCTATCAGCTTGGAAAACCACCAGATTCTCCACTTGGTCCCTTCGGGTTAACCCCAGCAGCGGCAATTTGCACCCCACTGAGGCTTACCTTATTGCTCCGCCTGTTGAGTCTATATCCGATTCTCCTTTTGTTGCCCATTATGCTCCCAAAGAACACTCTCTTGAGCTTCGAGCCACAATCCCTTCTGGGTTTTTCCCAAAGTTCTTCCCCGATAATTCATTTCTCATTGGGATTTCTTCTATTTTCTGGCGGGAAGCATGGAAATACGGGGAACGCGCGTTTCGGTACTGCAATCACGATGTGGGTCATGCGATTGGAGCTATTGCAATGGCTGCCGCAACGCTTGGCTGGGACGTCAAGCTTCTAGATGGGTTTGGGTATAAGGATTTGGAGAAGCTAATGGGGCTTGAAATTTTCCCGGACTTTAAAATCCCGTCAAGACCGATCAAAGGCAAGTTTCCTGATATTGAATTTGAGCACCCAGATTGTTTGATTCTTGTTTTTCCTAATGGGAGTAATCGTTTCGATGTGAATTATAAGGAATTGAGTTCTGTAATAAATGAATTTTCAAATTTGGAGTGGAAAGGAAAGCCAAATTCGCTTAGCAAGGAACATATTTGTTGGGACATAATTTATAGAACAGCCGAGGCGGTTAAGAAGCCATTAACGATTCAAAAGGGGGAATTTCCGGTTGATCAATTTAAAAGCAGTGGAATTTGTAGTGAAAACTCTTACAAAGGTTTAACAATTAGGGAAGTTGTTAGGAAAAGGAGGAGTGCAGTTGATATGGATGGAGTAACTGTAATGGAAAGGGAAACATTTTATCAGATTTTGTTGCATTGCCTTCCATCAGGGAAGGGGGAGAAGCATAGAAGACAATTAGCCTTGCCATTTCGGGTTCTCTCTTGGGATGCCGAGGTTCATGCCGCTCTGTTTGTTCATAGAGTGATAGGTTTGCCCAAGGGATTGTACTTTTTGGTAAGAAATGAGGATCATTTAGAGGAGCTTAAGAAGGCTACAAGGTCGGAGTTTAAGTGGAGGAAACCAGAGGGATGCCCTGATGATTTACCTTTATATGAACTTGTGACTAGTGACTATCGAGAGCTTGCCAAACACCTTTCTTGCCATCAGGTGTGTGCCGTTTTTCTTATTGCTTGATTTGGGAAATCGAAACAGATTTATTAACAATATGTCATTACTCATTATTTCTAGTCCATCAATGCATGAAGATTAAAAACATAAACACTGGTCATTAAATATGAATTCTCGAGGTGGAGAAAAAAGCTTTTTGCAAAATGCTTGGAATGCTGTGTTTTGTATGACTATTTTTCCTGGAGAAGGCTGTTTCATCACAGAGTCCAAACCTGCAAATTGTAGTTTCTAATGTAACTGAAATGCTGAACAACAGGACATTGCTAGCGATGGCTGCTTCAGCCTCGGAATGGTGGCTCACTTTGAACTTACATTAAGTGAGAAGGGTGCTTGGATGTATCCTAGATTGTTTTGGGAAACTGGAATTCTTGGCCAGGTGTTGTACCTTGAAGCACATGCTGTTGGCATTTCTGCAACTGGAATTGGTTGCTTCTTTGATGATCCTGGTATGTCTTTTCATCTTCACATTTATTCTAAACTAGTATTCCTAATCAATGGTGATTATACATGGTATCCTGGTCTTCTTATGAAGTTCTACATTAAAGATAGGTTAGCCATCTCATCTAAACTAAACTGCTTTCTTATCAGTAGTTGCATAAGGCTGGTCTCATCTTTGGTCATGGTGTTTAAGCCAGTGTCATTGAAATTTGTACATTAATTTGATATATTTGCAATGGAATGATGAACATACAGCATACTCCTTCCTTTTTCACGAGTAACACAAAGCATGCCCTTGCCCTCATCCCCTTATATCTACAAAGTTGGTCTCGTCATTGCCCAAAGATCAAACTGAATAATGTCTTGGGTTTTTCTGCCCTCCCCCCCCCCCCCCTATTTTGTTGTACTTTGCAGTGCATGAACTTCTTGGGCTTAAAGGATCAAAGTTTCAGAGTCTATATCATTTCACTGTTGGAGGCCCTGTGTTGGATGAGCGGATTATGAGCCTGCCAGCATATCCAGGACCTAGCATTGATGCATGATTCTAGGGTCATGTTTAGTTCAAGATTACAGGAAGCTGTTGACAATAAGTTATCATCATTAGCACCTACACTATGAGAGGCCTATGGAACGGTTTATATCCCGTATAGCCTCTAGTTTGTTTCTCAATTGGTCGGTATATATACAAGGTTTTTCAGAATTGTACTGCAATATACTGTAAAGTTTTTCTTTTTTTCTCTAATCAATGTAAATGAAGTTAATGCATTTAGGTGATAACTTTGTATAGGGCAAATGATCTCACATTTTCATTTTACAACAACATTTGAAACTGTTTTGTCAGCAGTTCTCGAATTTAATATTAAACATTTGAAGTTTTTCAATGGAGACCTTTGTTTCCCTCTTTTTGTTATTTAGAGGAACATAAGCAAGACTGTTTAAGCTGGTTTCCTTGACTACAGTTTAAGCATATTTATCTCTCTCGAGATCAGGAAGAAAAGCAGCAACGGGGCTTTGGTTTGCATCTGAATGCTATAATTTGACTTTCTATTATAGTTTTCAGTATAAAACTAAGAATTACCTTATATATATAACTTGACTTGCTACCGTTTACATATTCCTAGTCATATATATGCACTCACACTTTTTGCATGATATTGAGAAAAGGGGTTGTCAAAAGTTAATGCTATCCTTTTAGATATTGGGAAGAAAAATATACATGAAAGGGTAATGTTAGCCAATAGCTGTGTATTCCCCATCCAACCATATGATAATACATGCTTTGCGAGTAACCCAACTTTGTACAATTTCATCAGGCACTGCAAAAACTCTCACCATCCTAGTTCTATATAGCATCATAATCTCAGTGTGTTTTGTTGTGGCTATCTGCAAGTAGGTTTACACGGTTTTGGACTTGCATTTTCTGGTGAAAACGGTCAGACCGAGCTTCTTGCATTTTCTGAAAATCACTGTCCATTATGATGCAACTGTTATCAGGTACTCACTTCTCATTACGTGCTTTTCGTACGGCCTGCTGGATATGTCTCTCGTGTTCTTTCAGCATATCTTCGATGTTTCCTCCAGCAGGCATCACTGGTCCTGAGTATCGGATCTTGTTCTTCCTTGGTGCATAATCCTGCAAACGATGACAATTTATATAGTCTGATAATCATGCAATCTCATGGTCTCAGCTATTCTAAAAATATGCAGAATTATTGTAGAAAATTATGGCAACTCACTTGAAGGTGCCAAAGACGTAACATTCTTGTGGTTATTAGCCTATGAATTAATGTATTACTGGGTTCCATATCTCATTCAATGTATGTAATGTTGATTATGACGATCCGACCAGAAAACAAAGATGATGACATGACAGACGGCAACAATAGTTAGAAATAAGCAGAGAAACGGTTGGTTATTTACCGATGCACAATCTTTGTTCGATGCTCTGTCACCTTTCTTCCGGGAACCGTTGGCTGCCTGAGACTTTTGTGTTGTTGACCCGACGCTGTTTTCTGTAGAATATGTCTCGCTATTCGACTGTCCATCTGGTGTAGACACTGCCTTAGAATCTCTTGAACCTCTTCCAACAGATGCAGGTCCTCGCCCCTTTATAGACTCTGCTCTTTTCCTGAAGTTACATGAGAGAATACAGGTTTGTAACAGGGGTTCCAAAGTTGTACAAAAGTGAAAAGCACAACAGTAATGGAACATCAACATATGGAAACGATAACATGAACACACGAGTGTAGGTTTATGGAGGTGACAACAAAAGGGACCGGAAAATGCACCTTCTTGCTTCTTCATCACGACGTCTGATGTCTAGTTCTTTGCTGGGAGGATACTTTGGCAAGCTTGATGAATCACAAGGTAAAGGCTCTGTTTTAAAGAACTGAAATGGAAAAACAAAGTAAATGTATTTGAAGAAATGGAGAAGAATGGTAAAAAACCTTGATAAGTTGTATATATGTAGATGAGTGTACAAATACCTGAGATTTAAGTGCAGAAGCAACAGTCCCTCGATTCTCAGGTTCCATCGAAAGGAGCTTTTCTACGAGAGACAACGCAGAAGGAGGGAAGTTGAAAGTCGCGGCGATCCGGCATTTGTAAGGTTTTTGAGGTTTGAAACTTGTTGCATGTGGAAGTTTTGCTTTCTGCCAGTACTGCTCTGAGGGTGAACCACACAGCTTAAATATCTTATGCATTTGTTCAACCTCTGTTCTCCCAGGCATAATAGGCTTCCCAGCAAATAACTCAGCAAGTATGCAACCGGCACTCCACAAATCTACACCGACTCCGTATTTGGTGGCACCGAGCAAAAGCTCGGGTGCCCTATACCATAGAGTTACAACACGACTAGTTAGCGGCTGCGTTTGATTGGCCTGAAAGAATGTAGCCAAACCGAAATCCGCAATCTTAAGAACCCCATTGTCGTCGATCAGAAGATTCGAGCCCTTGATGTCTCTGTGCAGGACGCCACGGCTATGGCAGTGTTTGAGGCCACGAAACAGTTGTTGCATGTAACATTTAATCTACAGCAACAATCACATTCTTATAAGACCAACAGCAGATATAACACTTGAGGCAAAAGATAAAAACAAATAAACATTGAATGTATTTTACCTGTGATTCAGTGAAGCTGATGCCAGGAGCTGCTGCAAGCCCTGCAAGGTCATGCTCCATGTACTCGAAAACAAGAAACAAGCTGCGCGACGTCTGCGAAGCGACTATCCCTTCAAGCTTCATAACATTCGGATGATCAAGCTTCCGTAAAATAATGATTTCCCTAGCCATGAAACGAACACTATCCGGATCCATATTAACGAACCGAACCTTCTTCATGGCTACTATTTTGCCGGTTTCTAGATCCCGGGCCCTATATACACTACTGTAAGTTCCTTCACCAATCTGCATACACAACTCATTATGTCAATATATTCAGATGTAAACTTATGTGCAAGCTAAATTACCTTTTCTAACTTCTCGAAAGATTCAGCCCGGCGAGGCTTCCATCCTTTAACAGCTTCTCCTGCAACTGAAGCTAGCCATGATGGCCATTCGGGTGCATCTAGTTGATTGAGCTTTTCGCCTCCGTCGGAAACATGGTCTTCCTTAGAGGGTAAAGGAGCAACCAATTGCATTGATGATGCCTTGTCTTTGCATTTCTTCTTCCGGTGCTTGTCCTTAATGTGCTCATCTTTGGCTCCTTTTGAGCAAATGCAGCCCATAATATTATTTTTCCTAAAGGATACCTTGTTCTTGAACAGATAATTAAACACATGCATTCCCCAAATATGTATAAAACACAACCGTGTTTTCACCATGCACTAAACAAAAAACAAACCCTGAATTTAATGCTCTTTCCTGATAATCAAAACATATATTTATATTTTTTTTCTTCAGTTTTTCAATATGAAAAAAAACAAGATTATATGATTATCTAGGGTGAAGCAATCAAAATCTAAAGAACTGCAGGATGGTTAGAATATTAAAGGCTTTTGTTTCCAGAATAACAAAAACATATGCTTTTTGTTTATCCTGGAACATAAAAGTAAAAATAAAATAAAAAAGAAAAAGACGACAATACTGTAAGAAAATGACAATGAAAATAAAAATAAAGATCGAAATGAAGTTTGGTGTGAGATTAGCTCCTAAAATTATGACAAACCAAAGATTTTTTAGATGCTGGTTGTTCTTTGTTATTAATTTCTCGTTTTCTGCTTTAGATGCATTTTCTTTTAACATTCTTATGGTGTCTAGTAATAATGTTAGTTTTATTTTTTAAGTCTCAAATAAAATTCAAAAGCAGCTTACAAAAAAATTGTTCTAACTCAAATATTTACTATTTAGTAAGAACAGTATTTCATAATAATATTGGTTCTGTTTTAGATGATTTTAAATACAAATTTTACATGATATATCTATTTCACCCTAAGAATATGATTAATATATTATATAGAAATTAAATTTTATCATATTGGGCTGGAGTTAGGATGAGAATTCAGAAGATAAATCTAAATAGGAGTAAAACGATGGTCAAAATCTAATTATTAAATCATAATTTATTTAATTTTAAAGTTTTTTTTCTATCAAATAGCGATATATGATATTTTTAAAACAATTGTCGAATTCATACAAAGAAAATTAAAAAAGTCATATTTTATCTTTTCAAATTTTAGATGACGTGAAATTGTGTTTTGCTCTTCACTATACTGAGAGTCGTTTAGTTCTTTGTAAACGCACATTTTTGTTCAATAACATTATTTAAAAACTCTTTAAGTAATTTTTGATTTGTAATATTATTTTATAATTTAAATAAATAATATTATGTAATTGTTTTACACAATTTATGTATCAAATAATAATTCTTTATAAAACTCAAATATAAACTAAAAAATTCAAAATCCTTATGTTGAGTGGATCGAATGATCGATATAAACCAAGAGGGGGTAAATTGGATTTTTAAAGTTTTTAGAAGTGGAATTGACAAATAAAAATGGTAAACAAGAAATTTTAGAGTGGTTCAAGTTCCAATCGAACTCTACATCCACTACCTTAGCTTCACTAAGGATTTTCAACAATTCAACTAATTGCTCTTCCCCTTTTCTAGGCTAAGGAGGTAACCGTTACAATTTCGGTCAAATTTTCTACCCAAAATTTGACCCAATACTCACACAATAGAAACAAAGAAGTTGTTGGCTAAAATAAGTATCTCTCAATACACAATGTAGCCCAATTACAAGCACTCAACTCAATTGAAATGATAAGAATGAAAAATACAATTGAAGTTACAAGACAATAATGAGATTTAGGCACAAATGCTTGGATTTGATGTTTGGCCGTTTGCTTTTGGATCAATAGTTGTTGCTGAAGCTTTTAGAGGTCCCTTTTATACATTCTCATTGAATTATAGCCGGTGTGGTTGTTGCATTCATCAATAGAGTCGTTGGGATATTATCTTCCCTCCATAAATGCAGTCTGCAACCAACCGTTTCGAAACGCCCGACCCTGTTTCGAAACAGACAAAAATAGAAAGAGCCGTTGGGGTGCATTAAAGAGCCCGTATCGAAACGGTTAAGCTTGTTTCGATACGCTAAGAGCCGTTTCGAAACTCGTTTCGAAACATTTTTGCCACTGTCAAGGCCTGTATCGAAACGGCTTGAAATCGTTTCATACGCCTTAACGACTTGCGAAAAATCGGTTAAAAACTTTCAACGGTCATATTTTTCAAATCTGACTTGAGTACCGTTTCGAAACGTTGGATGTCGTTTCGATACGGTGTCTCGATGTTCTTAAGCCGTTTCAAAACCCGTTTCGAAACAAGGGTTCACAGTGTTGAAACTGTTTCGATACTCGTTTCGAAACACAGGTTCACAGTTTCAAAAGTGTTTCGAAACGCCTAAGGCCGTTCCGAAACGGTGACTCGAAAATTACTGTTTTGGCTTCAAGAACACTTAGAGAAGTTTTGATAAAATCAGTTTTTAACTTAGGCATTTTCCTTTAAACATATAGAGAGGTTTGAGGATTTAAAAATTCGTTTTTCACATTTTCAATTTAGTCCTTAAATTCTTTAGTTATATCAAAATTAAATTATCGGCTTCACACCTTAATATATAGACATCTAACAAATCCAATGATTCGAGAAATAATCATCAATATAATAGGCCCTGTTTGGCAATTAGCGGATAGCTGATAGCGGATTACATTAGCTGATAACTGATAGCTGATTTGACTAGCGGATTGTATTAGCTGATTGTATAAAAGTGTTTGGTAAAATTAACTGATAGCTTATAGCTGTTAGATTATTTAAACAAGCAAAATGACATATAAGGACATGATTATATTCAATACTTGTTTGAATAGTTTATTAGTTATCAATATTTTGTATCTAATTATTATTAATTAGATCTATAAAATTATTTTTAATATAACTTTTCTAAACACATTCAAATAATTTATATATTAATTTATTATTTATATAATTATTTTAATATAATTTAATTAATTAATAAATTTAAATACACATAAATATGTGATAATAAAAAAGTAAATAGTATTAGCTTATAAATAGGGTGAGAAAATATTTAATTTAGGTTATTTTGAGATTTTTGGTAACTGGTAAGGGTAAAAGAGTCTTTACAACTCTAATATTAAACCTCTAATCTCAAAAAGCTCCTATTATGAGCTTTTTCAAAATTAGCGGTTTCACCTCACTCCGCTCTTTCAATCCGCTATTTACCAAACAACAATATTAGCGGATTTAACTGGTCAAACCTCTAATTATGCCTCAAACCTCTAATTTTTGCCCAAACCTCCTTTTACCAAACAAGGCCTATATTTATTAAGTATTTTTTACTCAATTTATACTATTTTTAAAATTCAAATTCAAATCCTAAAATTAAAATCTTCAAAATCCACCTTAAAGATTGCAAAAGAAAAAAATGTCTTTCGTATCTTTGTATATTCTAATAATTTTCTTCAAACTTGATTCAAGTTCTACTTTTTTAATTATTAAATCCAACATTGTTCAAAAAAAATTATTAAATCCAACAAAATACAACCAAAGATAAATATTTTCTACTTCATTTTGACACGAGACAAATTGATGAAATCCATAAGCCTAATATATAATAAGAAAATAACAGATATGCCACTGAGATATGTAGCAACTATGCTACGGCAAGGATTGAAGAAAGAGTTTGAATCCATCCACATACATATAGACCTACCCACATAATTTATTTTATTTATATATACGCGGGTTCTTTTAAAAAATATTGCAGTTTGGTTACGTTTCACAGTTTACAAAATCGAGTAATTAATTTGATTAGTTATCTAAAATATTAGTAGATTTTATGCATTAGAATATGAATTTATATCTAATACACCGGCAGTGAAAACTAAAAGTTTTCGCAAGTGTTTTAGTTTCAAGAACTCAATTAATTAGGGGTATGGTTTGGAGATTTAGGTGTAGGAATTTAAAATTTAGAGGTAATGATTAGAATTCAGGGGTTTATGTTATGATTTAGGGTTTAGTCTTTAGGGTAATATGTTGAGGATTTAAAACCTATAAACCCTAAATTCTATTTACAATCACTAAATTCTACATTACTAAACCTAAATCTCTAAACTCTTAAACTCTATACTCTAAACTGAGTCCTTAAACACTAAAATTAAGGCGCTTGTAGAAAGTTTCGACATTGTATCAAATAATTATCATTAGAATATTATGTAGTCTAGTGATTTCGATTATCTTTTAGTTTTTTTTAAGAGTCTTTGGTATATAGTTCAATTACTCTTAATTTTTAGTATTTTTTTAGTTTTTTTTTTTTGCATTTTTTATCCCAACTGAACCATTATTAGCTAAAATTTTTGTCAAGAATATCGAGCATGTAGCTAAGCTGTAAGTGAAACCCGTAAGCCATTCTCCCTCCTCGTCGCAGTGACAAGAGTAGACTACATCTTGTGAGGGTGTGATTAGAAACTGATATAATTTGTTAACGTTTAATCAAATCCCGTTTCACATCCTAATTATTATAGTTTTATTTGACTCGTCGCAGTCATTTCTTTCGTACATGTAAAAAGAGTAAATAGTTACTTAAAAGTTACACTTAAATGGGTGAATGTTGTTAGATAGACCATAAATAACGTGGTGAGCTAGGTTCATTTAATAATTTTTTCACTTTTTGGTGTTCCTATATATATATATATGCTCTAACACAAAAAAAAGGTTTAGGGCTTAATGTTTATGGTTTAATTTTTAGAGCTATTTGACAATATAATTTTTTAGAGTTTGAGGTTTAAGATTTAAAATTTAAATTTTAAGGTTTAATTTTTTAGTGTTAAGACATATATAGAGACACCGAAAAGAGACAAACAATTTTTGTTCATATATCAAATACACTTAAATTATATAGGAATATATTTTGAATATATATATATATATAAATTCTGTTCTAAATCATTTGATAAATCTAATAAATTTTACTATAAAATTAATTTTAAATTTTATTTTAAATCACTTCTTTTATGGAACAATATCAATAGAGTATTGAAAAATTCATTACGAAAAAAAACTTTCCAATCTAAATACAAATTATTTCATTAGTGTCAACCCTCTGGCGCAAGCAGTTAAAAATTCTCAGTTGATATTTTTTTTCTCTTAAGTTGTGAATTCTAAACTTATTAAGAGTAAAAAAAAATTCCGTCTTTCTCTCCTAAATAGAAATTATTTTAAAAAAAGTATTATTTCATTCGCAACCTTAATGTAAATATACACAACGTTGACTAACCATCAAACATAAACTGATTATTTTTAAAAAATAATAATACATGTATGTAGGCCGAAATACCAAGTCCTTAAAATTTTTAGTCAAAAGCTACTGAAAGTCAACTCATGAATTAGATTTGAATTCCAAAGGTTTCATACTATTTTAAAACTAATTACGATTCATTTATGCATTTAAACCTCAGTTTTGAGATTCAAGTGCAGTAACCATGGTGGATTTGTAACGAAAATCTCGCAAGCTGAAAATAATTATATATATAAAAAGAAACAAGCAGTTGCTTTCGCACTAATAAATATAGTTTCTATATATAAAATGATCTGCATGTGAGATAATAGCAGATGGATAACTATGAGAAGAGACTTAAGTTGCGGTTGCTGATTTTTAGTCGCAGCGTTTTATCGCAGTTGCGAACATAATAAATATTATTATTATTAAAAAAAGTCAAAGTGGACTGTGCCTTCGGAAATAGTATTTCTATGATCATCAAGTTAGAGATAATAGTTACAAAACCTTGTTGAAATCCCTCGTGTTCAGATTTTCTTTTTATAGTAATTGTATTTAACCACCCAAAAGAGTATCGATTTTAGTGTTGTCGTTCGACTTTTTTTGTTTATTTTTTTTTAGTTTCAAATAAGAAATCTTTCTGTTTTGAATTTCTTTCGTTCATACATTTTATTGTGATTGTTCGTTTGTTTTTGTGACACGAATTTAGTCTTGTTTGCAACATAATTTTTGTCTACAATTATGGTAGTTTGACGTTCGTGTAGTGATCATAATTTATAACGAACATCATCCATCAAGAAATATCAACGATCTATTATAGTTAAATCCCCTTTCGTAGTACTTTGTCGATGCAATCAGAACCGTTAGTGGATCAATCTGTAAGATTAATTTTCTTGATCTTCATTCATTGATCAATATAGCGTTCAGTTGAAAGAGACATGAAAATCTTAATTTTTTTATAAGAATTAAACGACATATTCAAGGGAATATTTGATATTTTTTTCTTCTTGTTTCTTTGGGTTACATGTTTTAATTTTTTTTCCCTTCAATAAATTTTTAGTAGACTTATTCCAGAATTTTTTGATAGATTTTATCGTTATAATTATTTTTACAATTTGAATGTATTATATTTATTGTATTTTGTTTATTTTTAATTGAATTCAAATTTTTTACTCTCGTCAAAAAGAAAAACGTAAAGCTTCGAATATTATTTTAAGTCGGTGGCTAGCTCAGGAAATGAAATAACACTGGAAATCAAATTACAGAAAGAACCGTGAGAGTTGGGGTAAGAGGGTCAAGGCTAAACGGGTACTTTTGCCCTTGAGTTTGACCCAAAAATGTAATTTCGCCCCTCGTCGAAAAGTGCACTCAATGTGGCCCTCCAGTCCATGAAATCGATTAAATTGGCCCTTTGACCGACGTTGACTGTTACGGTGCTGACGTGGCAGTTAACGGTGATGATGTGGCAGTCCGTGATGCTGACGTGGTGGTCAACGATGTTGACGTGGCAGTACACGTGGGATGATGACGTGGTAGGAGGGCGGAATTGATTATTTTAACCGAATTCAAAGGCATAATTGATTTTCTTCCTGAGTTAGGGGCATAATTAAAAGTTCGATAACTTATTTAATCTTTAAGCTAAAAAAATAAAAACTATTAATATTTAAATAATATTTAAATATTCATAAAATATTTAAAAAATAAAAACACCATAATGAATTAAATATAAGTAAAAACATTAAAGTTATAAATATAAAAAATATTTATAAACCATTAGAGAATCTTTCGATTGTTTCTCGTTATGCTACGCGTACTAATGTTCCTTGAATATATTTCAATTGAGACATCCTTGTATTAAAGTATTAATAAAGCCAAAATTCTCTTTCATTTCTGTACATCAAATATTAATGAGCATCAATTTGATGTAAAAAAGCAGGAAAAATTGAATTCTATTGTTACTCTAGTACAATGTTGATTCTACTAAAAAAATCTAACGAATAGTAATACTCAAAATGACGAAGTCGAATTTTTCTCTCGATAAAAGTGTTTAATTTTTTAATAATTTATTAAAAAATATTATTAAGTTTTTAGATTAAATTTTCTTTTTTAATTCATAATATATTTTAATTTTTTATATAATTTTTATTTTCAGTAACTTTTAGAATATTTTATTTATTTATATTAACTTTATGAATTTTTATAAAATAAATTGAAGAATATTTTGATCTTTTGTAAGAGTCTTCACTTTGTTTTTTTTTAAATTATTCTCACTTGATAAATTTATTTATCTAGTTTTAATATTTTAAAATTTTAATAATTTCATAAATTCTTATTTTTCAACTTAAATATTAAATAAATTATCGAACTTTTAATTAAAATCAATTATGCCCCTAAACTCAGGAAAAAAAATCAATTATGCCCTCGAATTCAGTTAAAATAATCAATTCAGCCCCTCCTGCCACGTCAACATCCCACGTGTACTGCCACGTCAGCATCATGGATTGCCACGTCATCACCGTTAACTGCCACGTCAGCACCGTAACGGTCAACGTCGGTCAAATGGTCAATTTGATCGATTTCATGAACTGGAGGGCCACATTGAGTGCACTTTTCGACGAGGGGCGAAATTACATTTTTTTGGTCGAACTCAGGGGTAAAAGTACCCCTTTAGCCGAGGGTCAAAGTCGTGGTTTGACGTCATGACATACAAACGTGTCCAATATTTTGTTTGTATTTTAATTAAAACTCACACATTAACGACCTAAAAAAGAAAGTTGAACAAATATTATTTTTATTGTTCTCGTAGTAAAAGATATGTAATTTATTCAGGTGACTTGAATTCGAGTACCGAAAACGCATAATGCGTGCCTTATTAAAAAAGACTAAAAAATTAAAAAAATACTATTCTTATATCATATCAACATATTCAAAAAAAAATTCAAACTTACATAATGCATGACATCAATTTCCACACAACTAATGAACTAATTATGAATCATATGTGGCTGCCAGTGGATATTCACCATTCAAATTTACTACTTTAGACTCAAACCAATTAATTATTCAGATTAAATTATTAGATGACTTAGTTAATTGATTCGACCGTTCAAATGTGATAACTTGACAACAAATAAAAATATATGTGGTTTAATTAAAATATATTTTTATTGAATTTAGTTTAGACATTTAAATATATTATTTAATTGAAAGCGTTCAAATTATATTTTTTTGTTTGCTTGGTGTCTATAGTTTTTTTTTGACAAAATAAACTGTTAAATTTTTCTCATCCAATGAATACATGACATGTGACTTGTTTTTTTTAATTTCATTTAATTTAAAAAATTTCAATTTTATAAAAAAATCCAATAATTCTCATTTTCTTCATAAGCCACTAAATCTCTAATCGTCAATCCTCAAATCTTTAAACTCATCCTCTACAGTACCAAATTAACCACTACCACCCACCTTTTTCGTCGTCTAATTTCCATTACCGACAACCTCTATATTTCATCACCACAAGTCGACGAATGAGGTTTCAATTGAATGTTGAATAATGAATGTGAAACGGGTTTCACAAATGACGAATGCGGCAAATGAATGAACAACAACTGAGCTCTGCGACTCTTTCGATAAAAGAAAGAGATTTCATTGCGACGGCGACAACGGCATATTTCTGACTATGGAGGATTTGATGTTATTTTGAAGAAAAAAATAAGAGTTTCAGTTTTTTCTTTTTCTTGAAATTAGGTTTTTAATTACATATGCCAGTTCTCATCATTTGATTGAAAGAAAAAAATATTAAATTGTTTTTAATTAAAAACAGGACCAAATTGAACAACAATGGTTAAAATTATTGAAAATTTTAAATTAAGATTAAATTGATTGAATGTGTAAATATGAAAGATTAAATATGTTATTGTAAAAAAAATTGCAACTGCCACATCACCCACCTAACAGTTAACGACTATGTTGTCATTTTATAACAAAAACTAAAATTTAATGTCTATTGTGTAATTCTTGCAAACTTAGTGGCTATTTTATATTTTTTTGGATAGTTTAGTGTTCATTTGTAGGCATGTTCATTGTTGGGTACATGGTTCATCCGGGTACCTCATTCCTCGGCTCGTGTCTCGGCCTATTAAATTCGGGTACCCGAGTACTTTGGTACTCGCCTATTTTTTTAAATCATTTAATTTTATAAAAATGTACATATATAATAAAAGTTTGAATTATATAATCCCACCATAGAGTTTAAGATCTAAATTATTAAACACAAACAACATTAAAATTAAAAAACAATATAGTTCTAGAATAAAAAAAAGCAATGCTAATTTTAAAATCATTAAGCTAATCAAAGAATTGAGCAGTAAATAAATCAAATTAACCCATAACAGAAATTTAAATTTTTTCAAACAATGTGTGCAAAGGAAAGTTCATAATTAGGGCAGTTCTGCTATGAGACGGTTAATATACGGCGTGACCGGTTAAATAGGTGATCTATTAAAATAATAAAATAGGTAAAATTACTTATTTTGTTGATAAGAGTATCAACATATTAGGTAGCACCTATTATGTTATTAAAGTTTAAGCTGATGGAGCCTTGGAAAGTATCTAGAGGTGGCAATCGGGTCATTCGGTTTGGTTCGGGTCATTTCGGGTCATTTCGGGTCTATCTAGAATCATTTTAGATTTGGTTCGGGTCGGTTCGGTTCAGGTTCGAGTCTAATTCGGGTATGTGATGAGTCGGATTCAGTTCGGGTATTGGATCGGGTCAAAATCGGATCGGTTGTTTTCGGGTCGGGTCAATATCGGATCGGTTGCTTTCGGTTCGGGTCAAAATCGGGTCGTTCGGGTCGGGTCAATTTCGGGTCGGGTCAACATTTAAATTTTTGGGTCAATTCGATTTGAGTTGGGTTAAAGGTTTGACGTTTAGTATTTATGGTTTAGTTTAGAGTTATTGGTGTATGAGATTAATTCTGACTCAACTTGTTAATCTATGCATTTGAATTTGATTAAATATTTAAATCAAAGCTTCATGTATCCATATCAAATTTTTTGTATAATTATATTAAATCAAAGTTTATTATATATAATAATAATAATAATAATAATAATAATAATAATAATAATAATAATAATAATAATAATGTTTGAAATGAATTAATTTATTAAATTTAAGATCTAATTGAGCTAACTAAAATTTAAAAACATAAATCACGTACATAATTAAAATAATTCTAAAACTAAATGTGAAATTTCAATTAAATTATTCTAAATTGAAACTCAATTAAATTAAGAAAAAGAAAAAGAGAAAGACAATTGGTAAAAATAGAGAGGGAAAAGACAAAATTTTGGAGGGAAATAAGCCACCAATTTTTTAAGCTAGATTGAAAAAAAAGACAATTGGAAAAAATAGAGAGAGAAAAGGCAAAATTTTGGAGGAAAATAAGCCAACAATTTTTTAAGATAGAGATTAATTACTTTTTAGGTCATGTTGCATTTAAAATGTTACATTTTAGTCAACTTTAAGTTTTAGTTTAATTTAATTTAGTCACAAGTATCCCCACGTTTTAGACTTCGGATATAGAAATCCCCTCCCCGTAGTGATATTTAGTCTCTAAAAATTTACTTTTAGTTGAAATTAACTAATCTTTGTAATTTAGTCTATTAATTTAATATAATGATATTTTCGTTCATTTTAATTTCTAAGATTTATTTTTTAGCCAAAATTGACCCCTATTTATTTATATGGTATAATTATAAAATTGGTCATTGGACTCTCAAATTTCTCCACTTCCAAATTGTCAATTTAGTCCACAATTTCAATTTTATGCTATATTTTATGGTGAAATTATAAAATTGGTCACCAAGATCTCAAATTTCTATACTTCATTTTATTATTTATTATATTGTTAAAATAGATATTCGGGTTAAAATCGGGTCTAAATTGGGTTAAAATCGAGTCGATATTCGGTTCAGCTTTCGGTTCGGGTAACATTCGGTTCGGGTCCATTTCGGTTCAACAAAAAATTTCGGTTCGGGTTCGGTTCGGTTTATTTCGGGTTTCGGGTCAACTTCGGATCATCATGTTTGGGTCAAAATCGGGTTTCGATTCGGGTAATTTGGTTCGGGTCTCGTGTGAAGTTTGCCAAGTCTAAAAGTATCTATACTTTTTGAGTAAATTATTTATTTTGTTGATACTTTTGAGTAAATTACTTATTTTGTTGATACTTTCGAAAGTATCTATACTTTTTTTTAAAAGTATCGATACCTTTTTAAAAAGCAATGTAACCGGTTGCAATGTGGCTCGAAAGTATCTATACTTTTTTAAAAAGCATTGTAACTGGTTGCATAAAAGTATAGATACTTTCGAACCACATTGCAACCGGTTACATTGCTTTTTTAAAAAGTATCGATACTTTTTGAGTAAATTACTTATTTTGTTGATACTTTCGAAAGTATTTATACTTTTTTTAAAAGTATCGATACTTTTTTAAAAAGCAATGTAACTGGTTGCAATGTGGCTCGAAAGTATCTATACTTTTTTTAAAAAACATTGTAACCGGTTGCATAAAAGTATAGATACTTTTGAGCCACATTACAACCGGTTACATTGCTTTTAAAAAAAAGTATCGATACTTTTAAAAAGTATAGATACTTTCGAAAGTATCAACAAAATAAGTAATTTACTCAAAAGTATCAACAAAATAAGTAATTTACTCAAAAAGTACAGATACTTTCCAAGGCCCCATCAGCTTAAACTTTAATAACATAATAGATGCTACCTAATATGTTGATACTCTTATCAACAAAATAAGTAATTTTACCTATTTTGTTATCGTCGGATTTCCAAGGCCCCATCAGCTTAAACTTTAATAACATAATAGGCACTACCTAATATGTTGATACTCTTATCAACAAAATAAGTAATTTTACCTATTTTGTTATCGTCAGATTTCCAAGGCCCCATCAGCTTAAACTTTAATAACGTAATATGCGCTACCTAATATGTTGATACTCTTATCAACAAAATAAGTAATTTTATCTATTTTGTTATCGTCGGATTTTCAAGGTCCCATCAGCTTAAACTTTAATAACATAATAGGCGCTACCTAATATGTTGATACTCTTATCAACAAAATAAGTAATTTTACCTATTTTGTTATGTTTATATCGATACCTACCGATAACTTATGTTTGTCAGTTACCAATTTTTTTTTAATATTTCTTCATGTTTTCTACCGGATACATTATATTATATCAACATATCCGGTAGCGCTTTATCTATTTTGTTACTTATCTTATAATATTTTCGGTAACGCCGTTTCTTAACCGTATATTAGTTCCCCTTTCCTTAGAATTTCCCCCATAATTATGGTTAGGAGGACTTAGGAAGTTTAAGAAATTACATGTGCCGAGTCTGCAGACTGCAGAGTGCAGTGTTTGATGTTGTTTGCGCTTGGCTACTGCTGGACGTCGAACGGAGAGAGCGACGGGCGATGGGAGAGCGACGAAAGAGAGAGAGAACCGACCGACGAACGGCAAATTGACGGTACACTGAACGGCAAGTCGATAGAGGAGGAAGTGAGGAGCTGTCTGATGTCTGATTTTTTAGGAATTTTAAGTTGAGATTTGGGGGGGGGGGGGGGGGGGGATGTGAGAAGTCGTGTTTTGTTTAGGCAGGTAAGTAAATATCCGTTTTTTAATTTTAATTAAAATATATATTTAATTAATTATAATATAATATATTATCGGGTCGTTAGGTACTCGACGAGTACTATATTTTCGGCCCAAGCCTGACTCGAGTACCCGAGATAGTTATCGGGCTGGGTACCCGACTCGAGAAAAAAATAATCTTAAAATTACCCGCCCATTTAGTATCGGGTCGTCAAGTAATTGAGCCGGATCAATTGGGTCGGGTAATTTTGAGCACCCCTATTCATTTGTACTTTACGCTATATTTAATAAGCAAGGCAAAATAGCTCATCCCCTTGTGTCCTGGTGGCAAAGGTTGATGTTCATCATCCCTCTGGACCCGGGTTCGAGCACCAGTAATGTATGTTGTGTGTGTCATTTTTGAAAAAATTTAAAAAAGTTGAACATGTGATACCCCAACATATTAAAAAAAATAAGCAAGTTAAAATAACATTTCTTTTCCAGTTAGAAACCAACTTCGGTCCTTAGGCTTTGCTTTTGGTTTTTGCTACACTTTTTATCAAGAGTTTTTTTTTTTTAATATTAGCTTAATAATGAATTTATAAAAAATGATTATAATTAAAAAAGTATATTTAAAAATAATTTAAATAACATATTAACTCTTTTTTAGAAAAAGAAAGTTAAATAATTCTTAACTAATACATATAAATACCCATTAACAGTCATTTGTTTTTTATTTACTTTCACACAATTTTCTTAAAATATCCACAATTACTCCTTATAAGTTTTTCATTCTAATTTCATGCTCAATTATGCGTAGAGGTGGCAATCGGGTCGTTCGGTTCGGGTCGTTTCAGTTCGGGTTATTTCGGGTCTATCTAGAATCGGTTTAGATTCAGTTCGGGTTTAATTCGGGTCTGTGATGAGTCGAATCCGGTTCGGGTATTGGATAATGTCAAAATTGGATCGGTTGCTTTCGGGTCGGGTCAATATCGGATCGGTCGCTTTCGGTTCGGGTCAATATCGGGTCGTTCGTTCGATTTCGGTTCGGGTCAACATTTGAATTTTTGGGTCAATTCGGTTTGAGTTAAGTTTAGGATTTGAGGTTTAGTATTTATGATTTAGTTTAGAGTTATTGGTGTATGAGATTAATTTTGATTCAACTTGTTAATCTATGCATTTGAATTTAATTAAATATTTAAATCAAAGCTTCATGTATCCATATTAAAATTTTGTGTATAATTATATTAAATTAAAGTTTAATAATAATAATAATAATAATAATAATTGAAATGAATTAATTTATTAAACTTATGATCTAATTAAGCTAATTAAAATCTAGAAGCATAAATCACAGACATAATTAAAATAATTATAAAACTAAATGTATAATTTCAATTAAATTAATCTAAATTGAAACTCAATTAAATTAATAAAAAGAAAAATGAAAAGAGAATGACAATTGGTAAAAATAGAGAGGTAAAAGACAAAATTTTGGAGGGAAATAAACCATCAATTTTTAAGCTAGATTGAAAAAAAGAAAAAGACAATTGGTAAAAATAGAGAGGGACAAGACAAAATTTTGGAGGGAAATAAGCCACCAATTATTTAAACTAGAGATTAATTACTTTTAGGTCATGTTGCATTTAAAATGTTACATTTTAGTCAACTTTAAGTTTTAGTTTAATTTAATTTAGTCACAAGTATCCCCACGGTTTAGACTTCGGATATAGAAATCCCCTCCCCGTAGTGATATTTAGTCTCTAAAAATTTACTTTTAGTTAAAATTAACTAATCTTTATAATTTAGTCTATTAATTTAATATAATGATATTTTTATTCATTTTAATTTCTAAAATTTAATTTTTAGCCAAAATTAACCCCTATTTATTTATATGGTTAATTATGAAATTGGTCATTGGACTCTCAAATTTCTCCACTTCCAAATTATCAATTTAGTCCACAATTTCAGTTTTATGCTATATTTTATGGTGAAATTATAAAATTGGTCACCAAGCTCTTAAATTTCTCTACTTTTAAATTGTCAAGATGGTCTCTAATTCCAGTTTTAGCTATATTTTATGGTAAGATTGTAAAAATTGTCTCTAATTTCAGTTTATGGTTTAGGCCTTAGTGTTAATGGTTTAGGGTTATTGATTTTAGATTAATTTTTATGGCTTAAATGCTAACATTTTAGGTTTTTAGGGCTTAGTGTTAATGATTTAGGGTTTATGGTTTAGTTTAAGGTTATTGTTTCATGAGATTAATTTCTATGGCTTAAGGTTTATTGTTTAGGATTTATGGCTTAAGATTAAATATTGAGAGAGAAAACAATACATTAAAATTCTAAATTTAAAAATTAGTAGAGATAAAAGTTTTATTTAATTAATATTTAAACGTAAAATGACATAAAATGTTATTATACCACAACTTTGACAAGAACAACGGTCTCTTCCATGGTATAGTACAAAAGATAATAAAACACACTTTATTTTATTATTTATTATATTGTTAAAAATAGATAATATTAAAAATAAATTATTCATTTATTTTACCTTAATTTTCGGGTTAAAATCGTGTCGATATTCGGTTCAGTTTTCGGTTCGGGTCCATTTCGGTTCAACAAAAATTTCGGTTCGGCTTCGCTTCGCTTCGGTTTATTTCGGGTCAAAATCGAGTCTCGGTTCAGGTAATTCGGTTCGGATTTCAGGTCTCGGGTCAAGTTTGTCAAGTCTAATTATGCGTGTCTTTTAATATTTTTTTTCATTCTCAAACAAATATAAACGAATGGATGATCATAATATATGTATCTAATTTATAATAATTCTGGACTTGACATACACCAAAATAAATTTAGAATAACAATTTACAGATAGTATATACATGATATAACTTAAATACATACATGATCCCAACAAGTGGTCATAATGAAAAAATAGAGGATGTTCATCCCAAGAGACTTGGGTTCAATCATGATGTATGTAAGGTATGTGTGCATTGTGAAACGGTTAAAAATATTTATGAACGGATACTATTTTATAATCACTTTTAGACGATTAAAAAAATACATGCCTAAACCAACGGCAAATCTAGATTATAATAACTTTAGACACCACTCACATTAAAATAAGTTTAGAATAACAATCTACGTATGATACACGCATGATACAATTTGAATCTATACCTAAACTAATGGCAAAACTTCTTAAATTGGGTGCGTTTGGCAGAAATATCTCTTCCTATGTACCCTTGGCATGGCATGGGCACCAAATCACATGTAATGTATTAAAAAATAGGGTAAAATAGTGTAAGAAACTTTAAATTTTTGAAAAGAAAAATTAATTAAGTCTTTGAATTATTTTGTATTAAATTAAAATTTTAAACTAAAAAAAGAATAACCATATTTATAATAAGAATAATGTTGAACTAAAGTTTTTTAAACATCATTCTCGATGTTAGGCGACTACAGACTAGCTTAACTACAAGAATAATGTTGATTTTGTGTAACTCTATGCTTATGTTACCTAACATCGAGAATGATCGTAGGATATAAGTATGTATTTGGGTAGGTGGAAGGGGTTGTGCCCCCAACTCCAAAAAAAACATTCAATTGATTCTTAATATTGAATGCTCCATTAGGTCAAAATTTCCACTTATACCCTCATAACACTCCTATAAATAGGGAGTAAACCTTTTAAGTTTTACGCAACTCAAAACCACAGAAATTTTTTATTGTTTTACTCTATGAATTTTACAAGTGGTTTTCGGTGATAGGCGAAGGCAAGGGTCAGTTCGTGATCTCCATAGTAGTGCAACTGTGGCTGATCTTATGTTGTTGTATCCTGGGAGACAGACGACCAATGAACTCGAGCACCATAGGAGTGGCCGAAAATCTGTCTTAAGGAAACTGCGTTCGTGCAGGCCTCAACACGTTTCTTTTGGTTTCAAATCGGTTTGATTTATATATTGTTGTATTGTTCTTAATTTTGTACTGTTCGTTTAAATAATACTATTTATCTTATTATTTATTCTTGGATTAACGCCTATTTTCTAACAATCTTAAGACAGATTCTCAGTTTTAATCCAAGACGAACAGATTATTGTATCTAAAGCAATGATTCACACGATGAGGAAATTTTCACGCATATAAAAAGTGAATGCCCAAAGACAAGAAACGTTGAGATCACCAATACCATGGATTCAACACGATGCAAGCGGTATTTCTTGAGATAGAACATTTGAATATTTGATTAGTAAGGTAATTTAAATATTCCTTAATAAGTTTTTTTGTTTATATGACTTTTTTTAAAACCATAAATTATGGTATTAGTAAGGTAATATTCCATATTAAATTTTGACTTTTAATATGGTATGATTTATGTCATAATTATACTTTTTTATGACATTGTTAAGGTAATAATGTAATATTCCTTAAACATTTTTTACATTAATATTAAATAATAAATATGGCATTCAATATGAAAATATGGTAACTTTATAACCTTATATGCCAACCTTTCTTGGAATGGAAATAAAAATTTTAAATATATATTTGCATATATTGTTAAGATAAAGTTTTAAATTTGGTAATATTTTTGGTAATATTATTATGATAGTGTTACCTTATAATGTGGACATTTTAAATATGACATGTATATAAATTATACTTTGTCACATTTTTTGTCTTAATTGTGATCCTTTGTATTTTTGGAAATTATGTGGATTTTATTTTGTACTAACAATTTCTTTTGAGAAATTTTATAGAGACGAACAAAATATTCAAGCGAAATCGTGATTTGTTGTGGAAACAAAGATCTCGTAAATAATTCGTTTCAGGAATTAATTTCTGCCGTTTTAACGGATTTACGTGATCTTTCCAAAACAAGAATAAAAAAAATTAAAGGATCAATTCCTTTGATTTTGTTGCCTTGATATCTTTGGTTTGGGTTTTAGTGCTACTAATCCCAATATTTAACAAAAGATATATGAGAAATAAATCACTGAATTTATTTCTTCGTTAGAATCTTGTGTTGATTCTAATTTTGGAAAAGGAAATAAATCATTGAATTTATTTTCAAGAGAATCTTGTATGATTCTAACGTTGCAAGGAAAATAAATCATTGAATTTATTTCCATAAGAATCAAGTATGATTCAATTTTTGTAAAAGGAAATAAATCATTAAATTTATTTCTATGCTAGAATCATGCGTTGATTCTAACTTGTTAAGAAAAATAAATTATCAAATTTATTTCCGTAAGAATCAAATATGATTAAATTTGTGTAAAATAAAATAAATTATTAAATTTATTTTATGTACTAGAATCATATGTTGATTCTAACTTGTTAAGGGAAATAAATTGTTGGATTTAATTTCGTGAGAATCTAGAATGATTCAACCTTGAAATAAATTGGTGAATTTATTTTGAAAAAAAATAACTCAAATTTATTATCAAGTATGATTTTATTTTGGAAATAAATTGGTGAATTTATTTCGGAAAGTAACATTGGTTACCAAATTTAGAGCGTTGATTCTGACTGAGGTCTCGAATCAAAGCATAGAAGAACTTGATTCTCTATGTCAAAATTAAATTCTTAAAGCCTATTCTGATGCATGATATGAAGTGCACAGTGTTTAAAAATGGCTAAAGAATCGAGAGGGTCGTTGGACCATAAATGGAAGATTCCAAATTGTTGTGAATCAAAGGTAGTGATTGCGATTGATCATCCATGCTTGGATGATTTCAAGAATAAAATCCATAAACGGTGATTGAAAAAAAATTTAAAAATGCATGTCTAGGATTGGTTCTTTGAGAGACTTGGTATTTAAGCGTGCCTAGTGCACCACCTCTCTTTCATAAGTTACCTACCTGGTGCATTGTTTATTATTGTTCTTTCTATTAATACCGTGTGAACTTTTGTTTGAGGTTTAGTTTACTAAATCTCTGTCGTCTAACAAAAGTTAGAAATTATGTTTTTGTTTCTGGTTTTAGTCTTTGACTAAATTCCTAACGTTTAACAGATTCATAACTTTTGGTTCTGGATTGTGTCTACGTGACACAATGGAAAAATCAGTGAAATTTATTGGAAAAAAATTTCATACATGACAACAAAAGATGTTGCATAATTGACCATGATAAACCTAGTTAAATATCTGAAGGATGATCCTCCTATTATTAGAGAGGATAAGGTAAATATTTTTACCACCTTCAAATGTTACTAAGGTAAATATTGCTAAGATATATATTATCATGGCAAACGTAGTAGAAGTCAAAAACGACTTCAAACCGTAAATTAGACGGTGTGTTCAAGAAGCAAAATTTCATAGAAAAAATGCTTCAATTTCCATAAGATGAGGAACAAGCCTTCGGACTATAGACTTTCAAACGAGGGCAATGTTATTGCCATAACAATTGATATGACAACATATTGGTTGAAGGAATATGTTTGTTACCTTCATTGATGATAGCACAAAAATAATGTAAAGATGAAGCTATAGTGAAAATTGTTCTCTATGAGCATGATGTTGAATCCCAAACTTAATTAAAAGTTTAAGATGAGGAGAAGCTCTATATGAGTAACGTTGGTACTATAATGTGCCTAACATGTGGGGGAAGCTGTTCTATAAGCTAATTACCTTTTAAACAAGATTCCCCGTAATTAAAGAGACTAGACACCATATAAGTTATGAAAGGTAATTAAACCTTCCTACAACTACTTGAAAATGTAGGGGTGTCTTGCAAAAATAATGACCCATTACTAAAGCAACTGAGAATAGATCCCTAAAAATTGTGGATTTTATTTTTATTGGCTATATAGAACATAACAATGTATATCGATTTCTTGTGTATGAATCGAAGAACCTTGAGATTCACAAACATACGATAATGGAAGATGTATTCCCTTGTAAAGCTAGGGAAGTTGGTCAAAGTTCAATGAAACGAACTTCGAAGATTATCGATAAAGATGACTCAAATGATCAACAAGGGTTTGAACTTGAAATAGAGCCGCAAAGAAGTAAATGAGCAAGGGTAGAAAAATTCTTTGGATCATTTTTCTAAACTTTATGTTAGAGGTTGAATCTCAAACGTATAATGATGTTATACATTCATCTGAAAGCATCTTATGAAAGGATGTCATTAAGAGTGAAATTGATTCCATCATGCAAAACCATACGTGGGAATTAGTGGATCTTTCTCTGTAAATTAAACCACTAAGTTTTGAATGAATTTTCAAATGGAAAATGAAAGTAGATGGAACAATTGATAAGTATAAGGCCATATTGGTAATTAAAGGTTACCGAATGCCTTGACTATTTCGATGCATAATCTCATGTATCAAGGATAACCTCCATAAGTATGATACTTACAATTGTCGCTTTGCGAAATCTAGACGTACATCGAATAGATGTTAAAAGAGCTTTTCTAAATGAAGATCTTGATGAAGAAATATACATGGAACAACCTGAGGGTTATGTAGTTTCAAGTCAAGAGAGAAAAGTATGTGGGTTGGTGAAGTCCTTGTATAGACTTAAACAAGCACCAAAGTAAAGACGTGGGAAGTTCGATAATGTCATGATGACAAACGACTTCAAGATAATTGAGTGTGACAAATGTGTATATGTCAAAACTACTAACATTGGATATATTATTCTATGTTTGTATGTTAATAACATATTCATTGTTGGAAGCAACAATAAAATGGTAAACGTACCAAAGACTTGTCAAATTCAAGATTGGCATGAAAAATATGAGATTAACATATTTGAGTTTGGGCATCCAAATCAAACGATCACTTGAAGGTCTCATATTGACGTAGTCACACTACGCGGACAAGAGAAGTTTGGCAAGGATGTTTCCGGCATAGCCAGAACTCCAATAAATATATGCCAACTTTTGTCCAAGAACAAAGACCAAAGTGTTGACCAAGTAGATTCAATAGACCAGATATTGTTTCTACTATGAGCAGTTCAAGTAGATTCACAAGCAATTCAAGTGAAAATCACTGAAAAGTAATTGTGAGGGCATTGAGATATCTTAGATATACTCGAGATTATGAATTGCATTATTCCAGAGATTCTTCTATTTAGAAGGATACTCCGATGCGATTAGATATCTAGTATTCAAGATATCAAAGGCATAAGTGGATATGTCTTCACTTTGGGAGGAGGAACCGTGTCATGGAAATCTTCAAGAAAAATGGTTAAAATCAAATCCATAATAGAATCTGATTTTGAAGTTCTAGACAAGTCTAGAAAACAAGTCGAATAGCTTTAGAAATTTCTTGGAGGATATTCCTGAACGACCAAAGCCAATGCCCACAATAGGTAGGACATAGAGCTTTGTGTATAATGGTAAGTCGAGACATGTGCGTTGTCGACATAATATCGTTAGACAACTGATCTCAAATGAAGTTATCTCTATTGATTTTTTGAAATCAAAAAATAACGTTGTGAATCCATTAACCAAAGGGTTAAATTGAGATCAAGTTGAGAAAACATCTAAAGGAATGAGACTAAAGCCCATGTAAATTTAAGGTGCTATGTGAAGGAAAACCCTACCTAGTTGACTGGAGATCCCAAGATCTAGGTTCAAAGGGACAACCTAATTGCATAGACCTGTGCGGTCACTGTAGGGGCTCTTATCCCCAAGTCCATTCCTATGATGTAAACGGTGATCAAAGTGGTTTAGGCTAAGCAATGCTTTTAATGACCATTGTGTGCTTTTGTGAGTCAAGCAACATAAGTCACCTATGTGAGAGTGAAGTGGGGCCGCTTCAATGAGACTATTGGGCATAGTTCTTTCAAACTCTTGCAGAACCAGGCGATGTCCACGGCCATATGGACATACCCATGAGAACTAATACTCTTGTCAGAGATGTAGTTGTGTGAAGTATATCATCGTTTACACAAACGGCAGAACAGTTCAAGGACATTACGTCTACTGGTCAGCTAGTAAAGTAAATATACTTTCACAAGGGAAGGTTCAAGGGTGGACACCTGCCTATCCTATGCAGCTATCGATCGTAGAATCTATCACCACATCGAGTCAAAATGTTTTTGATTAAATCAATTTCATTCATGTGGGGGATTGTTGGAAAATTTTGATAATTTTGGAGCTTTGAATAAGAAATTGATTCAAATGTTGTTGAGGAAAATGTGGAACCATTTGTTGGTTCGTAAATGTGCAGACGTGCACGACGTGGGTAACGCAAATGTCTGAACCGGTCTGGTCCTTCGTGGGCTTGCAGATATTTTGACCCAAATTTAAAATGAATTTTCCTCAAATAAAAGCATAAAATTTGCCAAATTTTATCTTGGAATTAAAAGGGTAAATATTAGAAGTTACCTTTAATTCAAATAATAATTTTGGAAATTGCTTTATAGGAGAATCAATTGATTCTCAATATTGAATGCTCCATTAGGTCAAAATTTCCACTTATACCCTCATGACACTCCTATAAATAGGGAGTAAACCTTTTAAGTTTTACGCAACTCAAAACCACAGAAAATTTTTATTGTTTTACTCTATGAATTTTACAAGTGGTTTTCGGTGATAGGCGAAGGCAAGGGTCAGTTCGTGATCTCCATAGTAGTGCAACTATGGCTGATCTTATGTTGTTGTATCCTGGGAGACAGACGACCAATGAACTTGAGCACCATAGGAGTGGCCGAAAATCTGTCTTAAGGAAACTGCGTTCGTGCAGGCCTCAACACGTTTCTTTTGGTTTCAAATCGGTTTGATTTATATATTGTTGTATTGTTCTTAATTTTGTACTGTTCGTTTAAATAATACTATTTATCTTATTATTTATTCTTGGATTAACGCCTATTTTCTAACAACTCTATGCTTATGTTACCTAACATCGAGAATGATCGTAGGATATAAGTATGTATTTGGGTAGGTGGAAGGGGTTGTGCCCTCAACTCCAAAAAAAACCTTCAATTTATATAATAAATTTTAAAAAATATATGGGATATTTATAAATTGCTCCCTATAATTTTAAAAATCATGTTTTCTTCTCAAGTTAGTATTTTGTCTCTATCCATGTATCAATTTCACATTTTTCATGCGTTAAAATAATTAGATCACTCTTCTAGAGCCGCTAATTTAATTTCTCTAAATTTGTGTCTGAATTTAAGTGTTTGTTTACTCAGTGGTAAATTTTCATTGTAATTTTGAATATTTTTTTATTTAATAAAATTAGTGGATTCAATTTCAAAAAAATAATAATTTGATCATTCTATGTTTAATTATGTTCAGGTCGCTAGGATGTTTGTTAGAGGATGAAAATTGTTATTATCCCAATTAAAAAACATGTTATCAATTTTGTTTGTATTTAATGGCGAACGATTTGATCAATATTAAAAATTTAAATTTCTTGTTCGGTAATAAAAATAAAAGTAACTCCTTAATTTAGTAAACAATAAAATATTATACTTAATTTTTTATACATTTTCTTTTCTCAAAATTTTATAATCTATTTTTCATTTGATAAGAGAAATTACTTTCCCAAGATAAATGGTGAGATTGCAACGGGAACCGGTTTTATCTTGATTCGGTTTTTTTTTTTCAACCAATGCATTTTGACTAGTGTTAAAATCGTTAACAAAAAGAGTAGAAACATTCGTGGGAATAAAGTGAAGAACGGCTGCTCTACAGGAGCGGCTACTAATGCGCCACGTAGAAACCTTGGGTTGTTGAGGTCTGGCGTTGGCACCGTTACGCCACGCTCCTTCCTTCCCCTTCCGCTTCCCAAAATATATTCTCAAAAAACACCCTTTCCACTTTCCACCGTTGCACAAAGAAACAACGTAAAAGGGAAAAAAAAGAAGCGAAGATGGCGTCGTTTGATCAAGCACCGCCCGGTGACTCAAAGTCCGGAGAGAAGATTTTCAAGACCAAGTGTGCTCAGTGCCACACCGTGGAAAAAGGCGCCGGTCACAAGCAAGGTTGCCGATGCTTTTCATTTTCATTTTCATTTTGGAATCGGTATAATATAATCTGATTTTAATCGGAATTTTATTCTGATTGATTACATAAATATGTTGCAGGACCTAATCTTAACGGTCTGTTTGGACGGCAATCGGGTACCGCTCCAGGTTATTCGTACTCCGCTGCTAATAAGAACATGGCCGTGATTTGGCAGGAGAAAACTTTGTATGATTACCTTCTCAATCCTAAGAAGGTAATTCACTTCTCTCAAAGTCTCATTTTCGTCGTTGTTTTCTAATGATCTGCCTAATTTTTATTGGTAATAAGTATTCTCTTGCTCTTTGTTTCTCAATCTTATGGTGGGAGAAGTGTGATTCGGTTCTTGCTCTGTGCTTTCCTGATTTTGTCAATAGAAAGAAGATTAATAATCATTAGCTGGATTTTTCCCATTTTCTTATGGTTTAGTGAAGTAATAGCCTAGTTTGATCTGTGGTGGAATTGAGGACCTATGTATGGATGATGATTTGATATTGGTATACTAGATCATTAAAAAACACTTTTGAGCAAAATTATTCATTTGTTCTTATTTATATTACCAATTCTTTTATATTTTTAAAAACAATATCTAAAATAGACATTCTATGTATTTAAAAGCACTTTTGCCAGCAATACCAAAGAACTTTTCCACCGCACTTCTCAAAAGCAATGTCAAACTGATCGAATGTGTAGTTACGGAAAATAAAGAGTTTGGATAACGTAGCTGAGGACTTGTGGGAAGCTAGGGACTGCCATTCAGTAATGTTGTTACTCACCTGTGAAATTGATTTTTTATGTTAGAATCAGAGGTATTCTGTTGAGTTTATTAGGATAATAGTTTTTGTTGTTTCCGATTTGGTTGTTTGTTATTATCAAATCTCTTACCGGAAAGTAACCTAATAATTTACGTATTGATAACGTATTTGTCATTTTTCAAATCATAATCCTGTTTAACATGTTTTATATATTGTATATAAATCATGTAATGTTAACAAATCATAGTATATAGATTTCATACATTTGTGTATGTTGGAAATCAGCAGCTACAAGTATTACTCACAGGGTGCAATTTTGTGTGCAGTACATCCCTGGAACAAAAATGGTTTTCCCTGGATTGAAGAAGCCACAGGAACGTGCTGATCTCATTGCATATTTGAAGGAATCTACGGCTTAAATGGGTTTCCAACCAGCACTTTTGCTTTTTTACTATTCCATTTTGCAGTCGTTAGAGATTGTTTCTCAGAACAAGGATATAATAAAGTAGACCTTCAAGGTCAGCCATGCGAGCATTCATTCATTCTTGGTAATTGTTTTATTCGAGAATAGTTTGCCATTGCTGGCAAATGTAAGCCCCTTTTCAATCACATTGTCACTGTACTTCCCTGAATTTCTGGTGAATTACCAGCATGCCAAACGTTTGTTTCATCTTTTTCGAACTTTTAACTAGATTCATTTCTTCTCATATTGTGTTCTATTGAGTGAAATGTTTGAATTTAGCTATGCTTTTTACGAAGCTCGAACGTACTTGTCTATACTAGGTCGGATTGTTGCCTCTGTCATTTAGGGGTGGATTTTGTATTTGGTCACAAACCTGTCAATGCATAGTTTGATCTGTTGATTTTCTATGGTTGAAGTCCGGTAGAGGAAGATAATGGTTACAGAAGTTCGTTTAAGTTCGGATGAACCTGTCGATTCTAGTTCGAACGTGAAAACATGATCTAACCCAACTTATGTTGAACATTCATTGGTGAATCGAGCTAACTTTCTTACACTTAATTATGTTTAATCGTATTTAGTTTCAGCAATTTATGTTGTTAATGGTGTGTGTGAATAAATCAAATCTGCAAATGAAGTGAACAAGGAGAGAGGTTTCCTCCTTGAAAATCCTACATGTTGCTTATGGTATACAGAGTCATCAATCTGTCCATATGGATGTTTCTTCTCCTCTGTTGAGAGTTCTGGAAATGCCAGCTATTTTCACTTCTAAAATCCAGATTTCATCCAAAGTGCATGATAAACATCATCAAATTTTATTTTAACATTGCTTGGTCAAACAATGGGGCTCATTTATTTTTAATTTCCAATTGATAGAATATCTGAAATAAAGAGGGTTAATTTTATTGATTTTTTAATTAATTGAAGATATGGATGACCAAATGTGCTATTATACCAGTCGAGTCGGAGGACCAATTTTTTTAAGTTTGGTGACCATTTTGTAACTTTTCGTAGTTGGAGGACACAACAAATAAATGCCCTATAGCTGGGGGTTTACCCTTAAAATAATTTAGTTTTAAATTTGTAGGAGTGAATCAAATATTACTCCATTCATAATCAAATGCAGAGTATTTGATTCATTTCCTTCCACCCTCTTCCCCAGTTACTCTATTAGCAAAGCTCGTTATTCACACTTGGACAACGCGTCCACTCATCCGCCGATCCGCGCCGAGTGGATACGGTCAAGTTCGTTGGCAACGTAGATGGCTCCATCAATGGAGTCCAATACTTCCAAAACTTCAAAAGAAAGGAGATTTTGTTTTTGCAGATGAAATGTATGTGCTTTCAGCCAGCAATCAGCGTGTGTCAGTTGAACTTTTGGGTAAAGACAAGATCCAAGATAAGCTAAGTCGATTTGAAGAGCTGAACAGTGCTTCAATATCCTATTTGGGTGTCACCACTCCTGGAGATCCGGCTGAAATATGTGCTTCTGTGCCAAGTGAATTGCTCTTTCTTATTTGTTTATTAGAATCTAATTGATAGACATTCTAAGTTTTAATTTGAGTGCTCAGATAATTCTTTATTGTTTTAGCTATATGTATTTGCATAAATCCTGATAGGCAAATAGTGAATTTTTGAATTTTGCTGCTTCATTCCTTTGTGTGATTCTTCCAAGCGTAATTAAGTTAAGAAGAGGCCTTGTTGAGGATTTAAAGGCATATAACTCCTTTTGCACGTGCAAAAGATGAGTGTCGTACCATAAAATTAAGGAGCATCCACCTTGAATTTACTTTTAGGTTACTAATCATTTTAGTTTAATTTGTATAGTTTTCCAGGTTAGCTTTTGCAGCTTTCGATTTGCTCTTGATGTCATGTCATTTTTGCACCTAAAACCTTGGATGCTCCTAGGATGAGAACCACTGGTTTGTAAAATGCTATATGATATTTTTTCGCAATGCATGTCTGTATGAGAGAAAAGAAATCAAGCTTATATTTTCTGATTCGTTTGTTTTCACTTCTGAATTTTAGTACATGTAGTCATCAACATTGTAAAACAATATTGAATTTACGTTTGGCAGAGAGTAGAAGTAACAAACAAGGTTACTTTTGTACATGTTCCATAAGCTTAAATAATATTTGCACCATAGAAAGAAAATTTTATGAGCATAAGTGTGATGATTCAACTGGTTGCTGCAATTCATGTGAAAGTAGCTTTATGATCTTTTCTCTGCGGGCTTAAGCACGTTAGAAAGGCAGAAAGTGAAGCTTCATGGTTTTAAGATATATTGCTTAGTTTTTTTACATTCTTTATCTGATTTTCTTATTTCTTCACATTTTAAGGCAGCTTAAACCAGTTTGTGTAAACTTTTTCTTTTTTGAGTTGTGGTATATGTTTGTTGCATTTTGCTGAATATGTTGCTTGTACAACTGTATTTATTACTTTCTTTCTTACTGGTTGCAGATTTAAAGGAGCTTGACTTGACGGGAAATTTGATTTCGGATTGGAAGGTACATGTCCTAGTTGATGCTACTTTCAACAAAGTTGTTCTTTTAGTGAACACTGGATACAACATATACATACTAAATTATCTTTTCCAGTCGTTTTGGCGTTGGTAAAATTATCATCTTTTCCACTAGAAACGAAAACACCTGATATACCCCTGGGATTTCATACCAATCCACTTTGAATGGGAAGGTCTTTTCTTTTCCCCTTCTTGTTCTCCTTAAAAAGTGGACTCAGGTTGCAGGGTGTGGTGGTTTTTGCTTTGCTCTACTTTTCCCCACTTTTTAAAATTACTATTTTTAGTCTATAAGCTATTCTAGGTATCATTTTTATACTCTTTAGCATATATACTAGATATGTATACTAAAATCATATATATATGCATGAATTTAATATATATACTTTACTTATATATATGTATATTATGTATACAAAAAAACTATATAGTTTACCTATATATATTGTTCTGCCTTAACCTTTAAGAGAATGGTCATACGTTAATGGTTATATTTACTAGTCTATTTGCACCATGCTCTTTTGCTTAGCTTACATTTGTTTGAATCAATCTTTTAATGCAGGATGTTGGCACCATATGTGAGCAGTTACCACATCTTGTAGCGCTCAATTTGTCTAATAATTTAATGACACAGAACCTGATTGGGTTGCCCCTACTAAAAGGCATCCGTGTTTTAGTTTTGAACAGTACAGGCATAAACTGGTCACAGGTGTGCTATTCTTCCTTCATTCGTAGAAGCTTTTGCAAGTTATGTGATGAGGTGTGCTTCATAAAAGTAATGAGTGGTAGTGGAACTGTTTGGAATTGGTATCATGTGCGATTAAGATTTACATGGGAATGAGGAAATTTAGAGAGAGAAAGAAAGGAATCTGTAGCTGTAAAATCCCATTAACTGAAGATTATATTTGGTATCTTTTTGACATGGCAGGTTGAAATCCTTGAACATTCATTACCAGTGATTGAGGAGTTACACCTGATGGGGAATAAAATAAGTGCCATAAAGGTATCACTTTTTAAAAAAAAATTGCTTGAAGCTTCATTCAAATTATGTCTAGAAACAACTATCACTCTAGCTGTTTTTCAATTCTTTGAGGACTTGTATACTGGTGTTCGACTAAAATAGAAAATAACCCCTTATTTATTTTCCCAGCTAAGCCCTTATATTCTAATTGCAATCAAATAAGACCTTTAACATTTGTTTATAACCAATTTGAGCCATTATTTTAATGGGAAATGCATGTTGAGATATCATTTCCGTGTGGCATAGACAGTGTGGAAAGAAATTTTGCATGTGATTTTAAGGACGTGAAAGAAATTTTGCTAAATAGCATTAATAGAAAAGGGAGAAAACGGTACGCACACATATATTAAAAGTTTTTTTTTCGTTTCTGAGGAGGATTAATGTTAGACTTGATAGGCTCGATTATCATCTTCAACCGTTGCTTGCTAAGGGGGAGAAGATGGATTTTTGGGTATTTGAGTTGGTGGCAAAAATAAAGAAATAAACACAAGAATTTAGAGTGGTTCGGCTTTCTAACCCAAAGCCTACATACACTACCTTGGAACGCCACCAAGGATTTCCCAAATTCACTAAGAATTTCGTCCTTTTTTTGGGATGAGGAGGAAACCGTTACAACGATTAAGCTATCTACTCTTAGTTTAATCAAATACTCTCTTACAAGTAAAATTCAAAGCAAACAATAAATCTTTATAATAGGCATGTGTTTGCAACTTTAAGCACTCACCCAAAACCTATACACTTGAGCAATTTTAGCTCACAAGTGTTTTGTCTATACAAGAGAATAACAATTAAACTCTAAAGACAATTTGACATCATAATGTTGTTACAATTGAAGCATTAGTCTTTCCTTGATGCTTGGAGGTCCCTTTTATACTCTTAATTGAGTTTGTAGCCGTTGAGGACCGTTAGGGTTGAATTAGAGCCGTTGGAGCATTTATTTCCCACCATAAATGCATTTCTGCAGCTTGGCGTATCGATACCATGAATCCGTATCGATACGGTACCGATAAGGAAATAGCCGTTGAGCACTTCAAGCTGGTGCGTATCGATACACTTGGCTAGCGTATCGGTACGGTCCTGCAATTTAAAAGACCGTTGGAAAAATGACCGTTAGGGGTAGTTGGGCGTATCGGTACGAGATACAACCGTATCGGTACACGAACTAGCCGTTAGCTATTTAAAACATATTGTATCGATACGGCAAAGCGTATCGGTACGTGTTTTGGCTACTGAAATTTTACTGTAGCTGAAACCCTAGGGCGTATCGATACAGTACCAGACCGTATGGGTATGAGTACTTGAAAAACACTGGTTTGGCTACTTTAAAAGCATTTTAAGTTATTCCAAAGCCTTTTAAAAACCCTTAAACATAATTTTAAGTTGTTTTGGACTAAAAGCATATTTTAAGTTCTTTTCAATTTAATCCAAAACATTTTTCAATTATTATATCAAAACATTTAGTTCTACAATTAGTTATTTGTTCACTTTTCTTTTCTTTTGGATTAGTATTTAGTTAAAATTATTTTCTTCCTTGATGCTTTTACTTCTGCAAATTAAAGGAAAAAAAGAGAAGGTTCCAACTTTGGATTTAGTTGGTTAATAGATATAAGAAGAATTATGTTACCTTATACTTGATTATCACAACAAGATTTTGATCTGGTTATAGCAGAAATCCAAATGAAAAAAAAAAAAAAGACTGTCTAAGTTATTAACTGAAGCTTTGGATTGAAGAAATGCTGGGTTAAATGGGTAGTAGTAGCATTAAAAATTATTTCAAAGATCATTGTACATTGATTCTGCGGGATGCATGGAAAACTGTGGCAAACAAGTTTAACTAGTATGAACTATGAACAATTAGGGGTGAAATTAGATGAATATCATATAGCTGTTGCTCAGCTCTCAAAGAATAACAATATGTTTTTAGTATTTATTATTTCAAACACTGAAGTGTTACTAACTCTCTGATGCATGTATCTGCTTTTTATTCTACTCTTTGTTGTCAGCCAACATCATCCTCCACAGTTCAGGGATTTGATTCTTTGCGGCTTTTGAATTTGGAAGATAATTGCTTAACTGAATGGAATGAAATCTTGAAACTTTCTCAACTGAAAAGGTCAGAATGAAGTTTGTGCTCCTTTCCAGGATGGTGTTCCCATGTTTTCTTGTTGCTGAATTCTCTTGATAGCTCATTATTCTCTGTAATTCTCGGTCTCAGTTTGGAGCAGCTTTATTTGAACAAGAACAAGTTGAACAGCATCTTTTACCCAGATAAGAATAAGATACTAGAATTGCTCGCTAATCAGGAGTCGTGTGAGGAAAGCTACTTTCTGTTTCAAAATCTGTGATGCCTTCTTCTTGGTAATTTATTAATTCATTATTCTACATGTCAATCGGCCTGTTTCCTTGATAATCTACTGTCTAATTGTTTTATGCTTCAGGGAGTAACGAAATTAGCGATCTGGCTTCAATTGACTCACTGAACTCATTCCCAAAACTGATTGTAAGGTTTCTTCATCTGAAATATCTTCTCAATGTGCATGATAGTAGCTTTGGAGTGTGGAACATGCTGCTACTTAATTAATTATGTGGGGGCAAAATCAAATATTTGTTGTTAAAGGTGACATTATATTTGCAAACACCACTGGTTGCACATAATGTCAATATGTAGTCATGCTGTAATTCCTATTAGCACCATAATTGCTCACTAGATTGAGATGTTTGCTGTTATCCTTTACCACAAGTTCACATCAGTCAGGATGCCCAAACATGTATTATGACCTGCTTTCGTGAATTTATAATTGTGTTGTTTATCTACCTGATCGACTAAGTTTTATGATAATCATACCCACTAAACTAGACCTTGAGTGTAGGGACAAAGCCAACATCTTGGCTAAATTAGCAAGATCAGTAGGCTCCATTGTGCACTAGATTCTTGCTGTTGGAATGAAATTTCTCTCTTTCCCTTTTCTGCATCCCTAATGTTTACCTTCTTTTCTTATTGTTCTTTTATTACTCTAAGGACATCAGGCTTTCTGAAAACCCGATAGCTTATTCCAGAAGAGGTGGTCTCTTAAGATTTGCTTTAATTGCACGATTAGCAAAAGTTGAAATGCTAAATGGGAGTAAGGTAAACTCTAGATACTGCATTAAAGGCCTGCCTTGCTTTAATTCCAGTATCCTGTGCTTTTGTTTCATTCTCTTCCATTAATCTTGTGAAGCACAGGATACTGGTCTGTGATTTATGGTCCCACTTGCTTAAGTTAGCAGTTCATACTAAAATGAGTTCCTGGGCAGATATATCTTGAGAAATTATTAATATTAGTATTTATCTTCTAATCACACTTTTTCTGTTAAACATTAAGTGTTAAGAGAGTCGCTCCTAATAGCTTTGGAATATCATTTGTGATTCCTGTTAACTTTGCAGGGTTCTCCTTTACCAGTGTTGCTTGATGATGAAATGGACATCGGGATTGGCAACGACTCCACCATTATTGTGGATGAAGAGAGCTCATTGAGTTATTTTGGTGCAAGAAAGAAATATACAAATACTGATGATGGGTGTAATTTGTTTTTGAAATGGCTGTCAAAGGAGAGCAGCACAGTGGACCACTGCAAGTCTACATTAAACTAGGGAATGACATTTGGGCTATTTGGCACGGACAAATTCTCAATTTTGTGTTTAGTATTTTCCTCTGAACGTTTTCTAATATCAACGACCTTCCAGATTTGGATGAATGGCCAACCTGTGGATACGTGCAGGGCCATGAAATATTTTGTCCAAAATGATTAAATAGTTACATAATATAAAGAAATATTATAACAAAAAAAAATAATACAACGGACAAGTATAGAAATGAAGAACCCCAGAGAACAAATTAATAACAAAGGCAGATATCATTTAGTTGGGAATATCATCCGAAGGACACGAGAACAAGACTAAAGATAAAAAAGAAATTAGTAACACTGAAAGTAAGAAATAAAACTAATAGAAATAAAAGCATAAAAAAATAAAGATCAGTATCTAGAAAATGCCAGGTACATGACTACATCAACCAACACAACAAATACAGTTCCGCCATGTCAACGTGGCGCAGCATACATCTGAGTCGAATCATACTGCTGATATCCAGGCTGGGGTGATACTGTCTTTCCATACCCAGCAGGTGCACTACCTGGTGCTGCTGGTGGTGCTGCTGCTGTTGCTGCATAACCACCGGATTGGGGAACAGACTGATCATAGGTAGGCTGAGCTGCTGTTGTTTGAGCATAAGTGGCTTGGCCGGTGGTTGGAGGTGCACCATATGTTGCCGCAGCAGCAGCAGAACCGTAACCAGAATCCTGAGCCCCTTGATAGCCATAACCTGCATTGTTTGGAGCTTGTTGCTGTTCAGAGTAACCTTGTTGTGATGGTGGGTATTGACCATACCCAGCAGTACTTGCTTGAGCATAAGTAGTTGGCTGACTGTAACCAGCAACAGGCTGGCTACCTTGCTGCGGATAAGCCTGGCCAGTCCCAGGTGGAGGCTGACTATATCCATCACTAGGTGGTGCAGAGCCATATGAAGGATAGCTTTGTTGTGTGGGGCCACTTGAAGCATATGGGTATTGCTGCTGTGGAGGCACATTCGGACCATATGAGTGCGCAGTTGGACCTTGATATTGTACTTCTCCGGGTTGATTGGTTGGAGGACCATATGCTTGGGGTCCTTGTGATTGCATGGGATATGATGGTGGCTTTCCATATTGCTGCTGAGGGGCATACCCAGGTTGAGGCTGTGCATATCCTGGCTGAGTAGACCCATGTCCACCATAAGGATGCTGGACTGGGGCATGATTTTCATACTTCTCTTCATATCCATGTCCGTAGCCATGTTGAGGAGCAGCTTGGGAATAGGGTGGGGGATGGGCATAATCTGCCGGACCACGAGGCTGTCCGTAATTATAATTCGACTGAGATGGAGTTGGCCCCATAGCTGGAGCAGGTGAGGGGCCAGGTCCATGCCCGGGGATTGAAGTCAAATGTGGGTTGGAGACCCCTCCTTGCCTGCTGTAGTAATCATAACCTCCACTCTGTGGAGGTCCCTGCATATTATGAGGCCTCTGCTCCCAACTAGGACCAAAGTTGCTTCTTGGAGCCATTTGGTGAGAAGGGTAGCCACCGTAAGGAGGTTGATAATGAGAGTTTTGAGATGGATACGGTCCCCGTTGCTGATAATCATATGACCCTGTTTGAGAAGGGTGGCCACGGGGACCCCACTGCAGTGGCCCACCAGTTCCCCGAGGTCTATAGCCCTGCTGATTGAAACCACCAGAAAGAGATGATGGCCTGACAGTCTATTCATTAAACAAAATAATGTCAGATAAGGAATTTCATTCACCAATTTCGGGGGAAAATCAAAGTAGTTAAGTCCCAATATCATGTTTAACCATGTTAAACAAAACAAACAGGATACTAGGTCGAACTCTTGGTTAAAACAGGAAGCATGTACAAACAGCAACAATGACGAAACCAATACTAATTTAAACAAAAATGAGAAACAAGCACAAGCAGATAGGTGTCTATCAAAACACATCTTTAATCAAACCTTCAATGAATCAAGGCCATAAGAGGAGGAAATAAATATCACCTATTTGACATACTAAATTTCTAAGCAGACAAATCTCACC
Organism: Hibiscus trionum; assembly: GCA_030270665.1. Classification (NCBI taxonomy): domain Eukaryota; kingdom Viridiplantae; phylum Streptophyta; class Magnoliopsida; order Malvales; family Malvaceae; genus Hibiscus; species Hibiscus trionum. Next base: position 10,918,717 of record BSYR01000020.1, on the reverse strand, counting down.
AACCTGTATTACCCTCCAAAACAGAGGGGCAAAAAATATCAGAGCTACCAATAATCGAAGACTAGAGTGAAAAGATTAAATGTTAAATTAATAATTAAGGACACGACTATGATATTTCATGAGAGTTGAACCTCATATCTTTCAGGCATCTTACTTGAACTACAAGTACAACAACGACATGTTAAGACTTCCACATAAGATCATGAATCCAAATGATGTAGAATGATATAATCGTAACACAATGTCAGTTCTTTTTCTGACCTTATAGCAATAAACTAAAGTGCATCATCTCTACACACATTAGAGGACAAAGTATCATATTTGCATCATGGTATCACACAACATTCAAGATGGTACTGATCCAATATACATTTCAGACATGATGACTTCACTGGGTGTACTTCTCCCAATACATCTCAAGCATAGAACATGGAGGCCCTCTCATGCAGTCTCACTACATTATTATTTTTAATTTTCAAGTCTCAAAGCAATCTTACCAACTATTAACATCTTGAAATGTGAGTTTAATGCCAGATACCTCTCTTCAGTGGATGAAGGGGAATAGTGGTTGTCTATTGCTACACCAAGAAGCAATGCTGACCCCATGGAATATGTACCCAAAATCTGCAGATTTTAAAGCCAACGAGTTCGAAATTGGCACCTTCAACATAAATAAAGCATGGCATCCGGCATCTTGGATTGAATATATTATCGTCCTAAGAGCATTCAAGTGATGTTGGCATGGATAGTTCACACTCTTTGTTCAGGAAAAAAAACTATCTAAGTAAGAAAGTCCTCATCAAGTCGGATGACAGTGGCTCATAGAAGAAATGCAGTTCACTATAACTGATTGTTTGCTTAGTCAAATCCATTGAAGGAGATAGATTTGTAGCAACTCAATTATAAATCTACACACCAATGGTGAAGATTATAAATTCCACAAGCAAGGTTAGAGGGTTGCCATATGTCCTATTAGGATATTTTAAGAAAATTAATTCATATAAGCTAAATAGATACATGACAACATTCTACTCCTGCTTCAGGAGTATAAAAACCTCACTACCAATGTATGTAATCCTCTGCTTCTCATAAAGGGCATACTTTATTTGTGAAGAGAAGGAAAAGGCTCACACATCCAATTCCACATGCATATGTTCTTGAAACAATGTCAATTAATTGGAATATCTGTGATCCTATCAAATGTTTCTTGCACACGTTGAGAGTAACATATTAACCCAGTAATTCTCGTCTATTAAAACTACAAGGAAAGCATGCAAGATATATCCAACCTACTCGAGCAATAATATCTTGCATGTGACATGCTCATAATCAGCCTCAGCCATATCTTAGATTTTTTAAGCCATTAGCACAAAAGTATAATTAAACTGGATGCTCCAAATTGAAACTCGACAAATGATTGCATTGAGAGATCAAAGGTCATACAAATCAGGAATGCATACAAGAAAAATCCAAAACTACACAAACAATCATATTTTGCTCATGACATGTTCTTAACTAACCTCAGACATTTTAAATGTTCTTACGCCATGAGCACAAACATATAATTAAATTGGATGCCCCAAAACAGAACTCAGCAAATGAATGGATTAAGAGATCAAATATAACATAAATTTATATCATAAGTTCATTGCTGGTAATCAATAACAAAGCCACTCTTTCAACAAAGTAGATACTTTAACTCCAGTGACAATATATGCAAGAAAAATACACAGGATGTGGTTAACATACTAACAGAAAATAAATTACAAAGAAAAAGATGCAAGGGAAAAAAAGCAAACCTGATTCATAACGTCTTTTATCATTTCTCTGGCAATATCAATTTGCTTCTTATCCCCGGTTACCCTCACCGTTCTTTCTTTTGATCCATCCCCTTCTGGGAGATGTTGAGGTATCAACTAAGAAGATAATAAATTGTAAGGCATTGGCAGGACCAGTTTTGCAAGAACTTCAACCCTGACTGAGACAAATAACATCAATTACCTGAATTCGAGCCCCTGACCTCGTCTGGAGTCCTTTTATGGTTTCCCCGCCTCTACCGATGATTAAACCAACCTGAAACAGGCAAGGCAACATACGCCATAGTGAAGACTAATGCATCTTTTAACAGGTGTGATGATGCATGAGCACCTATATACCATCGCTTTCAGGTAAATATAGGGGAAATTAAGGTAAAAAGAGAACCTTCTCATTTGGAACTTGTATCTCAATTTGTTCAGCGGCACCAGCAGCCTGTGTGGTAGCAAGGCCCCTAGCTACTAGGGAAGGAGAACCGCCAGCATCAGCCTGGAACAAATTTGAACATCAAGTTAGAACAAGAAACACAGCATATAAATTTTGGCAGTAGAGGGGGAGGGGAGGAACAGGGTAAATAATAAATGCATGGAGCTAGATATGAATAAACAAATTTCAGAAACAGTATACAACCTCTGCTATGACAGCATTTATAAGCTTCTCTGCCTGGTTTATGCTACTTAAAGTTCCAATTATTTCCACAGGTCTTGTGGGTGCATCCGGATCAGCATCTGCATCCCTCATAATTTGAATTTTTGCACCCGAGTTGTATTGAAGGTACCTTATAGTATCCCCTGCCTTGCCAATGAGAACACCAACCTGTGCAAGCATATGAGAAATAAAAATCACAACACATACTTCCCAAGAAAAATCATGTTGAGCCCTTTTTATTAAAATATGCAAACTGAAATAATGATTGGGTGACAACATAATAAACATGAAGAAACATTGTCTCGATAACAAGAAGCTTTCCAATAAAGAAGAGGGTGTAAGGCAATGTTTGGATAAGAAGACATGCAGAAAACACATTCAATGTTAGCATACCTTAGCATTAGGAACCTCCATTTTGCGAGTAATAGTTGAACCATCGTCAACCTCCTGCTGAGGCAACTCATCAGAAGGTTGTTCATTATCATCTTTGGTGGGTTCTTGACCATTATCCGTCTCAAAACTCTCAACTTTACCTAACTCGACATCAGAAGCTTCAAGATTATCTGTAGACTGCTGATCTGTTTCCTCCGTGGTTCTTTCAACTTGCTCAGGTTTTACAGTATCTTCGGCCTCCTTTGAAGGAGAATCACCATCCTCTGCTTGACTGTTAAGCTCATTTTGCAGAGGAGCCTCCTCTTCCTCCTTTGCAGGTTCGTCCAATTCCTCAGCTTCGAACCCATTCTCAGTGGCTGTCATGTTAAGCATAAGAACCATAGAATTAGAACAGTAAGACATGTAAAGGTAAAGCAATAAAGAGATAAGCTTTTTTTTTTGCTTTCTGCACAAAGTTGAAAAAAAAAATAAAGGTGTTTAATACCACATCTTATATTATTAAAAATTAATATCTAACTTTACAAAATTCACATAATGTATTTCTACATAACATTACATTTCAATCATAGACTCCATCAAATATCGGTTCTTACTTTCAGCAATTTCAAACAAGGCCAATTACATAAAATATCAACTACACGAAGCCTTAAATTTCTCACTTCATATTCACCTCATATAAAAACTCATAATCTTAAACATCTTTAACTTTCCAAAACCAAAACCGTAAAAGATAGCAAGGAAGCCCAAGAACTATCATTTTAACCCCATAAATCCATTCCTAAAATTGAACATAAAACCAAAAGAAAAGAAAAGAAAGGAACGGAGATCGTTTTTATTACCCAAGCCATCGGTATTATCCTCGTCGAGCCTAGGTCGTTTGGCGTCGGACGTATCAGATGGAGCCACGTCGTTATCTTCCGCATCGGGGTCTACAGCAGAGTCACGAGGCATGTCGACAGGGGCGTCTTGTGGCTCAAGATCCTCAAGTTTCCGTTTATGATCGGAATGGACGGGGATGGGTACAGCTGCTACGGCCTCTTCCTCCGCCATCAAAATGTACGGTAAAAAGATGAATAATCTAGGGTTTTGAGAAGAAGGGAAAATTTGCGAAGCGATGCAAGTATTAAATTGCTGGATGAGGATGGAAGGAAAAGTGATAAAGAGATCGTGTTTGTTGGGTCTGTATATTAGGGTTTAAGGTCGATTTATAGCTGGAAAAAATATCACAATTCACAATTGGGTAAAGTAAACATATAGTCACTAAACTATAAAAACTGATTGCTCGGATCACTAAACGTTTGAAAAATACATATTTGTCATTAAATGTATTAACATGTTAGAAAATGGTCACTAAACATTAACAGTTTTATTAATTTAATGATATTTTATAATAAATTAATACATTTAATTACCTTTTTGTAATAGTTTAATAAATTTAATAATTATTTTATAATTTTTGAAAGATGAGCTACCGTTATTCGTTTTAAAATTTAATTTGTTTAATCTTAACCTTTATTTTTTTGTTTAAATACTTTTTAGATGATGTCAATTTCAAAGTTAAGCAATTTAATCCCTATAATTTCATCCTAATTTTACTCTGATTGAATCAACTATATAATTTATATTTAAACACTATTATAGTAAACTATGTATATAATACCACCGGTTGAAAGCTCAATGATTTTTATTTGTTTTTATGGTTCAATATCAGTATATAATAATGAATAGAGTAGTAAACAGGTTCAATATGTTAAAAGCATCACAATGGAGTTCCTTTTTCTCCAGCAATCAACTAAATGAGATCACTCCCCTCCCCAGAAAAATATGATAACAAATACATATTGTGCTCAAGCAGGGATGGACTCGAGGTACTGCTATGCAGTCACACTTGTACATAAAATCATGTGTCTGTCCCTGTGTTCAAGTATCGGCATTTTGTTTCTTAGATGAACTGACATTGACGGATGATAACCCTATTGTATCCGGACTCTTTAGCTGATCAAGCTGCTTCTTACCGCGTCGAAGCAAATATTCAATGTAGAGGAAATTTTTGCGATCTACTTGCTTGGAATTCTGACGGAACTCAGCTGAGACGATGGATTCAATCTGGCGTCGCTCTTCAGCAGGCTTAGAACGAGCTGCTCGTAAAAATCCTCTGTATAGACTAAGTACTTGCTTTTGCATCCCGGAAAGCTTTTGTCCTTTGGATGCAGCCATTGCAGCTGATCAATTATATTAGGCGCCGGATGTCTCTAAAAGCTGCCCCTGACGTATTTTAAACGGTACTCAAAACCAATCGAGATTTGCTACTAAAATCAGCAGGACTGGAGAAGCATACCAATAGAAAGAATTAACACAAATCCCTTTTCATCAATGAACTGATCTATTGTCTACTGAACAAAAAGACACCTTTCACATTCAATAACATGACAATCAAACAAATAAAAGGGCGCATAAACAAGCAAGAGGTCAAATAATATCATTGAATATCAATCAGAAAAGAAAACATCCACCAGCAGTCCCAAATCACATTATAGAAAACAAAAAGGCAAGGAATTTTAAATTAGTCGAACCACCAGCAACTGTAATGATGGTTTTATATTACTCAGATTTGGGTGAGTATCGGATAAGGGTAAGTGTTTGTCTAGGGTATGAACCGATTATTTTTCATGTATTTGGAGAACCCTTGGAAATCATATCACCGTACCCATGTGTTGAACACGAATGTTGGGCATCGGTACTTCAAGAAAAATGAAGACTTGGAAGAGCATGGTGATGGTTATTGTTTCAAGTCAAACAGGCTTGAGTACCTTGAATACCTGAGGTAAAAAATCCTTAGGCCACCTAGTGTGGTTGCTAAAGCAATCAGTTATTACAGTAAAAAGTAGAAGAATAAGCAAAGCAACCAAGTTGGCAAAGTAAACAGCGTCCAACTACAAGGATTAAACGAGCTGATTGGCCAATTCATGTAACGATGGTCAAGGTTTATAACATAGTAGCTTGTTTTATAAATAAAGAATACAAATTGCATATAAAAGAATCTCACTAATGGATGTAATAAGTCGTGGGCATCCATTTGCAAATCTAGGTCCCAAGAAGGAAGGAAGCCAATTCCATTTTTTTTCATGAACTCACAGATTCCTAGTATCTAGTTGCATAATTGTTCTCGTTATTTCATTCCACTAATAAACATTTGTTATGAAACTCATGCATGAATCTTTAAAAAGGAACAATTAAAAGAAAAGGCAATAACCCAAAGAAGACTTTTATCGAACATATTGTGTGCGCTTATCAAATGACCCAAAACAGAATAGAGAACCAAACATGATCCCCGAAATCATCAAATAAAGAGAGTATATGGCAGATTATTTGGAAGTTTTCAAATTTTTAAACCTTGGTTTTGCTTCATAATTGGTGGAAATTCCCAAAAAAATCCACAGATCAAGAATGGAACTAAAATCCTAGTTTTCTTTATCATGGAAATTAAATTTGTATTAAGGTGGAATTCAGAAATTTAAGATAAATTGCATTGAGATTGAGTACCTGGATTCGGAGAAAGCAGAGAACAAGGCTTGATACTTGGGAAAGTTTGTATGCTCCTATCCCCACTTTCCTCCCTCTTAATTAATACAAAAGTTCTTTTAGGGAGCAAAACACAAATGAAATTCGCTTCTCCCGTTTTCATTTGAGCTCCGTCTGGCACATTAAAAACGGTCACATTTTCTCATCCACAATGACAGTTGGTAAAAATTGAAATTTTGTAATTTTTTTAAAATATTAGATTATATTCAAATGTGAGAGGAGTTTAAAGGAATCAAACCTTAAAATATTAAAAAATACGTAAAAATTAAACAATAAAATTTTAAGAGGCGTAAAAAAGATTAAAAAAACAAATGTGTTGTTTGTCAATTAGTGGATAGTGGATTACATTAGCTGATAGTTGAGAGCTGATTGTATTAGCTGGTTGTATAAAAGTGTTTGATAAAATTAACTGATAGCTGATAGTTGTTAGATTATTTAAACAAACAAAATGACATATAAGGACATGATTATATCCAATACTTGTTTGAATAGTTTATTAGTTATCGATATTTTATATCTAATTAATATTAATTAGATTTATAAAAATTACTTTTAATATAAATTTTCTAAACATATTCGAATGATTTATATATTAATTTATTATTTATATAATTATTTTAATATAATTTAATTAATAAATAAATTTAAATACACGTATAAATATGTGATAATAAAAAGAAAAAATAAATGGGATTAACTTATAAATAGGGTGAGAAAATATTTAATTTAGGTTATTTGGAGATTTTTTGTAATTAGTAAGGGTAAAAGAGTCTTTACAACTCTAATATTAAACCTCTAATCTCAAAAGGCTCCTATTAGGAGCTTTTTCAAAATTAGCGGTTTCACCCCAATCTGTTGTTCACCAAACAACAATATTAGCGGATTTGACTTGTCAAACCTCTAATTATGCCTCAAGCCTCTAATTTTTGCCCAAACCGTTTTTTACCAAACATGGTCAAAACCTATCAGGTGCAGAAAATTTTAAACTATCTTCTGAAAGAAATACAGTGAACAAACTATTTTGGCTAGAAGTGTTTTATAGGGAAAACAAATTCTTGTGCTACTTCTTCTTAGCATTACGGCACAACCACAAAAAGAATCATAATCATATACATATCGGCCTCCTCCGCTGACAAACGCTCGTTGATACTTGTCATATGAACGCAAAATTATTAAAAGATAGACAACTGTCATAAAGACATACTATAACTGTTATAAACGCAGACGAATGAACTACCATAAAAAAAGACGAAAGAACTACGAAAAAACAGATGTAATATGAATCTGACAAAGCAAAGCAAAAAAAGAAAAAACTTGAAAAAGTAAAACATTTATCAACAGAAGATGAATTTTATCTATCTACAAAACCAGCAAAACGGTCAAAAGTCGTTGTCAGTAAAAAATCAACAAAAATATTTTTAAAAACTCCTTTTAACCACCTCAGAACAAATGGGAAAAATAATAAAATTTAAACACACAGGTTTGATTATCATCTTAATAGTATTAGGTAGGTTTTGTCTTTATGTTTTTTATATGCATGTCCGTCTTTGTGTAAGGTTGACCCTCCTAATAATGTATTTAGGTTTTATTGTAGTCTATATATTATTATGGTTAAAATTTTGATACACGTATTGTGTAAAATTAATTTTACACAAGCATGTATATTTGCATTATAAAACTAAAACCCTAAACTTTAAACTTTAACCCTTAAAACTAAAAGGCACGTGTAAACCAAAACACGACTTGTGTATCAAAGTTTTTTTAAATATATTTTAATTATTAATTCAATTATATTTGGTAACAACTAATCTTAATTTTTTTAATTAAAAAAACTTCTATAACTATTAATGGAGGAACCAAACATCAATACATGGACATGGAATAAAATACAAACAAAATCCCTTTGATCATTTTTTTTAAAGTCCTTTGATCAATTTTAAATGAACATAACTGAAAAAATAAAAAAAAGTGTTGTAAATAAAATAAAGAAGAACAAGAATAAGAACAAGAAGAACAAAGAGATGAGAGAAAGAGGGAGATTTGTATTATTCTCAAAATATAAAATTGTATACAATGCCTTCAATAAATCATCTATTTATAGGCATAAGAAGTACATAACACATTAAACTCTAAATAATAGAGATAATATTCCTAATAATAAATAAATCAAACTCCTTAGACAAAGTTCTAATTATGATAGACATCCACATAGATAAATATTCATAACACTCCCCCTTGGATGTCTATGAAGATAATGTGTTATCGTTAAAACCTTACTAAGATAAAAACCTAGTGGGAAAAAAAAATTCATTAGTGAAGGAAAAATAGTACACACATCTTTAATACGCATAACATGTTGCCTCATTAAAAACCTTACCAGGAAAACTCATTGGGACAAAACCTCAGTTAAGGGAAAAAGAGTGCAACGCGTATTTACTCACCCTCATAAAAATATCACATAAGATCTTTGAATCTTCATAATTCAATCTTGAATATAATCTTCAAATGTTGATGACACGCGTCGTATAGTGTCAAAAATAAAACCTTAAACTCAAATAAAATAAGATTTAAAATAATATAGCGAGAGTAAGGGTCGATCCGCAGGGAATAAGAACTCTAACACCTTTCTTCTGATTTAGACCAATAACCTGTAGAAAATAAAGGGGGATTTTAGAATAGTGACTTGAATGAGAAAAATAGTAAAAACGTAAAAATAAATGTTGAGAATAAATTATGGATAGAAATAGCCTCAAGCCACGCTTTGCCACGACATCTTCGATCACTGAAGTTGATTTTTCTTCGACTTTCCTGCAGGTTACAGTCTACAAGGCCCAACCCTTGTAACTTACTTCTCGTTGGTAGATTCGACTCCCAGGGCAATCCTTGAAGTCAAACTTTAGTGAGTTAGCCACGGCAATCGATGCTAACCCAGATCTGAGTTAGTGCTGGAGAAGCCCGTGCTCGGATATTCGTCTCGATGAGAATTGTTTCCGATTTCGATTCCCCTTAGTGGACCGCCACTAAGTTTGTTCTTAGGGAGTTGAATTGGCTACAAGCTTTTCCTCGTCCCCAACGATGGATCTAAACCACTTCAAGCCGATGCGCGCTCTCGGAATGAAACAATTGCGATGCCTAAAGATTAGGCCGATTGCCTAATCAATTTTGCAGAGAATCTAAAAAGGAGTTGTCAAAGGATTGAAGTATTTTCCTAATCTCACGAGGTTTGTCGGGTTTGGCGTTGCTTTTGGCTAAAGGGAATTTAGTTAAGCATGGTTTGTGAAAAAACCATACTTAATAAAATAAATAAAAATGGAGAAAAGAAAATGGAGAAAAATGGAGAGCTTTATTACTCAAGGAAGAAGAGAACAATGGAAAAATGTTTGATGATTTAATTCACCCCCAAAGTGGGGTATTTATAGTAGTTGAAAACCCTAAAAACCTAAGATGATAAATCCTAAAATATTTAAATAAAATTACAAAAGATAAATATCAAAGTTTTGAATTTAAAAGATAAAATTCGGATGATAGGCTATCTTGATAAGTGGACTGATAGGTTATCAAGCTTGTTGACGTCATCTTCTAGAAGGTGCTGATGTGGCGCCCAGTCAGCATTCATGCCCTGGTTCATGCCCATGAATCTGCCCACGAATTCAGTATTTTCTGCAGCACTTCAACTCGTTTCTGTCATTACGTAACCTGCACAAGAACAACACAAAAACAACCCAATTAAGTCCCTCAAACGTATGTATTCGATCAAAACAAGGACTAAAAACATAACCAAAATAAATACTTATCAAATTCCCCCTCACTTATCCGATGCTTGTCCTCAAGTATCTCAAAATTAAATAATCTTAAGTTCAAGTTTTCATCCTTAATTTCACGAAGTCTCAAAAGTTCTCAATATGATTAAGCATCTAAATATGAGAGAAAACTAAGGAGCAAAAATAGATAAATGGCAAGACTAACAATTTAAAGCTAAGACGACATTCTAAAACTCTACTAACATCAATGATGCAAACCAAGTACCCTCACAAGGAATCGCTCATGTCACTCAAAGTGTTTAAGGGTAGAGAAAAATCACTCGAGCCAAAGCTAATTAGAGCATAACCATAAGCTTGTGTTTAAATCTAATCTCCACTACTAACATGAATATGATGCAAAAATCAAGAGGTCTTAAATAAGGGTTGTAATGGGGCTAAGGTAAGGGTAGGATAAAGGCTGAAAATAAGGGCTAAAACTCAAGACAAAAAATCATCTCAAAAAATATATTCGAAACTGTTTTTTTTTCATTTTGAACTGCACTATTTTTTTCTGGTTTTATTTTTCTGCAGACTCAAACAATTTCCTGCACTGTATATTCGAATCAATTCTGTACAGCTTTTTTTTCTGCACAGTGTAATACACTGCTGCACTGCACTTATTCGAATCTGTTATTTTTTTTGAAGACGATTTTTGTCTTGAAAAAGGGAACAAAAATGATGGATTTGAGAAGGAAATTGGATTAGGCTTAAAATGTGGTAATTTTCAAGAAAAAGGCTAAGGCTCAAAGATTGTTTCACTAGGGGAAATCAATTAAAGGGAAGGTGATTTATTTGGGAAGAGAGGTGGTTAAAACCTAGTGCCTCTATCATATTAAAGCATCATAATCAATCAATGTAATCTCAAAAAGAATTTAAAAACAAGTTCTAGAATGCAACTAATTTAGCTAGGCACACTCAAAGAAACAAAGAGCAAATATCATGCATGCTCATTAGGCTCAAAAACTCACAAATATGTCTTGTGTACTAAGGTAAGCATCATATGGATTAATAGAGAAATAAAATGTCATATAAAAGATTAAAAATTAATCATGCCAAAAATCTACCATGCAACCTAGAATTTTCTAACAAGATAGATACAAATCCATATGAAAACAGTGAGACAAGGCAAAACTAAGGATTTAAACGAAGAACTTAAATTAATAAAATCAAGAAATCAAGAGAACAACCAAAACGGATAAGCAAAATAAAAATTTGACAAGTATATCTCCCTCCCCCTCACTTAAATCATTTTGCCTCAAAATGAACATAAAATAAAATACAAAAGAGAGGATGAAAATACTCCCCGATTGCAAAAGAGCATGTTTCGGTAGTGGGCTCCGAGTCTGGTGTAGGGGCGGAGGCGAGCTAGCTCTCGAGTTCGGATCATGGTGAAGAAGTAAAGAGAGATGGGTTTTGAGAAATATTCGGCTGTGTTTAAAAGGTGAGGAAATATATAAAAGGGGTTTAAAAGGTGTAATGGGTGGTTGGGTGTAGCCGTGTAGGTCAAAGTTTTGGGTAGGGGTGGGGTCCACGGGTATTTAATTGGGTGAGGGTTGTGGTGTTTTGACCGGTTAGAAATTTTGTAGGTGGGGTCCACGGGTGTTTTAATTGGGAAAGGGATAAAATCCGAATATTAAATTAAAAATTCAGCCCACAAAATTCTGATAGCTTCTCATCTCTTTATTCGATCTAAATTATCTGCAAATAAAATAACTAAGCGATAAGATAAGATAAAATAAAATCAAAATAAATTCGAAAATAAAATAATTAAAATGAGATAAGATTAAAAATAAATTCGAAAAGAGATAAGAATAAATTCGAAATAAATTCGATTTTTTTCTTTTCTTTTCTTTTCCCTTTTTTTTATTTTTTATTTTTTTATTATTTTTATTTATTTTTATTTTAACTAAAGATAAAATTCAAATGACATCAAATTATAGCAAATTAAAATGGAATAAAAATAATAATAAAATAAAGAAAGTAAAAATAAAATAAAATAAAATAATAAAAATAATTAAAGAAAAGAAGAAAAGAAATGGGTTGCCTCCCATTTAGCGCTTGTTTATCGTCATTAGCTCGACGACCTGGTTCAGACTACATGCATTGGGCCAAATACTTCTTCCAGTTCTTGCGCTTTATCCAACTGAGTATTTCCCTACGAGAAATTTTGCGATTATGGAGTTTTTTAACTGGAAAAATTTCTCTTTCACTCTTCAATTTTTCTGGAGGTAATTTTAACTCCAAATTCAATTCCTGCAAAATAAAAGAAAACATTTTAGATCTCAATGGAGTTAGGCGTAAATCAGAATGAACAGAAGAAACAATTTTCAACTCCTTAATTCCTTTGTCGTGATCCTTCAACTCCCTGCACGAATCATCAACAGATTTAGATTCTATAAATTCTTCAACGGCGGGCTTAATAACATCTATAAAATTTATACTAGCAACATTATCAGGATGTCGCATTGCTTTGTAAACATCAAATTTTACCACCTCGCCATCGAACTCCATTGTAAGGATCCCGCTTCTCACATCGATTTTCGTATTTGCAGTACTTAAAAATGGACGACCAAGAAGAATTTCGGAAGAATTATTAGTCCGATCATTTTCCATGTCTATGACATAGAAATCTGCCGGAAAGATTAAATCTTTTACCTTTACCAGGACATTCTCCGTAATCCTTCTGGGTAAATTATGGATCTGTCCGCCAACTGTATGGTTACCTTCGTATCCTTCAAAGGCTCAGCAGAAAGTGAGTTATAAAATGAAAGAGGCATAACATTAATAGAGGCCCCTAAGTCACACATTGCTCGTTTAATACCCACTTTACCGATTTTGCAGGGAATGGCGAACATACCTTGGTCCTTCAATTTTGGTGGCAACATTCGCTGGAAGACCGCCGATACATGCTCTCCTAGATTAACCTTCTCAATTCCAATAAGACGACGTTTATTAGTACATAAATCTTTAAGGAACTTAGCATACCTTGGGATTTTTCGGATTACGTCGAGGAGTGGAATATTGATCTCTACTTTTTGAAACACATCTAGGATCTCTTTTTCTTCTGCTTGTTTGTCTCTTTTCATTAATCTCGACGGGAAGGGTGGTGGTGTAGCGTAGGGAGAAGGTACAGGGGTTGGATCGGGCATACCTTTTCTAGTAGGGGGTGATTGCTTTTTTTCTTCCTTTTGTACGCCATCTTCTCTAGCTTTAGGTTCGATGACTGTACCGCTTCGTAGAGTGATGGCATTCACATTCTCTCTTGGATTAGGCTCCGTTTGATAAGGTAATTTCCCTTTGGATTCTAAGCGACTTACCGCTAAGGTCAATTGACTTATCTGTTTGTCAATTGCTTCAAAGTGAGCTTCGGTTCTTAGTTGAAATTTTTCTTGGGCTAGTGCCAACTTTTCAACAATTGACTCCAAAGATGGCTTCTGCGGTTGATGTTGTTGTGGTGCAATTGGTTGATAAGCTTGATTTGGCCTCTGGTTTTGCGCGTAACCGAAGTTTGATTGGTTTCTCCATCCCTGATTATATGCATTTCCTATGGCGTTGGCTTGGGCGACATCCTCTTCCTGGATCATCGGACAACAGTCTGTCGGATGTTCTGGGCTGGTACAGATCCCACAAAGTCTAGCTGTTTTTCTCTTATCTGCAACAAGAGTTTGCACTATTTCAGCTAATTTATCGATTTTGTTCTCTAATGAAACTGTACTTACCTCGCGAACCCTTCGAGATGGTTCGCTAGACTGATTGAATCTTTGAGAGTTGGCGGCCATGGTTGATATCAGTGTTTTAGCCGCTGTTGGTGTCATGTTGACTAGAGCTCCGCCACTTGCCGCATCTATTACCTTCATGTCCATAGGCGTTAATCCTTCATAAAAATACTGGAGGAGGGTTTGTTCCGACAACCCATGTTGTGGACAATTTGCACACAACTTTTTAAACCTCTCCCAGTATTCATATAAAGATTCGGCCTCTCTTTGTTGAATGCTCAGGATGCTGCGTCTAATTTCGCTTGCTTTTGCTGCAGGGAAGAACCTGTCAAGAAAAAGTTTAGCCATGTCAGTCCATGTTGTAACAGAATTAGGGGGTAAATCAAATAACCAATCTTTCGCTATATCAGATAAGGAAAACGGGAAAGCTCTAAGTTTGATTTGGTCACCGGATACTCCCTGTGGCTTTGTGCTTAGACAAACCATGTGAAATTCCTTCAAATGTTTATGAGGATTTTCCGTCGGTAAGCCGTGAAAGGTAGGCAAGAGGTGGATCAAACCCGTTTTTAGTACGAACGGTGTTTCGCCATTCGGGAAAGTTATACACATAGGTTGTTGGCCGTCGGGCGCCGCATTTAGTTGGCGAATGGTTTGATTTTCGTCTCCCATCGGATTGGGCTCGTAACTCGATTATGCTTCGGATGTGATTTCTAGATCGCGTTCGAATCTCTGTTGGCGTCTTTTGTTTTTTTTTTCCCGAAGTGTTTGTGCGTTCAACTCTCGGGCTAGTGCTTCGATTTCCGGGATGAGTTCAAATTGTTCTCCCGGATTGTTCCTGGTCATAAATCAAATAAAACGATATTAGTAATTTGCCGTATTCCCCGGCAACGGCGCCAATTTTGACACGCGTCGTATAGTGTCAAAAATAAAACCTTAAACTCAAATAAAATAAGATTTAAAATAATATAGCGAGAGTAAGGGTCGATCCGCAGGGAATAAGAACTCTAACACCTTTCTTCTGATTTAGACCAATAACCTGTAGAAAATAAAGGGGGATTTTAGAATAGTGACTTGAATGAGAAAAATAGTAAAAACGTAAAAATAAATGTTGAGAATAAATTATGGATAGAAATAGCCTCAAGCCACGCTTTGCCACGACATCTTCGATCACTGAAGTTGATTTTTCTTCGACTTTCCTGCAGGTTACAGTCTACAAGGCCCAACCCTTGTAACTTACTTCTCGTTGGTAGATTCGACTCCCAGGGCAATCCTTGAAGTCAAACTTTAGTGAGTTAGCCACGGCAATCGATGCTAACCCAGATCTGAGTTAGTGCTGGAGAAGCCCGTGCTCGGATATTCGTCTCGATGAGAATTGTTTCCGATTTCGATTCCCCTTAGTGGACCGCCACTAAGTTTGTTCTTAGGGAGTTGAATTGGCTACAAGCTTTTCCTCGTCCCCAACGATGGATCTAAACCACTTCAAGCCGATGCGCGCTCTCGGAATGAAACAATTGCGATGCCTAAAGATTAGGCCGATTGCCTAATCAATTTTGCAGAGAATCTAAAAAGGAGTTGTCAAAGGATTGAAGTATTTTCCTAATCTCACGAGGTTTGTCGGGTTTGGCGTTGCTTTTGGCTAAAGGGAATTTAGTTAAGCATGGTTTGTGAAAAAACCATACTTAATAAAATAAATAAAAATGGAGAAAAGAAAATGGAGAAAAATGGAGAGCTTTATTACTCAAGGAAGAAGAGAACAATGGAAAAATGTTTGATGATTTAATTCACCCCCAAAGTGGGGTATTTATAGTAGTTGAAAACCCTAAAAACCTAAGATGATAAATCCTAAAATATTTAAATAAAATTACAAAAGATAAATATCAAAGTTTTGAATTTAAAAGATAAAATTCGGATGATAGGCTATCTTGATAAGTGGACTGATAGGTTATCAAGCTTGTTGACGTCATCTTCTAGAAGGTGCTGATGTGGCGCCCAGTCAGCATTCATGCCCTGGTTCATGCCCATGAATCTGCCCACGAATTCAGTATTTTCTGCAGCACTTCAACTCGTTTCTGTCATTACGTAACCTGCACAAGAACAACACAAAAACAACCCAATTAAGTCCCTCAAACGTATGTATTCGATCAAAACAAGGACTAAAAACATAACCAAAATAAATACTTATCAAATTCCCCCTCACTTATCCGATGCTTGTCCTCAAGTATCTCAAAATTAAATAATCTTAAGTTCAAGTTTTCATCCTTAATTTCACGAAGTCTCAAAAGTTCTCAATATGATTAAGCATCTAAATATGAGAGAAAACTAAGGAGCAAAAATAGATAAATGGCAAGACTAACAATTTAAAGCTAAGACGACATTCTAAAACTCTACTAACATCAATGATGCAAACCAAGTACCCTCACAAGGAATCGCTCATGTCACTCAAAGTGTTTAAGGGTAGAGAAAAATCACTCGAGCCAAAGCTAATTAGAGCATAACCATAAGCTTGTGTTTAAATCTAATCTCCACTACTAACATGAATATGATGCAAAAATCAAGAGGTCTTAAATAAGGGTTGTAATGGGGCTAAGGTAAGGGTAGGATAAAGGCTGAAAATAAGGGCTAAAACTCAAGACAAAAAATCATCTCAAAAAATATATTCGAAACTGTTTTTTTTTCATTTTGAACTGCACTATTTTTTTCTGGTTTTATTTTTCTGCAGACTCAAACAATTTCCTGCACTGTATATTCGAATCAATTCTGTACAGCTTTTTTTTCTGCACAGTGTAATACACTGCTGCACTGCACTTATTCGAATCTGTTATTTTTTTTGAAGACGATTTTTGTCTTGAAAAAGGGAACAAAAATGATGGATTTGAGAAGGAAATTGGATTAGGCTTAAAATGTGGTAATTTTCAAGAAAAAGGCTAAGGCTCAAAGATTGTTTCACTAGGGGAAATCAATTAAAGGGAAGGTGATTTATTTGGGAAGAGAGGTGGTTAAAACCTAGTGCCTCTATCATATTAAAGCATCATAATCAATCAATGTAATCTCAAAAAGAATTTAAAAACAAGTTCTAGAATGCAACTAATTTAGCTAGGCACACTCAAAGAAACAAAGAGCAAATATCATGCATGCTCATTAGGCTCAAAAACTCACAAATATGTCTTGTGTACTAAGGTAAGCATCATATGGATTAATAGAGAAATAAAATGTCATATAAAAGATTAAAAATTAATCATGCCAAAAATCTACCATGCAACCTAGAATTTTCTAACAAGATAGATACAAATCCATATGAAAACAGTGAGACAAGGCAAAACTAAGGATTTAAACGAAGAACTTAAATTAATAAAATCAAGAAATCAAGAGAACAACCAAAACGGATAAGCAAAATAAAAATTTGACAAGTATATCTCCCTCCCCCTCACTTAAATCATTTTGCCTCAAAATGAACATAAAATAAAATACAAAAGAGAGGATGAAAATACTCCCCGATTGCAAAAGAGCATGTTTCGGTAGTGGGCTCCGAGTCTGGTGTAGGGGCGGAGGCGAGCTAGCTCTCGAGTTCGGATCATGGTGAAGAAGTAAAGAGAGATGGGTTTTGAGAAATATTCGGCTGTGTTTAAAAGGTGAGGAAATATATAAAAGGGGTTTAAAAGGTGTAATGGGTGGTTGGGTGTAGCCGTGTAGGTCAAAGTTTTGGGTAGGGGTGGGGTCCACGGGTATTTAATTGGGTGAGGGTTGTGGTGTTTTGACCGGTTAGAAATTTTGTAGGTGGGGTCCACGGGTGTTTTAATTGGGAAAGGGATAAAATCCGAATATTAAATTAAAAATTCAGCCCACAAAATTCTGATAGCTTCTCATCTCTTTATTCGATCTAAATTATCTGCAAATAAAATAACTAAGCGATAAGATAAGATAAAATAAAATCAAAATAAATTCGAAAATAAAATAATTAAAATGAGATAAGATTAAAAATAAATTCGAAAAGAGATAAGAATAAATTCGAAATAAATTCGATTTTTTTCTTTTCTTTTCTTTTCCCTTTTTTTTATTTTTTATTTTTTTATTATTTTTATTTATTTTTATTTTAACTAAAGATAAAATTCAAATGACATCAAATTATAGCAAATTAAAATGGAATAAAAATAATAATAAAATAAAGAAAGTAAAAATAAAATAAAATAAAATAATAAAAATAATTAAAGAAAAGAAGAAAAGAAATGGGTTGCCTCCCATTTAGCGCTTGTTTATCGTCATTAGCTCGACGACCTGGTTCAGACTACATGCATTGGGCCAAATACTTCTTCCAGTTCTTGCGCTTTATCCAACTGAGTATTTCCCTACGAGAAATTTTGCGATTATGGAGTTTTTTAACTGGAAAAATTTCTCTTTCACTCTTCAATTTTTCTGGAGGTAATTTTAACTCCAAATTCAATTCCTGCAAAATAAAAGAAAACATTTTAGATCTCAATGGAGTTAGGCGTAAATCAGAATGAACAGAAGAAACAATTTTCAACTCCTTAATTCCTTTGTCGTGATCCTTCAACTCCCTGCACGAATCATCAACAGATTTAGATTCTATAAATTCTTCAACGGCGGGCTTAATAACATCTATAAAATTTATACTAGCAACATTATCAGGATGTCGCATTGCTTTGTAAACATCAAATTTTACCACCTCGCCATCGAACTCCATTGTAAGGATCCCGCTTCTCACATCGATTTTCGTATTTGCAGTACTTAAAAATGGACGACCAAGAAGAATTTCGGAAGAATTATTAGTCCGATCATTTTCCATGTCTATGACATAGAAATCTGCCGGAAAGATTAAATCTTTTACCTTTACCAGGACATTCTCCGTAATCCTTCTGGGTAAATTATGGATCTGTCCGCCAACTGTATGGTTACCTTCGTATCCTTCAAAGGCTCAGCAGAAAGTGAGTTATAAAATGAAAGAGGCATAACATTAATAGAGGCCCCTAAGTCACACATTGCTCGTTTAATACCCACTTTACCGATTTTGCAGGGAATGGCGAACATACCTTGGTCCTTCAATTTTGGTGGCAACATTCGCTGGAAGACCGCCGATACATGCTCTCCTAGATTAACCTTCTCAATTCCAATAAGACGACGTTTATTAGTACATAAATCTTTAAGGAACTTAGCATACCTTGGGATTTTTCGGATTACGTCGAGGAGTGGAATATTGATCTCTACTTTTTGAAACACATCTAGGATCTCTTTTTCTTCTGCTTGTTTGTCTCTTTTCATTAATCTCGACGGGAAGGGTGGTGGTGTAGCGTAGGGAGAAGGTACAGGGGTTGGATCGGGCATACCTTTTCTAGTAGGGGGTGATTGCTTTTTTTCTTCCTTTTGTACGCCATCTTCTCTAGCTTTAGGTTCGATGACTGTACCGCTTCGTAGAGTGATGGCATTCACATTCTCTCTTGGATTAGGCTCCGTTTGATAAGGTAATTTCCCTTTGGATTCTAAGCGACTTACCGCTAAGGTCAATTGACTTATCTGTTTGTCAATTGCTTCAAAGTGAGCTTCGGTTCTTAGTTGAAATTTTTCTTGGGCTAGTGCCAACTTTTCAACAATTGACTCCAAAGATGGCTTCTGCGGTTGATGTTGTTGTGGTGCAATTGGTTGATAAGCTTGATTTGGCCTCTGGTTTTGCGCGTAACCGAAGTTTGATTGGTTTCTCCATCCCTGATTATATGCATTTCCTATGGCGTTGGCTTGGGCGACATCCTCTTCCTGGATCATCGGACAACAGTCTGTCGGATGTTCTGGGCTGGTACAGATCCCACAAAGTCTAGCTGTTTTTCTCTTATCTGCAACAAGAGTTTGCACTATTTCAGCTAATTTATCGATTTTGTTCTCTAATGAAACTGTACTTACCTCGCGAACCCTTCGAGATGGTTCGCTAGACTGATTGAATCTTTGAGAGTTGGCGGCCATGGTTGATATCAGTGTTTTAGCCGCTGTTGGTGTCATGTTGACTAGAGCTCCGCCACTTGCCGCATCTATTACCTTCATGTCCATAGGCGTTAATCCTTCATAAAAATACTGGAGGAGGGTTTGTTCCGACAACCCATGTTGTGGACAATTTGCACACAACTTTTTAAACCTCTCCCAGTATTCATATAAAGATTCGGCCTCTCTTTGTTGAATGCTCAGGATGCTGCGTCTAATTTCGCTTGCTTTTGCTGCAGGGAAGAACCTGTCAAGAAAAAGTTTAGCCATGTCAGTCCATGTTGTAACAGAATTAGGGGGTAAATCAAATAACCAATCTTTCGCTATATCAGATAAGGAAAACGGGAAAGCTCTAAGTTTGATTTGGTCACCGGATACTCCCTGTGGCTTTGTGCTTAGACAAACCATGTGAAATTCCTTCAAATGTTTATGAGGATTTTCCGTCGGTAAGCCGTGAAAGGTAGGCAAGAGGTGGATCAAACCCGTTTTTAGTACGAACGGTGTTTCGCCATTCGGGAAAGTTATACACATAGGTTGTTGGCCGTCGGGCGC
The DNA here is from genome assembly GCA_030270665.1 of Hibiscus trionum. Taxonomy (NCBI): domain Eukaryota; kingdom Viridiplantae; phylum Streptophyta; class Magnoliopsida; order Malvales; family Malvaceae; genus Hibiscus; species Hibiscus trionum. Next base: position 10,898,229 of record BSYR01000020.1, on the reverse strand, counting down.
CGCATTTAGTTGGCGAATGGTTTGATTTTCGTCTCCCATCGGATTGGGCTCGTAACTCGATTATGCTTCGGATGTGATTTCTAGATCGCGTTCGAATCTCTGTTGGCGTCTTTTGTTTTTTTTTTCCCGAAGTGTTTGTGCGTTCAACTCTCGGGCTAGTGCTTCGATTTCCGGGATGAGTTCAAATTGTTCTCCCGGATTGTTCCTGGTCATAAATCAAATAAAACGATATTAGTAATTTGCCGTATTCCCCGGCAACGGCGCCAATTTTGACACGCGTCGTATAGTGTCAAAAATAAAACCTTAAACTCAAATAAAATAAGATTTAAAATAATATAGCGAGAGTAAGGGTCGATCCGCAGGGAATAAGAACTCTAACACCTTTCTTCTGATTTAGACCAATAACCTGTAGAAAATAAAGGGGGATTTTAGAATAGTGACTTGAATGAGAAAAATAGTAAAAACGTAAAAATAAATGTTGAGAATAAATTATGGATAGAAATAGCCTCAAGCCACGCTTTGCCACGACATCTTCGATCACTGAAGTTGATTTTTCTTCGACTTTCCTGCAGGTTACAGTCTACAAGGCCCAACCCTTGTAACTTACTTCTCGTTGGTAGATTCGACTCCCAGGGCAATCCTTGAAGTCAAACTTTAGTGAGTTAGCCACGGCAATCGATGCTAACCCAGATCTGAGTTAGTGCTGGAGAAGCCCATGCTCGGATATTCGTCTCGATGAGAATTGTTTCCGATTTCGATTCCCCTTAGTGGACCGCCACTAAGTTTGTTCTTAGGGAGTTGAATTGGCTACAAGCTTTTCCTCGTCCCCAACGATGGATCTAAACCACTTCAAGCCGATGCGCGCTCTCGGAATGAAACAATTGCGATGCCTAAAGATTAGACCGATTGCCTAATCAATTTTGCAGAGAATCTAAAAAGGAGTTGTCAAAGGATTGAAGTATTTTCCTAATCTCACGAGGTTTGTCGGGTTTGGCGTTGCTTTTGGCTAAAGGGAATTTAGTTAAGCATGGTTTGTGAAAAAACCATACTTAATAAAATAAATAAAAATGGAGAAAAGAAAATGGAGAAAAATGGAGAGCTTTATTACTCAAGGAAGAAGAGAACAATGGAAAAATGTTTGATGATTTAATTCACCCCCAAAGTGGGGTATTTATAGTAGTTGAAAACCCTAAAAACCTAAGATGATAAATCCTAAAATATTTAAATAAAATTACAAAAGATAAATATCAAAGTTTTGAATTTAAAAGATAAAATTCGGATGATAGGCTATCTTGATAAGTGGACTGATAGGTTATCAAGCTTGCTGACGTCATCTTCTAGAAGGTGCTGATGTGGCGCCCAGTCAGCATTCATGCCCTGGTTCATGCCCATGAATCTGCCCACGAATTCAGTATTTTCTGCAGCACTTCAACTCGTTTCTGTCATTACGTAACCTGCACAAGAACAACACAAAAACAACCCAATTAAGTCCCTCAAACGTATGTATTCGATCAAAACAAGGACTAAAAACATAACCAAAATAAATACTTATCAGTTGAAAATAGAGTATGCACTAGTGGATAAATCTTCCAAATTCTTGCTTGAAATGATCCATCAAATACTATTCTTCTGAAGATCATGAGGGACGAAACTTTAAAGAGATATGTTTCGTTTTATCACATTTGATGTATCCACCTTGAGATATAAGTTATGCATTATCTCTACATAAAATAGCTTGCATCTTATCTTGTGAAAGCAATTCATATATCTTCTGGATATGTTTAGCCAAACACATATTTCGGCTTTGCCTCATGCATAGCAATTATTTAAAGGCAATGGTCTCGTAGCACTTAGATAGTATTTCTGGACCAACCAAGATACGATGCTTCCATATCAATTAATGTATATATGGTGCTTTTAGACCAAGAATATCATCATTTTTTTCTCGAGGGCGGAATGGATCTTTGTTTACATTAAGAGACCTAACAACCAAATAGTGGTCAACAAATATGCATTATGCATGTAAAGTCTCTTTAAACATTTTTCTGTGTTTGCCGATTGCTACACAAGGATTTCATTATTAAGGAGATCTCTTCATGAGTCTCAATGAATCGCCAACATACATAATAAAAACAATGACAAATTCAGAGCTAAACCTCTTAATAAAATGCTCTGGAAATTTGTAACACCCTAAAAATACCCTAGAAGAAATTATAAGAAAATAAAAAGAAAAGTGTAAACATTTTGGTTAAGCTTAGTGAAATTATAAGATTTAAGTATTAAAATGAATAATTATAAAGTGATAGATTAAAAAAAAAAGACATACATGTGTAATATGTATAAAGAAAATGTGATTTATTATATGTATATAAGTTTAATGAAATGAACAATGTAAGTTAATACATATACATATAATATACCCGGTGGATCATTAGGATAATTATCTATGTATATATATGTATAATATAATATAATAATAATAGTAATAAAACAAAAGGTTAGGGGAAAATTTGGTGGAAATTTGGTAGAGTTAGGCAACCTAATCCTACTAACCAAATTAATCATTTCCCACCACTTTCCTTCATCTATTTCTTCCACCATCCCTCCACCGATTACTCAACCCTTCTAGCTTAGTAAACCATACATTCACACACACTTACAAACACAAAATTGAGAGGAAAACCAGAGAGCTTTAAGTGAAGAAGACAAGGGTTGCATAGCATAGAAATTGAGTTAGAAAATTCAAGGAAAAATCGAAAGTAAGTAGCTCTCTCTCTATAGTTTTCGAATATGTTAAAATCTTTAATAGATCAATGGTTTTAATGCCTTTAGAAAATCATGAAAGTGATGATACTAAAGGTTATGCTGCTGGAAAATTTTAAGAACACAAGAAACCTCAAGAAATTTTGAAGGATAAAAGCTTATGAACATGCAAGAGTAAATATGGACAGATTTAGTAGTTATAAGAACATGCAACTTTAGAAAATTGTAGAAAATTAATTGGTGGGAATTTCGTGATGAATTTTTGATATGTTCTACTTTGACATGTCTAAAGTGGTAGGAAAATTATAAATCTGAGTTTTGATCATTGTAGTGAAATCTGAAAGCTTAATACGAACATCATGTAAAACTGTCCTGCACTGTTCTTAGATGGACAGTGAACTTTAGAAAATTGTATAAAATTCACTAGTAAGATTTTAGTGATGAAATTTGAATATGTTCTACCTTGACATGTCTAAAATGGTAGAAAAATTGTAAAATGGATTTTTGATGACTGTGGTAAAATCTGGAAACCCATTTCGAACAGCATACAAAACTGTCCAGTAATGCTCTTAGCTGGACAGTGAACTTTGTAAAATTGTAGAAAATAATCTACTAGGAGTTTCGACCTAAATTTTTGATATGTTAAAATTGGGTATGTTAATTGAATTTAGGAACAAACGGTGTTCGATTTGGAGTTGTGTACAGGAAATAAGAAATTAATTAAATTAGGTGGTCAGAAATGTGTATAAATGAAAAGAAGAAAAATTAAAAATTTGTGAATTTTTAAAGATGTAAAATTGGATTAAATGGAGTGTTAATAAATTGATTAACAATCTGTAGGATGTGAAATCCACCAATTTTAATGATCAATTTGAAAGTTTAAGTGATTAATTAAAGAAATTAGGAAAATGGAAATTAGTCTTATCAAACCGTAAAAGTATAGGGACTGTTTTGAATAAAAATGCAAAATTCAGTCTCTAATTGCATAAATTGAATTCTGAAAAATTATTATTTGCTTGGCTTAAATGCCTTAGATCCTAGAAGTGAAAGGGTAGAAGAAGAAATTGCACCGGGATCGGCTTCTGATCGAGCGAAGGGCGTTCGGATCCAAAACTAGCTCGGCGAACTGTGAGTGAAACGATTTTTAGAGTTGGGATTAGAGTCCCAACTGCCTTAATTTGATTTTTAAGTTATGATAAGCATGCAATTTGGACTAATTAATTATTCGATTTTAGTAAGGGAAGAAGGAATAATGGAATTTGGATTTTATGCTTGTGCTATGCGATTTTGTTGCATATGTGATTGAAATTAAATTGATGATTGATATGTTTGATTCCGAATCTGATTTTTGGTTAATCTTACTGTTTTGGATGAATTAATCATGCTGATTATTGGAAAATTATTGTGATATTGATTTCTTGTGGAAACAATGAATTTGTGATATAGTATGTGAGTATGCAATGCTCTTACATGTTATAATTATGTTTGATAAGTTCAATTGAGTGTTGAAGTATGCAATGAAATTCTGAATTATATGATATGAGTTTGGATTGTTCGAATGCTGATATGAAATGTGTGAATTGAGCTTGTAAATTATTATATGATCATGTGTGATAACATGTTATTGGAATTGGAATTATAAGCAATTAATCGAAATGATTAATTAAGAATTTCTGAAAATTTGATTGATTATGTATCTGATTAAATTAAAGATTTAAATGCAAAGCCCTTGGTGTGTATAGTCTGTTTAGGTAGTACGGCTAGCCTAGAGTCTGAGCTCAATAAGAAAATCGGTACGTTAGTGTACTCGATATTGTGGTACGTAAGTGTACCTTCTTGCTTAATGTCTGCGGACATTATGATATGTTATACGTGATACGATTTGGTACGTGGTACCTATTACATGGTGAATTTTGATTCACAACCTCTTTTATACGTGACTTGATTACCTAGCATACTCTACTATCCAAGGCATTGCTAAATGAATTAAATGAACAATTTAAGGAATGAAATCTGAAAATTGAAAGTAAATTCATGAAATTGGTTGTTGGATCATTTGAATGAAATATTGAATTTCATGATTTGCTATTATTGATATGCTATGAAACTTTAATTGTGATAATTTGATAATTGGAAGTTAATTCAGGTTTCATGACTTGTATGTGTATTCATGATATGAATGATATGTAATCACTTGCATGTATTCGAATAGAATTACATGACTCCTTGGTGTATATATTCGAATGATTTCTATGGTGCATTATTAATTGTGGATTGATTATATTGCTTGAATCATTCGAATGAGCTAATGTGCAAAGTGAAATTAAATTGTTTGATCATAATGTTTAAATTGGAAACTGAATAGAATAGGGTTTCCTCACTAAGTACGAGAAGTACTTACCACTCGAACCTTCCTTCCTTCCCCTAAATTTCAGGTTCTAGCATCGTTGACCTCTACCCGTATTCTACTCGTACGAAGCTTAAGTATGATTTTCCCTGTCTTTGTCATACTCGTGATGGGTGGCCTAGCGTTCAGCATGTTAGTTCAATTTGGCCTGATGGTTATGTTCATGAACTATTTCTTTAGTATTGTATAAATTCATAAGAAATCTCCCTACATTTTGATATGTAATTAAGGGAAACTAAAACACTATGGATGTTATTATCGGATATGATATATATATATATATATATATGTGATGATGAAGTATGTCCATGGGATAATCGAATGTGAAAAGAAATTAAAATAGATGTATTCGAAAGAAAAAAAAATATCACACGAAAAATTGTTAACCCAGCTTCCGCTGCTGCCTAATACGATTCTGTCACATGTTAACATAACGCTCCTTGCCCCTAATCCGGGGTGAGGGGTGTTATATAAAGTGGTATCAGAGCTTTTTAGGTTAAGTCCTAAAAAAATTTAATCGAGTCTGCATACATCTGCATTGTTTAGGTTTGCCACCCATGTATTGTATGACAAGATATCTGTATTGAGCTTTCTGATCTTCTGTTGTTTGACTGAATGATAGAATATGACGAACCCAAAAGACCCAAAGAATGGGAGCTCGCACGAATCTTCGAGCGAAGGTGAAAGTGTGAGATTGGGTGATAATTCTCCTGCTCGAACTGAAACTCCGAGAAAGGAGAGAAACAAAGAGCCTGCTCAGACTTCCGAGCAAATTGCCAAAAAGCTTGCTCAAGTCACTGAACGGATCCCTACAGAGCATGTTCAGAACACAGAACAACTTCCACCTGAAAATCCTATGGTTTAGTCTGCCCAAAGGGAATGTCTCCTCAGCATGAAGGAGATGTTCAATCAACTTCTGACAAATCTGAAACAAGAGCAACCTGCTGTTTCTGTCCCTACTGCACCTAGTAGAGCTCCGATAGATAAGCTTTCTCAGCATCGAGCTTATACTTTTACTGGTGCTAATGAAAAAAGACCAGAAGATGCAGAGTACTGGCTTGAAAACACCACCAAGGTGGTAACCCGACAATTACAGTGCTCCGATGACCACAAATTGGAGTGTGTTGTGGCTCTGTTAGCTGATGAAGCTATGAATTGGTGGGAAACCACTACTCTTACTGTTCCGAATGAACTGGTGACATGGGAATTCTTCCTTGAAGAGTTCAAAAAGAAGTACATCAGTGAACAATACTTAGCTGAAAGAAGAAAGAGATTCTTGCACCTTAAACAAGCCAACCGTCCTATTGAGCAGTACGTTGCAGATTTTTGCAAGTATTGCAAATACGGTGCAGAATACATCAAAACTGAAGTTGATAAATGCCGAATGTTCATTGAAGGCATGAATGATGAACTGAGTCCAATCTTCACTGCTTTGGGAATCAATGATTTCCAAAATCTTGTTAATCGGGCTATTGCAACCGAAGCTAGAATGAAAGCTGCTGAAAAGCGAAAAGGGGGCAATAGACCTGACAAAAAGCAGAAATGAGATGACAAGTCTCAATGGCAGTTCAAGAAGCCCAAATTTCAGAAAGAAGGGTCTTCTAATTTCACTTCTGCTCCGAGGAGCAATTATACTTCTAAACCAGCCACAATAATCAGATCCTCAGTACCTACTATGTCTGTTAATAGTTCGGGAAATTCTGAAAAGATTCCTCCTTGCAAGTTCTGTCAGAAACCACATCGAGGTCAGTGCAGACTTCAGGCAAATCTCTGTTATGCTTGTGGTGGTGATGATCACTACATCAAAGACTGTCCTCAAAAGCATGAATCTATGCCAGCTCGTAACACTGTAGTTCCTAGTCCGACATCCTCTAATCGGATTAGGAATGCCAAGTCAGCCCAGCCGAGTTATCAGAAGAAAGGCAAGGGTACTTATTCCAATGCTACTAATCATCAGGAATCTCGAGCACCTGTTAGAGTTTACCACATTCGTGGTAGAGATGATGAAGAGTCTCCTGAAGTGATTGCAGGTACCGTTGAGCTAAACTCACATCATGTTTATGCTTTAATAGATTCGGGATCCACTCATTCATTCATATGTCTATCTGTTGTAAAAAGGTTGAAATTAGAACCTGAAAATGTGAAAACAAGTCTGATAGTCTCAAACCCTTTAGGAGGAACTTCGAATATAAACCTAATATGTAGAAATTGTTCATTGCATATTAGCAATTTGCCATTCCTTATTGATCTCTACATATTACCCTCCTGTGAGTTCGATCTAATTCTGGGTTTAGATTGGTTAAGTAAACATGAGGCTTGGGTAGATTGTCAAAATAAAAGACTGTATCTTCAGGGTTTAGGAAAGGAATCCATACTCCTAATTGATAAAAAGCCCACTTCTATTTTTGCATCCATGGTCTTACGAGATCAAATTGAATTTGGAATGTCTGAAATACCTGTTGTTTCTGAATTCATTGATGTATTTCCCGAGGAACTACCTGGTCTCCCTCCGACTAGAGAAGTTGAATTCAGGATTGAAGTACAGCCTGGCTCAAATCCGGTGTCTATCACTCCGTATCGGATGGCACCTCTTGAGTTAAAAGAATTGCAAAAACAACTTCAAGAACTTCAGGACAAGGGTTTCATTCGACCCAACACTTCTCTTTGGGGTGCACCTGTTCTATTTGTAAAGAAGAAGGATGGAACAATGCGTCTTTGCATTGACTACCGTCAATTGAACAAGATCACAATCAAGAACCGATATCCGCTCCCAAGAATAGAAGATCTGTTTGATCAACTTAGGGATGCTTCAGTATTCTCAAAGATCGACCTGCGATCTAGATACTATCAAATGAGAGTCAAAGAGGAGGATGTATCAAAAACAGCCTTCCGAACTCGTTATGGCCACTATGAATTTCTGGTAATGCCTTTCGGATTGACAAATGCTCCGGCGGCATTCATGGATCTCATGAATAGAGTATTCAAGCCCTATCTTGATAAATTTGTCGTCGTCTTCATTGATGACATTTTGATCTATTCTCGCAACAAAGAAGAACATGCTGATCATCTTCGCATTGTCTTGCAAACTCTCCGGGAACGCCAGTTATTCGCAAAATTTTCCAAGTGCGAGTTCTGGTTATCGGAAGTCTCTTTCCTTGGACATGTAATTTCTGCAGAAGGAATTAAAGTTGATCCGAAGAAAATTCAGTCAATCATGGATTGGCGACCTCCCATAAATGTCAGTGAAATACAAAGTTTCCTTGGTCTTGCTGGTTATTACAGAAGGTTTGTCAAAGGGTTTTCCTCTATAGCCTTACCTTTGACTAAACTTCTTCGTAAAGACCAACCATTTGAATGGTCTGATAAGCAACAGAGAAGCTTTGACCAACTCAAAGCAGCCTTGACTCATGCCCCAGTTTTGATCCAACCAGAACCGGGCAAAGATTATATTGTATACAGTGATGCTTCACATGCGGGTCTTGGATGTGTTTTAATGCAGGGTGATAATGTGATAGCTTATGCTTCACGCCAACTGAAATCTCATGAATTGAACTATCCAATGCATGATCTCGAACTTGCTGCAATTGTATTTGCTCTCAAAATATGGAGACACTACTTGTACGGTGAGAAATGTTACCTGTTCACAGATCATAAGAGCCTAAAGTATCTCCTGACTCAGAAAGATCTGAATTTGAGACAACGCATATGGATGGAGTTATTGAAAGACTATGATTTAGTCATTGACTATCATCCAGGAAAAGCCAATGTGGTTGCAGATGCCTTAAGTCGTAAACCGACATTGGCTCCAACTGCTATCAATGCTCATCTTCGAGTATATCAGAAGCAAGGATTTCTGTCCGAACTTCAAATTCAATCCAGTCTAATCTCAAGGATTGAAAATCTTCAGAAAGCTGATCCAGAACTTCAGGATATCATTTCCAAACTGGATACAAAGCCTGGTGAAGGATTCCGTATTCATACAAACGGTCTCCTTTACTTCAAAGATAGAATCTGTGTTCCAAATGATGAAAGTTTGAAAAGAGATCTTCTGGAAGAAGCACACCAGAGTTCTTTCTCGGTCCACCCTGGATCGGTTAAGATGTATAAAGATCTTAAATCTTTGTATTGGTGGTCTGGTATGAAAGCGGCTATCAATGATTTCGTATCCAAATGTCTAAACTGTCAGAAAGTCAAAGCTGAACATAGAGTTCCCACCGGACTCCTCCAACCACTTGTACTGCCACAGTGGAAATGGGAACGAATTACTATGGATTTCGTGACTGGTCTTCCTTGTTCTCCCAGAAAATATGATGCTATTTGGGTGATTGTTGACCGATTCACCAAATCGGCACATTTTATTCCTATTCGTATCAATTACAGTTTGGAGACCTTGGCCAATCTGTATATTCAAGAAATAATCCGGCTACATGGAATTCCTATCTCCATTGTCTCTGATCGTGATCCAAGATTTACTTCCAGATTTTGGAGAACATTGCAAAGAGCTATGGGAACTAAATTGAATTTAAGTACAGCTTTCCATCCGCAAAGTGATGGTCAGTCTGAACGAGTAATTCAGATTCTTGAAGATATGCTTAGAGCTTGCATTATTGACTTTGGGAAGAATTGGGAGAAATCCCTACCTTTAGTTGAATTTGCCTACAACAATAGCTATCAGTCGTCTATTCAGATGGCACCTTTTGAAGCATTGTACGGCAGAAAATGCAGAACACCTCTGTGCTGGTCCGAACTTGGTGAAAATAAAGTTTTGGGACCACAATTGCTCAGAGAAACAGAAGAGAAAGTTCAAATCATCCATTCTCGTTTAAAACAAGCCTTCGATAGACAGAAAGCATATGCTGATTTGAAACGAAGAGATATCCAGCATAACGTGGGAGACAAAGTCTTTCTCAAGGTCTCTCCATGGAAGAAAGTGTTTCGGTTCGGAAAGAGGGGAAAGCTCAGTCCTCGCTTTATTGGGCCTTTTGAAATCACTGAAAGAATTGGCCCAGTGGCTTATCGACTTGCACTCCCTAGTGAGTTCGATAAAATTCACAATGTCTTTCATGTGTCAATGCTCAGAAAGTATAGATCCGATCCATCTCATATCTTAGAGCCGGAAGAAGTAGAACTAAATCCTGATTTGTCTTACGAAGAGGAACCGGTTCAGATTCTGGATAGGGAAATTAAAAGACTTCGAAACAAAAATGTTGCACTTGTTAAAGTCTTGTGGAGAAATCACAAGATAGAAGAGGCAACATGGGAACCTGAGGAAACAATGCGAAACCAGTATCCCTATTTATTCGATTCAGGTAAAATTCGAGGACGAATTTTCTTTAAGGGGGGAGGAATTGTAACACCCTAAAAATACCCTAGAAGAAATTATAAGAAAATAAAAAGAAAAGTGTAAACATTTTGGTTAAGCTTAGTGAAATTATAAGATTTAAGTATTAAAATGAATAATTATAAAGTGATAGATTAAAAAAAAAAGACATACATGTGTAATATGTATAAAGAAAATGTGATTTATTATATGTATATAAGTTTAATGAAATGAACAATGTAAGTTAATACATATACATATAATATACCCGGTGGATCATTAGGATAATTATCTATGTATATATATGTATAATATAATATAATAATAATAGTAATAAAACAAAAGGTTAGGGGAAAATTTGGTGGAAATTTGGTAGAGTTAGGCAACCTAATCCTACTAACCAAATTAATCATTTCCCACCACTTTCCTTCATCTATTTCTTCCACCATCCCTCCACCGATTACTCAACCCTTCTAGCTTAGTAAACCATACATTCACACACACTTACAAACACAAAATTGAGAGGAAAACCAGAGAGCTTTAAGTGAAGAAGACAAGGGTTGCATAGCATAGAAATTGAGTTAGAAAATTCAAGGAAAAATCGAAAGTAAGTAGCTCTCTCTCTATAGTTTTCGAATATGTTAAAATCTTTAATAGATCAATGGTTTTAATGCCTTTAGAAAATCATGAAAGTGATGATACTAAAGGTTATGCTGCTGGAAAATTTTAAGAACACAAGAAACCTCAAGAAATTTTGAAGGATAAAAGCTTATGAACATGCAAGAGTAAATATGGACAGATTTAGTAGTTATAAGAACATGCAACTTTAGAAAATTGTAGAAAATTAATTGGTGGGAATTTCGTGATGAATTTTTGATATGTTCTACTTTGACATGTCTAAAGTGGTAGGAAAATTATAAATCTGAGTTTTGATCATTGTAGTGAAATCTGAAAGCTTAATACGAACATCATGTAAAACTGTCCTGCACTGTTCTTAGATGGACAGTGAACTTTAGAAAATTGTATAAAATTCACTAGTAAGATTTTAGTGATGAAATTTGAATATGTTCTACCTTGACATGTCTAAAATGGTAGAAAAATTGTAAAATGGATTTTTGATGACTGTGGTAAAATCTGGAAACCCATTTCGAACAGCATACAAAACTGTCCAGTAATGCTCTTAGCTGGACAGTGAACTTTGTAAAATTGTAGAAAATAATCTACTAGGAGTTTCGACCTAAATTTTTGATATGTTAAAATTGGGTATGTTAATTGAATTTAGGAACAAACGGTGTTCGATTTGGAGTTGTGTACAGGAAATAAGAAATTAATTAAATTAGGTGGTCAGAAATGTGTATAAATGAAAAGAAGAAAAATTAAAAATTTGTGAATTTTTAAAGATGTAAAATTGGATTAAATGGAGTGTTAATAAATTGATTAACAATCTGTAGGATGTGAAATCCACCAATTTTAATGATCAATTTGAAAGTTTAAGTGATTAATTAAAGAAATTAGGAAAATGGAAATTAGTCTTATCAAACCGTAAAAGTATAGGGACTGTTTTGAATAAAAATGCAAAATTCAGTCTCTAATTGCATAAATTGAATTCTGAAAAATTATTATTTGCTTGGCTTAAATGCCTTAGATCCTAGAAGTGAAAGGGTAGAAGAAGAAATTGCACCGGGATCGGCTTCTGATCGAGCGAAGGGCGTTCGGATCCAAAACTAGCTCGGCGAACTGTGAGTGAAACGATTTTTAGAGTTGGGATTAGAGTCCCAACTGCCTTAATTTGATTTTTAAGTTATGATAAGCATGCAATTTGGACTAATTAATTATTCGATTTTAGTAAGGGAAGAAGGAATAATGGAATTTGGATTTTATGCTTGTGCTATGCGATTTTGTTGCATATGTGATTGAAATTAAATTGATGATTGATATGTTTGATTCCGAATCTGATTTTTGGTTAATCTTACTATTTTGGATGAATTAATCATGCTGATTATTGGAAAATTATTGTGATATTGATTTCTTGTGGAAACAATGAATTTGTGATATAGTATGTGAGTATGCAATGCTCTTACATGTTATAATTATGTTTGATAAGTTCAATTGAGTGTTGAAGTATGCAATGAAATTCTGAATTATATGATATGAGTTTGGATTGTTCGAATGCTGATATGAAATGTGTGAATTGAGCTTGTAAATTATTATATGATCATGTGTGATAACATGTTATTGGAATTGGAATTATAAGGAATTAATCGAAATGATTAATTAAGAATTTCTGAAAATTTGATTGATTATGTATCTGATTAAATTAAAGATTTAAATGCAAAGCCCTTGGTGTGTATAGTCTGTTTAGGTAGTACGGCTAGCCTAGAGTCTGAGCTCAATAAGAAAATCGGTACGTTAATGTACTCGATATTGTGGTACGTAAGTGTACCTTCTTGCTTAATGTCTGCGGACATTATGATATGTTATACGTGATACGATTTGGTACGTGGTACCTATTACATGGTGAATTTTGATTCACAACCTCTTTTATACGTGACTTGATTACCTAGCATACTCTACTATCCAAGGCATTGCTAAATGAATTAAATGAACAATTTAAGGAATGAAATCTGAAAATTGAAAGTAAATTCATGAAATTGGTTGTTGGATCATTTGAATGAAATATTGAATTTCATGATTTGCTATTATTGATATGCTATGAAACTTTAATTGTGATAATTTGATAATTGGAAGTTAATTCAGGTTTCATGACTTGTATGTGTATTCATGATATGAATGATATGTAATCACTTGCATGTATTCGAATAGAATTACATGACTCCTTGGTGTATATATTCGAATGATTTCTATGGTGCATTATTAATTGTGGATTGATTATATTGCTTGAATCATTCGAATGAGCTAATGTGCAAAGTGAAATTAAATTGTTTGATCATAATGTTTAAATTGGAAACCGAATAGAATAGGGTTTCCTCACTAAGTACGAGAAGTACTTACCACTCGAACCTTCCTTCCTTCCCCTAAATTTCAGGTTCTAGCATCGTTGACCTCTACCCGTATTCTACTCGTACGAAGCTTAAGTATGATTTTCCCTGTCTTTGTCATACTCGTGATGGGTGGCCTAGCGTTCAGCATGTTAGTTCAATTTGGCCTGATGGTTATGTTCATGAACTATTTCTTTAGTATTGTATAAATTCATAAGAAATTTCCCTACATTTTGATATGTAATTAAGGGAAACTAAAACACTATGGATGTTATTATCGGATATGATATATATATATATATGTGTGTGTGTGATGATGAAGTATGTCCATGGGATAATCGAATGTGAAAAGAAATTAAAATAGATGTATTCGAAAGAAAAAAAAATATCACACGAAAAATTGTTAACTCAGCTTCCACTGCTGCCTAATACGATTCTGTCACATGTTAACATAACGCTCCTTGCCCCTAATCCGGGGTGAGGGGTGTTATAAAATTAAATCATTCTTATAACCTTCCGCTAATAAGTATTCAATGGGGCGATTATACCAAATGTGCCCAAAATATTTTAATCCATAAAAAGATATATTTAATATAATTGAATAATGTTCTCGAGAACTTGAATTAACTGCTTATGGCAGTCTAAATCCTTCCAGAAGCTTCATGTAAATGTTGTTATCAAGAGGCTCATACAAATAAGATGTAACAACATCCATTAGGCGGAAACTGAGTTATTTTATTTATTGTCAGACTATCTAAAAGTAACTGCATCCACCACCGAGAAATATATTTTTCTCATAATCGATTTTCATGTCTTTGTGAGAATCTTGTGCAACCAAACAAACTTATATCTTATGATTTCTCCTTTTGATTTCTCTTTCTCACAAAGGCTCATTAATATCCACGAGCTTTACACATTTCAATATACGGGCTATAGGCCCAAATACTTCTCTTTTCTAAAGAGATATTAGTTTCGCCTCAATTGCCTATTTTCATATTGGCCAATCATTTCTTTGTTTACATTGTCCAATTGACAATGATTCATGATCCACATCATCAAATAAAATCTCTAGTGCTACATTGCATGCAAATGTATTATCGACGTCGATTTGATTTCAGTTCCATTTATTACCAGACATGACATAATCTATTGAGATCTCTTTATTATCAGGTACCTGAGTCATGTTAATGCCTCTATTGGAGACCTTTTAATCTCTTCTTGAGATTTTCATAATTCATTAATTCCTCGATCAGACCATCATAACTATAGCTCCCTTCCTTTTTTCTGAGGATTTTTATCTTTGGAACCTACTTGTCTACCACGCTACAGGCGTAAGTTAGACTCATTAGCAACTAGAATTTGTCCTTCCGGGACATCAAATTTAAATGGAGCATTCATAGCTGGTATATGTGACTTAGTCACTTTATTAGAGTCAGCAAAATCATCTGACAATTGATTTGCTAAATGAATTATCCTTTGAACTTATAGTTCACATTGTTGAGTACGTGGATCAAACTAAGATAATGATAATTCATTCCAATTTATTTCTTTTCCCAGCTATTTTATTTTCTCCCCCTAATGTTGGGAAAATCGACTCATTAAAATGATAGTAGTAAATCGAGCCGTAAATAAATTCCCTATCAGAAGCTCAAAAATATTTATTATCAAGGGAAATTTGAATCTACATATATTCCCAACCTCCTTTGAGAACTCATCTTTGTAAATAGCCACAATTCATTGTATATTTTATTTCGGAAGTAATCATATTCTTCAAATAATAAATTAACATAAAGCGTAAATAAATAATATGTGAAATAAATAAAGATAAAGCAAACTAACATAAATAAGTAATAAATAAAACGAATTAACATAAAAAATAAAAAAATCAATTATTCCTTTTAGAGGTTATAAGGAAAATAAAATAAATGATAAATTATTCACTTCAAGGGTTATGGGAAAATTAACAATATCCAATTGAGTTGAACCAATAACGCCATAATTTTTTTCGCCATAAACAAATTTTGTTTATATTTTATTTCATTTATCATTCATGATTATGGATAAAGTCCATAATACTTTGGCGTTTGACAAGTATGAAACCAATGGTTTATAACATCACATTGGTAAAAGGATTTCACTTCTTTAAAATGATCTTTATCACTCTTGTCATCCTTATAACTTCGCTACCAGCGGGTAGAAGTATTCTTAAAACGACTATATTTTTTCATGTGTATATTCATAGCCTCGACCACGACCACAACTTTTAATGTGGTTTTTTATTCCTTCCACATTCACTTCAAGGAATGGAGTAGAGCCAGTGGGCCTTTGAAACCTTTTTCACATATCCTTATCACATAGAACAAAGATTTAATCCTGGTACGCGGCATTGTTAAACCTGTCCACAAGGTCCTTTAAAAACCTCCTTTGAGACCAGTAGCCTCGTAGAACGGGATGTCCAGCCAATATACTTGGATTATATCGAAATTATGTCTCTAATTAAATAATGATTTACCATGTTTGCATTCACTTCAGGGAATGAAACAGTTCCAATAATCGCATGTAATAAACATCATGCTTGCATTTACTTCAGGGAATGCCCCATCATTGATAATCACATGGAATAAATATCATGCTTGCATTCACTTCAGGGAATGCCCCATCATTGATAATCACATGCATTCACTTCAAGGAATGCCTCCCATAAAACTTTTTAGATCAAGACGATTTTTCGTAACTTGAAATTGGGAGAAGTCTATGATTGAGTTTTTCAACGAAGAAGAAATATTATTTTCGAGTAAATATAGACTTTATAATAATCTTCTTGTAAATTCAAAATCATCATGATTTATCGCACATTAAAATCATAATTTAAAGAAAAATAAAATAAAATCAGAATTTACCGATATTGATTTTCCTCTTGAGGACAATTGAGACGTAGCAAATAACCAAGACAGCTTCTCATAATCTCTTTATGTCATATCTCTTTCCAAGCCATTTAAAGATATCATGTAAAACTCAAAACGCGGTTAAAAACATCAATTCTCATCAATCATCAATAGAATAATATAAACTACGACAATTTCTATTCTTTAGAAACTTATTGATATGAAAATTAATAAATATAATACATAATTACATCCTTTAATCATAGATAAAGACAATTTCTATTCTTTTGATTATATTATTCGGTCAAATGAAAAATCCATAAAATAAGCATAAAATATCAATTAGATTAAAAAGACTTCAACTAGAAAAATTCAAACAACAATGATAATTATTTATCAAATCGGGATGTTTAACAGAATACAATTCAAATCAAATTAAATTTGATAAAATTCAATAGACCGCATTAAAAAGTTTTTTAAGAAATTCAATTCAAGTCAAATACATAAACTTGATTATGTAACTAAAGGCGAAACATTAATAGTTTTACCTGAATGTCATTAGGGAACTTTATCGCCGTATGCAGAATTAGTATTCTTTGATCAAGAATCTTGATGATTGGGATTTTCGATTGCCGCAACATATTAGCAACATTTTTGGAGTAAGACCATCGACACGTCCGACTGAAGATTAATTTAGTTTTTGGTTTCGTCAAAATTCTTCGAGCAAACTCGTGCTGATAACGTGTTGTAAATAAAATAAAGAAGAACAAGAATAAGAAGAACAAATAGATGAGAGAAAGAGGGAAATTTGTATTATTCTCAAAATATAGAATTGTATACAATGCCTTCAATGAATCATCTATTTATAGGCATAAGAAGTACATAACACATTAAACTCTAAATAATAGAGATAATATTCCTAATAATAAATAAATCAAACTCCTTAGATAAAGTTCTAATCATGATAGACATCCACATAGATAAATATTCATAACACATATTTGTATAATTATATCAAACTAAAAATACATTACAGATTCAATTAAAACTTCTATTAAGTTTGTCGATTGAGTATTGTTCATTGACATCCTCGTTAGCACTTAGCACGATATACGTAAAGATGTATGAGATCAAACTTATTAAAACGCTCAATATCCTTTATTTATAAGTAAGAAAAGATCTAGAATATATAGATATTGTACACTAAAAACGGCCCCAGAACGAACTATTGTCGATAACTGACAATATAACCAACCGAAGAGCCTCTAACAAGAGTCTTGACGGTAGGATTGTGCAAAAAAATATGATCCGATTGATTCAATATGTTTATTCGTTAATCCGATTCAATTTTTATTTTTTGAATAATTCAGATTAGATATTCAAAAATTTCAAATTGAATAGGATAATTATTTTACATTCGGATCAGATATCTAATATTCGAAAATTTTAATTCTTTTATAGATATGAATCTTGTTATATTCCATATTTTTACTTGTTATATATGAAAAATTAAAATTTCCATAGATACAAATCTTGTTATATTCAATAATTTATTGATTGCCATATTCGAAAGCCTAAAATTTTCATGGATAGGACCGGTAAATTAAAAAAATAATTAAATAAAATTATAAATTCAAATATTCGGATATCCGAGTATCTGATCTGAAATAATCAGATATCCGTTTTTTGGATATCTAAAAATTTCGGATCGGATAAAAATCGCTAAATTGCCTATCTAAAATTTTCGAATATCCGAAATGCACACCGCTACTTGACGAGAGAAAAGGGGTGGACATATAACTCCTTTTTGGACAAGTTTACTACACAATTCAAGATCGTTGTTTGTTGGTTACATTGCAATAATTACAGGAACTCCGCTCCACAATACAATACCCTAGTACAAAATAACTTGAAAGGGTACAGAGCAGCCTGCCTCAAGCCAACTTAAAGCCATTGCTAATGATTTACTAGAAAATAAAAAAAAGATGGTACATTCACTAAAAGGTGGAATTCATTGCATCAGATACAAATTGATTTGATGTATATGCTAGATTTGCAGTCGCCAGTTTTACAATTTTCAACTATACTGTCATCAACTTAAGCGTACCGGTTCCCGAATGCTCAGTCGATATCTTTTACGGCATCCTGCACCATCACAATACAGGCAACAGATAATTAATTCAGATGGAGAAAGAACACAATTCATTTTCATTGCCAACAACCCGTCAAGCGTTAGGCAACCACCAATCCTTGGAATTGGAACTCAGAAGCAAGTCATCAAATGACATTACCTTTGCAAGCTGCGTCACATAAGCTGCCGCTACAGCAGTGACCAACAGTCCGAGTCCAAGTGTCAATATACCATTTCCTCCACCGATCCCAAGCTCCGAATCCTCTTGCTGAAAAGTTCCCAAAAGGAGAAAGATATAATTCATTTGATAAAACGAACTCAGTCAATTGCATGATAACTAACCATGACAACAAAAATGGGTGCAAGTGTCATGGGGTCATTACCCTCCTCCCAAAACACACAGATAAAAAATAGAAGTTTGAATGACTAAAATTGGATCATGTACATTGCTTCCAAAGGAAATAAAAGAAAACTTACAATAATTGCTCGACCGAATGCACCAGCACTGACATAAGCCCATGTTCCTGGAAGCATCCCCAGCCAACTGCATGACAATCATTGATTCAGTTTGGAACAAAAAGTGGATAGCAGGTAGACTTTTAGCAAACTTCTATTCCCAAATTCAAAAGGCAATAAGTGTTATAACAAATATCAAGTTGGTTTTACACCATAATCTAGCCTTTCGAGCATAGCAAGCTGTAGGCTAAACAACTGTTCTTTAGGTCCCTTTCTCCTCCCATAATTGAGGATCAGGGATCTATTTTCAAGACTCCAGTCACTTTTGGCAAACATGATGTAAAGCTCTTAGGAATTTGATTATTAATGATAATGCAAATATAACAAATCTTGATCATTCCAATGAAATAAATGTTTGCTAAACTGAAAAGTAAAAATATTTTCAGGATCATTCTAATTGATATGGGAAAATGAGGTGCAGTTGACGATCATACCAGCAGAAACCTATATTCTGCAACATAAATTTCAGTCAAATACAGAGAGGGAGAGAATTTTAAAACTGAAGTTGCGAGAGCATGCCTGAAAACATTTAGAATAACAATCCTCGCCCTTCTTTTACAAGCTAATATATGTTAATTTTCTTTAATAACAACAAATTACAAAAAGATTGTCAAAGTAGATGCAATTAGTTTTCAAATTAATGAATCACGGCAATCTATTTTGTGAATTTAAACATCACAACAAACATAAAAAGCAAGCACACATATCAGTTCGAAGATGAAGAAGCAAACCTTCCCAACACATACGGTACAAACTTCACAGATGTTAATCCATAGAGATAATTCCCCAGAGAAAAAGGGAGCAAAGGGCTCAATCTAAGGAGGGTCACCACTCTGAAGCCATTTTCTCCAATCGCTTTGTCAATTGCAAGGAACTTTTTGTTCCCTTCAACTAGTTTTAGAATACGTTCACGAGCAAAATATCTAGCAATCAGAAAGGCAACACTTGCAGCCACCTAAAAGATTAAAAGAATATTAAGATATAAATTCCGGCACACTCACATCCTCTCCTCTTTTGTATATGGAAGAGAACAAACTTACTGTTCCACTGATAGAAACCAGAATGGTCCCAATGACAGAGCCGAAAAGAAGACCAGCAGACATGGTCAATGGAATGGCAGGAATAGCAAGGACCTACAAGATAACAAAACGACTTACAAAGCATTAGCTTGCATAAAAATCAAGAAAACAAAGTAGCTCAATGTTGGGCAGGCTTCAAATAGAACAGAATAAAAAAGGTAAAACACAAAAAATTGTAACATATGCTTACTTCCAATCCTGCATAAACTGCAACAAACAAAGCATATCCAGCAGGTCCATAACCTGCTTATTGAAGAAAAGTTCCACCATTAAAACTCTAGACCATGTTCATTTACAAGAACGTTCTACTACTCTAATCTAAAATCCATTCCAGAAAAAAAAAGGCTAAATAAAATTATAGACCCTATCAGCAGCATATGCTGTTTAAGGATTTTCAACAGTGCAGATAAGTTCAAAGGCAAAACTGTAAATGCTTTAACGTCGCACGAATTACAGTGTTAAAATCCCAAATCAATAGAAAACCTAGAAAGCTAAACCAAACTAAATCAGCAAATTATAATCCCCAAATATCAAAATTCAAAAGCAATACCAAATAAATATAAATTGTGAAAAAGGGTCCGGACTTCATGAAAACATATACCTTCAATGAAAGCGGAGAACTGGTTCAAGAAAACGTTGATTTGGTCCTTGTAGATATACCCGACAATCCCAAATCCACCAACAACACCCACAAGTAGAACTCCGGCCAAAAGGGTACCTTTAAGCGCAGTGTCCCCTTCAATTTCTCCATTATTACCCTTTCCATCCCCATCCCCTTTGATTTTCTCGTCGTCGTCCCCTTTGGGGTTGAGGAACCACCTCAGACTCTGTGGAGCATTGGGTGGACTCTTTTGAAGGGACTGCTGCTTCTTTGTTTGTCTAAGGGAAGAACAAGGCTTGAATAAGTGGAAACGTTTGCTGGGTCTAAAGCAGCTATAGAGAAAAGAATTGGAGGAGGAAGAAGGAGGAGGAGGAAAATGACAAGAAGAAATGCACGGCGGTCTCAAGGTAAGGAGAGCGCGCATTTTAAGGAGAAAGTGTCGAATAACACGGGCCAACACAGCACAACACGAGTATGCGCGCTAATGCCTCGAGCTGAAGGCTGGAACTGGTTTTGTTGAGGAAGAGAAAAGCAATGGCGTGGGCATTTAGTACCTTCAGAGTTGTGCCTCGGAAATTGTCTGCCTCACATCATGCCACGTATTTCTATTAATACCAAAAATGATCCAACTTGAAGATTTTCCACCTCTTTATTATCCTTTTCCAATCATTAATGTTGCTTTTGATCAAAAAAAAATCATTAATGTTGCTTTTATAGATAAATATTTCTTTGAAGTTTTGACTTAAATATTGTATAAAAAATTATTTTACACTACATGTAAAATTGAATTCAGTTGAATTTGATTATGAACAGTATTTTTTTTAAATACCCCTGCTGCAACATTAAAAATAACCTGAAGTCGAATCATGTTGTACCCGTCTTTAGGGGTATTTTTAAAAATTTATTGTTCAAAGTCAAATTCAGCTAAATCTGACTTTACATACACGGTAAAAAATACCGTTGATTGAGAATTAAAGTCGACTACACCATAAGTTCGAAAAGAAATTTAGTGCAATATTTAAGTCAAATCTCCTATTTATTTTAATGTATTTACAATAAATAAATAATTATTTAATAGTTTTGCTTGTGAAATTAAATACTTTATGTAAACTTGTTAGATAAAAATTTACTTTTAATGCATAAATAAACGATATAATGATACATAAATACTTTTATTTTAAGGTTCTTTACCATTGCATTTGCATATAGTATGGTTACGGGTCGGTTTTTGGCTTACATATATCCGATACAAAAATTTAACACATTTATTCGAATTTAAATTTGATTTGATATCTTATAATACTCTATTGACCGAAATTTTAGAATAAAAATTTGAACTCAACTCGATCTGACCTTATATAAATATTTTTTTATTCGATAAAATAAGGTGTTAATTAAAAAAATACAAATAAAAATGAGCATTATAATAGTTATTCTGTTTTTATTAGACAAAATAGAAAGATTATTGAATAAATATAAAATAAAAGAGATATTATAGTAATTATACTTAAATATTTAAAATAAAATTAAAATATTATTTTGAGTCATGTCAAATATCTTCATCCTAAACTCAAATCTAACCCGACTAAATTTATATTTTAAACCCGATCAAAAAACGTCAAATCTGAGTCAATTGATCATCTAATTGCACATGTGTGCAAAATCTTTCTCCTAAAAAAATGTACAAAATCTTTTTACACCGACCAACATTTACAAAACGAAAGCATTTTAATTTAAAAAAAGACGTGTGCAAAATCTTTGTTACACCGACCAACATTTATATGTTAATTGTTAAGTTATACGGGGTGTCTATTTCCGGGTTTTTTTTTATAAAAGCCACTAAATTTTTATTAAATCCATAGAAAAATCATAATCACAATGCATCCAAGAAGAAGAATATTTGGATTAAACAAAAAAAAATCCTTATAACCTAAAAACAAAGAAAAATAAAAACTTCTATAGAGATAAGTATACCAACAAAATTTAGCAGCCTCCTGAATCTCCTTGTCTCTGTCCAAACGAGACGCATAAAGAATGAAGAAGGTGTGGTGCGCGATCCAAGCTGTCAAGCAAAAAGTACCGCTACCCAGGACTGATTTCATCGGCAAACAACCATCAACCGAGTGGGGATATAACTTTCCAAGTGACCACCGACAAAAATATAAATCAGAAACTAGCATCGATTGAATCTCTGAGCGAACAACAATCGATCGCTAGGGTATGCTGAAACATGCCACAAAGACAGATGAATCAAACCACAAAACAAAAACAAAAACATGTCACAAGGACAGAGGAAAAAAACGTGTCATAAAGACAGAGAAAGAGATTCTTATTAAAATAAAAAAACAAGAAAACTAATAGATCCGGTGGTCGACAACCAATATTAAAATTGATTGTCGACCACCGATCAAAGGGATTGATCAATGTAGAAAACGAATAGAATCGAAAGAATTTTGGTATGAAGAGCGGCTAGGAATTTTGGTATGAAGAGCGGCTAGGGTTTCGTAGTTATTGTTGCGGAATACGATCGTCGGATAGAGCAAAAATGCAACTGATAATTTGAGAAAATAACAATGAAGATAAAGGAGACACAGATTTTACGTGGAAAACCCCTAAATAATATAGGGTAAAAACCACGGACAAAGGTAGAAGAATTTCACTATGAGAAAATAGGAATTACAACTTCTCTCAATCTAACAAGGAGAAAACAATGATAATTCTCTCTTGATAAAAAGGAGAAAACAACTCTATGAAAACTCTCTAATTTCTCTAGTATTGGGAGGAGGTTAGAATGATTTGGGATGTGTAAGAATGGCAAATGGCTAGGCTATTTATAGTTGAGTTTTAGGGACTAACTTATAAATAACCTAAAGTTTAGGGACCAAAATTGTGATTTTCCCATGCCATTTTTCAACCTTGGCTGCACCTGCCAAAATTGAAATTTTCCATTTTCAATTTTGGCTGCAGCATTGCTTGACTTTCTACAATCTCCCACTTGAAGATTTGATTGGAACAATCATATCTTCACACCATTCTTTCTACCTCGTACTTTCCATGTTGCTTACGTCTCTAACAAGCCACAAGAGGATCGACACCAAGTAAACTTATCAGTGTTGATTGCTTTTGTCATGAAATCTGCTATGTTGTCATCGGTATGGATCTTCTGCATATCTATAATTCCTTCTTCCATTTTTTCACGAATGAAGTGATATTGGACCCGAATGTGTTTTGTTCTTGAGTGAAAAGTAGGATTCCTTGCAAGATGCAAGGCGCTCTGACTGTCACAAAACAAAGAGACATTCTCTTGTTTGTGCCCGAGCTCCTCCAATAGCATTTTCAACCATATTGCTTCTTTACTGGCTTGTGTAGCTGCTACATATTCTGCCTCCGTTGTTGACGTAGCCACAACCGATTGCAGTTTTGAAACCCAGCTTACAGCTCCACCAGCAACTGTAAACACATACCCTGTTGTAGATTTGCTTTTATCCAAATCTCCTGCATAGTCAGAATCGACATACCCGCTGATAAGAAAGTCTGATCCCCCGTAACATAATGCAACATTTAAGGTCCCTTTGATGTATCTCAGGATCCTTTTCACAGCATTCCAATGCTCTCTGCCTGGATTCGCCATGTACCGACTAACCACTCCCACTGCTTGTGCAATGTCTGGTCTTGTACAAATCATAGCGAACATTAAACTTCCCACTGCTGATGCATACGGTACTCGAGACATCTCCATCCTCTCTTCTTCACTGCTAGGACTCATACTGGAGGATAATTTAAAGTTAATAGGAAGAGGGGTATAAATTGGCTTACAATCTTGCATGCTGAATCGTGACAAGATCTTTTTCAAGTAATTCTTTTGTGAAAGCCAAATCTTCCTACTACTTCTGTTTCGGTGAATTTGCATCCCTAGAATCTTGTTTGCTGGTCCCAAGTCCTTCATTTCAAATTCCCTAGCCAGTCGTGCCTTTAATTCTTCAATATGATCTTTGTTGGGGCCTGCAACCAACATGTCATCTACATACAACAGCAATATAACAAAGTCGTTTTCACCAAACCTCTTGAAGTAAGCACAAGGGTCTGCATTAAGTCTGTTGTATCCAAGGCTCATGATGAAGGAGTCAAATCTCTTGTACCAACACCTCGGCGCCTGCTTTAAACCGTACAGAGATTTGTTCAACCTGCAAACCAAGTTCTTCTTTTCTTTTTCTTCAAAACCTTCAGGCTGGAGCATGTAAATCTCTTCTTCAAGATCTCCATGAAGAAAAGCTGTTTTAACATCTAGCTGCTCTAGATGTAAATTCAATGTAGCACACATTGCCAGGACAACTCGAACCGTTGTTAGTCTAACCATAGGAGAAAAGATTTCATTGAAATCAATACCTTCTTTCTGAGCATATCCTTTGACCACCAGTCTTGCACGATATCTCTCCACTTGATCGTCACCATTTCTCTTGATTTTGAAGACCCATTTGTTACCAATTGGCTTCCTTCCTTGTGGTAGTGGCACAAGTTCTCATGTATTATTTTTATGAAGGGCTTCGATTTCTTCTTGCATTGTCGCCATCCACTGCGAAGCATCTGAGTTGTTCATTGCCTCCTCGAATGATGATGGCTCACCGTCCTCCGTTAAAAGGCAGTATGCAACATTACCTTCTATAACATAATCTGAGTGCCAATTGGGGCGTCTTCTCACACGATCTGATTGACGAGTTGTTGGAGCTTCAGAATTCTCTGGTTCTGGTTCTTCGAGCTCTGGTTCTGCTTCAGAACAATCTCTCTGTTCAGACTCATTTTCAACATGTATCTGTGTAGTCTCTGGCTTTTCTTTATCAGTGCTATCATCTTCTTCTTTTCTTTGTAGCTTATCTTCTACAAAGATAACATCCCTGCTGATAATCACTTTGCGGGCAGTGGGATCCCACAAGCGATACCCCTTTACTCCATCAGCATACCCCAAGAATTTACATTTTCTGGATTTTGGATCCAACTTTGAAATTTCTTGGGCATTGTACATCACGTACACAATACTTCCAAATATATGGAGGTTTGAATAATCAACTGGTTTACCAGTCTACATTTCCATCGGTGTCTTCAACTCAATTGCAGTTGATGGAGCCCGATTCACCAAATAACAGGCGGTATTGACTGCTTCTGCCCAGAAAGCTTTTTCTAGCCCTGCAGCTCTCAACATTGCTCGTGTTCTTTCTAACAGAGTTCTGTTCATCCGCTCTGCCACTCCATTTTGTTGAGGAGTGTATACTGTTGTGAACTGTCTTTTGATGCCTTCTTTTCTGCAAAAGTCATCAAATTCATCACTTGTATATTCACCTCCATTATCTGATCTGAAACACTTGATCTTATTTCCAGAATCAAGTTCCACCTGCGCTTTGAAAACTTTGAAGGTTGAAAACACATCTGCCTTCCTCTTGATAGGGTACACCCAACATCTCCTAGAGTAGTCATCAATGAAGGAGACAAAATACTTTGCTCCGCCTAGGGATGTAACCGGTGCTTGCCATACATCAGAGTGAACCAATTCTAGAACAGCCTTGCCTCTAGAATTTGATGTGTTGAATTTTAATCGATGCTGCTTACTTGTAATACAATGTTCACACAAAGGAAGTGATACCTTTGTTAAACCCGGAAGTAGCTTTTGCTCCACAAGGACTTTCATTCCCTGTTCTGACATGTGTCCAAGTTTCCGATGCCATAACATGGTAGAATCTGAACTACATGAGGCAACAGAGGCTTCAGCTTCTAGCAAAGTCTCTCCCTTCAGCATGTACAAATTTGCCGCTATCTTTTCACCTTTCATCACCACAAGCGCTCCATGGAACACCTTCATGATTCCTTTCTGTGTTTCAATCTTGCTTGCATTATTATCCAACAATCCGTAGGATAATAAGTTTTTCTTCAAGCCTTTCACGTGTCGCACATCTCGAACAACTTTGGTTGTCCCGTCATACATCTTCAATTTGATGGTTCCAACGCCAACAATTTCCAAGGCATGATTATTGCAGCTGTACGCAGATCCTCCTGAGATAGGTTCATAATTATAGAACCATTCTCTTCTTGAGGTCATGTGATATGTGACTCCCGAGTCAATAAGCCATATGTCTGCAAATCTTTTTCTGCCTTCCATGGCTGTTGTTGCTTCACAACAGAGAGCATCTCCATCATCTAAAGTGTTTGCCATATTTCCTTGAGGATTGGAGTTTTTAGGTAAACTCCAACAATCCTTCTTCAAGTGACCCTTCTTTCCGCAGTTGTAGCACTTTAAATTCTTCTTACTCCTTAACTTTGATCTACCATGATTGTGACTGCTACTTTGGCCACGTTCTGTTGATCTTCCTCTCATCACCGTTAAGGCCTCTGCTTGTTGCAGATTTCCTTGTCTGTCTTCCTTGTTCTTGCGCCGATTTTCTTCTTCCAGAACAGCAGCTGCAACGTCATCGAAGACTAGATCACTTGTAAGGTTGTTGTTCGTCAAGTTGATGATGAGTTGATCATACGAATCAGGTAGACTTTGAAGCAGAAGTTCAGCACGTTCTTGTGACTCTATTTTATAGCTTAGGGATGTAAGCTGAGAAAATAGAGTATTCAACGTGTTTAAGTGCTCTGTCACTGAAGTAGATTCTGACATCCGAAGAGTGTACAATTTCCTCTTAAGGAAAATTTTATTGTGCAACGATTTGACCTCGTATAATTTTGCGAGGTGATCCCAAATCTCCTTGGCTGTCTTCTTCTCCTCGATGCTTGATAGTACTTCATCTGCTAATGCTAAATGAAGGTCTGCAATAGCATTCTCGTCCATCTCATTCCATTTTTTGTTATCCGTAAAATCTGCCGGCCTTTCGCTGATAGCCGCTAGACATCCATTTTTTCTTAGGATGGCCTTTATCTTCAATTTCCACAGTGAGAAATTTCTCCCATTGAACTTTTCAATATCAAATTTCGTTGCCATAGCTTCTATTTCAGATAGCTCCCACTATTTCACATTTTTGACGTGAATAGTGCCCACCACCTTCAATGAATGAGTAATATCTAACTTACTTTCTTATGATGGAGGATCCACTTTTCAGTGGCAACCAACAGAGAATACGGTAAGTAGATATACGCACCCAAACCTGGCTCTGATGCCAATTGTTGCGGAATACGATCGTCGAATAGAGCAAAAATGCAACTGATAATTTGAGAAAATAACAATGAAGATAAAGGAGACACAGATTTTACGTGGAAAACCCCTAAATAATATAGGGTAAAAACCACGGACAAAGGTAGAAGAATTTCACTATGAGAAAATAGGAATTACAACTTCTCTCAATCTAACAAGGAGAAAACAATGATAATTCTCTCTTGATAAAAAGGAGAAAACAACTCTATGAAAACTCTCTAATTTCTCTAGTATTGGGAGGAGGTTAGAATGATTTGGGATGTGTAAGAATGGCAAATGGCTAGGCTATTTATAGTTGAGCTTTAGGGACTAACTTATAAATAACCTAAAGTTTAGGGACCAAAATTGTGATTTTCCCATGCCATTTTTCAACCTTGGCTGCACCTGCCAAAATTGAAATTTTCCATTTTCAATTTTGGCTGCAGCATTGCTTGACTTTCTACAGTTATGACTACTTTTTTATAACATTTTTATCGTCCAGCCTTGTTCGATCTGATCTAGAAAATCATATATTCAAAATTTTAGATTAGTGAAATAATTATTTATATTTGATTTAAAAAAATGAATATTCGATTATTTGGATATTAGATATCGGATATCGAATATTCGAATATTTGAATATCACACTATATGATGCGTTTAAATGTTTTTTAGATTTGGCGGTCGTATCTATAAAAATTTCGTATTTTCAAATATAACATTTGATCTGAAAAATAAAAAATGAATCAAACATTTGATCTGAAAATAATAAACGAATTATATATTTTAACTTTCTGATTACATCAGTTGGATCCGACACTTTGTACACCCCTAGAATTGCACGAGCTTGGATATGAGTATCATATACCGTATGCAAACTAAACATAACCCACTATTCAAAAAAATTATAATTACACCAAAATATTAAAAGAAATAATATTGGACTTTTGCTCTATTAATAAGGATTAAGGCAACACCTAAATGAAGCATAGCCCAACATAATATTTTGCTTTAGGACTAAATTTACGACACTATCTAATTCAATATTCCGGGCTTACGAGATTTTTTTTTTTAAAAGCCTCATGCAAACAAAGTCCCTAGGGGCTAGGGCTGCAGAAAAGACCAGAGAAAACGTCGAAATAAATCTATAAAAAAAAAAAAGACAAAGAAGGGGAAAACAATAGGTTCAAGAGGCCAGCCGCTAAAATCAGAATCAATTGGTCGTTTGAGTAAAAAACTTAGGGTTTTGTTTTTTTTAGAGAGAAGAGAAAGCATTTAAACATGATAAAGTGTTTTTTTGTTGGGTTTTTTTTTTCAGATTATGTGATTCAATTCAAGTGAAAACTTTAAAGCGGAATGGAAATAACCAAAGATTAATATGGTTTCGTAAAAATATTAAAAAATTCAAGGATTATTAATCTGGCGGAGGAAATATTTTGTTTTCACGGACCACAAACACTTAATTTTAGGGTTTTAGTTTGGAGTTTAAAGTTTATGGGTTTATTGTATGTGTTTGGAATTTAGGGTTTATGATTTATGTTTAGATTTTAGGGCAATATGATTAGAGATATAGGTTTTAACCTATAAATCTAAAATTCTATCAATAGTCTCTAAATTTAAAACTACTATATTTAAACTCCTAAACCCTATATAAACTTTCTAAATCTTAAAACTAAGGCGCTTGTGTAAATAAAATTTTCACAAGCACATGTACCTAAATAAAGGGGACATATGAGACTCCTACTATATATCTTTCTCTTCATGATTGACTACACTCTCAAATTTAATTTTTAAAATAATTATTGTAATAAATAATGTCAAATTTCATCATTACGTTCAAAAAAAATACTAAGTGATTTGTCATTGTTTTCTTTAAATTTTTTTGTATTTGTTCCACTTGTTTCTTCACCGGTTTGGTCCAAGGTGTTATCGAAGCCACCTTATCTATGTTCCTTTATTTTGGGTTTAGGTGATTTCAGGTTAGTTCAAATCCTATTTTGTTACTCTTCGAACCTCAACTATATGTTGTTGTCAGATTGCACTTCCTTTTTTTTCTTGTATTTTTCATAATTATTGATATTAAAGTAATTATATAATTAATCTAGATTGAGCTGTAAACGTCTTTTATGATGTCAATATTTTTAGTCTAATTTGTTTTATTTATAATACATGATACGAACTTTTAAATTGATTTGAAAAAATAGTGTTTCATTACACTACATCAATTTGTCGTATTTATTATTTTAGTTTAATGAATCAAGTCCCGGATAAAAAAACGATATATCTTGTGTTAATTAATGGAAAAACTAATATTGATCCTATACTCGAGCAAGTATATTAGGCCGGTTGGCCAAATTGCTTATATTTGTTCCCTCATATTTTTTTAGGTCATGTATTCTAGACCAACTAGGAACACCACTTCTTTACTCTAGATATTCTCCCTCCTCTTCCCTCTAGGTAAAATTAGGATTATAATTATAATCCATCAAAAAAAATATTGATCCTACACTCCAGCACCCTATCATCCGGTTCTCATTTTTTACAGCAAGAATGAATCGAGGGAACCGGAGGGGATAGTCATCCTCCTAAAAAATTGTATATGATTAAAAATATATATTTTATTGAAAATTTATTTTCACCATTCTTTATTTTTTTGAAAAGAATAGGGGGCCTCGTTAAAAACGTTCTTCCTAATAAAGGGGGAAAAGAGTGCCTAAACTAAACTTTCATTAATAGGATAAGATAATAGATCTCCAAAACATAGGCAACAAGCCTTACATTAGTAACCGATTCTATTATCTAAAAACAAAACTCAAGATTATAACCCCATTACTACAGAGAAGTTATCCCACTCTCACCTTAGTTAGACCGCCAGCCTCGATATTGCAAGCCCGAGAAATCCAACGAACAAGAATACCATTGCTTCTAACCAAATCTTTAACGATATGCACTTTAAGACTAATGTGAGCAAGAGGATCGACTACTCACAAGATTCAGTCCACCGCCAACTTGCAATCGATTTCTACAATTAAACGAAAGCGAGAGTACCACCTAGAAGATAGAAATTTTAAAATCCCCAATTTCACGATCAAAACCCACAAATTCAAAATAGTGAAGAAGAGTTACACCTTTTTCATCCCATATTAAGCCATCAATCCCTCCTTTCGAACCCTTCTTACAGCATGCACCATCGGCATTGAGTTTCAA
Source organism: Hibiscus trionum (assembly GCA_030270665.1). Classification (NCBI taxonomy): domain Eukaryota; kingdom Viridiplantae; phylum Streptophyta; class Magnoliopsida; order Malvales; family Malvaceae; genus Hibiscus; species Hibiscus trionum. The sequence goes on along the minus strand of BSYR01000020.1, from coordinate 10,867,162 downwards.
GAATTCATACGGAGGAGAGACTCAACACATATCACGAGCATGTTTCTTAACACTCGAGACAAAATTAGCAGCCAAGAAAATGTCAACCACTAAATTTTTCAGGGTATTACTAATTTTGGGAAATTTCACCTTAAGCTAGGAGGCCAAACGATACCTCAGTAGATAATTCAACTATAACCAATCCATCTCCTTTCCATTAAAAGTGATATCATTTCGAAATAATCACACAATCTACAATATAACGAAAGGGACTCAAGAACATCACTCCAACTTGAGTAGATCACTATAGCAATTCCACGATTGAAGGAAAGACTTGGGATCCCTGTGTAGAACAGTCGAAAAACCCATTAAGTCATAATATTTCATCCATAGACTCTAAATTTCCTGGCATATAAAGAATAAATGGGGACACACTTTCAGAATGAGTCCTACAAAAAGGGGAGATATCCAAAACTCTATTCATGACCCCCACTTCACTAATTCTGACTTCATCGGGACACGATCCTTAATAACTCTGCACACAAAGATCTCCACCTTTGGAGGGGCAAAACTCAGTCAAACGCACTGTTTCCACATTGAATTTTCCACGGGGTTAGAATCGATCTAGGACCTTAAGGATTTTATCAAAAAGGTACCGTCACTCGAGCCAAGCCACTTCACCCAATCAACTTCAATGTTGCTTGACTTGAAACTTGCTAGTAGGTCCAATATGGCATGCCATTACGGTAACTCCCGATCAAAAAGAGGTCGACGCAGGGAAAACTCGTACACTCAACTTGCTTCTCCTTTATGATCAATGTCTGAAATAAAACTAGTTTTATTATTAGCCAAGGTAAAAATTCGAGGGAACTTGTCCTTCAATGTAGCTTCGCCAATCCATGAATCTGTCCAAAAACGAATGGGGCGGCCATTTTCCACCTGCAGAGCAAGATTAGATCGAATAGAAATTTCAACACTATAATTCTCAAAACAAAATTTCAAAATACCATTTCAAATCCATAAAAAAAATTTAGTACGAGATTTCACCAAAATAATACTGGACTCACATCTTGAAATTTTGGCAGCCAAAACTCGTCTCCACAGGCTAGAGGATTCATTCTCATAACGCCAAAACTACTTTCGTAACAGAGTTGTATTTAAAGTACCAAATTAGTAACACCCAAACTCCCAACATCCTTAGGAGAGCATACTTGAGCCCAGTTGACACAGTGTATCCTAGCCTTCTTTTGATCACCACCCCAAAGAAATGAGGACATTAATCGATTTAGTCTGATTAATACTGACACTGGCATCCTGAAAAGTGATAAAAAGTACACTGATAAACTACAAATGACAAATTTTGAGAGGGTAAGGTGACCACCAATCGACAAAAATTTAGACATTTAACCCCCTAGTCTTGTCGAAAACTTTTTAAAAACAGGCTCACACAGTGTAGCTGAGTTACGGAACAATCCCAATGGTAATCCCAAGTAATCAGTCAGAAATTTATCATACGAGCAGCCAATTCTACCCGCCCAACCTCTTAAAAAGTCTTCAACGATATTGATGCCAAATAACTTACTTTTTTTCAAGTTTAATTTTAATCTGGATGCATGTTCAAAGACACGAGGACTCATTTAACTTTACGAACCTCCCTTTCAGAACCCCCATAAAAAATTAAGAGGTCGTCGGAAAATTGAAGATGAGAAAATTTTAAAACAGTCCCATGTCGCCCTACTTTGAACCAAGAGAATAAACCTAGGGATGGGCACGGGCCGGGTCGGGTTTTTGGCCCACCCGAACCCGACCCGAAACTAAGTATCCTAAAACCGAACCGACCCGAAACTAAGTATCCTAAAACCGAACCCGACCCGACCCGTTCTATTTTTAAAAAAACCCGACCCGACCCGAAAATAAATATACTAAACCCGACCCCGACCCGACCCGACCTATAGAAAAAAAATTAATTTTAGGGACCTAATTGTAAAAAAATAATTTTAAGAGGCATAATTATAAAAAATAATAAATTTAAGGACTAAAATGTAGATAAAAAATTAATTTTAAGGACCTAATTATAAAAGAAATATTTAAAGAGGGAGTATTATTACAAATATCCCTAAAAAATTTAGGGGAAAATTACACTATTAGTCCCGGGTCGGGTCGAGTCGGATTTTTTCACCCTAAAACCCGAACCCGACCCGAACCGACCTCACCCTACATAAAAACCCGACCTGACCCGAACCTGATTTTTTCATAAAAATACCTGACCCGATCGGGCCGGGTCGGGTCGGAACTCGTCGGGCCCGGGTGAAATGCCCATCCCTAAATAAATCCAACTGTACAACTTTATTCAACATCAAATTTAAAGCTTCTCCCACCATATTAAACAGTAACAGTGAGAGAGAACAACCCTGCCTTAAGCCTCTGGAAATACTAAAAGCTTCTATTAGAGAGTCGTTAACAAGAATAGAGATCGAGGCAGTAGAAACACATTTTGAAATCAATTGACACCATCGGTCCCCAAAGCCACACTTCTTCAGGATAAGGATAAGAAAATTCCAACTCACAGAGTTATAAGCCTTCTAAAAATCTATCTTGAAAGTTATCCCACTATTTTTGAACTTCAGAACTGAGTCAATGGCTTCATTAGCCACCAAAGAGCAGTCTAAAATTTGCCTCCTAAGAATGAACGTGAACTGTGTTTCTCCAAAAAGATGATCAAGAACTATACGAAACCTCCTAGCCAGTACCTTGGATAAAATTTTATACATACCTCCAAGTAAACTAATGGGTCGAAACTCATCTAAAGATTCTGGATTTTTTACTTTCAGAATTAATGTTATAAATGAGTGATTGATTGCTTCTTCCCAATTCCTTTCATGATAAAAGTCGTCAAAGAACTCTAAAATATCACCTTTGAGAGTTTGCCAAAACTTCTTAAAAATTCTTAAGTTGAAACTGTCTGGCCCAGGGGCGCAATTGTTGTCTATTAAAGATAAAGCCATCCAAATCTCTTCTTCAGTTAACCGAGCTTGAAGCACATTTGACTGGTCCTCACTGATTTTTTAAACCCCATCTCCTCAACATCTAATGCAGTCAAAGTATTATAAGCCTGTTAAAAATGATCTTTAACAGCCTCTTTAACCAAGATGGGGTCTGAAATCACAACACCCTCATTTTTTAAACTAACAATAGTGTTTACTCTCATTCTTTCAAAGGCAACAAGATTAAAAATTCGAATATTTTTGTCACCCTCTACAAACCATCATAACCTAGACTTTTACAGCCAATGACACTCTTTTTTCTGTAACGGAACCACAATTTTGCTTTTAGAGTATTAAGAGAATCGAACAAACCATCATACACCTCACCATCTTAAAACTTTAATTCTAACTTTGAGATCTCATGCTCAAGTGAAGCAATTACCTTCCCTGAATTCTAGAAGGCATTTTGTGACCAGGAATTCAAAGCCGCCTTGATCCTTTAAGGAGGCTCCCAATCTTAACTCTTGCGTTCGTAGATTTCATCCCTTTAAGGGTTTGAATTATTCAAAGCTTGCCTCACAAAACCATGAGTTGAAACATCTAAAGGGTTTTGGACCCCACTTAGTACGCTCAACAGACAAGAAAATCGCATTATGGTCGGACACGAATTTATCCATAATTTTTGCATAATACATGAAAATACTGCCCCAAAATATGCCGATAAGAGGAATCTATCCAGCCTCACAAATGTTGGAGGTTTCCGGTTGTTGCACCAAGTAAACTTACCACCCAAAAGAAAAATATCCATTAACCTTGGTTCATCAACAAAGGAACTGAAGGAAGAAATTAACGAAAGATTCATTGTGAAGCCCAATTTTTCCTCCGGATCTAAGAAGAGATTAAAGTCACCTTCTAAGCACCACAGAATCCGCCATTGTTTCAAAAAATCACTCAACTCCACTAGAAAACCTTCTTTCTCCGAATCAGAAGACAGGCCATATACGTTTATCAAGCCACAAAGTAAGTTACCAACTTTTATACTTCTGATCGTAGCTAAAAATTGTGGGAAAACAAATTTATCTGATACCTAAAAAAATTCAAAATCCCACATGCACAGTAACCCACCAAAGGAGCCCACCGCCGGAGAAACCAAAAATTCAGTACTACTCGAGTTCCACAGTTTCCTGATAACAATTCTCGTCATAACTTCAAGCTCCGTTTCTTGTATAAACACCACCTTTGGGTTCACCTTACTTATAAACCCTTTATCTGCTCTCAATTTCTCCATTATTCTAATATCACTAACATTCCAAGATTATAACACCCTTTACCCCGGATTAGGGGTAATGAGCGTTATTATCAAATTCGTATTAACTTATTAATCAATTAGGCAGCGGAAGTAATTGCGTGATATATTTTTTTCGATTTTATATCCTTATTCGAATACAACTATGTGGTCATAATTAACTTAATAGGTTATATCTACTATTAAACTATACATATATTCTTATCTTAATTCGATCAATAGCTAGGTGGGCCTATTAAATTTATTCATTTACTTGACTTGTAATTCATATTAAATTCTAATTTAATTCATTACCCATTCGAATATAACATACAATTAATTTTCATTTTATTCAATCAATTCGAAGGCTCCCCTTGGACAATTCGATTCGATTCCAATATAACATCTAAGAATATTTCCAATTATAAGACTAACAATTTGATATCAAGCATTTAGATATATATATATATATATATATATATATATATATATATATATATATATATATATATATATTCATCATCATCCATAGTGGTTTAAACGTTTCCCTTATACAAAAGGTTTCCTCGGGGTATCTACCATCGGCTAAACCTATCGGTTGCCTATACAAAATATCACAAAAAGAATCATGCCCCAAAACATATACTAAGGGCCAACCTATACTCCATATATACTCTTTAATTACATAACAAAATGAGGGAAACTAACTTATAAAGTTCATACACTCTTAAAATAGTAGTTCATAAACATGACCATTAAGGCGAATTGAACTAGCATGCTGACTGTTAAGCCACCCATCATAAGCATGACAAAGACAAAGAAATGCATACTTAATCTTCGAGCTATCCGATATCAGAGGTAGACCAAACACGCTACTACCTGTAGTTTTTGGAAGGAAAGAAAGGTTCGAGTGATAAGTACTTATAGTACTTAGTGAGGAAATCTTAATCTATCCAATTTCCATTTTATAATCAAGTGTCCACACAAATACCATAGTCTTAATTTAACATATGTCTCTATTTCAAATCGAATAGGTCATTAGCAATTTATCGAATTTACAACAGATTGACAAACACAAACAACCATTCGAATTGAACAGCTCAGGGCATTAATATTATTCAATCGAACACAAACAATTCAAGGTACCAAGCATATCACAACCGAACAACTATAACCTACCAATGGTTATTTTTGTATTCGTGCCGCATACAATCATCCTGAATAAGATTCAATTTGATAATTTTCATTTTCAATCATACAAGATTCGACTAACATGATTCCATTGCACTTATTCGATCAAATAAGTTTTCAGATAAACAAGCAGCAGCAAACTGTAGTAGAGAGTCAATTAATTTAATAATTCATAAGTTGCATGCTGCATTCCAAATCATAGCCATTCACTATGACAAGAATATCAATTTTGAAATACAAGGAATTTCTTTCTTATTAATTTAATTCGCATGCCTTGGTTAGTATAGTAAGTTAGGTATTCGAGTCACGTATTACAGAGATGTGAATCAAATTCACCATATAATAGGTACCCAAGTACCAATTTCATATTATCGTATTACATGTCATCTTAATGTCCACTGACATTAAGCAAGTAGGTACACTTACGTACCACATATATCGAGTACACAAACGTACCAATTCTTATCGAGCTCAAGACTCTAGGCATGCCGTACTACCTGGATAGACTATACACACTAAGGGATTTTCCAATTACACTTTAATTTCAATCCATATAATTTTTGCAATCAATTTTCAAAATTAATTCATTAATCTTTTCGATCAATTGCTTGTACAATCTCAATTACAATATCATATAAATTATCACATTTAAGCATGTAACCAAGTATATCACAATTTGCACATTCACATTTCAGCATATATGAACTCAATTTCACATCACATAGCTCTAATTTCAATCGAATTTACTAAACATATAGCTTGTAAGATCAACATTTGATCCCTTATCATATTAAGCATCATCATCAATTCACCAACCAAACACATATAATTTCAATAATTTCAACATCCATCATCAAGAAAATATCAATAATCAAAACAACATGATTCCGATCAGATTCAAAATCAAGCATGAAATTATCAAAATTTCAATTCAAGCATATACCAACAATCACATAACAACATGCATCCAAACCAAATTCCTTTTAATCATTCTTCCTTTAACAATTTACCAATCATTAATTAGTCCAATTTCATGCATAGGGCTGTAAACGAACCGAACGAACACGAACGAGGGTGTGTTCATGTTTGTTCGTTTAACTTTAACCGAACAAATGAACGAACACGAACATAAACGAACACAAAATTTCTTGTTCGTGTTCGTTCATTATGGAATGTAGCTTGTTCGTGTTCGTTCATGTTCGTTCGTTTAAATGGTAAACGAACATAAATGAACACTAAAGAACACAAACGAACATAAACGAACATGAACGAACATATATAATTTGTTAAATATTTAATATTTTTGGTTAGTTCGATTTATTCAGTTAATTAACCGATTTTTAAACCGAATTAATCGATAATTAAAATTTGAAAAAACTCTTAATTATTAGTCGAAACCTAAAATTATCTAATAGATTAACCAATTTTGTTTTGGTTCGGTCGGTAAGTTCGGTTTAACCGAATAATGAACACCCCTAGACATATGTGAATAAATTTAAATGAACATAAACGAACATAATTGAACGAACATAAATGAACATAAACGAACGAACATAAATGAACGAGCATAAACGAACGGATTACCGAACGTTCACGAACATAAATGAACAAACAAGCCTTTTGTTCGTGTTCGTTCATTTAATTAGACGAACAAAAAATCTTGTTCATGTTCGTTCGTTTAATAAATAAAAGAACATAAACGAACTTCCCGCCAAACGGTTCACGAACAGTTCGCTGAATGTTCGGTTCGTTTACAGCCCTATTCATGCAATTCTAAGATAAGAATTTGAATTAAAATAGTTGAGACACTATTCTCAACTCTAGAATTTGTTCCACTCACAATCGCCAAGCTAATTTTGGATCCGAAGGTCTTTTCCACGATCCGATGCTGCTCCAACTATAGGTTCCTCGTCGGTCCTTTCTCCTCTATGATCTAGCACATTTTAGGCAATCATAGAAGGTGTTGAGTGGATCGAAAGATCGATATGAACCAAGAGGGGGTGAATTGGAAATTTAAAGTTTGTGTGGTGGAAATTGCAAATTAAAAGGATTGACAAGGGATTTTAGAGTGGTTCAAGTTCCAAATGAACTATACATCCACTACCTTAGCTTCACTAAGGATTTGCAACAATTCTACTAATTGCTCTTCCCCTTTTCTAGGCTAAGGAGGCAACCCTTACAATTTCGGTTAAATTTTTTACCCAAAATTTAACCCAATCCTCACAACAAGGTAACAAAGAATTTGATGGCTAATAGAGTATCTCTCAATACAAATTGTAGCCCAATTACAAGCACTCAACCCAATTGAACAAGATAAGAATGAAAATTACAATTGAGGTTTCTAGACAATATGGGATTTTTGCACAATTGCTTGGATTTGATGTATGGATGTTTTCTTGAGGATCAATAGTTGTTGTTGGAGCTTTTAGAGGTCCTTTTTATACCTTCTCATTGAATTCTAGCCGTTTGGGTGGTTGGGAACATAAATGGAGCCGTTGGAACCCTCTCTTACCACCATAAATGCACTTCTGCAGCTATGCGTATCGGTACACGGGGAGCCGTATCGATACATGTCTCAGAAAAGAAAGAGTCGTTGTGTGCAATAAATAAGGGGTATCGATACGCACGTAAGCGTATCGGTTCGGGGTATCGAAACGGTAAAGGCCGTATCGATACCTTTTTCTCATCTTAGCTCACTGTCGATTTCCGTATCGGTACGAGGGTTTGGCGTATCGATACGGGTCAACGACCATTTAAAATTTGGTTACCAACCAACTGACACCAACGGTCAAAATATTTAAACCGACTTGAATTTAAAAATTCATTAAGGTCGTATCGATACGAGGGTTTGACGTATCGGTACGCCATTCAAACTCTTTAGACTTTTACAAAGGGGCGTATCGATACGAGGGTTTGTCGTATCGATACGTGTTCCTCCAGTAGCCAACTTTGGTAAAAAGGTATCGATACGCTTGGAAGTGTATCGATACACTTGGACGTTTTTCAATAGTTTGGCCTTGGAACACTTAGAAAATATTTTGAGTTTGAGTTTTTCAAATCAGTTTTAAAGAGTTGGTGATTTAAAACTTATTAAGGGACTTATAAAACAATTTTAAGTTTTTCAAATTGATCCTTAAAGATTTAATTATATCAAAATCAAAAATAGGTTTTACAATCTCCCCCTTTTTAATATAACAAAACTAAAACTTAAATTTTTTGACACTTTGAAAAAACTTTACAAAGTTAACTCCCCCTTAATATAAGCTTGGTAACTTTTGAGTTAAAATCAAAAAATTTTAAAAGTATTTGTGAGCTAGTTTCTCTCCCCCTTTTTGTTAAATCAAAAATATTGAGACAATAGATAAGTGCATAAACATAGGCAAAGGTATAAATAAGCAACATTAATATTATTAATCATAGCATCAAACTTAAAATCCAAACAAAAGCAGAAAATCAAAGCATAGGTTTAAACATAAAGCAAACTTAATCCTAAGAACATAAATTAAAGATGCATAAAATAGAAATCCCAAATGATATGCATGAGATGCAAGAAGAAACGTCTAGGCATCATCTTCGTTGTCTTTATCATCTTCATCATCAACTCCCATTGGATCATTGTCCCTCATACTATTGCGCCACTCATCATGGAAAGCGGAGATGGAAATATTCAAAGAATTGTGCCCGCTTTCAAGGGATGTGAGGCGATTCTCCATGCTCGTCATCCTTGTATCAAAAGTTATTTCAAGGGCGGTAAGACGATTTCCCATGTCCGTGTGCAACCCGGTAAATTGCTCATTGAGGTATGTTATGAGAGCATCCATGGAGGGTTGAGGAGCTTGATGATCTTGAAGAGCTTGATCTCCTTGAGGTTCTTCAAATACGGCTGCGGCCTCGGGTGGTAGCTCGAAAAGACGTAACCAGTTGCCATTAAAATAATGGAATTTTCCCTGTGCAAGAGATCGCTCACCAATGGGATCGGTAATGGGAGTTGGGAAGTCAAAAGAGCAATCAATATCCTTTCTCATAAAGAAATAACTCAAAGCCATACCATATGTAAAGGAGGTGACGAGAGAGGTTTGACGATGTTGCACATGATAGACGATTTCCCCGAACATAATTCGAGCAAGATTTGGGCGTTTTCGCTCACGGAAGCAACGGATCCAAAAATCATCCACTTGACGGATGGTAGAATATTTTCCTCCGGAGGGACGAAACCACCAAGACACCATCAAATGTAGGATCCGGTCATGAGCATTTAGGGCGGTCACGGAGCCACTAAGAACATGCCCCAAAGTATCCTCATCATCAATGCCTTCATCCTCTAATTTAAAGACTTCACAAATAGATTTGACATCAAGGATGAATTTCTTTCCCATGAGATAGGAGCTAATGGCGACAACTTCCCCATTGCGAGAAACACATTTGGCATTAGCGTAGAAAATCAAAACCAAAAGACGATAATAAAAACCGGGAATAGATAGGAAATCCATGAAGTTCCAATGACGAAGCAAAGGAAGATATTCAAATTTAAAGCGCTCCGAGTCGAGAAAAGGAATGGATATTACCCTTTCCACACGAATCTTGTAATTCTCGAATTGACGAAAATATGCTAGACCCGTGGGACCTTCAAAGGATTGTTCATAGATGGTAGTGTAGTTCGGACGTGCAATCGCTTCAAGAGTGGATGATTCACCGGTTAGAGAAACCCTTGATCGCTTCCTCGATTCCTTTAGTGCCATGATCTAAAAGAGAAATCATGCATAAAGATTTCTTCAATTTTGGTTAAGAACCAAGGTAAAAAAAATTTAAAGAGATATGAAGAAAAAGTTTTGGAAGAACAAAGATTTAAAAAAAATCATAAAACAAGAATAAAACAAAAACAAAACAAAAAGAAATTGAAAAGGAAAAGGAAAGAAAATTTTACCTTGATAGAAACTTGAGAGATTGAAGAAGGAGCTTAAAGCTTTGCTTGATTGAAAAACTCTTTTAGATTTTGAGTTGTGGTGTGAAAATGTGAGGGAGGAAGAGCCCTTTTATAGGCAAAAACGGCTAGGGTTTTTAGGTTTTGAAGAGTTTTAATTTTGGTAAAAGTTGAACACTTTAAATGCCAAATTAAAAGCTGTCTGCGCAATCGAGTATCGATACGCCTGAGGGTGTATCGATACGGGGGTAGAAACGTCATTTCCTTAAAAATGCCTGTTGGAGAATCGTATCGAAACGGATGAGGTCCGTATCGAAACGATTAGAAGCTCGTATCGATACGGGTTTAATCGTATTGATACCCGTTTAAGCAAAATGAATTCTGGGAATTTGAATGAAGAACACGTATCGATACACGTAGATCCGTATCGATACCCTATGCCCAGAAATGCATATTTAGTTCTAAGAAAAAACATAGGCTCGAATTTCACAAGATCAAGCAAATTTAAGCACAAAAGAGGTCCTAAAAAGGTCAAGATAGGCTAGCTAGACCTAACTCTCTCCTAAGGGACCAAAAGCGCTCTTTGTCTAAAGATTTTGTAAATATCTCCGCTAATTGATTTAAGGTGTCTACATACTCTATAACCACATCTTCCTTAAGGACATGATCTCTAATGAAACGATGCCTTATTTCTATGTGTTTGGTTCTAGAGTGTTGGATGGGATTTTTTGTTAAACATATTGCACTAGTGTTGTCACATTTTAGGGGTATGGTTTCAACTTTAATTCCATAATCTAAGAGTTGTTGCTTCATCCAAAAGACTTGAGCACAACAACTCCCTAAGGATATGTACTCGGCTTCGGTGGTAGATAAGGCTACACTATTTTGTTTCTTAGAGAACCAAGATATGAGCATACTACCTAGGAATTGACAAGTTCCCGAAGTACTTTTCCTATCGATTTTGCAACTCCCATAATCCGCATCCGAATAAGCATGAAGGTTGAAGGTAGAGTCTCTAGGGTACCAAAGACCTAAACAAGGAGTATCTCTAAGGTACCTAAAGATTCTCTTAACGGCTATAAGGTGAGACTCTCTAGGACTTGTGTAGAACTAATGTTTTGATATAATAATTGAAAAATGTTTTGGACTAATTTGAAAAGAATTTAAAACTTGTTTTTAAGTCCAAACAACTTGAAATTATGTTTGAGGTATTTTAAGAGGTTTTTGGCAAAGATTTTTCATGTTTTTAATAGCCAAACTTGTGTTTTCAAAGTACCCGTACCGATACGGTCTTACCCGTATCGATACCTTTTTGCCCTAGTTTGGCCACTGTCAAAACCCGTATCGATACAGGCCTTTGCCGTATCGATACGGATCGGGATCGTTTCGATACGCCTAGTCAGTGTACCGATCCCCTTTCAACCAACCTCAACGGCTATTTCCCAACGGCCATTTAAATGTGAACCCGTACCGATACGCCCTCAAGCGTATCGATACGCCTAGGCTGGTAAGAGCCCAACGGCTAGTTTCTGATGAAGGCCGTACCGATACAGTTCCACGCGTATCGATACGGATAGCTGTAAAACAGCATTTATGAAGGGAAATAAAGTCCTCAACGGCTCCAATATGATCCCAACGGCTACAAACTCATTTGGGAGTATTAAAGGGACCTCCAAGCATCAAGAGAAGGCTAATGCTCATATTGTCAAACATCAAATGATCAAGAAATTGTCTTAGTGCTTAATTTGTCATTTCTTGTATAGACAAACACTAGTGAGCCAAAATTGTCTAATTTGCTCAAGTGTTTTAGGTTTTGGGTGAGTGCTTAATTGTGCAAACAAACACCTATTAGAGGGTTTTAAGTTTGCTTCTTGTTTCTCTTTGTAAAGAGGGTTTCAATCAAGGCTTTGGGTAGAAAGCTTGATTGGTTGTAAGGGTTTCCTCCTAATCCTAGAAAAGGGGACGAATCAATAGTGGATTGATTGTGAAATCCTTAGTGGGGAGCTAAGGTAGTGGATGTAGACCTTGGTTAGAAGGTTGAACCACTATAATTCATTGTGTCACATTTCTTTTTAGCTTCCACAACCCTTCCACCCAAAAATCCACCTCTCCACCACTTGGTGAGCAACATCGGTTGAACGAATCGAGCCCCATTCATCCCAACAACTAGCTTGAAACCTAGCACACAAGCAAACACTAAATAAGATATTCGGTCTACTTGCGGTAAGGTAAAGCAATGATCCAATGATAGAACGGTAAAGCTTAGAGTCAACACACTTACCTCCTTCATCTTTGTCAAGCTTTGTAGATGAGCTCATAGGTGTGGCTTGAGGCTTTGCATTCTCCAAGCCAAACTTCTTGAGCATATCCTTTATGTACTTTGCTTGATTGATGAAGGTGTCATCCTTCTTTTGCTTGATTTGGAGTCCCAAAAAGAATGAGAGCTCCCCCATCATGCTCATCTCGAATTCACCTTGCATTAACTTAGCAAACTCTTGACAATGACATTCATTAGTATAACTAAAAATAATATCATCAACATAAATTTGAACTACTAAGATGTCATTTTTATACATTTTTATAAAAAGTGTAGTGTCCACCTTACCTTTTTCAAATCCTTTTTCAATTAAAAAGTTTGAAAGTCTTTCATACCAAGCTCTAGGAGCTTGTTTTAAACCATAAAGAGCTTTGGTGAGTTTGAAAACATGATTTGGAAATTTTGAGTCTTCAAAATCCGGTGGTTGTTCCACATACACTTCTTCATTTATAAAACCATTTAAAAATGCGCTTTTAACATCCATTTGAAAAAGCTTGAAATTATGATAACATGCATATGCAAGCAACATCCTAATGGCTTCCATTCTAGCTACGGGTGCATAGGTTTTATCAAAATCTATTCCCTCTTCTTGAGTGTAACCTTGTGCTACTAGTCTAGCTTTATTTCTTACAATGTTACCACTCTCATCTAGCTTGTTCCTAAAGACCCATTTAGTTCCTATTGTAGATTGATTACTAGGCCTATCAACTAATGTCCAAACGTTACTTCTCTCAAATTGATTTAACTCTTCTTGCATAGCTATAATCCAAAAGTCATCTTTCAATGCTTCTTTAATATTCTTAGGCTCTATGCATGAGATAAATGCAACATGATTCATTAATCTAAGAGAAGATCGAGTGGTTACCCCATTGGATGGATCACCCAAGATTTCACCATCTTTGACATAGTTCAACTCCCTTGGGTAGCTCACTTCCTTTTCCTCAAGAGCCAAGTCCTTCAAGGCTTCAAGAGGTGGATCTAGTGTGTCCTCTTCTTTTGTTGGAATCTCATCCTCCTTTGAAGTTTGTCCTCCATCAAATGCATTTATGATTCCTACATCATCATCATCACAAGAATCCTTCCTAGGAATGAGGTTATCATCGAATACAACATGAATAGATTCTTCTACTACTAAAGTTCTTTTGTTAAATACTCGATAGGCTTTAGAGGTTAAAGAGTAACCTATGAAAATAGCTTCATCACTTTTTGCATCAAATTTACCTAAGTTGTCTTTTCCATTATTTAAAACAAAACACTTGCAACCAAAAGGGTGAAAATAGCTAATGTTAGGCTTTTTAGATTTTAAAATCTCATAAGGTGTTTTCTTTAAAATTGGCCTAATCATTACTCGATTTACAATATAGCAAGCGGTGTTTGTGGCTTCCGCCCAAAAATATTTAGGTAAATTGTTTTCACAAAGCATAGTTCTAGCCATTTCTTGCAAAGTTCTATTTTTCCTCTCAACTACCCCATTTTGTTGAGGAGTTCGAGGAGCCGAAAAATTGTGGCTAATACCATTTTCATTCAAAAATTCTTCAAACCCTAAATTTTGAAACTCGGTTCCATGATCACTTCTAATATGTGAAATTTTAAGTTCAAGATCATTTTGGGTTAGTTTTGAAAATGTGATGAATTTTTCCAAAGCCTCATCTTTAGTACTTAAGAATAGAACCCAAGTAAATCTAGAGAAATCATCAACAAGTACAAAAGCATAAGACTTACCACCCAAGCTCATAGTCCTAATTGGCCCAAATAAATCCATATGGATAAGTTGTAAACATCTACTAGTAGAAACATCATTAATGGATTTAAAGGAAGACCTATGTTGTTTACCCTTTGAGCATGCATCACAAATTTTATCATTTGAAAATTTTATCTTGGGTAAACCTCTAACTAGATTAAGGGAGACTAGTTTTTCTAAAACACTTATGCTAGCATGTCCTAGTTTCCTATGCCATAACCATGCATCATTTTCATTTTGTGCAACTAAGCATGCATGAGATGTATGAATGTCATCTAGATGCACCATGTATATGTTCCCTATGCGATGACCTATGAGCATAATATTATTAGATTTAATGTCTACAATTTTGCATCCATTTTTATCAAATAGAACATTAAATCCTTTATCACACAATTGACTTATGCTCAATAAATTGTGTTTAAGACCATCGACATACAAGACATTTTCAATGAGAATAGTAGAGTGATTACCTATGGAGCCAATACCTTTAATGTGGCCTTTGGAGTTGTCACCAAATGTTACTACTCCTCCACTTTTTGGCTTTAGATCCATGAATCTACTCTTGTCTCCGGTCATATGCCTTGAGCATCCACTATCAAGGTACCATGAGTTTTGACTTTGTGCTTTGGCCTTGTAGCAATGCTCCCCCTACAAACAAAGATATTAAGCTTTTGTTTTTGGTACCCAAATCATTTTGGGTCCATGAGTGTTAGCTCCCAAAACCTTGGTTCCCTTAGGAATCCAAGATGACATAGCAATAATATTATTAGATTTTACAAGTTCCTTAGGAACCCATACACTTCTAATTCTTTTAGCTCTACTATGTCTAGGATAGCTACCTTGTTTGTAGTAGTTAGTCTTTTTCTTAGGTTGGTGTGTTCTTGAGGATTCACCTATTTCATGCTTAACACTACCAACATTTTTCAAAGACTTTTTGAGCTCATTTAGCTCATCCAACACCTTTTGGTGTTCACTATTACATTGAGACAAAAGATTATTAAGGTCAATATTTTTATCTTGAAAGAATTTTAGTTCATCTTTTAACCCTAATATCTTTTTCTCAAATTTTGAATTAGCTTGAGTGAGTGAGTCATTTTTCTCATTTAGTTCCAAAATAATCTTTTTGTTCCTAATGACCGACTCTTTATATTTCTCAACTAATTCATCATAGACCTCTTGTAACTCATCATATGCATCATTCAATTCATCATATGTAAAATCTAAAGTAGATGAGTTAGAGGTTACCATGGAGGAATCTTCCTCAAGTGCCATGAGGTAAAGGTTAGCCACTTCTTGTTCGTCATCCTCCGGTGACTCTTCATCACTCCAAGTAGCAAGCTTGGCTTTGAGCTTCTTCTTCTCAAAGCCCTTCTTCTTGAGTTGAGGACACTCCGAACGTATGTGGCCGGGTTGTTTGCACTCAAAGCAAATGATTGGATCCCTTGCTTCTTCTTTGTTCTTGCTTTTGAAGTCTATCTTTCTTTGGATTTTTCTTCCCCGGTTGGACCTCATAAAACGTGAGAATCATTTGGCTATCATAGCCAATTCTTCTAGTTCATCCTCCTCACTAGAAGAGCTCTCTTCATGTAATGAAGCTTTGAGAGCTATTCCCATCTTCTTCTTCTTCTCAACCTCAAGCTTCTCTACCTTTTTCTCTTCTTTCTTCTTCTCTTCTTCCCTTCCTTGCTTCATGATCTCATGAGTAAGAAGAGAACCCACAAGCTCATCAAGCTTTAAAGTTTTCAAATTCTTAGCTTCAATGATAGCGGTTCTCTTCCCATCCCAAGATTCGGGAAGTGAATAGAGTAGCTTCCGGACAAGATTATCTTCCGGTATGATTTCTCCAAAACCCTTGAGCCCATTGACAATAGTGGAGAAACGATCAAACATCTTGGATACCGTCTCATCGGGCTCCATCTTGAAATTCTCATAACTAAGATTGAGAATTCCAATCTTAGTTTCTTTAACATCGTTGGTTCCCTCGTAGGTAGTCTCAAGAGTGTCCCACACTTCTTTGGCACTCTCGATGGATGAAACCTTAGAATAGATGTCCGGACCGAAAGAACAAAAGAGCATGTGGAGAGCTTTGTCATTGACTTGAATCTTTTTCCTTTCTTCTTCACTCATCTCCATCTTTTTCTTCAAGACCATCTTGCCTTCACCTTCTTGCTTCAATGGAATATAATGGTCATCTTCAATGACATCCCACACTAGGTAGTCATTTGACTTGATGAAGAGACGCATTCTATTCTTCCAAAAAGAATAGTTATCACCATTAAAGAATGAAGGCTTTATAGTGGATTGAGACTCATACATGCCCGAACCGTAGGTTGAAGCCATCTCTTGATATATGATCATCACACTCTTCCAAGGAACTTCTCTTGTGGTTGTTAATCCTCAAAGAGGTGGGCTCTGATACCAATTGTTGAGTGGATCGAAAGATCGATATGAACCAAGAGGGGGGTGAATTGGAAATTTAAAGTTTGTGTGGTGGAAATTGCAAATTAAAAAGATTGACAAGGGATTTTAGAGTGGTTCAAGTTCCAAATGAACTCTACATCCACTACATTAGCTTCACTAAGGATTTGCAACAATTCCACTAATTGCTCTTCCCCTTTTCTAGGCTAAGGAGGCAACCCTTACAATTTCGGTTAAATTTTCTACCCAAAATTTAACCCAATCCTCACAACAAGGTAACAAAGAATTTGATGGCTAATAGAATATCTCTCAATACAAATTGTAGCCCAATTACAAGCACTCAACCCAATTGAACAAGATAAGAATGAAAATTACAATTGGGGTTTCTAGACAATATGAGATTTTTGCACAATTGCTTGGATTTGATGTATGGATGTTTTCTTGAGGATCAATAGTTGTTGCTGGAGCTTTTAGAGGTCCCTTTTATACCTTCTCATTGAATTCTAGCCGTTTGGGTGGTTGGGAACATAAATGGAGCCGTTGGAACCCTCTCTTACCACCATAAATGCACTTCTGCAGCTATGCGTATCGGTACACAGGGAGTCGTATTGATACCTGTCTCAGAAAAGAAAGAGTCGTTGTGTGCAATAAATAAGGGGTATCGATACGCACGTAAGCGTATCGGTACGGGGTATTGAAACGGTAAAGGTTGTATCGATAACTTTTTCTCATCTTAGCTCACTGTCGATTTCCGTATCGGTACGAGGGTTTGGCGTATCGATACGGGTCAACGACCATTTAAAATTTGGTTACCAACTAACTGACACCAACAGTCAAAATATTTAAACCGACTTGAATTTAAAAATTCATTAAGGCCGTATCGATACGAGGGTTTTACGTATCGGTACGCCATTCAAACTCTTTAGACTTTTACAAAGGGGCGTATCGATACGAGGGTTTGTCGTATCGATACGTGTTCCTCTAGTAGCCAACTTTAGTAAAAAGGTATCGATACGCTTGGAAGTGTATCGATACACTTGGACGTTTTTCAATAGTTTGGCCTTGGAACACTTAGAAAATATTTTGAGTTTGAGTTTTTCAAATCAGTTTTAAAGAGTTGGTGATTTAAAACTTATTAAGAGACTTATAAAACAATTTTAAGTTTTTCAAATTGATCCTTAAAGATTTAATTATATCAAAATCAAACATAGGTTTTACAGAAGGAATTTCAGAATCAATTGTTCAATTTCAACCTTAATTTTTTCCACATTTCAATTTTGGTCCTTAAACTAATTTAGCCTCGTACATTGTCAAATTAATTTACCAAATCTCTTCTAATTCTTGATTCAATGTTCGAATTGCTTAATTACTCATGTGAATTAAGAATTAGCAAGTCTATCATTTATTTTACTAATTCCCTCTTATCCAATTTTATCAACTAAATTTTAATTGTCATTCAAGGTTCAACATCTCTATACTAAATTGTTTTGACCCTTCGATTTAATTAGTTTTCCATTTTCAGTATATACTTCAGAATGAAGCCCTGTTTGTTTCTAACTTCAATTAACATCCCTAATTAAATCCTATTAAAATTTCAGGCCAAAATACTACGTATTCAATTTTCTTTGAATTTTCAAAGTTTGTTGCCCAACACTACTTGGCAGATTTGAGTGATGTTTGAATTTTTTTCCATATTTTGCTAGGAGTCTCCAAATTCGATTTTATAATTTTTCAATTAAAATAGACATGTAAAAGTGTGTTGTGTTAAAATTTCAAACTCAGATTCCTACAACTCTATTTTCTATAATTTTCCAAAGTTGAGTATTTCACTAGTATACATTCTAGTCAGCCTTAAACTTATTGTGTTTAAAGTCTTATTACACTTCTAAATTCCTAATTCTTCCCCGTCCAACTCCATATTTATCTCTCAAAAATTTTCCAGCAACATCTCATCCTTTAACTAGCAATTTCCATGAATTTTCATTTGTACAAACAACTCATTCTCAATTATTTTTTATATATTCGAATAGGAGATGAAGAATGCTACTTATTTTTTTATCTTTGTTTTGAAATCCTACACCAAAAACCATGCCATGCAAGCTTCTTCTTCACCGTGCTCTCCTCTAACTCTCTTTCAATTGGCTTTATTTTGTAAGTGTGTGTGAAAGTATGGTTTCTTAGTAGGGTGGTTTTGGGCAGCCGGTGGAGATGGTGAACATTAATGAGAATTGACATGTTGTCAATGTCTCATCTAATATATGTCTAATTTGCCCCTAATTATCTTATCATTTTTATTTTAAACTAGGGCAAAACAAAAATGTTAGATTTTAGCATGCAAACATCATTCTTTCCTTTTAGTTCGGTTTAGTCACTTGACTAATTGTCAATTTTTCTTAGACTTTTCCTTGAATTCCGATTGAGTCCTTGTTATAGCTATTTTTAATTTAATTATTTAAAAAATTTACTCTATTTAATTTACTAATTATCCAATTAAATTCCCAAAACTTTTAGGCTAATTTTTGGGATGTTACAAAGATAGTATAGCTAAATCCATAACAAAAATTGAGAATGACCCGGATAATAAGCTTAAAGGTTGTTCCTCAATTCCTACTCTAATTCGCAGACAATTTCTTATATCTGTCTCACGGCTTCCTTGAAGGATACTTCCAGCATTTTACTGATTTCCCATACCAATTTGGCCTCTAGACCCACTGTAGAGTCTTCGGAACCTGGATTCTCCAAGAGCCCGTCAATAACCGGCGATGAGGCAAAATCATCAAGAGAATCTCAGACATAGCGTCTTAGGCTTCTCCTGGAGCTAGCATGGAAGAAACCCAACGCAATTGGACTATTGGATATGGCAGTTGGGTTTCTAAGAAACTCGAAAGACGAGAGAGAGGCTTTCCCAGGACGAATCAAAGTACCATCCTCCATACCCTCAAAGCTATCATGTACCACCTCCACCGAAACCCTCAGAGTTTCCTTCCCCTGAAAATTCAAAGAGGGATTTTTGTCCGCATGACGATATGAAGGGTTACCACATGTGGAATAAACCTGCAAAAGTCGGGTCTCATTTACAAGGCTCATCTTATAATTTTTAGTGCTCATGTCAGGCCCATCCACCGAGAGCCCATCTAAAACGCCCTTGTTGGGATAGTCCATATAGATTTTGTCACATCCCAAAAACCGGTCTAGTCGGAATTAAGTTCCGGTGATCGAATATTTTTATCAATTGAATAATTTATTCGATCTTATCTGAACCAATAAATATTATTTGGGGTAATTTATAATAGTTTATTATTATTATTATTATTATTTTAAAAAAAAAAGGCCAGCACAAAAGCAAAGCAAATTAAAGTGGTAAATTGTCATAAATGTTGCCCAATTTAGGGGCAAATGCCACGTGAAAGATGGGATAAGGTTTGGTGGAATGAAAGGTGGCTAGCTAATAAATGAAATAAAAAAAATAAGGGGTGGGGGGGAGATGCCTGACGCAAATGTGTATAAATAGGGGGAGGGAGGATAGTTAGAAATGCACAACAAATAGAGAAACAAACAATCAGTTTGGATTAGGTTGTTCAGTGTTAGATTGGTGGTCCGATATTTTCGATATAGTAATATCGAATTTCTGCCAACGTCGGGGTAAGCTCAAATCCTTAGTTGGTCTAAGTTTCGGTATTGAATCTTCGTAATATTTTTATATTTATTCGATACTGTCTTACCGATTTTAATTAATTTTTATCATAGTACACGAGGTCGATTCAGAACAACCATCAAGCTCAAGAAATAAAAATAAATTACCGATCTATCAAGGTGAGTGAAACAAATTAGAGTTGAGATTAGAGTCTCAACTATCTTTAAATTTGATGTTAGTATTTATATTAAGCATGAAATTGGATTAATTAAAGGTTGGTAAAAGATAAGGGTAGAAAGAATAAAGAAATTCGGATTTATAAACTGTCCTGTAGAAAACTGCATTTTCGAGCATGTTAGGGTCATTTCTGGAAAAAGTGTTCTTCTACAAAGTTGTAGAGGACAAAATTTTACATGGAATAGAGGTATTATTTGTTCAAAAATGTTAAGTATAGGTCTCGGAATTGTTGTTAAAAGATGACGGGACTGAAACTGAATGAATTTGGAATCTGCTGGACTAAATTATGAAATTCGAAATGTTTAGGGGTTTAATTGATGTCAATAAATTCTGTAAAATTTATTAGAAACAGGGGAGGTATTGTAGGAATGAAAAATAAATAAATTAGTTTGAATTATATATCAATTGATAGTTTAAATATCATTAGAACACATAGAATATCAAAATGGACTAGTTTGTAAGAATTGATAAGTTGAGGACTTATATGCTCTGTTTTCATGGTTTCTGGAACATAATTATTATGTTAATATGTGAAGGTAAATGTGGTTAAAATCTCAAGATTTATGGTGTAGTGAAACATAGGTTATAAATACACTAAAGTCACAAATAGGCAGATTAGTTTTCTAAAGATACCCTATGTTCAAGTAATAAACTGTATTGATAGAGAAATGATAAAATTATGTTCCATACATGGTTGTAAAGGTGTGTTTATAAGCTTTCCAGAATGGTAAAGAACTTCTTATTTGGAGTTGTGAGTAAAAAGATATGACCAGTTTAGTAGAGGTTACTCAAACTGCCAGTTTAGGGGGCAGATTCACTTTTCTAAGTGATTATGTTTAAGTAAATGAATTTATATGTTTGAATTAATTACTAATGGGTATTGTATATGATATTTTATGATTCAAGAGCATATTGGTGAAGAGATATTAGAGGAATCAAGGGGTGATCAAACCAAGAAGAAAGGGAGAGGCATCATCATTAAGGAGACAAACTAGCTTGGAGTATTGTGAGTGTAGTTTTGTTTAAAGTGTTGGGATTAGTATCCTAACCTTGTTACTTTTTTTAGATAACATGAAGAAAGCATGAAATGAATTTAATAATGATTGGTAAAATTTAAAATGATAAGGAAGAAGGATTAAAGGCAAAAATATTGATCTAAGTGTATATTGCTTGTTAGATAAGCATGCTTAGCATAAATATGATTAGTTGCTATGATGTGTTGATTACTTGAGCTATGTGAAATGTGACTAAATGATAAGCTTTGCTACTGGTTTTTGATGATCATAAAATGAAAATGATCTCATGTACTTGCTGGAAATTTTATATTACCATGATGCTTGATTGATTATATGTTTATGCCTATTGAAATGGTTAAATGCCTTTGAAATTATGAATGATTGACAAGTGAATGATCTTGTTAATAAAGAAAGATAAGTAAAGTCCTTGGTATGATTAGTGTCTATAGGTAGAAGGGCATGCCTTAGAGTCGTTGAGCTCCCCTGATCTTTGTTACAGGATGGTGGTTAGTCACCTATAAACCTGATAAGGTGGTTAGTCACCTTGATAATTGAATGGTGGTAAGTCACCATTGATGCCTATGCATCCCCTGCTATATGTTGAAATGAGAAATGGACACTTTGAGTATCTAATGTTACATGTTACATGAAGACTTGATTACCTATTTCATTAATCATCCAAGGCAAAACATTTATTAGAACAATGATATATGTTTAAATGAACAAGTTGGGTATTAGCCCTTATGATATGAAATGAATATGTGTACTTGGTTGAGATTCGAAATGAACTATGTTGTGATGTGAAACTATGAAATGTTGCTTCCAAGATGACAATGAGATTACATGTTGTTTGTTGTCCATGTTAGCTTGAATTGTAAAAGTTTGCTGCCCTATTGGTTAGTACATGAGACTAGCTAAGTTAACTTGGTTTTTGATGGAACTAGCTAGGTATTTCAATGTGTGCTAAGCCTAGCTAAGTAACCTCAAAGATTGAATAAGACTTTAAAAGATTGAAACTAGTAAAGTTAGGGCTGCCTCACTAAGTACATTATGTGTACTTATCACTCTCTTTGTTTCCTTCTTCCAAAACAACAGGTTCTTTGATATCCGAAAGTCATCCGTTCTGATTCGAGAGCTTCGCAAGCCAAGAACAAGTATGATATAAACATGCTTAGACTCCTAGTTGGTGGCATAGTCTAAATTAGTTTGTCATGCATTATGAATCATGTAATTCTTAAGTGTGGTATGTATAAAACTAAGACATGTTATATTACGTAATGACTTAATAAATGTTTATGTAAATTTGGATATGATAAAATGAATGAACTATGTTTGAAGTTAATCAAGCTTGATATGTATGAATCTGTCTATCATCCGAATAGTAACATCGCTCCCTCGTAACCGGGCGAGGGATTTACATAAATAGGTATCAGAGCTTTGGTTTAGTCGATTCTCGGACTAAATCGGGTCTATTGCATCATATAGGTTAAACTATGCCACCTAGGAGTTTTATATCGAACTGCTTGCGATTGCGCTCTCTAACTTCGATCTGTTCTGAAGTCTTATTAGAATGTCCGAATCACTTTTGGCTCGTGATAATGAAAGTCCTCGGGAATCATCTAACGAGGATGGTAGCGTTAGGATGAAAACCAAAGCTCCGGGACAATCTAATCCTCTCGAGCAAGCGGACCCTCCGAGAAGATCGGAACCGCGAGAACCGACTCCACCCCCTGAACCTAATCAAACAACTCTGACAATTCCAACTGTTCAAAGTGCTCAGCGGGAATGTCTCCTAAGTATGAAGGAGATGTTCGATCAATTAGTAATGAACATCCGACGAGAACAACCGAATCCGGTGGTTGCTACCCCGAGTCGAGCCCCTATCGACAAGCTCGCACAACATCGAGCAACTACATTCACCGGTGAAAACGAGGAAAAGCCGGAAGAAGCTGAGAATTGGCTAGAAAGAACCACTCAAATCTTAACTCGCCAACTCCAATGTTCGGATGAACATAAACTTGAATGTGCGATTGCACTTCTAGCCGATGAAGCTCTAAGTTGGTGGGAAACCACGACTCTAACTGCCCCTGCCGAGTCAGTTACATGGAAATTCTTCGTTGATGAATTCAAAAAGAAATATATTAACGAACAATACCTTGCTGATCGGAGGAAGAAATTCTTACATCTGAAACAGGCCAATCGGCCGATTGAACAATATGTTGCCGATTTCTGCAAATACTGCAAGTATGGCTCGGAGTACATCAAGACCGAGAAAGATAAATGCAGAATGTTCATCGACGGGCTAAGTGATGAATTGAGTCCGATGTTCACAGCACTTGACATTACGGATTTTCAAATCCTTGTGAATCGGGTCATCGCCACTGAATCTAAGATGCAGAATGCCGAGAAACAAAAGAGTGGATTCCGAACTGATAAGAAACGGAAGAGTGACGACAAGTCTCAGTGGTCTAAGAAGCCGAAACATCAGAAGGAATCATCCTCCACCTATATACCATTTACTCGGAATAATTTCCAACCCCAACACTCCAACAAGATGGCTACTCCGGTTGTTTCCATCAACAGTACTGGAAATGTCGACAGACCTCCTGTTTGCAAATTCTGTCAGAAGAATCACTTTGGCCAATGCCGAACTCAAGCAAACCTCTGTTATGCTTGTGGCGCTGACGATCATTACATCCGAGACTGTCCAAAGCGAAATGATCAATCTTTTGTTCGACCGGCTAACCAAAGTTCTGTACCATCTAGCCGAGGCAAACATTAGAGACAAGTTCAGTCGAACAATCCCGGGAAAGGCAAGGCTGCCCAGTCAAAAGCCACCACTTATCAGGAGTCCCGAGTCCCAGCTCGTGTCTATCACATTCGTGGCAAGGAAGAAGAAGAGTCTCCTGATGTCATTGCGGGTACGGTTGAACTTAACCTTAAACCTGTTTACGCATTGATAGATTCGGGATCAACCCATTCATTTATATGCTCATACTTGTTAGATGAACTTAAATTGAAACCTGAAACTGTACAAACTGGGCTAATTGTTTCGAACCCTATAGGAGGTAATATGCCAATAAATTTGATCTGTAAAGATTGTCAGATAACAATTCAAAATATACCCTTTCCTTGTAATCTATATGTTTTACCCAAATGTGAATTTGATCTAGTTTTAGGACTAGATTGGTTGGGAAAACATGAAGCCTGGATAGACTGTCAAAACCGTAGGTTATATTTACGGGGTTTAGGAAAAGAATCCATCCTATTGATAGACAAGAAACCGACCTCTATTTTTGCCGCTATGGCATTGCAAGACAAGCTTGATTTCAGTTTACCTGAAATGCCTGTTGTATCTGAATTTTCCGATGTTTTTCCTGAGGAACTCCCTGGCCTTCCTCCAACTCGGGAAGTTGAATTCAAAATCGAAGTTCAACCCGAAACTAATCCGGTGTCCATTACACCTTATCGGATGGCACCTGTTGAACTCAAAGAACTAAAGAAGCAAATTCAAGAACTCGAGGATAAAGGATTCATCCGACCTAGCATATCTCCCTGGGGTGCTCCTGTCCTATTCGTGAAAAAGAAGGATGGTACGATGCGGCTTTGTATCGATTACCGGCAACTTAATAAAGTAACCATCAAGAATAAGTATCCGCTACCGAGAATCGAAGATTTGTTCGATCAACTCAAACACGCAGTCGTGTTCTCTAAGATTGATCTTCGGTCTGGTTACTATCAAATGAGGGTAAGAGAAGAAGATGTACCCAAAACAGCTTTCCGAACTCGATATGGACATTACGAATTCTTAGTAATGCCATTCGGTCTAACAAATGCCCCTGCTGCATTCATGGATCTGATGAATCGAGTATTCAAGCCCTATCTTGACAAGTTCGTTGTCGTATTTATCGACGACATCCTTGTTTACTCCCAGAACAAGGAAGAACATGCTGATCATCTTCGGATTGTACTTCAGACGCTCCGAGATCACCAATTGTTTGCCAAATTCACTAAGTGTGAGTTTTGGTTATCCGAAGTTTCATTCCTCGGACACATCATTTCTGCCGAAGGAATCAAAGTTGACTCTAAGAAAATTCAAGCTATTCTTGATTGGAGACCTCCGAGAAATGTGAGCGAAGTCCGAAGTTTCCTCGGATTAGCTGGCTATTACCGAAGATTTGTGAAGGGATTCTCGGTGATTGCCGCACCGTTAACTAAACTCCTTCGAAAGGATGTAATCTTTGAGTGGTCGGAAAAGCAGCAACGAAGCTTCGACCAACTCAAACAAGCTCTAACACATGCCCCAGTCCTTATTCAACCCGAATCGGGTAAAGAATTCATAGTGTACAGCGATGCATCACACTCGGGCCTAGGTTGTGTTCTGATGCAAGAAGGCAATGTGATTGCATACGCCTCCCGGCAACTGAAGCAACACGAATTGAATTATCCTACTCACGATCTCGAGCTTGCAGCCATTGTGTTCGCGCTCAAAATTTGGCGACACTACTTGTACGGTGAAAGATGCAAGCTGTTCACTGATCACAAAAGCCTGAAGTATTTACTCACTCAAAAAGATCTGAACCTTAGACAAAGAAGATGGTTAGAGTTGCTTAAAGACTACGACCTGACTATCGATTATCATCCTGGAAAAGCTAATGTTGTTGTCGACGCTCTGAGTCGAAAACCGAACCACTCTTCTTTGGCTATCAACGCTCATTTCCGGCTATGCAAAGCTCGGAATTATCTGAATGAACTTCAAGTTCAATCTACTCTGATCACCAGGATCAAAGAACTTCAACAAATTGATCCGGAACTTCAGAAAATCAATTCTAAGCTTGAGTCTAATTCTGACTTCTCTGTTAAGTCGAACGGTCTTCTATACTTTAAAGATCGTATATGTGTCCCTAATAACAAAGAATTACAATATGAAATCCTACAAGAAGCACACCAAAGTTCTTTTTCGATCCACCCTGGATCAGTTAAGATGTACAAGGATCTCAAGCTCTTGTATTGGTGGCCAGGAATGAAAACGGCTATCAATGACTATGTAGCAAAATGTTTGAACTGCCAAAGGGTTAAAGCCGAGCACCAAGTCCCTACTGGTTTACTCCAACCTCTCAAATTTCCGCAATGGAAATGGGAACAGATCACAATGGATTTCGTAACCGGCCTTCCCTGTTCGCCAAGAAAGTGCGATGCTATATGGGTGATCGTTGATCGTTTCACCAAGTCAGCACACTTTATTCCGGTGAGAATGAATCTCAGTCTTGAAGCCTTAGCTGAATTATACATCCGAGAAGTAATTCGTTTACATGGAGTTCCGATCTCAATAGTCTCCGATCGAGATCCCCGATTCACAGCTCGATTTTGGAAATCATTACATAAAGCTCTCGGAACCAGACTGAATCTTAGCACAGCTTTCCATCCGCAAAGCGATGGTCAATCTGAACGAGTAATTCAAATTCTCGAAGACATGCTCAGAGCTTGTATCATTGACTTCGGAAAGAACTGGGAGAAATCGCTACCTTTGGTAGAGTTCGCTTACAACAATAGCTTCCAATCTTCGATTCAAATGGCTCCTTTTGAAGCGTTGTATGGCAGAAAATGTCGAACACCCCTGTGTTGGTCTGAACTCGGTGATAATAAAGTTTTGGGACCACAATTGCTTCGGGAAACCGAAGAACAGGTCCAAATCATTCATTCTCGATTGAAGCAAGCTTTCGATCGCCAAAAGTCTTACGCCGATCTGAAACGTAGAGACATTCAACATCAAGTGGGAGATAAAGTGTTTCTTAAAGTCTCCCCATGGAAGAAAGTATTCCGATTCGGCAAAAGAGGCAAGCTAAGTCCTCGGTTTATCGGACCATTTGAAGTAGTTGAAAGAATTGGTCCTGTAGCTTATCGACTCGCTCTTCCTCCGGAGTTTGATAAGATACACAATGTCTTCCATGTCTCAATGCTCAGAAGATATCGATATGATCCGTCTCACGTTCTTGAGCCTGAAGAAGTTGAGCTTAATCCGGATCTTTCATACGAAGAAGAGCATGTTCAAATCCTTGATCGAGAAGTCAAAAGACTTCGAAATAAAAGTGTTCCTCTTGTCAAAGTTCTTTGGAGAAATCACAATGTCGAAGAAGCGACGTGGGAACCTGAGGACACGATGAAAAAGCAATATCCTCACCTATTCGATTCAGGTAAAATTCGAGGACGAATTTTTTTTTGGGGGGGGGGGAGAGTTGTCACATCCCAAAAACCGGTCTAGTCGGAATTAAGTTCCGGTGATCGAATATTTTTATCAATTGAATAATTTATTCGATCTTATCTGAACCAATAAATATTATTTGGGGTAATTTATAATAGTTTATTATTATTATTATTATTATTATTAAAAAAGGCCAGCACAAAAGCAAAGCAAATTAAAGTGGTAAATTGTCATAAATGTTGCCCAATTTAGGGGCAAATGCCACGTGAAAGATGGGATAAGGTTTGGTGGAATGAAAGGTGGCTAGCTAATAAATGAAATAAAAAAAAATAAGGGGTGGGGGGGAGATGCCTGACGCAAATGTGTATAAATAGGGGGAGGGAGGATAGTTAGAAATGCACAACAAATAGAGAAACAAACAATCAGTTTGGATTAGGTTGTTCAGTGTTAGATTGGTGGTCCGATATTTTCGATATAGTAATATCGAATTTCTGCCAACGTCGGGGTAAGCTCAAATCCTTAGTTGGTCTAAGTTTCGGTATTGAATCTTCGTAATATTTTTATATTTATTCGATACTGTCTTACCGATTTTAATTAATTTTTATCATAGTACACGAGGTCGATTCAGAACAACCATCAAGCTCAAGAAATAAAAATAAATTACCGATCTATCAAGGTGAGTGAAACAAATTAGAGTTGAGATTAGAGTCTCAACTATCTTTAAATTTGATGTTAGTATTTATATTAAGCATGAAATTGGATTAATTAAAGGTTGGTAAAAGATAAGGGTAGAAAGAATAAAGAAATTCGGATTTATAAACTGTCATGTAGAAAACTGCATTTTCGAGCATGTTAGGGTCATTTCTGGAAAAAGTATTCTTCTACAAAGTTGTAGAGGACAAAATTTTACATGGAATAGAGGTATTATTTGTTCAAAAATGTTAAGTATAGGTCTCGGAATTGTTGTTAAAAGATGACGGGACTGAAACTGAATGAATTTGGAATCTGCTGGACTAAATTATGAAATTCGAAATGTTTAGGGGTTTAATTGATGTCAATAAATTCTGTAAAATTTATTAGAAACAGGGGAGGTATTGTAGGAATGAAAAATAAATAAATTAGTTTGAATTATATATCAATTGATAGTTTAAATATCATTAGAACACATAGAATATCAAAATGGACTAGTTTGTAAGAATTGATAAGTTGAGGACTTATATGCTCTGTTTTCATGGTTTCTGGAACATAATTATTATGTTAATATGTGAAGGTAAATGTGGTTAAAATCTCAAGATTTATGGTGTAGTGAAACATAGGTTATAAATACACTAAAGTCACAAATAGGCAGATTAGTTTTCTAAAGATACCCTATGTTCAAGTAATAAACTGTATTGATAGAGAAATGATAAAATTATGTTCCATACATGGTTGTAAAGGTGTGTTTATAAGCTTTCCAGAATGGTAAAGAACTCCTTATTTGAAGTTGTGAGTAAAAAGATATGACCAGTTTAGTAGAGGTTACTCAAACTGCCAGTTTAGGGGGCAGATTCACTTTTCTAAGTGATTATGTTTAAGTAAATGAATTTATATGTTTGAATTAATTACTAATGGGTATTGTATATGATATTTTATGATTCAAGAGCATATTGGTGAAGAGATATTAGAAGAATCAAGGGGTGATCAAACCAAGAAGAAAGGGAGAGGCATCATCATTAAGGAGACAAACTAGCTTGGAGTATTGTGAGTGTAGTTTTGTTTAAAGTGTTGGGATTAGTATCCTAACCTTGTTACTTTTTTTAGATAACATGAAGAAAGCATGAAATGAATTTAATAATGATTGGTAAAATTTAAAATGATAAGGAAGAAGGATTAAAGGCAAAAATATTGATCTAAGTGTATATTGCTTGTTAGATAAGCATGCTTAGCATAAATATGATTAGTTGCTATGATGTGTTGATTACTTGAGCTATGTGAAATGTGACTAAATGATAAGCTTTGCTACTGGTTTTTGATGATCATAAAATGAAAATGATCTCATGTACTTGCTGGAAATTTTATATTACCATGATGCTTGATTGATTATATGTTTATGCCTATTGAAATGGTTAAATGCCTTTGAAATTATGAATGATTGACAAGTGAATGATCTTGTTAATAAAGAAAGATAAGTAAAGTCCTTGGTATGATTAGTGTCTATAGGTAGAAGGGCATGCCTTAGAGTCGTTGAGCTCCCCTGATCTTTGTTACAGGATGGTGGTTAGTCACCTATAAACCTGATAAGGTGGTTAGTCACCTTGATAATTGAATGGTGGTAAGTCACCATTGATGCCTATGCATCCCCTGTTATATGTTGAAATGAGAAATGGACACTTTGAGTATCTAATGTTACATGTTACATGAAGACTTGATTACCTATTTCATTAATCATCCAAGGCAAAACATTTATTAGAACAATGATATATGTTTAAATGAACAAGTTGGGTATTAGCCCTTATGATATGAAATGAATATGTGTACTTGGTTGAGATTCGAAATGAACTATGTTGTGATGTGAAACTATGAAATGTTGCTTCCAAGATGACAATGAGATTACATGTTGTTTGTTGTCCATGTTAGCTTGAATTGTAAAAGTTTGCTGCCCTATTGGTTAGTACATGAGACTAGCTAAGTTAACTTGGTTTTTGATGGAACTAGCTAGGTATTTCAATGTGTGCTAAGCCTAGCTAAGTAACCTCAAAGATTGAATAAGACTTTAAAAGATTGAAACTAGTAAAGTTAGGGCTGCCTCACTAAGTACATTATGTGTACTTATCACTCTCTTTGTTTCCTTCTTCCAAAACAACAGGTTCTTTGATATCCGAAAGTCATCCGTTCTGATTCGAGAGCTTCGCAAGCCAAGAACAAGTATGATATAAACTTGCTTAGACTCCTAGTTGGTGGCATAGTCTAAATTAGTTTGTCATGCATTATGAATCATGTAATTCTTAAGTGTGGTATGTATAAAACTAAGACATGTTATATTACGTAATGACTTAATAAATGTTTATGTAAATTTGGATATGATAAAATGAATGAACTATGTTTGAAGTTAATCAAGCTTGATATGTATGAATCTGTCTATCATCCGAATAGTAACATCGCTCCCTCGTAACCGGGTGAGGGGTGTTACAGATTTTATTGTCCACTTAAACTAGAGAAGAAGACTCCTGGGAATCCAACCCCACGTGCGCAACATCTTTCTGGAAACAATCTCCACCAACTTTCTCCAACAGGATATGAGAATTTGTTTCTTCATTAATTACGTCGTTTGTAGAGCCCAATAAATCCGGACCCCTAGGCATATCAACAATGGAGTCTCCTTTTCTACTCCGGGCCGGATCAGCACCCGGAACCCCCTTTGGCACCTCTCTCACACCACCAGCATTCGATTTTTCAGCATTTGACTCTGACCAAATGTCAGCGAACTTAACATCCAAATTCCCTTGGTCTGAAACTTTTTTTTCTTCGTTAAAACTTCCCATCTTAATCCTAATGCGATATTGAAAACTCATTGAGGAGATAGTAATACTATCAGGTATGCTTATAGTGCTTGCGGACCTAATGACAATTCTAGCAACGTCAAGCCTATTCATCCGCATTGTACCACCGTCAATTCTCACAAAGTTGCCCCATCTGTCGCCTAAGGCTTCAAAAAAAAGCTTTCATGCCAACAATAGTGTGGCACCCCATATAGCAATTGTGAGCAAAAATAGTAAGGAACGCCATTGACTAGAAGGTCACTGATATGTTCGAACCAGTAGCTAAGAGCTTCTTTTTTAGAATTCCAACCTTCCTCCATTTCCATTTTTGTTTTAAAGATAATCACATGAGAGTCACCGACCGCACCCCACTTCGAGACCTTAACCTCGATGCCATCGTGGAGAAGAGCTTGTTGAACAAACTCCCGTTCATAGGAGTTCTTTAGGATGCCCACCAAACACTTACTAAGCCATTCTGTATCCTTTGCTAGAACGCTAAAATTCAGTAAACATCTTTTCGAACGCCCATCATTTTCCCCATTGTCCCGAGCTGTAGAGTGCCCATTTGCCTCGACTATAGGAGGCCTACTCAGTAACACATCTCTATAAGTTCTGGGCAAATTCTCCCTCCTTAGATTAGGGCCGGAGTTTACAGCCCCAACTTTCAAACCTTCAAAATTATCAACACCTTTTGAAGACGAAGAAACCATCGCATCTTTCAGTGACGGTTCATCTGTCCCTTTTCTTCGTGTAACATTCCAACTATAAGGCTTTGGTTTTAGGAACCTAGCTTGAGATACCCTTATGAAAAAACCATCGATCTGAGTCATGTTCATTCTCGCAATAACATTATCCATATCTGCTCTATTTTCTAAGGAAACAAAAGCAAAAGTTGTCTCTTTGTACTTCGCTTTCACATTCTTCACCGGAATGAAAACCCTTACCACCTTCCCATGGATATTAAAAAAGTTCTTTAACCGTTGAAAGAGAAACTCTCCTGCTTAGGTTATCCACGAAGATCGTCCAGACTCCATCCTGAGATTTGCTTTTGTTCAATCACCGATTCTAGTTGTCTCTCTCCTTCTAGCCACCATTCTGAGAGCTTTCTTACCCGGTGATAAACTACTTTGAAGAAATTTTAAAATTGAAAATTTTTAAAGTTTCATGATAAAATCATTTTCACTATTCTTTAAAATTTTATAAATTTACTCCCTAAAATTATATAAATTTGTCCCTTAATATAAATTTGTGCGTCCGTCCATGCTTATCAGCTTCATGAAACAAGTGACACATGCGACATCACTGCTTTTCTTATTCCTGGGATCTTACCTCCAAAATACATCACATTTGGTAAATGTTGTACCACAACTCTCTTTCGTTTTTCCACTTTAGAAAACAGACCAATCACTTCCAGTGAGTAAACAAGAGTGAAAGAGGTTAAGAATGGACGGTGAAGCAATAGTGTAATGCAATGTGTAAAACAAGGCAACACTTGGTTTGGGATATTGGAAATTTGGAATTAAGTGCGTAAATGAATCAAGTTTAAACGAGTAAGGTTATGTCCATATTCATTTTTAAGGTGTTTATATTCGATTTGTGTTTGTTTAATTTTTTAATTTCGTGTTCATGTTGATTTTTTTGAATGCGGTTGTGATTGTTTGTTTAGCGTTCGCGAACGTGTTCGCCAAAATAGTAAAATTACATCACTAGTCCTTAAGCTCCTTAGGTTTCACTTTGAACTCCAAAGTTCACCATGTGTTCAATTTAGTCTATACTTTCGTTAATATTTAAAATGTAAAAAGAAAAAAGAAAAAAATCGGATAAACGAGTTGATAAACGAATTTGTTCGTAAATATAAACAAACTGAACACACATTTATTCGCGATAGTTTTTTTATTAAACGAATATAAAAATTTTGTCGCACGTTGTATTGATTTACACCCCTATTTGGAAAACAATCACATCAGCGCAGCAGTTTTCATCCATTGCATTCCCGTCTCTTGGCTTTCTTTCCCTGTGCGGCTGTGCGCACGATGCCCAATGCGGTGTAATTAACAAAAATTACCTTTTGCCTTGTGAAATTTTGATTTGCTTGAAAATTGATTCACCAATTGAGTTGCTCTCTTTTTAGCCTTTTGTTTTCTCAAATCAAAACTTCCAAATGGACATTGATAACGGGATGTTGATTGATGTCTTCTCTGTTAATTAATTATAACCGTTTTAAATTTAGGGCATGTTTTTTGTTGCGTTTCGCAATCAAAAATCACTTTTTTAAGTGCTTTTAATTAAAACAGGCTGTTTTTGGTTGCTTTTAAAATTAGATTTTCCACCCAAACCAAGAAGTTGGATTTTATAGCTTCTTGGGTGAAAAAGCTAGTTTAAAAATAAAATTACTTTTTTACCCTTATTATTTAATTATAATTTATTGTTAAAATAATGTTTATGCATACATAATTGTAAAATAATATATATTTTATAATATTTTTATTAAAAATAAAATTATTTTATTTGTACTTTATTTTATATGTATTATTAATGTATAAGTGGTATGCCCGTATATAATCTAGAATGTAGTTTATATTTTTAAATTAAATTTTATAAAAAAATAATTTTTTATTATAATTGAAATTGATTTATTTCATAAATCATTACATTAATTAATTTGAACAATCACCCAAATTTACTTTTACTTTTCAATATCATGTCTAAAATAGACATTTTATCTCCTCAAAATCACTTTTTGACATCAATGACAAACACTAACCAGCTTTTCAAAACTACTTTTCAACAGTTAGTTTGAAAATCACTTTTTTCACCGCACTTTTTAAAAGCAACCACAAACTAAGCCTTAGGCTTACAGCGAAAGTCCTAACTCATTTCCTCCTTGCTCGCACCTAGGTTATTGGTATTTTCACGGGTTCTTTTTGTTCGTTCATTTTTTTCTCTTAATTTGATGAACTCAAAAACCGATAAAAATAGGGTTAAGTATTGAGATAGTCACTTATATTTTTTTACAATATAAAGTTGGTCATCGATTTTGAAAAACAACCAGTAAGGTTATTTATATTTTTGGGAGTAAACTTTTGGCCACTCAGTTGTTTGTTGTCGTTAAATGTTAACGAGAGGCTGATCTGATATAATAAAAAGGATAAATTACCTAGAAAATTCCTAAACTATTACTTCATTCTTATATGACCATCGAAATAAAAAAAATTTGTATAATTTCACATTTAATCTTCTACATTTACATTTTTTATTTCTTCTCTCCTTCACCAACTTCCATATTCTTCTTCAGCTAACTTAATCTTTAATTTTTTATTATATTAATCATCAATTCACGTTGTATATTATAATCCATCACAGTATATATCCATGTTTCAAATAATGTTTGTAATTCTTATTATGGTTCAGTACAAAATAATGCCCAATTTACGTGTAACAATGTTTACATAGCATATTCGAAAGGCTTAAATGAAAATAGGTGCCCAAAGTATTTTTTTAACTTTAGGTGCCTAAAGTTTTTTTGTTGTAAAAATAGGTGCCCAAAGTTTCAACCGTTATAATTTTAGGTGCTAGACCGTTAAAGGGGTGTTAAAAAAGTATCAATCAATTTATGCTTGACATGTGGCACTATTTTTATTTTTTAAAACCAATCTAATGAAAAAACTCAGTCTTTTTAATCTTTAATCCAAAAAATTTGAAAATTTTACAAAATAATCATCAAATCCCTAAAATTACCCAAACCCAAATCCTCAAATCGCTGCCACTTTCACCGCTGATCGTCGCCCATGACCACACCCCTTTGATCGCCGGAGCATGGTTGTCATTCCCCTCAACACGGCATCACCGAAAACGGTGAACAATGTGTCAACCGAATGTTGATTTAGCGTTCGACGTTCGGTTGCACTCTGTTCGTCATTTTCAGTGGCGTCGTGTTGGGAAAATGACCGTCATGCTCTAGCGACCAAAGGGGTGTAGTCAGAGGCGGTGACGATTTGGGGGTTTGGGTAATTTTAGGGATTTGAGGATTGCTTTGTAAAATTTCGGAATTGTTTGAAAGATTAAAAATTTTGATTTGAGGATTATAAACATTATTTGAAACATGGATATATATGGTGATGGATTATAATATATTGTGTGAATTGAGGATTAATATAGTAGAAAATTAGAGATTGAGTTAGATGAAGAAGAAATAAAAAATGTAAATGTGGATAATTAAATGTGTAATTATACAAATTATTTTTATTTCGGTGATCAGAATAAGAGTGCAGTAATAGTTTAGGGACTGTCAGAATAAGAGTGAAGTAATATTTCGGTGGTCAGAATAAGAAGAAATAAAAAAAAAACGTAAATGTGGATAATTAGATGTCGGGACCGAAAGAACAAAAGAGCATATGAAGAACTTTGTCATTTATTTGGATCTTCTTCCTCTCATCTTCACTCATCTCAATCTTCTTCTTTAGAACCATCTTTCCTTCATCACCCCTCTTCAAAGTGTAGAACTAATGTTTTGATATAATAATTGAACTTTAAAAAAATGTTGAAGAAAAATGATAGCTAAAAATAAAAAACAAAGGATTTTAGAGTGGTTCAAGTTCCAAATGAACTTTACATCCACTACCTTAGCTACCACTAAAGACTTGCAACAATTCACTAATTTGTTCTTCCCCTTTTCAAGACTTATGAGGTAACCTTTACACAACCGATCAAATTTTCTACCTAAAATTTGACCAAACCCTCACAAAGGAAACAAAGAAGAAAATAGGCAAAAGAATATCTCTCAAATATAATATTGCCCATTGAAGTATAACACTCAATCCAAATTTGAAGATAAAATATGAATTGAATACAACTTAATTTGGGGTTTACAAGAAATTGGAAATTAAGTACACTTGAGGTTGGATTTTTGCTTGGATGTTTATCTTTGATGCAATAGTTGTTGATGGTCTTCAATGAGCTTCAATTTATACCTTCTCTATCAATTCTAGCCGTTTGGGTGGTTATGGTATTGATTATATCCGTTGAGACCCTCTTTTTCCACCATAAATGCACTTCTGCAGCTATCTGTATCGATACATGAAGACCCGTATCGATACATGTTTCAAAACAGAAAGAGCCGTTGCACATAATAAAGAGGGCGTATCGAAACGCATGTAAGCGTATCGGTACGAGACAAGGACCGTTTCGATACAGAAGAGACTGTATCGATACCTTTTTCTCAACTTAGCTCACTGGAAGTCTCCGTTTCGATACGGGGTACACCGTATTGATACAGGACAACTGCCACTTTAAATGTTAGTTACCTAACAACTGACACCAACGGTCGAAAATATTTAAAACACTTTGAATTAAAAATTCCGTTAAAACCGTATCGATACAGGTTAAGCCATATCGATACAACATTCAAACTCCTTCAGTTTTTACAGAGGGGCGTATCGATACATATTGAATCTGTTTCGATACGCTGTTTTGATACGGTTAAGAGTGTATCGAAACACGTCTTTCTAGTAGCCAACTTTGTAAAAAAGGTATCGATACGGCTGGAGGCGTATCGATACACCTGGACGATTTTTAATACTTTGGCCTTGGAACACTTAGAAATTATTTGGAGTTTGAGTTTTTCAAATCAGTTTAAAGTGTTGGTGATTTATAAATCATTTAAGGGACTTAGAAATCTATTTCAAGTTTTCAATTTAGTCCTTAACATACTTGGTTATATCAAAATCAAACATAGGTTTTACACCTTACTAGTCATTTTTCAAAATCGATGACCAACTATGTACTGGGGGAAACATAAGTGACCATCCCAGTAGTTAACCCTTAAAATAAACAATGAACCTTCTTTTTATATGTGTTTCGAATTATTCAAGACCAACACATCCATTTTTCTCATCTTGAAAATTTTCTAAAATTTTCCTACGTCAACTTTTGTTTCACTGGGTAAGACCAAGAATAACAAATGCGGGTCTACTTAAGGAAACAATGAGAAAAGTTAGGGTTTATTGATTTTAGTATAATAATATATTTGGAAGAAATTATTTATTAAATTAAATAAAAAAAATTAAGATCAATTTTCTAATTATATGGTGACACATATCACTGTATAATGGGCAAGGAAATTTATTTATATAAATTAAAATTAAAACTAAATTAATATAATGCATAAGTAAGAAGGACTAAATATATAATTATACAAATTTATCTAACTGTCACATCATTCTTTTGTCAAAAGATAATAATGAGTGGTTTCATTGAAACCATTTTAAAAGTTTAATGATCTTAATAATAAAATATATAATTCGGTGGTTAAAATAAGACCAAACATGTAATTGAGTGGTCATGACTGATGAGTGTAGTTTACCCCTCTTTTGTATTTTTATGATGCGACAAAAAATGTCAAAATAGTTAGAGAATCAAACGACACTAATATTGTTGCGTCACATTTGAGTCAATTTACAATAAATAAAGTTCGACAACCAACAAAAAAAACAACAATAAAAAGTTAAGGACTAGAATGATTAAACTAATAAATTTGAGGGCCATAAAAGTCATTATGTCATTTGAAAAATTAGATTAATCAGAATTATTTTTTAATAATCTAAAAAGTGATTATAAGATAATATTTATTTATATATATTAACCTTTGTCAATATATATTTTATACGCAAAATAATTAAACTCAAAATTTTTAAGATAAATATCACTTATCTTTGCACTGTATCTATTTCTATTTGTTGGGTTCATAATATTCATAATTGTTATAATAACAAAACAACTGAAATTATCATGATTTGTCTAGAAATTTTCTTTTGTCGAAATTGATAACTACAAAACTACATTTTCCAAGATTTTTGAATTTGAAAAGAGTTACTAACATGAAAAACTCTATCCAATCAAACCGTGGTAACCCAAACCATAAAAATGTTTAAATTGCGTCTTATTCAATATTTTAAATGTTTATATTTTTTTAACATTTTAACAAAGTAATACTTTACGTACATATATATATATATATATTTGAATTTAAATTTCTTAAAGATAAATATCATTTTCATATCTACCGAAATCACTCGTTAGATCTCATTATATTATATTTCTTTATTTGTCAACGTGTTAGTATTTCTAATAAGGATGAATCCGTCACGCTCGACGAGCACCGATGAACACCACTAACGATGAGCACCGATGAGCACTGTTAATTCAATTTATAAAAATTTAAAATCTAAAGGATTCACTGTATAATCATAAATTAGTTAAAAATCAAATTTAAATTGATTAAAATATAATTTTTAATTTTTTTAAACATAATTAGATCAAAATACCTACACTAAATCACAAAAACCTAATTTTTTCCCTCTGAAATTTATTCCGCCGCCGCCGTCGGCCACTTTCACACCTCCCCACCGCAGCACCTCCGTGGCCGCCATTGGCCCCTAAATCCCACCGACGCTATTTTTTCCACCCAGAAATGTGTATGTTCACTACACTGCTGAAACGTCGGTTAAACTCCTGTTATCTTAAATAATTTGAAACATATTTATAAATGTGGATTCCACCCAGAAACATGTATTTCAGTTCACTGCATTGTTTTTTGCGGCAGAGCAGCGGATGCTTGAATTTCAAATGAACAAAAATTAAGGTTTTGTAATTTAGGGGTAGATATGTATTTTGATTTATGTTTAAAAGAAAATTAAAATTAAAATATTATATTTTAATTAATTTTCCTTTTAATTTTTAAGTAATTTATAATTATACATTGAGTCCTTTAGATTTTAAATCTTTATAAATTAAATTATTAGTGCTCATCGGTGCTCGTCGTTAGTGGTGCTCATCGGTGCTCGTCGAGCGCTATAGAATTATCCTTCCAATTAATGTAGTTTATTAAGCATAAATTATTTATTTATTTTTGACAATGACAACTGGATTTTATTAATAAACATGGAAAATATCTCAAATACAAAGCATTCAAAAGTGAGAATAATGAGATCTAGTCCACCAAAATCTCAAACAAACCCAAAGATGCACAAAAAATAAATACTTTCATAGATATTAGCATACCGATAAAGTCCTAAAGTCTTCCTACATCGGCAAACAACCATCAACTGAGTGATGATCTATCTTTCTATGAACACCGACAGAATCAAAATCAGAAACTAGCACCGTGAAGATCTCTATAAGAGCACCAAACGACCGCTAAGGTATGCTGAAATCATGTCAAACGACAGATGAAACGAACCACAAAAATAAAGAAAAACGTGCCACAAAGAGAAAGAAAACACGTACCACAAAGGCAGAGAAAACACGTGCTACATGAACACAAATTTTTATTAAATATATAAAAAAACAAAAAAAAATAATAAAATTGGTGATCGACAACTAATAGTAAAATTAATTGCCGATCACCTGCCTATAAAGCAAAAACAGAAGAGACTGCGTTGGGCAAAGAAAACTAAAAAAAAACCCTAAAAAAGTATAATTTGGGACCTGCATAATTTATTTTTAAACTTACTGAGAAGTTATAAGTACATTAACAAATGATACATAAATTCAATGAACAAAAGGTTAACGAAAATACAAATAATTTTATTTATAATTAAATGAACAAGTGGTCAAAATTTCATATGAATTGTCATAAGTTATAACTAAAACTACATTTAAATTTAAATAAAATTGTATAAAGTCGACACATAATTGTTTGCATAATGTGACATAGCTTTAAGCCTAAACTACTTTAGCTCGTGAATCATGTTCAATGGAGCATTAAATAATATGAGATGGCATATATTATAAGAATTTTGGGGTATATCCGTATATGGAAGGGTTTTAGAGGTTTAAGCTTATTCGTTTCCTTTGCGATTTTCTCGCTGTGATCAAGGGCTTTATTGTCTTTCGCATATTCATTAGTATTACACTATTTATATTCTTTCTTTTTATATTCCCGCTTTCGTTTCATGTCTGTGCGCCTGAACCAAACTCGGCAACCCTATTTCTTATAGTACACGCAAGATGTTGAATCCATCGTTGCCGGTAGCGCTGAGGACCAGAAGCAGGACGGAGGCCCACTTATGGAAGGAGTATCGTGAAAACAAGCGGAGGAAAACTGAGAAGGTGGTGGTGGAGGAGGAGGAGGAGGAGGAGGTGGTGGAGGTGGAGGTGGAGGTGGAGGAGCGCAAGGCCAAAACTAGACCATCTGTCGATTCTCAAGAAGTGACCGGTGAAGTCCATTTTCTGTACGAAAAACCTAGCGTTGAAATACAGAAGTGTAAACAGGATGCAAGATGTGATGACGATGATGATGAAGAAGAAGATGATGATGATTCAATGGAGGGTTCTGATGAGGATCTCACCTCCACAAGCGGAGAAGACAATGACGAGTCGGAGGATTTGGATTATTGCGGGGAAGAGGAGAGAGAGAAGGAGAAGAAGAAGAAGAATCGTCGATGTTATTCCGGCTCGGATAACGACGGCGATGACGACTTAGTTTGTTTAAACGATTCTACTACTTCCTATACCAAGTCGTCTAAGGGTAAAAAAGGGGCTGCGGCCTCCTCCGAGAAACTTCACATTCTTTCCATTTTGGCCGATTCTGTTTTGAACAATGAAGAAACTGAGAACAGCCTTCTTCCTCTCAAGTTCACTTCCGGGGTTGAGGACACAATCACTCCTCAGAATGTAGGTTTTGATGACGACTTGGACTCACTGTGGAGTGAGATGCAGTTTTGCCTTGCTTCTAACGAGATTGGTTCAACTAAGCCTTCTCCGGTATGTATATGTGTGCCAACCATAACCACTATTCGGAAGAAATTCATATGATAAAAATTGCATCTTTTTTTATTGTTTCATGTCCAAGTTATTAAGTGATGCTTATTATTGTGAAACCCTTTGTTTTGTGTTGAAATCAAGTGAAATCCATTGCTTTTATCTTGTATGGATTTGTCTTCTCTTGAAACAAATACCAAGATCGAAAAGGACATACATTCAACTGCACATTTTCCTTTAAATGCTATAAAGTAAAGATAAAAGAGGGCTTGAACTTTTTTAGAAATTTTTTTATCATTAGGTATATGTATATAAATATGCACTCCTTCAAGAGAGAATTCGAAAACCATGAACTTAGATTTCCTTGTTCATGTGAATTTTCATTTCAACTAGTCAGCAGATTCTGCTTTTAAATGATTAAACATATGCTTATATTGTTCACGTTGATGAGCAGGTGGAAATTGAGGATGCTGCTAATGTTTCTGAGTTTAATCGGGACAGAGCATCCCTATGTCGTGAAGGGGAGCATGAGCTTGTGCTAGACGAAGAAATTGGAATAAAATGCAAATTTTGCTCTTTTCTGGAACTGGAAATCAAATACGTTTCATCACCTTTTGTAAGTTATATATGAACCTGTATGTTTCATGCTTAATAATCTACATTGAACTTTTCATTTTGACAACAGATTTAGATCTAAACTGTTCCGATTAGAATTCTGGTCCTAGACAAACTAAATGGCAAGGAGCCTAATATGTAGACTGCAACACTTGAGGATCTTACTTAGCTTCAGATATTTGATTCTCATAACTTTCTTTTGCTTGTTCCAGATGAAACGTACTTGTGGAAAATATGAGAGGCAACACTCTGGCATTGTGGACCCCTCTATGTTTGACGGCCTTCAAGATCTAGACCCTAGCAGTGACAATGACATGCCTGGTTGTGATTCCTCTGCTGATATCGAAGGAACAGTATGGGAAATCATTCCAAACATAAAAAGAAAACTCCACCCCCATCAGCGTGAAGGTTTTGAATTTATGTGGAACAATATAGCAGGGGGAATATATCGTGATAAGTCTAAAAACTCATCCAGCGGCGGTGGAGGATGCATCATATCTCATGCTCCCGGGACAGGGAAAACTCTTCTGACTATCGTCTTTCTTCAGACATATTTAAAAGAGTATCCAAGCACATGGCCAGTTATTGTTGCTCCTTGTAGTATGTTGCTAACATGGAAAGACGAGTTCATTAAGTGGAAGGTTGATATTCCCTTTCACAATCTGAACAGTGAGGATTTTCCCGACAAGGAAGAGCCATATGGAATTCCTCTTTATGAGAAACTTAAAAATGGTGTCCCACATGCAGCAGATAAACATGTTAGGCGTTTGGTGAAACTGCTTGCCTGGAAATCAAGTAGAGGCATCTTGGGCATTAGTTACGGCCTTTTCACGAAACTTGCTGGAAAAATGTCAGGGGGGAAAGGAAAATGTAAAAATTTAAATGATCAAATCAGTAAAATCCTTCTTGACCTTCCTAGGCTTTTTGTCTTTGATGAAGGACATATTCCTAGAAATGCTGATACTCTTTTGTGGAAGGCTTTGTCAAGAATTAAAACTGAACGTCGTATAATTCTGTCCGGAACTCCCTTCCAAAACAATTTCAAAGAGCTCTTCAACACACTCTGGTTAGTTAGACCAACATTTGCTGAAGGAATCCGATACAATGATAATAAAAGGCGTGGGCGCAAAGGAGACCAAGCCAAATTGAAATTTACCTCTTGGATTGGTTCTATTGAAAACGATGTTGATAGACATGACAAACTGAGGGAGGTTAGAGCTTTGATTAAGCCTTTTGTTCATGTGTATAAAGGCACAGTTCTACAGACCACGCTTCCTGGTTTGAAGCATTCTCTAGTTGTTTTACGGCCAACTGATCTTCAGAAGAAAATCCTGGAGTGTGTTGAGGAAATCCTGCAGCGTGTTGAGGAAATCCTGCAGCGTGCTAGAGAAGAGAAGAATCCTTTCAAAAGGAGAAGAAGAACAGAAAAACAAAATGCACTTGATTTAGATCGTTATGTGTCCTTGATCTCCATACATCCCTCTTTGTTGAAGCAGCTTTTGAAGCCGTTGTTAGATGAGGAAGATATTAATGAAGTTGTCAGCTCCATTGTTAGCATGAAGGAGTTGGAAAGGTTGAGACCGAAACCTGATGAAGGGGTGAAAACAAAATTCCTCATGAATCTGCTTAAGCTTAGTGAAGCCCTGGAGGAAAAGGTTATAGTTTTCAGTCAATACCTTGGACCTTTACACTTAATAATGGAGCACCTTCAAGACCATTTAAAATGGAAGGAAGGTGAGGAGATATTGTTCATGCATGGAAAATGTGAGATTAAGCAGCGACAATGCTGGATTAATGTTTTTAATGATCCCAAGAGCAAGGCAAGGGTGTTGCTTGCATCAACGAAGGCTTGCTCTGAAGGTATTAATCTTGTTGGAGGTTCAAGGCTGGTATTGCTTGATGTGACATGGAACCCATCCGTGGAACGACAAGCTATATCCCGTGCATATAGGCTAGGCCAGAAGAAGGTCGTATACATTTACCACCTTATCTCCTCCGGGCCAATGGAGGCGTTGAAATATTATAGACAAGCCGGCAAGGATAGGTTATCTGAGTTATTGTTCTCTTCTGGTAAAGGTGATCATCACAAACAAGTCTGTGATAGTGTAGAGGATAAAGTTTTGGAAGAGATGTTCCAGCATGAGACAGTCAAGTCAATGTTTGAAAAGATCATAAACGAGCCTAAGGATTCTGAATTTGTTGCTTTTGAGGATCTATAACAGGTATCTATGATTCTCTCTATTCCCTTGTACCAATTTCATTATATGAATTTTTTGCTGCTTTTATTTTCATTCAGTTTGCTGGCACTTGAATCCTTAGTAGCATTATATTATGTTTCAATTACTTTTTCATTTTGCCTTAGACTTGACCCTCCAAATACATGTTTCGAACTTGATTATGTCGACACTTGCACCCGATTACGAGTAAAATATTGGTAGTGAGACTAGCTATTTCTTCATATTTATTGTTGCTGCTACTTGCTTTGCTCTATTGGAGACCGCTCTGTTAATGCTTTTTAGCTTGTAAGCCGCACAGGTAGTGTAAAACAGGCATAGACATAAAAGCTTTGTTTTACCAAGTAAAAGGCTGGTTCTTCCCATGTTTTTTTTCCCCACAAAACCATACTCATCCCTCCAACTTTGATTAGCACTGAACGAGGTTTTGGTTGAACTTAGTGTTGGTATTGTCTGAACTTG
Source organism: Hibiscus trionum (assembly GCA_030270665.1). Lineage (NCBI taxonomy): Eukaryota > Viridiplantae > Streptophyta > Magnoliopsida > Malvales > Malvaceae > Hibiscus > Hibiscus trionum. Next base: position 10,822,646 of record BSYR01000020.1, on the reverse strand, counting down.
TAGAATTTGATCAGCTTTGTGCAGATTTGCTTCCATTTTTCTCGTATCGAACCAGAAATTCATCATTTTTAGGTTTGTTTATGAGAAATTATTGCCTTTTTTTAGGCTTTAACCGAAATGTTGATGATTGCAGGCTCTGGAAAAGGGGGAAAGATTGAGGTCACCTTGGATCTGTGTAACATGTTTGGTAGTGTTATGGAAATCTTGCCCAACTCTTGGGATTTGGATACACTTTTACTTGGGCCAATTTGCCTCTCGAGCATACACAAATTATCTTTTGTTTGATTTTTTTGTGCTACAATTTTATTTCATGATTATACATTTTGTTTGCTGCTTAAAGAAATTATTGCTACATTTCAAAGTATAGATTTGCTGGAATTTACCGGTTCTTGCGTGGGTGATCTTTATATACTTTTTGATATCTTATACATTATTATGTAGTATTTTTTATTTTTAGTATTGCTACACTAAATCATTTTTTTATTATTATGTAATACGAGTTAGTGGAGAACTAATAATATCTTGAAAAGTTGAAACTTATTTATATATAAAAAATTAAACCTCGCGAGTGATCCCAATAAAACAAGTGTGTGTTTTATCAAAAGAAATTCGAGTTTGAATTATTACAGAATTTGAAGAAAATATTATTATGAAATCAAACTAAGGGTTTAAAATATTATTCCTCTTAATAATAATAAAAAAAACACTACAAATCAATTCATAAACGTTTATAAATGGAAGGCTCCGTTGGATTTTTAGGCCAAAATGGAAGTAAATATTTAGAATATAGGGGATGTTGAAAAATATTTGAGGATATAGGCCATTTTCTACAGTACACGGGGACCTCGCCACCTGCACATGGCGAGGTGTGAGAAAAAAATTATTAAAAAATTGGACCTCGCCACCTGCACATGGCGAGGTTCGAGAAAAAAATATTAAAAAATTAGACCTCGCCACCTGCACATGGCGAGGTCCCCTGTGCACTGTAGAAAATGGCCTATATCTCCAAATATTCTTCAATATCTCCTACATTTCAAATATTTATTTTTATTTGGATTATTCTCCAAAATTTTCCTTATAAATGCTACAAATCAAGACGCCATTACAAAATTGTCAAAATGATGTATACCAATAGGTGATGTCATGGCAAATTTTTTTTTATCAGTCATGACATATATAGATGCTTAAATGGAAAGGAAATTGTATTATTATGAGTTCAAACGTACCAACCTTTTTTCTCAGGGAAAAATATTGTACGAAATAATTACATTCTAAATTTATGGGTAAACTACATAGATGACCACTGAATTATGTGTTTGGTGTTAAAATGATCATTATATTATTTTTTCGGCAAATGCACCACACAACTATTTAAATAGTTCTATTTTAGCCGCACGCCGTTAAAAAAAACGAAAAAATTGATGGAACTATTAAAAAAATTGGTATAATTACACATTTGGTCCTCTATATTTATACAATATATCAATTTAGTCCTAATTTTAATCTAATAAAATAAATTAATTATTCAATAAGATGGTAATACGTGTCACCACCTTATTGGAAGTCTTTAATTATTTTTATTTAATTAATTTCCACCTCTAATCAGGTGGTGACACGTGTCACACCCAATTGGAGGTGGAAAAATGTTAACATGGAGATTGCTTCCAAGTGGAATCAAACCTTCCTTGGAATGCAAGGGGCGGGTGCTTGGCCTAATGGCAAGCACTTTTTTGTGCTATGAAATACAATCTTTGATATATTTAAATAGTATTAGTGCCCATAAAAATTGAAGAAAAACGAAATCCAAGCTTTTGCTTGAAGAAAAACAGTTGCTTAACCACTGCACCAAACACATCTTTGTGCTTTAATTTTCCAAATTAAATATATGTGCCTTACATTTTCTACATTCATTCTTTTAATTTAACATATATAATCATCGAATTAACTTCACATATATAACCCTAAAACCTAAATATTTCAAATTAATTTCTCATATATAAACCTTAAACCCTAACCTAGACCCTAAATATTTCAAATTAATTTCTCATATATAAACCTTAAACCCTAACCCTAGACCCTAACTATTTTCAAATTGATTTCACATATATAAACCTAAATATTTTTAATTATTTTGTAATATTTAAGGTTTAGGGTTTATACGCCAAATTTATTTGAAATATTTACTGTGAAATTAATTTGAAATATTTAAGGTTTAGGGTTTAGGGTTTAAAGTTTATATATGTTAAATTAATTTGAAATGTTTAAGGTTTAGGGTTATAAATTAGTGAACTTAATGTTTAGGGTTTGAGCTTTAAGCTTATAGATGTAAAAACCAAAAAGAGATAGATAAAAAGTCTGGTGATTTGTGGTACAAAGATGTGTTTGGTGTAGTGGCTAAGCCACTACTTTTCTTCCTATCACACGCATGTTTAAATCCCCTCTTAAGCAAAAATTTAATTTTTGTCTTTGTCCTTTAAACAGGTGGTGACACGTGTCAGCACCTGATTGGAAGTGGAAAATTAATTAAATAAATTAAATAAAAATAATTAAAGACTTCTAATAAGGTGGTGACACGTGTCACCATCTTATTGAATAATTAATTTATTTTATTAGATTAAAATTAGGACTAAATTGATATATTGTATAAATGTAGAGGACTAAATATGTAATTATACCAATTTTTAACATTTCCGTCAACTTTTTCTTTTTTGTAACGGCGTGTGGCTAAAATAGAACAATTTAAATAGTTGTGTGGTGCATTTGTCGAAAAAAATAATATAGTGGTCATTTTAATACCAAATACATAATTCAGTGGCCATCTGTGTAGTTTACCTTAAATTTATAAAACAATTTTTCATTTCCCCCTTATTTACCCTCACAATTTCTTTCTCTCCTCCCCCCTTTAAATGCAACATGAGATATTATATATTTTTAGAACATTAATATGGTCCAACGGTTATATTTATTATTTTTTAAATCATAAATTCATACACTCCTTACAAATAAAATAGTTTGAATTTAAATATCCTAAGAAAGTAATGTTTTCTGGTCACATAATAATTTTTTTAGTGCAAGCAGATCAGTAACCATTAGTAATCAATTGTGACACCCCAAATACAATTTTACCATCAACACAAATGGTCACACAAACTGCTAGATTAGTTTCATGAAAAAAGTTTAACGTTTTAATCTTATTTTCATTAAAATCATAACAATTTAATAAAAAATGACCGAATTCAACTAACAATATGATTAACTTAATAAAATATATAAATATTAAACACTAAATGTATCATTACACTTGCATCAAATGTTTATTTAAATTTTTTTATTACTAGATAAAAGGAAATCGTACAAGATGATTTTTCATTTGTCAAAAACTCTTAATAGATCTTTGATCTAAAATTTGAACCCAACCATTCATAAATTTTTTGAATTCGATCATTTTTATTATAAAATTGATATTTTGTCTGAAAATACTTCTTAAACGATCGTTAAGTTAACGAATGTAAAAACAATGCTGAACGGTCACGCAAAACACACAAAATGAATGTTTAAAACTTAATTTTACCTCAAAAGTTACAGTTATAATTTTCTTTTATAAATCTAATTTTATCAGAAGCATATTTTCAGTCAAATACCCGTTGAAGAATTAATGCCGAATAAAGCCTAAGAAACAACGACCAACAGATTCTTCATTTCCATGTTCTTAACAGGGGGCGAAAGTTGAGGTGGATAGGACCTTGGCTTTCTTTTAATTATAAATATACTACATAAATAGTCTCCTGACTATGCTTTAATTTTTTTACGTTTTTAATTATTAAAAGTAACAAATTAGTCCCAAATTAAAAAATAATAATAAATTGATTTGTTATTAATTATAAAATTATATACTAATAATTTTGGGATTTTTTTTATTTATACACACATACTCAACTCCTTAGTCGGTAGGGATGGCAAACGGGTGGGGCAGGTGCGGCGGGTGCGGATATCCCCTCCCCATTCTCATACCCACTTAAAATTTTTATATTCACCACCCACTGCGGGTACAATTTTCAAATTCACACCCGCCCACGCGGGTATATGTAAAACCTATGTTTGATTTTGATATAACTAGATCTTTAAGGATCAAATTGAAGAACTTAAAATTGTTTGTACAAATCCCTTAACAAGTTTTTGAAACCCCAAAGACTTTAAACTGATTTATTAGAACTCAAACTCAAATATTTTCTAAGTGTTCCAAGGCAAAAATAGTGAAAAACGTCAACCAGTATCGATACCCATCAAGGAGTATCGATACCTTTTTAGCAAAAGTTTGCCTCTGTCGGAACAAGTATCGATACGTCAAACCCTAGTATCGATACGCTATGAAATCAGTATCGATACGGATGAACCAGTATCGATACCATTTTATAATTATTAATTTCAAAGTCAGTTTAAAAATATAACCGTTGAGATTTTTAAACGGTCACTAAACCGGTATCGATACCCCTAACCCTAGTATCGATACCCGATTTGACAGTGAGCTATGTCGAGAAAAAGGTATCGATACAGCCTTTTGCTGTTTCGATACCCAGTATCGATACGCCAAGAACACGTATCGATACCCCTTTATTATTTGTACACAACGGCTATTTTCTTATGAGACAGGTATCGATACCCCACTATAGAGTACCGATACTCATAGCTGGAAAAGTGCAAGAAAGTGGAGAAAAAGCATCCCAACGGCTATAATCTTAAAATCAACACTCACAACGGTTGGAAATCATCAAGAGGCTATAAAAAGACCCCAAGAAGCTCCAGCAACATATCATTGAACCTCAAGAAGATATCAAAACATCAAATCCAAGCATTTGTGCAAAAATCCTACTTTGTCTAGAAATCCCAATTGTATCCTTCATTTCTATTTTGTTCAATTGGGTTGAGTGCTTGATATTGGGCTATCATTTGTATTGAGAGATACCTTATTAGCCACCAAATTTCTTTGTTCTATTGTGTGAGGATTGGGTTAATTTTTGGGTAGAAAAATTAACCGAAATTGTAAAGGTTGCCTCCTTGTCCTGGGAAAAGGGGACGAACAATTTAGTGGAAATTGTTGGAAATCCTTGGTGAGACTAAGGTAGTGGATGTAGAGTTCGGTTGGTGAACTTGAACCACTCTAAATTCCCGTGTCAATATTTTTAAGTTGCAATTTCCGTTACAACATCGTTAAAATTCCAATTCACCCCCCCTCTTGGTTATTATCATTCGTGTGATCCACTCAACAATTGGTATCAGAGCTTAACTCTTTGAGGATTAACAACCGCAAGAGGAGATCCTTGGAAGAAGTGTGATCATCATCAAAATATCAAGAGATGGCATCAACCTCCGCTCCCGGCATGTACGACTCACAATCCACCACAAAGCCTCCTTTCTTCAATGGTGAGAACTACTCATTTTGGAAAAATAAAATGCGTCTATTTATTAAATCAAGTGACTACCTTGTGTGGGATGTCATTGAGGATGGACCATATATTCCATTGAAGCAAGATGTTGATGGCAAGATGGTGCTTAAAAGAAGAACGGAAATGAGTGAAGAGGAAAGGAAAAAGATCCAAGTAAATGATAAAGCTCTTCACATGCTATTTTGTGCTTTCGGTCCGGACATCTACTCAAAGGTCTCATCAATTGAAAGTGCCAAAGAAGTGTGGGACACTCTTGAAACCACCTATGAAGGCACCAACGATGTCAAAGAAACTAAGATTGGAATTCTCAATCTTAGTTATGAAAATTTCAAGATGGAATTTGATGAGACGGTGTCAAAGATGTTTGATCGATTCTCCACAATTGTGAATGGTCTAAAGGGCTATGGAGAAATTATACCGGAAGACAAACTTGTCCGAAAGCTACTCTATTCACTTCCCGAATCTTGGGATGGGAAGAGAACCGCTATCATCGAAGCAAAGAATTTAAAAACTCTAAAGCTTGATGAGCTTGTAGGTTCTCTCCTTACTCACGAGATCATGAAGCAAGGAAGGGAAGATGAGAAAAAGAAAGAAGAAAGAAGAATGGAGAAGCTTGAAGGGGAGAAAAAGAAGAAAATAGGAATAGCTCTCAAAGCTAAAACTTCCCAACTTGATGAAAGTTCATCTAGTGATGAGGATGAACTTGAAGAATTGGCTATGATAGCCAAACGATTCTCACGCCTTATGAGGTCCAACCGAGGAAGAAGAATCCAAAGGAAAATGGACTTTAAAGGCAAGAACAAAGAAGAAGGAAGGGATCCAATCACTTGCTTCGAGTGCGGACAACCCGGCCACATACGTTCGGAGTGCCCTCAACTCAAGAAGAAGGGCTTTGAGAAGAAGAAAAAGCTCAAAGCCAAGCTTGCTACTTGGAGTGATGAGGAGTCATCGGAGGATGACGAACAAGAAGTGGCGAACCTCTGCCTCATGGCACTTGAGGAAGATTCCTCCTTGGTAACCTCTAACTCATCTACTTTAGATTTTTCATATGAAGAATTAAATGATGCTTATGATGAGTTACAAGAGGTATATGATGAATTAGTTGAGAAGTATAGGGAGTCGGTTATTAAAAATAGAAAAATTATTATAGAATTAAAAGAGAAAAATGACTCACTTACTCAAACTAATTCTAAAATTGAGAAAAAGATATTAGGATTAGAAGATGAACTTAAATTCTTTCAAAAAGAAAATATTGATCTTAATAATCTTTTATCTCAAAATAATTGTGAACACCAAAAGGTGTTAAGTGAGCTAAATGAGCTCAAAAAGTCTTTAAAAATTAATGGTAGTGTTAAACATGACATAGGAGAATCCTCTAGAACACACCAATATAAGAAAAAGACTAACTACTACAAACAAGATAACTATCCTAGACATAGTAAAGTTAAAAGAATTAGAAATGTATGGGTTCCTAAGGAACTTGTTAAATCTAATGATATTATTGCTATGTCACCTTGGATTCCTAAGGGAACCAAAGTTTTAGGAACTAACACACATGGACCCAAAATGATTTGGGTACCAAAAACAAAAGTTTAAATATCTTTGTTTGTAGGGGGAGCATTGCTACAAGGCCAAAGCACAAAGTCAAAATTCATGGTACCTTGATAGTGGATGCTCGAGACACATGACCGGAGACAAGAGTCGACTCATGGATTTAAAGCCAAAAAGTGGAGGAGTAGTAACATTTGGTGACAACTCCAAAGGCCACATTGAAGGTATTGGCTCCATTGGTAATCACTCTACTACTCTCATTGAAAATGTTTTATATGTCAATGGTCTTAAACATAATTTATTGAGCATAAGTCAACTATGTGATAAAGGTTTTAATGTTATATTTGATAAAACCGGTTGTAAAATTGTAGACATTAAAACTAATAATATTATGCTCATAGGTCATCGCATAGGGAATATATACATGGTGCATCTAGATGACATACATACATCTCATGCATGCTTAGTTGCTCAAAACGAAAATGATGCATGGTTGTGGCATAGGAAGCTAGGACATGCTAGCACAAGTGTTTTAGAAAAACTAGTCTCTCTAAACCTAGTTAAAGGTTTACCCAAGATAAAATTTTCGAACGATAAAATTTGTGATGCATGCTCAAAGGGTAAACAACATAGATCTTCTTTTAAATCCATTAATGACATTTCTACTAGTAGATGTTTACAACTAATCCATATGGATTTATTTGGGCCAATTAGGACTATGAGCTTGGGTGGCAAATCATATGCTTTTGTATTAGTTGATGATTTTTCTAGATTCACTTGGGTTCTCTTTTTAAGTACTAAGGATGAGGCTTTGGAAAAATTCATCACATTTTCAAAATTAATTCAAAATGATCTTGAACTTAAAATTTCACATATTAGAAGTGATCATGGAACCGAATTTCAAAATTTAGGATTTGAAGATTTTTTAAATGAAAATGGTATTAGCCATAATTTTTCAGCCCCTCGAACTCCTCAACAAAATGGGGTAGTTGAGAGGAAAAATAGAACTTTACAAGAAATGGCTAGAACTATGCTTTGCGAAAATAATTTACCAAAATATTTTTGGGCGGAAGCAACAAACACAGCTTGTTATATTATAAATCGTGTAACCATTAGGCCGATTTTAAAGAAAACACCTTATGAGATTTTAAAATCTAAAAAGCCTAATATTAGCTACTTCCACCCTTTTGGATGTAAATGTTTTGTTTTAAATAATGGAAAAGATAATTTAGGTAAATTTGATGCAAAAAGTGATGAAGCTATTTTTATAGGTTACTCTTTAACCTCTAAAGCCTATCGAGTATTTAACAAAAGAACTTTAGTTGTAGAAGAATCTATTCATGTTGTATTCGATGATAATCCCCTTCCTAGGAAGGATTCTTGTGATGATGATAATGTAGGAATCACAAATACCTTTGATGGAGGTCAAACTTCAAAGAAGGATGAGATTCAACCAAAAGAAGAAGACACACAAGATCCACCTCTTGAAGCCTTGAAGGACTTGGCTATTGAGGAAAAGGAAGTTAGCTATCCAAGGGAGTTGAACTATGTCAAAGATGGTGAAATCTTGGGTGATCCATCCAAGGGGGTAACCACTCGTTCTTCTCTTAGATTAATGAATCATATTGCATTTATCTCATGCATAGAGCCTAAAAATATCAAAGAAGCTTTAAAAGATGATTTTTGGATTATGGCTATGCAAGAAGAGTTAAATCAATTTGAGAGAAGCAATGTTTGGACATTAGTTGATAGGCCTAGTAATCAATCTACAATAGGAACTAAATGGGTCTTTAGGAACAAACTAGATGAGAGTGGTAACATTGTGAGAAATAAAGCTAGACTTGTAGCACAAGGTTACACTCAAGAAGAGGGAATAGATTTTGATGAAACCTATGCACCCGTAGCTAGAATGGAAGCCATTAGGATGTTGCTTGCATATGCATGTTATCATAATTTCAAGCTTTTTCAAATGGACGTTAAAAGCGCATTTTTAAATGGTTTTATAAATGAAGAAGTGTATGTAGAACAACCACCGGGTTTTGAAGACTCAAAATTTCCAAATCATGTTTTCAAACTTACAAAAGCACTTTATGGTTTAAAACAAGCTCCTAGAGCTTGGTATGAAAGGCTTTCAAATTTTTTGATTGAAAAAGGATTTGAAAAAGGTAAGGTGGACACTACACTCTTTATAAAAATGTATAAAAATGACATTTTAGTAGTTCAAATTTATGTTGATGATATTATATTTGGATCTACTAATGAATGTTATTGTCAAGAGTTTGCTAAGCTAATGCAAGGTGAATTTGAGATGAGCATGATGGGGGAGCTCTCATTCTTTTTGGGACTCCAAATCAAACAAATGAAGGATGGCACCTTCATAAATCAAGCAAAATACATAAAGGATATGCTCAACAAGTTTGGCTTGGAGAACACGAAGCCTCAAGCCACTCCTATGAGCTCATCTACAAAGCTTGACAAAGATGAAGGAGGTAAGTGTGTTGACTCTAAGCTTTATCGCTCTATGATTGGATCTTTGCTTTACCTTACCGCAAGTAGACCGGATATACTGTTTAGTGTTTGCTTGTGTGCTAGGTTTCAAGCTAGTCCTAGAGAGTCTCACCTTATAGCCGTTAAGAGAATCTTTAGATACCTTAGAGACACTCCTTGTTTAGGCCTTTGGTATCCTAGAGTCTCTACCTTCAACCTACATGCTTACTCGGATGCGGATTATGGGGGTTGCAAAATCGATAGGAAAAGTACTTCGGGAACTTGTCAATTCTTAGGTAGTATGCTCATATCTTGGTTCTCTAAGAAACAAAATAGTGTAGCTTTATCTACCACCGAAGCCGAGTACATATCCTTAGGAAGTTGTTGTGCTCAAGTCCTTTGGATGAAACAACAACTCTTAGATTATGGTGTAAAAACAGAAACCATACCCCTTAAATGTGATAATACAAGTGCAATATGTTTAACAAAAAATCCCATCCAACACTCTAGAACCAAACATATAGAAATAAGGCATCATTTCATTAGAGATCATGTCCTTAAGAAAGATGTGGCTATAGAGTATGTAGACACCTTAAATCAATTAGCGGACATTTTCACAAAACCATTAGATAAAGAGCGTTTTTGGTCCCTTAGGAGAGAGTTGGGTCTAACTAGCCTATCTTGACCTTTAGGACCTCTTTTTAGAACTAAATGTGCTTGATTTTGTGAAATAATCATGTTTATGTGTTTAGTCTCCCAATTTCTTCCATGCATATAGTTAGGGGGAGTATGTTTCTGTTAAAATATGCTTAGATCTGTTCATTCATCATTTACATACTTTTAAGAGATGTTAAGTTCATGTCTTTGGTTATTTTTAAACAAATAGGCAAAATTCTGGGCATAAGGTATCGATACTGCCCAATGGGTATCGATACTCGTTCTTCATTTCAAATTCTCAGAATTTCTCATCGCTTCACGCGTATCGATACTGCCTCATGCGTATCGATACCCTCTTCAAACGGTCAAAATTGAGAAAAGACAAGTCTATCCCTGTATCGATACCGTCTAATGAGTATCGATACCTCTTTCAACGGTTATATTTTTGAAAAGACAATTCTATCCCTGTATCGATACCATCTAATGAGTATCGATACCTCCTTTAACGGTCAAATTTGAGGAAAGACAATTCTATCCCCGTATCGATACCCCCTGAGGAGTATCGATACCCTTTCGCGCTGATGGCATTAAATAGGTTTTTAATGAGATCTAATTTTACCAAAATTAAAACTCTTTAATATCCTATTAACCCTAAACGTTTTTGGCTATATAAAGGCCTCTTCTCCTTCATATTCTTCACCAAAAATCAAAAGAAACCCTTGAATCAAAGCTTTTGCTCTCTCTCAAAATTCTCTCTTCAAAGTTTCTATGGCACCAAAAGAGCATTCAAGGAAACGTCAAAGAGTTCTTCTTGCCGGAGACTCTTCAACTCCCGGATCGGTTGCTCGTCCCGATTATGCTACTATCTACAACCAATCTTTTGAAGATTCCGATGGTCTTCCTTATTTCCGCCAATTTGAAAACTACAAAATTCGTGCGGAGAGGATCGTATCCATCCCCTTTCTCGACTCCGAGCGCTTCAAGTTTGAATATCTTCCGCTTCTTCGTCTTTGGAATTTCATGCACTTTCTCACTATTCCGGGTATTTACTATCGGCTCTTGGTTTTGATTTTCTTCTCTAATGCTCGATGCATCTATCGTAATGGAGAAGTCGTTGCCATTAGATCTTATCTTATGGGGAAACAAATAGTTCTTGATGTCAAGTCTATTTGTGAAGTTTTTAAATTGGAGGATGAAGGTGAAGATAATGAGAATGCCTTAGGACATGTTCTTAGCGGTTCCGTAACCGTCCTCAATGCTCATGATCGAATCCTACATTTGATGGTATCATGGTGGCTTCGTCCCTCCGGAGGCAAATATTCCACCATCCGTCTATTGGATGATTTTTGGATTCGAAGTTTCCGACAACGAAAACGCCCAAATCTTGCTCGCATCATGTTCAATGAGATTGCTTATCATGTTCAACAACGTGAAACTCCTCTCATTACATCCTTTATCTACGGTACGGCCTTAAGCTATTACTTTGTTCAAAAGGATATTGATTGTTCGTTTGATCTTGCTTCTACTCTTACCGATCCTATCGACGAACATTCTCTTGCTCGAAGCAAATTTCATTATTTTAATGGAAATTGGCTACGTCTTACCGAGCTTCCACCCGAGGCCGCCGCCGCCTTAGAACAACAAGCTCCTCAAGCTCCTCAACCTCCTCAAGTCCCACAACCCAATATGGATAATCTCATGACTTATCTAAATGAACAATTCACCGGGTTGAATACTCATCTTACCTCTATGGAAACTACTTTTGATACGAGGATGACGGGTATGGAGAATCGCCTTACATCTCTCGAAAGCAAGCAAAATTCCTCGAATATTTCCATTGCCGCTTTCCACGATGAATGGCGTAATAGCATGAGGAACAATGACCCTTTAGGAGATGAAGATGACGATGATGAAGACGATGAAGATAATGCCTAGACTTCTATCTTTGCATATCATATCATATCATTTAGGATTTTTATTGTTTTTATGCACCTATGTTTTATGTTCTTAGGATTAAGATTATTACCTATGCTTTGATTTTTTAGGATTTAGGTTTGCTTATGTTTTGGATTTCTCGTTTATGATATAATAAGATTATGTTGCTTATCTTTATACTCTTGATATTTGATGCACATTATGCTCTCACAATTTCTTTTTGATCTAACAAAAAGGGGGAGAAGATATAGCTCACAAACAAACTTTCAAAATTTTTTGGTTTTATCAAACTTACATCAAGGGGGAGTTAAGAATTTTGTTTTTGAGAAATTTCTTTGGTCTTAACTAAATTGAAATATCAAGCTTATATTAAGGGGGAGTTAATTTTCAAAAGTTGTCAAAAATTTTAAGTTTTGGTTTTGTTATATCAAAAAGGGGGAGATTGTAAAACCTATGTTTGATTTTGATATAACTAGATCTTTAAGGATCAAATTGAAGAACTTAAAATTGTTTGTACAAATCCCTTAACAAGTTTTTGAAACCCCAAAGACTTTAAACTGATTTATTAGAACTCAAACTCAAATATTTTCTAAGTGTTCCAAGGCAAAAATAGTGAAAAACGTCAACCAGTATCGATACCCATCAAGGAGTATCGATACCTTTTTAGCAAAAGTTTGCCTCTGTCGGAACAAGTATCGATACGTCAAACCCTAGTATCGATACGCTATGAAATCAGTATCGATACGGATGAACCAGTATCGATACCATTTTATAATTATTAATTTCAAAGTCAGTTTAAAAATATAACCGTTGAGATTTTTAAACGGTCACTAAACCGGTATCGATACCCCTAACCCTAGTATCGATACCCGATTTGACAGTGAGCTATGTCGAGAAAAAGGTATCGATACAGCCTTTTGCTGTTTCGATACCCAGTATCGATACGCCAAGAACACGTATCGATACCCCTTTATTATTTGTACACAACGGCTATTTTCTTATGAGACAGGTATCGATACCCCACTATAGAGTACCGATACTCATAGCTGGAAAAGTGCAAGAAAGTGGAGAAAAAGCATCCCAACGGCTATAATCTTAAAATCAACACTCACAACGGTTGGAAATCATCAAGAGGCTATAAAAAGACCCCAAGAAGCTCCAGCAACATATCATTGAACCTCAAGAAGATATCAAAACATCAAATCCAAGCATTTGTGCAAAAATCCTACTTTGTCTAGAAATCCCAATTGTATCCTTCATTTCTATTTTGTTCAATTGGGTTGAGTGCTTGATATTGGGCTATCATTTGTATTGAGAGATACCTTATTAGCCACCAAATTTCTTTGTTCTATTGTGTGAGGATTGGGTTAATTTTTGGGTAGAAAAATTAACCGAAATTGTAAAGGTTGCCTCCTTGTCCTGGGAAAAGGGGACGAACAATTTAGTGGAAATTGTTGGAAATCCTTGGTGAGACTAAGGTAGTGGATGTAGAGTTCGGTTGGTGAACTTGAACCACTCTAAATTCCCGTGTCAATATTTTTAAGTTGCAATTTCCGTTACAACATCGTTAAAATTCCAATTCACCCCCCCTCTTGGTTATTATCATTCGTGTGATCCACTCAACAGTATATTCTCAATTCCATACCCACACCACCATCCAATTGGATACCCATTATCTATCTCGTACACGCCTTTACCCGCCTATTAACCCGCCTGGCAGCAACCATACACATAAAACATAAATTCAAGAACAATCACAAAACATAAATTACAAGTAACATCCTATAAAATTTTAGGATTTATAGAATAGTTTGTGAAATTACATCTAAATTTATAATGGTCCAAATTTATATGGCGGGTAGGATGCGGGGCGGGTGAATGCGGGGTGTGTAAGGTCTTAAATCTACCACCTACCCACTATCCGCGACGAATATGACTTTTTACATCCACGCTCGCTCACTACCCACCAAACTTATACCCATCCCCACCTCAATTAGGGCGGGTGCGGTACGAAATCCATAAAATTATACTCGTCTGCCATCCCTATTAGTAGGTTTCATTCCAATAACTATACAATTATATTTCCATTTTCATGAAAAAAATTATAATTTAATTTCAACAACTAAAAAATTTCTGACATCAGCTCAGTTCTTCAAATTCAAGTCAAACTAATTTAAAAACCAATCTTCTAACTTTTGAAAGCTTCAGATTTGCTCAAACCGAAGGCGAAACTTTAACTGATCCTCCATTATCAAATATCATGAACAGGAAAAAAACATTTTTTAGTGAAAACCGAGGATCAAACTCATTGTTTACTTTTCTAATTACAACTTATAATTACCATTTCAATAATAAATCAATTATTAGAACCATTAAATTAATTTGAATTCAAAACCTCAAAATTCTAATATTTTCTTTCTTTTTCATGTGGGTTAAATGTTGAATTTGGTTAAAATACTAATTTATTAAGATTAATGGTTTAATCTTCATTTTTATTCCATTTTATGATAGCATGTATTTAAATCGGTCCATGTTACATACTTATTTTTGTGATATATTTTTCAACAAAAAAATTTTATATACACAAAAATTAAAATTGAGAATTACTTAATAATATCAAACTGTTTGCGGCTTGACCGGATAAAGTCTGTCGTCTTTTATTACTCCTAATTTGTCTTAACTCAACTTCCGAAAGAAGGATATCATTAATTTCAATCCGGAAATACTTGTCTGTTTTCACCCCCACCGGTTGCTTCGGCGTGTCAAAAATCTAACGGTTCATCAATGTAAAGAGTCAACCATCTCCATTTTGACCAAACAAATGAGTAACTCCAAGTAAGCCACGTCAACGCTCACAACTTGAACTGTCTTCCTCTGCTCATCACTTTAAGAGCGCTGCCTTATCCTCTTTGGTCTTTTGCAGTTTTATACCTTTCCCTCACGAATCATACACTTCAGAATCCAGATTCAATTGGGGATTAGGGTTTGTTGGATGCTTTCTGTTTTTGGTGTTTTGATTGCCCTAAACTAGAAATAAAAAGATCAATCAAAATCCCCTGCCATGGAAGGAGAACTACTAGATTGGGAGGTGCTACACAGCTCGGACTCTGACTCGAATTCTCTCATGGCTAACTCGCCCGAGATGGGGCATCTTGAGAGCATCGAAGGTGATACTGAAGGGATGATAAGGTCTGATTACTTTTCTCTTGATAGTCAGAGTATGTATGCAAAGGAGGGGGATGTGAGTGAAGAAGGCTCTATCGAGTCGGATAATCCGAGTTGGATTGATCCCAAGCCGGTGACTCAGTATAGGAGGAATAATTCGGGCGATTTTTGGTCCGATTCGGGGAGTGATCGGTCAGATGATCGTAAATTAAGTGATTTGGTTGTGAAAAAAGACTTGGAGTTTGCTGAGAACGAGAAAGCCCCGGATTTGTTCCAAGGGATTGGAAAAGCGGAAGCTAGGGCTGACGAATTGGGTACATTTATGCCTGGTGGGACTAAATTTAGTGAATTCGATAAGACAAAGGAGTTAGGTTTTGGTGGGTTTGGCAATATTGACGATCAAGATAAAGATTTGGGCAAGTTCTGGCCTGATTCTGGTGGAGATGGTTTGATTTCAATGAAGTTTCAGGATATTGAGAAAGAGGCTGGCATTGAATTTAGTGACTTTATGGAAAAGGGAGCTGAGTTGGAGAATTCAGGTGAGCTTGATGATGGGAATAGCTCAACTTTGAGTTCGGAAGTAGGAGACGGTAATACAATTGGCAATGAAGGTTCAACTATTGATGAAATGAAGTTGTGTGCGAAATCAGTGAACGAGGGAGACAAAAAGAAGGTAGCTTGGTGGAAAGTTCCTTTCGAGCTCTTGAGATACTGTGTTCTCAGGGTTAGTCCTGCTTGGTCCTTCTCTGTAGCGGCGGCTGTGATGGGTTTTGTTATATTAGGACGTAGATTGTATACGATGAAGCGGAAGAGCAGTAGCTTGCGGCTAAAGGTTACCATGGATGATAAGGTCAGTTGCTGCTTATGTGTTTCTGTTATCATTTTCAGTATTATTGATCAATATTTTGAAATTGGATAATGAATTGTGTCTCATATATATTCTGTAATCAGACAATATAAGTTATTAGTTGACCTTGCTGTTTAATGATTTAGATCTATTTTTGCTCTAGGGTTCACGTTGCAATCGAATTCCATTCCCTTTTATACATGAATCTTTATGATCTTTTTGTTTTGCATCATCTCTTTGAGCTTCTCCATGACTAGTTGAGATCCTTTGTTTGATTGATTTGTCAGCGTTTTTACCTGCATCCTCACTAATTTCTTACTTTGGAAAATTTTGATTATTAGGTGCTTTCCCGAGTGAATCTCGTATTTTATTGATTAATAGTTCCCCATCTAAGAATTTTTATCTTCTTTTTGCCTGTGACTCCACTTGATTCACTGTAAATAACTTCCTAAAAGAAACAATGTTACAATCAAGAGTTTGGGATGGAGCCACAGGTGATGGATGGAAAAATCAATCAAGCATATCAAATGGAGCCTGAAACCTTTAGGACTAGTTAGAGGGACCCGAATCTCTTTTTAGGGTTTTGATAAAAAATCTGATTTCTTTTATTCATATCATCTCTTTATATAGAGTTGCTTATTAAGGTAATTAATTAGATACAATAAAATAAGGAAAGTCATGTCAATCTAAATAAAGTCCTACCAAAAAAGAACTTCTAAATAGAGTCCTACCAAAAACTTATTCCATTCTTTAGAGTCCTACCAATCAACTTCTACTCAGCTTCCACAACACATTTTCTTTTGGGGTGGACGGCTTTGTCTTTTGTATTCATTACCTCCTCCTCCTCCTATGTTCTGTTCCCTCTATCACTAACACAACTTTTAACTAAATGCTGAGCGTGCTGCGTGTATAATAGAAAAGCCTAATCAAGATTCAAACACCAAAGTCTCTCACCATTAAATCGGGCTTAAAACTATTTCGCTGACAGCTGAATCATATCCAATGCATTATCGTCGAGATAGTACATATAATTAATATCTAAGGTAGGTTGGATTGTCAGGTATTTGTAGCACATATCAAGAAAATTTTGGTTCATTCACTACTCTCAGATGATTGGTTATTAGAAAATGGTCCTAATTGGTTATTAGAGAGGGAGGGATGGGTTTCCTCTGTGGACTCCAGTCTGGAATGCTATATTTGGTCACCAATAAATGTTAAGATGCTTTTATTGCAAGGTTGGGTAGTTTGGCCTTTAGATCTTGGCTTAGCTTCTGTCTAGTTTTTCATGTAAACAGAAGATAACCCTATAGAGCAAACAAAGCCAACTGAAAATGTGACATGTCCCTACAGAAAAATGACAGACCAAACAAAAACCATTCCTGCATTCCAAAGATGTTACATAAAAAGTTAGGAGGCTTTAAATATTGTTGTTCCATCCATTTAAAATTTTCAGAAACACCAATTTTTATTTCTCTTCATATTGTCTTGCGGATGTGGTTTGAGGAATACTTATTTTTACTTTTAGATCAGAGATATATTTTGTTCATCCTGGTTTAACATGAATTCGGGTTCTAATTAAAATATTTCCATTGCCGGGAATTGAACCCGGGTCTCCTGGGTGAAAGCCAGATATCCTAACCACTGGACGACAATGGAATGATTTTTGTATGATATAATTTTGTTTAATATTTCATATCATAATATTGTGGACTGTGCACGTATTGTTTTCATTAAATAGAAATGCTTTCACTATTTATATTGAAAACAACAATATTCTCTATCGACATGATAATGATGTTGGATCAGTTTGAAACTTAATGTGCACAATGAGTACAATTATATTGGTAAATTCAATGGTCAGTTTTGTTAACATATTCATGTATAAAAAAGTTTTGAAAGTAGGTAAAATTAATTTAAGTTTTACACTATTAGTACAAATGGACAAATGAATTGTTTACTGCCTGGTACACATCTAACGTTTTGTTCTTTCCTCGAGTTGTACTTGCAGAAGGTGTCTCAGTTCATGACTCGTGCAGCTCGTCTCAACGAGGCATTTTCAGTTGTAAGACGTGTCCCAATTACACGGCCTTCACTGCCCGCTACCACTGGAGTGAATCCATGGCCTGTCATGAGTTTGAGATGAAGGTGATACTGTAAAAAAGAAGAAAAAAAAAACGAGTGTGCTCACAAGGTAAAGCCATAATATTATGTTTGCTTTGTTCTGTTGATGTAAGGATGGTTATTTTCAGTTTACCCTTTTCTTTATGTATGTATGTATTTATGTAAGGGTTCTGAATTGATCAATATGTAAGACTTGAGAGTGTAATTTGTTTCAGTCCCCTTTATGTTGTAAACCCTTGAACCAATTATCATGTTATACAAGTAAATCTTTGTGTTTGTAGTTCATTAGTTGGGATTAATCGGGTATAGGTGGGTCGGGGTCGGGCAGCCCAAACCCGCCCCATGACCATCCCTAAAAGGGAGGATATTACTATTTAGGGGTATTTGGAGATGTGGGGTGTAGATTAAATCTGCAATTTGTTTGTCCATACTTGACAGACAATAACTCAAACTGATTTGATAAAAAGAGAATCCAAGTCAGAATCAACAATGGCGGAATGCTTCACACTGTTCTCATGCTCACTGCTGTACACAATTTATAAATGAAATTAAACAAAGATCACTGATGACATTATAAAAACTGGGCACCAGCTCAACTCAATAAAAGTTATCTTCATACCAGGATAAGGAAACAAAAGTTATCTTCCCAGTGGTACTTTACGGACCGTGCAGATTTCGGAGATGATCAACCACATCATAGGAAAAACTAAGCCTTTGATAATCAGCACGGTGAAGGAGATTTCCTTGAACTTGTACATAATCTCTAGGCTTAGGATCAATCTTTTTGGTTGAACAGCAGTGACGAACACGGATCCGATGATTCCTTGTCTCCATCGTATACCTGCCATGAACTTTGACCACCAATATAGCTTCCTTGTCTCTGTCATCTTCACACCGCCAGTTTTGTGGAAAACCATTGACAAACTCTTCCCGAGTGTGGAATGCCTCGAGATGAATTGATACCTCCGCTACATGATCTGGTTTAATTATGCCAGCAGCTGGAGTAACCTGGGCCAAACATCACAAATATGTCAGCCTCAAAGACCAACAAGCAGATTAATCCAGATAATGAACACTTTTTGCAGGAAATTACTAAATTTGTAATCATGTCTGGCCATATTATACATTACAAGATGGACATGAATTTGAGGTTTTACAAACAGAATCGATGCCTAAGCATGAACATTTTCATAACTTCAAAAGAAAGGCCCCTTTAAACAGATGGTAAGACACATCAGATCGAAAAGTTAGATGCACCTTAAACAGCAGAGAAAAACAATAATCCACCTAAAACAAGAAAACCTACCTGAAGCCATCGTGGAAGGCCAAAGGAACCTCTTGGATGATGATATGATGCCTGCCCATCACCCTTGATTGTAGATTCACCTTGACAGACTATTTCAAACAAAGCAACGCATTCGTTGCATTTATTTGTGATGCGCAAAATTGTTGTGTCCTGGTTTTGGAGGAGTATATTGTTAGTGCTGACAATTGTTTCTGGAATTTTGCATAATTCTTGAAGCTTGCATTTAACTTCCTCATTTGATCGCACTATATCTCCAAATTCTTGTCTCCTTACTGACTCGTCAATGTGAGCAATTTCAACAGAAAATATGCAGATTACAGGCTTGTGATCACTGTCTGTCACATCCATGCAAGACTCATACCTATCCAAGAGTATCAGGATTTATTCAAGATAATTATAAATAATATGAAGAGATGATAAGAGATTGCAGTCTGCCCCCCCCCCCCCCCAAAAAAAAAAAAGCTGCAAGTTCAAATGGGTAAATACTCTAACCAACTTACCCGATTTTCCAAGAAAAGAATAGAGGGAGGGGGGGGGGGGGGGGGGAGGGGAAGAAAACCATTAGTCTGCCATGAGCATTTCAAACACAACCCTAAAAAACTCAATATCTAAATCTGCGACTTTTCAATTTGTTCTAAATCCATCTCTCCATCGACATGTTGACGTTGTTAGCAAACCTACAGAATTCCCCATGAGACTATTTTTTGATTAAATAGAGCTCTTTTACATTCTAAAGACAAATGTCAAGACTCGAACCCATACAAGATGGGACAACATCAATATCCGGACCATTCAGCCAATTACTGGATCTCCCTCATGAGACACTTCAGTGGTTATAATTCTGACAATGAGTTGACAGGATATATGGATTTGACCCAAATTCAAAAAGATGTGAATAAATGATTCAGTCAGTTTAGATCTCACATAAAACACGAAGAATTGATAGATGGTGCAATTCACTCCTGGCATTCAAATATCTAGATCCGAAAATAATCGTGTGAATCTTTTTGAAAAAGTTAATAAGCACCAGGACTGTTGAAGCATTGCCCTCAACAGAAAGGATCAGAACAAATTATGAGGTGAATCAGAGCATACAATTATTTTAAAGATATTAAACTAACCCTAAACATGGCCAAAATAGAAATCAATAGAACTTACTGTGATACTGAAGATACAACAGGACACTCTAAACTGCATTCAGATCCCAAAGTTCGTCGGCTATCACGGTATAAGATTCTGTCACACCAGGCAGGAATGCGTTTCTTTTCACCAGAATCGTAACCTTTAAAATAAGCATTACAAATGTACTTTTTAGCAAATCAAATACATTAAATTTCCCAGGAATAATAATAATAAAACCTTATGAATCATAAAATGCACAGCATCAGCCGATGGAAAAAAACAAACACTAATAGACTGATATTAAGCTTAGAAACAAAATGAGGAACTCATCAGATATAAGGTACCTGATAAACCAGCTACATGTTTATCAAATTTGTACGTGGGAGCAAAAGTAATAACCGCTTCCCGCATTCCCTGAAAAACATTTCCAGCTTCCATCTCTGCTCGGAGTTGATCTCTTTCTCTAAGCCAATCAAAGCTTCTTTGAGATATAAAATCTCTTGCTTCATCATATGACACATCATCAAGCCGATAATTAAAATCACCAAGAAATACAACCATGTCTGCCTCAGATAATTCAGGCATTCCTTCAACAGACTGGGCACCCATAGCCTGTATAAGAATCAACTCTCACACACTAACCAGAAAAGAAGAATAATTTAGAAGGCAAATGAAACAAAACCATAACATATACATACATTAGCTCCACGAGCCATTTGAACAGCCGACGAAGCACCAGCTGCAATAGAAAGGACCAATGGCAAGCTAGATCTATAAACAGGCCAAAATAAATATATCGAGCAGGCAAGCGTGCAACAGAATAACAGGTACAACACCATACCAGCACCAGCATTGAAGAGATTAGATGGTCGACTAAACGACATTGTACGATACACATGGTCAAAATCAGCATTTCGACGACCGACAGCGTCCAAATGAGCAGCAAAGTGACAATTAACAAAGCAAAAAATCCTGTCATACACTCTTAGTCTTATACCAACAGCTCCCTGGGTGAACAATAAAATGTATATCATTATTAAACGGGAACCTATCAATTGCTAAAGTTATCATTTCTACGCAAACTTTACTTCACAAGTAAAAAACAATGTATTCTCTTTCTTATGACTTTTTATAGCCAATCACTGGCAAACTAAATATCCACGGAGTTCTGTATAACTCTTTTAATGATTCTAATCAATCGTGTTTATGAATTTAGGAACTACACGAAATAGCAAAACAAAACAGATACAAAGTTCTTCTCATACGCAATTCTAATCTATTGTCCCGAGTCCCGACCTTAATCTGAGAATCACTAGAATACTAAGGAAAAACCATTTTCCCGTTTCCACTTTCCACATTAACTCAGTTTAATATTGAGACTGGACAATTTCTTTCACTAAAACTTTAATGTTAAAGTGCATGATATACATTTCTAATAGAAGAAAATATACTTGCACATGATGCATGAGATTATGTTTATTTATTGATATCTACATTATATAGAACCAAATTATTTAGACATAAGATTGTGTGTATGCATTAATTATTCAACTATTTATTAACATGTCGGTTACATATTACCAAGTTGCTTGCATATCATGCCTATTTAAGGAAGAACAATACCTTGTTACCAATCGCACGCCCAAAGCCACATGGGACTGCAGCAGCATCGATATCCCCAACATGTGGTTTAAGATTATCCTTAACCCTAAAACATAAACTCAACTATTAAATATGAAAAAAGTCGAGGAATCAAACACTAATAAAATATGAAAGAAGACTTGTGTAAGTGGCTACGAAAAAAGAAAGAGATCCATAACTTAGACTAACCCCAGCATATTAGACAGAAGGTTTCTTATGGATTCAAAATCATTTCATCAGCAAGCTTGAATATCTTTTCTATTTATTTTTAAAAAATGAAAATTCTTAGGAACCAATAATTTTTCCTATTGTCTTTTAATAAGAAAAAATCTCTACTTGGCAAGTACATAGAATAGAATGATCTAAGTGCTCCCTTAGAAGCCTAATCTGCAAATATTTCAAAACAGTTCCTTTAATAACAATGCATGCATGAGCATTGGAGTCTAATCCATCACGAAAACTGCACAATCTCTTTACCACTCTCTTTCCTCATTGATTTGAAAAAGAAATCAATTAACAGACAGCATTGGTGAAAGATTATTCATATAAACAGGATTACTACAGTTTTGAATAAAGGAATACCATCATTGTGATGAAACAGCAATTAATTCAAAACCGAAATTTTAGAAAAGAATGGATCTGAATCAAAACAATATTCTTCTAGAATTTTATCAAGGAAGAAGCAATATTTCATAGAATCTACTCGAGGAAGAATCTCAAAAACAGCCCTTTTAAGAATTTTCTCGAGGAAAAGTACAAAACAACAACTTTTCTTATCGCAAAAGAAAATGAGAATACAAAAGTGAGATATCCTTGCACTAGAGTTTTAATATATGGGTTTGAACACAAATCCTTTAGTTTTAGAATAAAACTTATTTCTAATAGAGTTGCTGTTTTTTCACACGAAACAAAATTAAGAAATTAGAATAAAATAAGTTATAGCAATCCTGGAATATCTTTCAGGCGGCTTGCAAGAAACAAGTCATATGAACAAATGGTCCTATAAATTCAACAAGTAGTCGAATATCATGTCATGAAGTACACTCACCAAACAGCAATAAGCATGCCTGCCAACTGCCTAGATCCAACACGTTCAAATCTTCGCTGATGCGATTGCTTTCTCATCACACCCTGCGACTTTCGTTCCATCATATCATGCAATGTATCATCTATCATATCCAACCACCACTGTCCAATAGCACTCCCGTCAAGTCCCACCTGTGGTAAACAGGAGATGATAGAAAATGATTAAAAATAAAGGGTTGAAAAACATAATTTGTATACAAACTCATCGCATACAGCACAATAATTAGCCCTTCATTTTCAGCATGTAGCTTCAATAATAGATTGATAGTTATGGTTAAAATACTAGGCCTCTCTAGGGAAGATTCTAATCCTTCTTTTCTATAATTTTTATATTCATTCCTGTTCTCCTTCTTGGTCATAGTTCCTTTTAAGAAAGGTCAATTACAAACACCCAGACTGACCTAATTATACGTACAAATTAGGTTGATAGGGAAAACTACTGCAGGCTATATAGGAAGGCTAAAAATTAAATCTGCATCATTCCAGCTGATATTAACTAAGTTATAGGTCATCTGTCAACTTTGGTATTTTCTACCCCATTTCAAAAGATAGCAATTGATTTCAGCATAAAATGGTCACTTAAACGTCAGCCATCTCTCTGAATGGAAAAGTCACTGGATACAAGGGTTTTCCTAGAAAAGGTAAAATAAGAAACACAAGTTGCTCAGATATCTAGTTCTTTCTTTTTCCTATATTTCTTAATCCTCTTCCTTATAAGCTCCAGTTTCTGTTTCAACTATTAGATCCTTGGCTTGTTTTAGCAAATGACAACGATGAAGCATGAAACTTGTCCCTAACCCTATGTTTGAGTTGATGTTAGATAGGGGGAAGGAAAGAAAGGGAAGGAATTTGGATTGAATTTTCAATTTAAGGGAAAGGATGATCCAACATATAACTAATAGTTTTAAGATATAAAATATCAATTTGGGGAAAAGCTAGGGAAAGGAAAGTGAAAACATATTTTAAGATATAAAATATCAACATTATCCTCATTTTCTTTTATAAATCATTTTATGAAAAGGATATGATTGTCAAAACAGACTATAATTTATCATTTCCTTTCCTTTCCTTTCCACAGTTTAGCCAAACAAAAATTGTTAAAATAACTTTACTAGTTGAGTAATTTTTTTGATACATGTGTTGTGTAAAAAAAAACTACAGAAACCTTCATATTTACTCTCTTAAAAATAAAATTTAAATCTCTAACCCTAAAACCTAAATTCTAACCATAAACCCCTAAACTAAACCCCTAACCCCTAAAACAAAGAGGATTGTGTAGTTTTAGACTACACAACATGTGTATTGAATAATTTTCCTTACTAATTTTACCAATCCAAACAAGATAATATGTTATCTTTCCTTTCTTTAACCTCCCCTCTTTTACTTCACTTTCCTTTCTTTTCCTTTATTACTGTTATTCTGGACATAGTGTAAATACCCCCACCCTCCTTTTCATTCTCACAAGTCTGTGCAATGATTTTTAATTACCCTTGAACCTAACATGCACTTTTCCTATTTATTACTAGTAACATAAGACAGATGCACTCCAAGTCTCCAACTAACAAAATCTATAAAGTCCAATTGGTCTGTGAAACATTTTGTCTGACTGAAACCCAGACATTTCAACCCTTGCATGATTGTGTTATGAAACAGCATTTATTTAACATGTGTTGCAGACCCAAACAGGCCACGTTCTACCGAAATCAATTAAGCACCCGCTCTTTGTTTCTGAAAAATTAAACTCTACAATCATAATGCTAACATTAATGCATTGCAAACCACGATGAAGAAGATATCTTACAGATTCTCTCACTGCAGACATTGCAAGAAAACCTGCACCCATTTCAACTTCTTGCAATCCAATAACAATAATTCCAACATCTGAAACAGCAGAATGTAGCCAAGACTCAAGCGAGCTCTTAGATGCTCGCCCCTGCCCAACATTCCATGTACCGGTTAATATAGTTAAATTTTCTATCCTCGTATATATAAATCCTTTTGCAGTCAATTCTGAATACAATATGCCATCAAGAGTTCCAGGGGATGTGATACTCCATCCACGTATCCCACCATGCTTAGCCAGGGTGTAAATATAACCAGCACCAATGGCCATCTTCAGTACCGAACTGCTGTGAGCAACCCATTCTCCAAGCATATTACCATCGAGGTCTAGGGCATGGACTATACCACTTGCATAACCAGCCCATATTTTTGATCCAAAACTGCATAAGCATAGAACAGCAGAAGGATGAGGCTGAATATCTTGAATACGATTTCCATTTCCATCCCACTGGATAAGCAAGCCATTTGCACAACCAACCCATATCATCCCATCAATAGTTATAGTGAGTGCTTCAATCCTCCGGCTATCATCAAGAAATCCCCCTTTTGCTGCAACTCGGCGAACAGCATCAGCTGCTCCCATGATAGCATTACGGGACTGCTGAAAGAAACCAAAGGAACTTTGTGCTTTTTCCTTCTTTGAACTTGCAACAATCTTCATCTTTATATCATCTTCCATAGCAAAATCTGGAACTAATGACAAATCTGCTCTATTTTCAATTTGACCGTCAATGTTGAAAACTTTGAGCAACTCCCTCGTCCGAGCATCCCTGAGATTTTACAATTCTATGAAAACCCAACAAAAGAAACAGAAAAGGAGACAAAAAATAGAAGTATAAAACTCAGTTACAAGAGCAGTGTAAGATCAGATGATTTAAATTCAAAGGAGAAACCAAAATAAAGAAAAGTGACTAGAAATTCTAATTGCACAAGGAGTTAACTAAGATCCACATTCTTGTTTTTGCAACCTCGAATAACAAAAAAAAAAAACACATATACATTAAGAATTCCTAGATCCTCCTAGCCTAGAAACAGGAACAGCATATAGCCAACATTTGGGGTACAACTGGATTGATCTATTAATTATAATTTCAAAAACCATCCCATATTTGGACAGAAAATGACAAGTTTTAACAACTTTACATGTATTAGTAAAGCTTTTCATGTCACATTTTTCACAAAAACGAGACAATTATCTCCTTATTTGCCACAGTTGTGACATTTGATTTCATTACAAATCTTAAATGGCAATGGCCGTTTTGTCCTTGGCATTAACTTCTGACACTTTTAAGTGGTAAGGGGGGTGACGATGGCTTTGTTGAAATATTTAAAAACAGGTTAAAGTGAGCAGAAGAACAATGTATTAGCATGAAATACAAGATCATTGTACCAGATCTAGAAATAAAGGGGTTGAAGATCTATATAGCTTATTATTTATCAAAGAAGAATCAAACATATAACAAAATAACTTTGTTTACTTTAAGAGTGCAGATTTCATGGTCTAGACATACCACAATGCAAAGGAAAGATAACCAGAACTCCATACTTTAGCTCGAATATTATCAGACAAAAGGCACTTGATATCTGAATTTAATATAGAACTGAAGCCATTTACAGCGATTTGACTCCTAAGATCAACAAATGATCTCCCTATTAACAAAGAAGCCTTATGCCGTTCTTCCATTGTCACAGTGAGTGCATTTTGAATACCTTCCCATGGCCAAATCCTGATATTACCCCCTTCTGAACCAGACCACAAATCCCCTGAATCAAAGCAAAACAAAAACAAAAATTACCGCAGATAAGATCAAGTCAAAAGATATCATCACTCTTACCACTGGAAGCAGGCATGCAACTGTAACAGGAAACCAGAAATAGTTCTCAAAGGGACATTTTGTTCTTCTTGACATGTATATTTTAGGGATGGATTTTAATTTTAAGAATGAACAGTTTGTAAAGGATGAATTTCCTGAAATGAAATTCTTGATCTTTGCAGGGAAAGCGTTTGCTCCTTTGCTTTTCAGAATTAAAATTGGAAAAGGGTGACGGTAATTAAAACTTCCAAAATCAAAAAATAAGCTAATGTATTCTTAATCAACCTCCCATCAAAATATCATGTTGCGCATTGAATAGAGGTTACATTTGAGGGTTCTCATTTTTATATTTATTACAAGTAATCTATTAATTTTTGTAAATGTTTATGGCAGTGGATCCAAATTAGTAGGAACAAAAACTAAAACCATAGCAAAACAGTAGTAGAGAAAAAGCAAAAGGATTAACAGACCGTAACAAGTGAAAACCATGGACAGCACTGGGCCACGATGAGCCTGCCAACACCACCCTTCCTTAAATCCACCACCACTCTCACAATCCATCTTCCACCCTCTGATCTTCCCATCCCTATGCCCACTCCAAACCACTCCATTCCCTTCATCTCCCACCATACAAATCACCGCTGCATTGCCGTTCCCGTTCGATGATATCACCGATGATTCCCTAAACGGCGCCGCCGCTTCCTCCTCACCTTCCTCGTACAAATCTTTTAATTCCCAAACCCTAACCGCCCCGCTCTCGCTGCCCGCCCAAAGTTGCCGGTCAGTGCAGGCGATCGTTTTCAGAAAGCGACCGAATTGGGTTTCCCTGAGGGGGTGCGGTCGAACCTCGAGGTGGGGAGGGCGATTAGGGTGGAGGGGTTTGCGATCAGGCAGCGCGAAAATGCCTTGGCCGCCGCCTTTAGCGACAAACTCGGGCAGTGAGGACTTATGACGAGAAGATTGTTGCGGTAGAAGATTGCGGTCAAGAAATTGGATCATGTAGTCAAGGCGTCGGTTGGTGGAGTGGAGGGAAGGGTAAGGCGACTGCGAATCGTCGTCGTCGGAGGAGGCGTAACGGTCGAAGATTCTGGGACTGCGATCGGGGACGTCGTCGTTTGGGTCCATGTCGGAATTCATGTAATGCTAGAACCTTGTAGATCATGTACGAATAAAATCAGGAGGAAATTTGACTTTAGGGAGACATTTAGTTAGTTAATCACGCTTTCAGGCAGACTCAGACAAGACCGCGGCAAGTCGGCAACTAGAATTATAGTGTTTTTCTTCGGATAACTTACACTAAACAAAACAAACAAGAGTTAAAAATATATATATTCAATTGCAGCACATCTCCTCAAAGTATTGCTCTCATTTTAAATTAAACCCCCAACTTTTAAAATTTTCAATTTCACCCTAAATTATAACTCATTTTAATAGGGTCGTAAACGAACTGAACGTTCAGTGAACTGTTTGTGAATCGTTCGTCGAGAAGTTCGTTTATTTATTAAACAAACGAACATGAACAAGATTTTATGTTCGTTTAATTAAATGAACAAACACGAACAAAGAGCTTGTTCGTTTATTTAGGTTTGTGAACGTTCGGTAATTCGTTCGTTTAAAACTATTCACACATGTCCATTTATATTTATTATTTTTCATAACAAAAGGATTATATTTAAAAAAATAAAAAATGTATATTAAAAATATGAAATAAAAAGAAAAAAATTAAACAATACTCAATGTTCGTTTGCATCCGCTTGTTATTTTAACGAACAAACATGAACAAAAAATTATGTTCGTTTAGTTGTTCGCGTTCATTTATTTGTTCGGTTAAAAATAAACGAACTAACATGAATATACCATTATTCGTGTTTGTTTGGTTCTTTTACAATCTATATTTTAAATTTTTGAACGCTCCAATTTCGTCCCGAACTACATATATAAGCTAACCACACCCACTATTAATAAAATCATTAAAAATACTATTTTTCATGCCAACACTAATATGCATTATCCAATAATTTTACCGGTTTAGCATCAACCGACATAGTGACACTAATATCCATTACATTTTGTAATAGAACATATAATAGATATATGAATCTAGAATAACGCAGGTGATTAGAAACACATTTGATTTTATCACAATGTGAATGACAACTAATACATTGACACGAAATATTTAAATTAATCACGCCACCATATAAGCATAGATCACCCCTTTCGGCAAAAGAGTCCAAAATACAAAATTAACATATCATTCCAAACAATAATGAATTGTTCACTCACTTCACCTATTAATAGGGGTGTTAAAAAATATTCAATATAATTGATATGATTCGATTATTTGTTAATTCAATCCGAACACGTGAATAACTAACTTGATTTTTATTTTTGGATCATATATTTAATTTAATTTTTTTATTTTTTTGATCAAATTCAGATCACAATATATCAAATTTCAAATTATCTGAAAATCCAAAATATCCAAAAATTCAAATTTTTATAGATATAAATTTTATTATATTTAATAATTTAATGCTTGTTATATTCGTAAATTTCAAAAAATAAATTTTTTCATATTGTTATATTTGACAAATTGCTAATTTTTGTTTTCAAAAATATAGAATTTTCATAAATACGACCATCAGATTTGAAAAAAAAAAAACACTTAATATTCAAATAACTGAATATCCGATCCAAATATCAAATCTGAATATCCGATTTTTTCGTATCAAATACGAATCGCTATTTTATCAATAAAAAACTTTCGATATCTGAAAATAAACACCTCTACCTATTACGATGATGACGATGGAGGATTTGGATTACAGGACAACAATCACCAAACTAGCACTACGCACGTCTTAAATTTTAGGAACTCTTCATACATGAGAATAACATTACACGAAGAATTTGAATGCAACGTGCCAATAACATATAATATAGTAACTAATTTCTGTATCCGACTTAGAAGAATTGAATAAATCTAATCGAATCCGGCTGAGCAAAAACAAAAATTGAGATCTATACTTCTCGTTCAACAGGAATTCCACATTCTAGAGGATTAAGCAAAAATATGATTTAACCGGATAAAAGTCGCATATCTGGAGCTAATTTTCTAAATTTAATGATTTGAAAAGCGTCATCATTTTTCAAAAATACCCACCATAAGCAGAGGGGCAATTCTCCTGGTTAATTCTCTGTTCAGTGTCCACCTAGGCCAGCTTCTTCTCTGAACTAGCAGCAGCCGCGCGTTGGCGTTTCCTCCAAGCTGGGATTTTACCAGGGAAAGCCCATCTTAACAACCTCTCCCACGAATAGCAGCTCAGAAACATTAATAGAGCCCACAGCAACAGCTTATCCCTCAATCCCGCCGGTAAAGGAACCAAGCTAAGCCAATCATTCAAGTCCCTAAATAGATCAGATGTTATGACCACAAAGAAACCGGATGCAGCTCCAAGCGCGTACAAGAACGGTTTGTTTTCGGGGATGCTCTGGTTGAAAGGATGACCCATATAGTTCACAGCAAACGTTGCTACCTGAAGCATCATACTCACCATGTATGAAACCGTGTTCACTAGATTAGGGTGAAACTCGGACTCTGGCTCAATGCATTCCTCAGGCATGTATTTCTCAGCCTCTTTCACAGAAGAAATCAAGAAAAGCAGGTGTATTGCAAACTGTCCCATGAGAGAAAGGAAGACATAGGAGCAGAAAATATTTGGGTGGGGCCGTTGAGCCGAAAGGGTGGGCATCGGGCGAGCATGTGAGATGAACAGGAAAAAAGCAGCTGTAAAAACACCACTAATCGTTGCCTGGACATCACCCAGCTTGACGCCATCCAAGTACATCACACTTAAAACATAAGCTGTAGCAAGGCAGTTAAGGCCGAGTATCTTGAACATCTGAAGGGTAGTCACAAGGGTGCTGCGTCCTTGACGGATTATGTCAGTGGTTGGGGCAACTGATGCATGCTTTGCTGTAAATGGTGATGCCATCGAGGCATCCCCCAGTTTGACAATAGGAGCTGAGCGACCATCACCCTCCTCATTCAGCTCATCCATCATCTTCTTCAGCTTCTGCCGTTGCTTCTCCGCAGCAGTAAGATGTCGATTACTGGCTGCAAGGTTGCTAGACTCTAATCTGGTGGCAACTTTTCCTTTTGAAGATGCTTCTGAACTACCTGCTGCTTCTATAGTAGGCTTAGATTTCTTTGATTTCAATGACTTCGAGCTTTCATCTTTAGATGTTCCCGATGAAGAGCTTTCACTTTTAGTTGGAGGCACTGCGTTCAATAGAGCAACACCTACATGAGCCTGAACAAAAGGTAGGGTGTTACAAACTGGTAGAAGACAATTCATAAGAAAATACAGATACAAAATGGTAATATGACAAGGTAAAGCTATATAAACCTAACATGCTTTCACAATAAATACTAGAAAAATTTTGGAACTTCAATTCATCTTCATCGGGAGTTTGGGACCCCATAGAGAAAGATAAAAGATACAGATCCACCTTGTAGCCAAAACAACTGACTGATCAAATTAATCCTACAAGGTATCCAGAGATGTTAATCGGAAAAAGAACTGTCTGAGACAGCTCATAGAGCAGATCCTATCAACTAGTTCAGGCTTAATTGAGTTGACCCCTGTATAGTGGTTTTTTTGGGTTAATGGGTAGATTAACAACTGAAAGCAATTGATACACGGTGCTAAATATAGAAGTAAAAATAAGTTCACAAACCTAGAAGGCCTTAAACATAATGGCTGCACACTAAACATGTTAAAACATAACCTGCTTAAGAGACAAATTAAGAAACCAACTAAAACTCCTCGGGTAAAATATTACCTGCTTAAGAGCTCCAACATCATTGGTCCCATCACCACACATTAAAGTCAACCTTCCCACTGTCTTGAAAGTGGTCATGATAAGTTCTTTCTGCTCTGGAGCAACTCTTGCAAAAACCTACAATTACATTGTGGTGTCAATAACTTAGACAAAGTGATGCAGAAAACCAATAACAAATAGGTGGTAGAGTTGCAACCTTAACAAAAGGAATGACTCGTAAAATAGCAGAAGTTTGTTGTAACATTTCAATGCAGTCACCTCCAATACAAAGATCATGAGTCTCAGACAAAGCTTCAACCTCGTTCTCACTGATATCAGGTAAAATCCTTTGATCAGTCAACTAGAAGAATGAAAGGTGGAGTTCAACACACCTAATCAGCAAATCAATATGACTATTCTAGAAAAGAAAAAGTATGATCAAAACAAGATATACAGCCCCAAAAAAGAATCAAGATTTATGCTGAGCAAGTTTAGCAGAATTTAAACCCAATAAAAAGCCTAGAGGGGAATTATGTCAGAAAAAAGCGTTGATAGTAACCAGAGAAAGATAACCTGTAGGGAATCCTCTCCGTCTCATCTGGTGATACCCATTCGTAAACTTTACTGTTCTTCACTGCACCAAGAATCAATGCCGGTTTTGACACAATATGAACTTGGCCAGCAACATGGCAAGCTGTCAAGGCTTGATCACCAGTAATCATCACCTAAAATTAAGAGAAAAAAAATGTTTTCAGAGAAACACAAAGTTCATTATTCATTTCATATTAAGAATTAAGTTCACCTAAAATTATTTTTTCTTTACTCTGATCTAGAAATTCACCACTTAGAGAAGGAAGGAGAGATAGTAATGCATACAGAGCACACTTGCAAGTATTTTCCACTAGCCCTAAATACCTCACAGTGATATGTTACACCAATGGAACAAAGTATTTTCCATTATCAAAGGAAAACATGATTATAGGAAAGAACAAATGTGACATGGAAAACAGGAAGGGCATGGCAAAAATAAAGTTAATTGGCAAGTTTTGGTGATTATTAGAGAATGAGAAACAAGCCAAGTTTTATGATCTGGCACAATTTCTTTTCTAAGGTATACACACATGAATTAATCATTGATTTCATTATTAAGATACTTAAGAAGCTAATTCTTTTTTCCCTTTTTGCATACATGCACTTTGATACAAATTGGCAACAGAATCTTATACCGTGGTAAAAGGGATCTAAATGTTGATGAGGCATTATTGATACGAAACAATAAGGATCTAAAGATTTCATCTTCCTACTAATTTTTAAACCTAGCAAGCAAGAAAAGAGAAACCTTTTCCCTATGGCAAAGTGACTTAAATGATATAAAAAATTCATAACATGTTCGCATTCCAGCAAATACTTCTTACAAACTCTGAAACCTCAGCCAAAAATCAGAAAGCCACTTAAATGTTACATGCATGCAGGAACAAATGAACTTGTCTTGACACCAAACTTTTTTAAAAAATCAAATAACAAATTGACTTGAATGATTTAAAAAATCCAAGACATGATTGCATTCCAGTATAAACATCTTACAAACTCTGCAACCTCAAACCAAAAATCTAATAAACAGGTAGCTTAAATGTTGCATATCTGGAGGTAAAAATGAACTTGTGTGGGCACAAAAGTTCTCAAAAAATCCTATAGCAAAGTGATTTAAATGATCGCAATAAGAGAATTTTCAAGATTTACAATTTGTCAAATCAATCACTTTTCTTTTCCGCTTTAAAAGTGAAACAACACAACAACCTGTAGGAATATATGTCAAGAAGACAACGCCACTTACCAAATCATGCGAAGAATTCTTTAATTCAGATAGAATAGTGGAGGAGTCTGATCTAATAGGGCAGTTAAATACCTGAAAATTAAGTTTTGAGAAGGTGGTGAAAAAAGGTAACTAATATCAATATTTGATCTAAACAGGGCAAACATGTCCAGTAAACGAACCAAAAAAAAGTTGTACAAATATGAAAGAATTCAATGCTTAATGCTTACTGCAAAACCAGCAAATGTGAGGCCAGACTCTACAGTATCTCTCTCCATGCTTCTAGCTTCACCAACCTACAGGAGACATGGCACAAATTAAAAGACATAACACGTGTGATCAGAAGGTGGTACAAATTTACAAGTAAAAGAAAGAAGTTAAAACTGCTGATCTTTATGGTCCGTTGTGCATTTTAAGAAACTTATTATCTTTCATAATATATTGATAAGCTTCACTGTTTCCTACTTCTGGTTTTATCCTCAGGAAGAGGGTGTCCAAACTCTTAACACTTTTCATGAGCAAGGTCTCTTATCTAGATTTGAGAGTATCCAATAAAGTCCTTGGGTGTAAAAATGAGAGAACTAATCCCAAGTAAAAACTAGTTTCACCTAATCTATAACTTATTAAAGAAGCGATGCAAGATTTTGGAACCAGAGTGAGCCCATGGCCAAGTAACAAAAGTGGTTAGGACTTGGGAGTATAACTATATCCCATAAGGAAATTAGTCACTTGGGTTAAAACTGAATTATATATAAGTTCTCATTAAAAAAAAACAAGTTCATGAAGTTCAAGTTTTCAAAAAAATCTAACAAATTGACATTAAGAAAATATAGATTGTGTGTTTTACTTGTTTCAGATGAAATGTCAGGCCTTTTGGCTTTTTCAAATGAATTAATTCAGTTCAGTTGGTTAATTAGTTAAAACTGAATTACACAAGCTGATAGTAGTCAAATAACTTCTTTTTTCTTTTTATTTTTCTACCCTAAAAAGAGGCCATGTTATTGCAAAGGCACTGTCCACCGTGAAATTTGTTGGAAATGTTTGCAATAGTTGGGAACAAATAATTCTACCACGGGAAAATTTAGGTTTATTGAAATTCTCACAAAAGCCGGGGGGGGGGGGGGGGACAGAATTACCAAAATTGGGCCAGAAGAGGCATCCAGCAATCAGTTAAAATCTAATTGAAACAATATTATGAGATTCACAGCTACTGCACAACATCTTATTTTGCTTGAGAAAAGGAAACATAAAAAATAATAAGAACAAAGGCTGGGGGCATGTTCAATGTAGAATCCATATAAAACTTACTGTCATATCTGGAAGAGACTTGTAAGCAAGGGCAAGCACACGAGACCCTTGTCGTGTATATTTCTTGTAGGTTTCAACATATATAGGAGGCAAATCAGTGAGTCTATCTTGGATAGTCTCAGGTGCACCCTACAAATATAAGTGGACGGTATTGAGAAAAAATATTAAATATTTTCTTCTTTCTAATTGGGCATAGAAATGTTTGCGATAGTTTTATTGCATTTCAAGAATCCATAACACCTAAAATTCAGCACTATGAACAGAGTATGGTTGGCAAGAAGCTGATAGCAAAACAATAGATCTTTAGAACAATTAAAAAGAAAAAAAAAGATAATAGCTAACAGACCTTGACAAAAGCAAAAAACTCCTCCTGGACACGAACAACAACTGCCATTCGTTTCAAGTGCGATGCAAAATGGTGCCTCTGCACAATCTGCACAGGATTGCCGCTTCCTCTGAAATGCATAAGATATAAGAGAAGAGTGTTAGACCATAACTTCATAAAGAAACAGGCTTCTAAAATAATGTGTAATTAAAATCAAAAAATGCAGCAAAACAACATAGTCATGTAGTGCATGAAACACAAACAGGCAATATACTGTAATTGCACTCGAATGAAAGGCTGGTTTTGTTTATATATTAACATCTAAGCGTATATTCTAAACAATATTGATCAGAATTCATCAGTCCACTCCAAAAAATTAACAGCCAAATGCAGGTTCCAAATATTGAACATTTTTTAAGGAATTCTGGACCACTGAATCAATAACCCAGCAGATTAGGTAAAACTTAACATACATAAAATTACATGCATAAAACCGAGCTACTAAAATCTGTCAGTGCTAACTGTATCAACAGACTTATCCATCTATGCAGATACTATCTAGGAATCCACCATCCATTCTCAGCTACTATTTATAGAAAAAGAAGTATTTATATGTTGTATGGGTTAATTTTCATATTTTTTCTTCCAAAAAAGGAGGTCTGAAACCAAGGTTTTCTTGTCTATCAGATGCCTTTGTTGGTTATACTGAGCCTTCCTTCTAACTTATGATCTGTTTCTTCTTGACGATTCTTTTTACCATCTCTCTGTTCAACTTCCGGACCACATTTACTTCACACTAAGAATTTGTTGCAAATTTAAGCAACAGTTAACCTGCACTCCACTTAAACATAGTACCCTAGTCCCCGAAAGTCTTGAACACATTACACTGCAAAGCACTAGCTTATATTAGGATATTTCCCCTAATTCTTAATTAGGAAAAACAATTACAAGCCAACTTTTTTAACCAAATGATGATCTATTTAACTAGAACCTTTTTTCTAGTCTAGAAACAAGAACTGCAATTACTATCATTACAGTTCCAGTAGGTCAAGCCTACAACTGCAAAATGTACTTTTTGTTACTGTATGAGATGGGGGTCAATTCAATCAGCACAAAGTATCTGCAAACAGAATCTTCGCAGCATTAACAAAAAGAAGAATGTGTAAGGCCTGCAATGGAAGTTCAGGCAATTTTTAGGATGAAATTTTGTCCTTCCGTTGTCAGAATTTTCAGGAATCTCTTTCTTCCCCTAGAAGGGGGCCAAGGGGCAATACACTACTTAAACTTGTGTGAAGTATGAAGAGAATGAGGAATGCATGAAAAGGCACCAAAAGTTAGAAGCCAGGTCAAAATATAAGAGTAGAAATGGAAGTGCAAACATATGAATCAATAATAGAAGCAAAATTGACTACTGAGAAGCAGATTACCTTTTTGGAATAGCCTTCTCATCAGATTTATAACTCCAATCGATTCCTTTTAGTGCAGCCTTCTCAAGAGGATCACCAACCTACAAGCATTTGCAGAACTAAAAGTAACTTACAATTGAAAAATACACATAACTTTAACCAAAATCCTAAATAGTAATAGATGACATAAAGGAGAATCCAACACGAAGCACTCAAAGACATTTAATATGCTCGCCCCAGGAACAGATATATCAAGACTTGGAATCTTGATGAGAATGAATTACAGAGTTATATAAAGTAACATAAAACTAAAATGTAGATGTGCAAGATTATTTAAACGCCTTATTGTATTAGATAGGTAATACTCTGCTTTCCAGTTAGCATTCCACAAACTAAATAACCTCTTTGTAATGATGGAAAAAACTCCCCCCATAAGTTAAAAAAGCTAAACACTAATTAGACATTTGACAAGAAATATACGTGTATTATAATCTCTAATCATAACATAAGTGCTTAATAAATTCACGTACCAGCTTGTTGTCTACAAACACCAAGGCATGACAAGAAGCCAGAATCTCAACTGTGCGGGAAGGAACATTAGTCATATCAGATTCTAATTCTGAATTGTCATTTAACCCAACGACTCCAGAGAACTCCTAGAAAAGCGCAATGAATTCATCAAATGAGAATAAAACATTATAGAAAACCACTTGCTCTGTTAGTAGCATACCATATCATCTGAAGTCAATGTTCCAGTTTTATCGAAACAACATATGTCAACCTGTGGAAAAAAACAGCAGGGAGCACAGAAATCAATATTATGCATCAATGACTACAAAATCTAGCCAAAAACAAGGAATAGGAGAAGTGCAAGAAAATAATATATAGCCTGTAACCATGGATGATAAAGCTACAAGCTATCTTCTTTAACTATTTCATGCAAAATTGCCAGACCTTTATCCCAGATAAAGAATAGATCACACAAACCTTTCCGGCAAATGGGATTCGAAAAGGCTCTGTACAAAATATTCCACGTCGTGCAAGGGCAATTAAAGATGTATTAACAGCTATTGATAATTCCATCGGTAGCTCTGGGGGAATCACAGAAGTAATAATAAGCGAACAACTAAGGAAGAGCTTGTATTTGCTCCGTGTAGGATCTTCCAGCCCCTACATGTAAAAATGGCATTATTGTCATATACCTGCCAAACATGTAAGCCTGATAGTGTTTCCACTACCTCATGAAGAATAAATTTACCTTTTTAAGTACATAACCAGCAGCAATTATTGCAAATACAACAAGAAATAAGATAAAGAAGCCACTTTCCCAGCTGTTAGCAGTAACCTACAGCACATAATTGAAAATAAACTACTGAAAAATAAATACGAGATGGATATAAATAAACCAAAAACTTAAACTATAATTGAGAAAGAACCGATAAGAAATTACCCTCTCTGTAGAAAACAAAATTGTCCTCATAAGCTTTCCTTGACTTGTTTCAAACCCAGTGCGCAGAACTACAGCCAAGCAACCAGCATCCGGAGTTCTCAGAGGGAAGCTCTGGCTCCAATTAGAAATATATAAATATAAATGGAAGGAATAAACATGAGATGCGTTAATAACTAAATTTTGGTAGAACCTACCTTATCAGCTGTGTGCTGCAGTATTTTAGTCCCACCAAACAAAATATGATTCTTGTCACGCTTGGTAGATAGCTTCTCCTCAATACCCTTGCCTGCTATAGAAACCTAGGGAAAAGATTTTACCTCATATAAACTGTTACTGTTGAAATGTTACTGAACAAGATTTTCTCTAGTCAGCTTCTATGAGAGAATTAATTTGGAAAACAATCCCTTATGAAGTGTAACATATATACAAACAAAATTGATCTAAAATAAAATCAAAAGCTATAGGGAAAGAATTTAAAGGCAAAAGCAGAAGTAGGCATAGAAAATACAAAACTTTCAAGTCAAACTTGTAAGATTGCAATACTAACCATAAAGAGAAATATAGTTAGTTCTACGACAGAAACTTTATATTCAATGATTGAACTCCCATAACAAAGATTTTACCCAACTAAACATCAAATACCAGATGCCTAAGGGATCAACGTTGAATATTAAAAGAGGAAACAAGAAAGGAATTAAGAAGAAGAGATCCACCTTCCATTGGGGAGTAGACTCGCCGGTGAGAATGGCTTCATTCACAATAACACTTCCAGATAGTATAAGCATGTCTGCTGGAACAGATTTATCTTCTTCATTTTGACCAGATGGCCGACCAATGGAGACAACATCACCAGGCAATAGATCTGTTCCAGATAGTTTCACCCACCTGCAACTCCCAAAGTTTGAATGATAAATATAAAACTCTGAAAAAGCTTAAAAATAGTAGTAGTAGTAGTGGTAATAACAAAATCACACACGCTATACGAAACAATGAGCTGATGTTTACAGAAACATACTTCCCACACCGATGCACCATTAGAGTCTGGCTGTCCACTCTAACACGTCTTAACTCACTTAAAGTCTTCAACCGACTTTTTGCCATCGTTGACTCAAACATGAACAACATGAATAAGGTGAACAAACTGTAATACCAATACTCATCGAGACACCAAAGACCAACACAGAAGACCTACAAAAAAACAAGATAAAAATGCCACAAAAATGAAACTTGGTCATCAAGGAAAAAATACTCAACATGTTAAAGACATTCTAAACAAGGGGAAAACCTGAAAGACAAAAAAGGGCTCCATGCAATGCTCTTTCATTAATTTCTGAAAAGTAGGTTGTGGATATTCAAATCTGCATTATATAAACACATCCATGTGAACATGAAACACTTGTATAATTATAAAATATTAGAACATAACCCAGATTGTCATATTCTACAAATGTAGTCCAGAAATCATAAGTTCACAATTGATGTCCGAAGAATCATATAAAATTGAAGGGAGGAAAGAATTGTGCTCTGTAAATTAAATTAGGTAATAATAAAAACAAAATTGAAACATTGGAGCAGGGGAATATTGACACTCCAAAGAATCCAACAGAAAAACCATTAATCCATTGCTAAGTGCAGTAGGCTACTATCAAAAGGTTACTTGAAATAGTCATATATATCCAACTCAAGTCAAATCAAAACAAAAGGCTAAAGTGAAAGTTATTATGATAGCTACATACACATTGCGTCCCCATTTTTCAGTTGCAGCAAGAACTTTAGCATCAGAGCCATGGCCGGTACATTTTAGGTAATAGCCAAATGTTTCCTTGGTGGGATATGGAAGCTTGCAAAAGGTATCCTCCTCCTTAGAATAGATGAAGCACTGCTTCCTGAAATCAAAGTGAATCTCCTCTACATCTTTCGCAGATGAAGAACTTGCTACCTATGCAATTAATCAAAAAAATGTAAGAAACCAAAGTAGAGGGGAAGGACGGGCAAATTAGGAGCACCGGAAGCAAAACCTGAACAGCACAATTCATATGAATTAAGAGAGTTGAAAAGGGAAGAAAGACTTCAGATCCAAATAAAGGGGGGGGGGGGAGTAGAGGGGCAAGCAGGGAGGCAATAATTAAATCACACAGATTACACAAACAAAATTCCCAAAAGGAAAAACTTATAATGCAAAACCAATTATAGCATAAATATTTATATAAAACTAAAATCTTGCATTTGGTTCTGCATAAAAGAGGAAACCACATACTACTGTTACTACTAATAATGCTAATACAACAATTTTCCCATTGAAATGACAATTTGCTTTTCAACTTGCATAATAACAAATAAAAAACAAGAAACAAAAGTAAACTAGACAATACCTGCATAATTAAAATGAAAACAGATAAATAAATAAGAGAGAGAAAAAGAGAAACTTGCCTGCTTACGAATATGAAGTGGCACTACCTCTTTTGAACCACAAAACTTCGCCGGAGTAATTTTGCAGACATCAGCATCGCGAATATTATTAACCTGCTCACACCATTGTATTCAAAAATTCAAAAACTAAATAAGTAAATCAATAGTAGACTTGTACCAGACCGGAATTGCAATAGAATCTTTATTACCTTGCTATATTGAACAAAGCACTTGAAATCCACGGACCAAGCCGTAAAAAGCAAGATCAGTATGTGAGTGACAACAAGACCGCCAAAGACAATGGCTGCATCAACGAAATCTATGCTAGGAACTACCATAGTTAACCAAAGGAAATAGAGCACTGCGAAAGGCCAAACGTCTAATCGCCATGCTGTGTGTTTCTTTCTAAACAAATCGACTTTGTCCACTACTTTCCCACCAACATGGAACCTTGACATCTCAAATCCACCGCCCTGTTTGTTCACCGATAAAGTGGGTGCAAATCAATGACTGGAGGGGAAAACAAAGGATTAGAAAGTGAAGAAAACTGATCGATTTGGGAGTCATTAAAGTGACTGTAAATCCGAACACTCGATTGAAGGATAATTGATATGAAGGAATTCGTAAATTTACCTGAGACAGAGAGATCTGGAACCCTAAAATCAAAACGAATTAAAGTTGAAATGAGACCGGAAAAGGGAAAGAGAGACTACCGCTTTGGAACAAATATAATATAATATAAAGTTAGGATGAATCAATCACTCCAAATTAAACTCGGTATTATAGGGAACAACCTTTAAATACAGGCTAAAAAATGACAGATGTAAAAAGCGGTACACAAATTGTACATAAAGCGGTACACAAATTGGTAAATTTTGTAATAGAAGAATGCATATACCTTTTTATTACAAAGATGTACTGTTTACTGAGTAAAAAGCGGTACATATTTATTACAAATAATGTACATAAATCTTTACAAGTTTGTAACACAAAAGGTACATACCTTTTTTATTACGATATTTCACCAAGGGGCATCCATACCACCTTTAGGTGGTATCGATGCTGGTTTGGCAGACAAGAAAAAATTGGTACATTTATACAAAATGTGTATGTACACAACTTGTTACAAGGAAACACAATTTGGTACAATAATAACAAGGGGCATCGATACCACCTAAAGGTGGTATCGATGCTGGTTTGGCAGACATGAAAAAATTGGTACATTTGTTATACAAAATGTGTACGTACACAAAAATATTACACAATGTGCATATACACAAATGAGTACAAAAATGTACACAAATTGTAACAATTTTGTAAGAGAAAAAGGTATATACCTTTTTTAATATGCTATTTCACCAAGGGGTATCGATGCTGGTTTGTATTTAGTTGGCTTTTAAGCCGTTTGTTTTTAGAAAAGCCCAATTAAACTACTTAAATGACCATTTAATTATAGGTTTAGTTTTAATATGACTAATCATAGTTTTAATTGTGTTAATTTGACCACATAATTATTTAAGTGGTATCAATTAAGCCACATACTGTTAAAATCTAACGGAGACAATTAATAAAAATGTATATAATTATACGTTTAGTTCTTATTATTTATACATCCTATTAATTTGATCTTATTTACGTGGTTAAATGATTAATTTATTGAAATTAACGAGGACTAAATGTATAATTATATAATTTTTTGTTAATTGTCATCTCACCCCTCCATTAGATTTTAACGGTAAGTGGCTTGATTGACGTCGCTTAAATAGTTACGTGGTCAAACTGACACAATTGAAATATTTTAATCATATTAAAGCTACTCATAATTAAGTGGTAATTTAAATAGTTTGTCCTAAAAAACACAAATCCGCAAAAGGACGCGCCCCCAAAAATTGCCCTCGAGCCAAACCCTGTGAGCCTCAATCGGTGCTTTGATTCCCTGTCCCAGCAATCGTGAATCGGTTCTAAGTGCGTGTGGTGTTTTCCCTCATCCTCAAATCGTCCATTGCCGGCGATTGCAGCGAATGACGGCGGTTGGAGATTTGCTCATCGGAGTTGCAGTTTTAAGGAAGATTATGGGTGGATATTACTGTTCCTTGTAGGTAAGCGGATCCATTTCTGCTGGTTGTTTTCCAAGTAACGGTAGCTCTCCAGCAGAAGTTGAGAAGAGAAGCTGTGTTTCCGAGTTTGCTCGGCTGTTTGGGAGATTTTTTTGGTTTCAAGAAGAAGGTCGGTGCGTTGCTGCTGCAGTATTACTGGGTTTTCTTCGACGCCAGGAGCTTTGAGTTTTCTCCTTTATAGATGATGCCTTTTTAACAGCGGGAAAATACTTGTGGATTTGTTAGCAGGCAAATCCAATTGATGCCAATTTGAACTGCAACGAAGGAGAAGTGGCTTTTCTAGCAGACAAATCCAA
This sequence comes from Hibiscus trionum, assembly GCA_030270665.1. NCBI lineage: Eukaryota > Viridiplantae > Streptophyta > Magnoliopsida > Malvales > Malvaceae > Hibiscus > Hibiscus trionum. The sequence goes on along the minus strand of BSYR01000020.1, from coordinate 10,779,677 downwards.
TTGATGCCATTTTAACTTGACACACTTTTTGTCTGCTTTGATTCCAAAGTTCTGGACCCTGTGCTGAGTAGGGATCTTGGTATCGACGAGCACGATGGATTGAATGTGGGTTCAAAAAGAGCATATGATGTCGATTGTATGTAAGGCTATCAAGCACAGAACAACAGGTCTTTTTTATCCAATCCTCTTTTGCCCTTGATCCCGCTTTCTAGTGATTCATCCCCTTTCTTCCCCTACTTCGTTTCCATGACCCCGATTCTAGTTGCCTCGTCCCGTTCTTATGGAATTATTGGATAATTTTTGTGAAGTTGTTTGATGCTCAGGATCTCTGTTCTGGCTGCTTTGTGAATTGTTCATTTCTGTTTCTGTATTTGTGAAGTTATGTGTGTCTTTGTGGTTGCTTTTTGAGCTTTTGCGGGGCAATCTTTGTCGAAGTGTAGTTTTCTCTTTGTTTCATTGGTCTGTATTCCTGGCGGTGGAGGGTTGGAGGTGATCTGCCAGACTTGTTATCCGACCAGCTTTTGTGTTTTGAGGTAGTAGTCAAGTGAACCATGTCCGTTTTAGCTTGGAATGTGCGCAAGTTGGAGAATAAAGCGACAGTTAGAGCTCTTCGGAATTCAGTGATAAAACACAAGCATGCGATAATCTTTCTCAGTGAAACAAAACAAAAAAAGAGATATCTAGAAAAAAAATCAAAATGAAGATGAAAATGACAGAATCTTTATATGTGGAACCACGAGGAGCAGCGGGCGGGCTCGCTCTTTGGTGGACAGGGGATGTAAGTATCAACATCCTTAAGTATGAAAAGAACCTAATTGACACGAAAGTGGTCTTCCAGGATGGGGAGAATTGATTTGGAACCTTCATTTACGGCCCTCCGTATAAAGAGGAAAAACAAGCCTTTTGGGAAGGCTTATCAAAACTCAGAAAATCTCCTACTAATAGATGGCTCATCATGGGTGATTCCAACACGGTAACTCGACAGGAGGAAAAGGATGTAGGATCTCCCTTTAATCCTGATGAGGCAAAATTTTTCCTGGATTTTGTAAACTCGACAGGTCTCGTTGAGATGCCAATTAAGGGAGGCAATTACACCTGGTCTAACCAAAGAAGTGGTGACAACTCTATCTTTGAAAAATTGGACCGCGTCTTGTATTCCGTCGAATGGAGTTTAGCTTTTTCAAAAGCACTGGGAATTTTGGACATTGCCGTAGCTTCCGACATGCCCCTATTATCCTGCTCACCAAGGGTTTTTCCAAAAAATACAATAGGGATTTCAAATTTGAAACCAAGTGGCTTCTGGACGAGGATTGCCCTAAAACAATCTATGAAGGCTGGCAGATCCTTCTGTTGAAAGAAATGTCTTTAGCTTTGGGAGGAGAATTCGAAGCACCAGAACAACCCTAATAAGATGGAACAGGAAAAAGACTAAGCAGAAAAATGAAAAGAAGCAGGGTGTGATTGCAAAGCTGAAAAACTTACAAGGGAGGAAACTTTCGAACACGAAGCTGGAAGAATATAATGAGCTAAAAAGGAGCTTGATTCAGAGTGGGAAGTTGAGGAGATGTATTGGCACCAACGATCCAGAGTAAGTTGGCTAAAATGGGGAGATAGAAACACTAAATTCTTTCATGCCACAACCATCCAGCACCGAAGAAACAACTCCATTGTTAGAATCAAAAGGGATGATGGAACCTGGATTGAAGAACCGGAGGATATTGCAAACTACCTGCAACTGCATTTCCAGAAGGTTTTCACCAAGGATCCCTCTGTTAATTTCCAGGGACTCAGGGACTTCATCCCCTCTTTGGTAACTGAAAAGATGAACTCCGAGCTTTGTAAAGATGTGACTGAAGAGGAGATTAAGAAGGTTGTCTTCAATATGGGTGCTACAAAAGCCCCTGGGCCTGATGGTTTTCCTGGATGTTTCTACCAGACGTTTTGGGAGACTATTAAAGGAGATCTTATTAGGATGATATCCGCCTTTTTCCGGGATGGATCTCTGGATATTGGGCTAAACAAAACAAATATTGTCCTCATACCAAAGAAAGCAAATCCATCGGAGGTTTCTCATTTCAGACCGATAAGCCTCTGCAATTTCTCGCTTAAAGTCATTACTAAGATCTTAGCTACAAGGCTGAAAATTTTTCTCCCCAAAATCATTCCTCAACACCAATCAACCTGTGTGCAAGGAAGATCCATTCATGATAACATTATTCTTGCAAATGAGGCCTTTCATGCAATCAAAATGACAAGAAATGGTAAGAAGGGGATTATGGCCCTCAAAATTGATCTTGAAAAAACATATGATAAAGTGGATTGAGATCTTCTATGCTTTATTATGGATATGTTGGGGTTCAGTGATTGGTGGATTGGCGGGGTTATGAAATGTGTCTCGTCGACTTCCTTCTCCCTTGTCTTAAACAAGGAAAATGTGGAGATTTTAAAGCAGGGAGGGGTCTGCGACAGGGCGATCATTTATCCCCCTTCTTATTTACCTTCATCTCAAGCACTCTGTCTTGGATTATGGCAAAGGAGGTCGAAACAACCAGATTCGAAGGCCTCAGAATTAAAAGACGATGTCCGGTGTTGAGTCACTTACTTTTTGCCGATGATTGTCTGATGTTCGCAGGTGCGAACACAGAAAGCTGTGAAGCGGTCCTCTGAATCCTTCATCTTTTCCAAAATTCTACGGGACAGACGGTTAACTTTCAGAAATCTTCCGTTTTCCTCTCCCCTAATGTTAGCAGTAGCCTCAAAGCTCATCTATCTAATGTTTTGGGATTCCGAAAAATGGAGGAGGACTCGAAATATCTTGGCCTTCCTTCTTTCTGGGGGCGAAGTAAAAAAGAAGCTCTAGTGTTCATCAAGGAACGAGTTCAGAACAGGCTCAGAGGATGGAAAGCAAAATTCCTAAATCATGTGGGAAATGAAGTCCTTATCAAAGCAGTTACTCAAGCTATTCCTACTTATATTATGCAATGTTTCCTCCTTCTGGTAACCTTCTGCGATGAAATCAGCTCACTTGTGGCCAATTTTTGGTGGAACAACAGCGGAAACAAGGACATAAGCATTCATTGGATAAACTGGAAGGACATGTGTCGTCCAAAAGACCAATGGGGCATGGGTTTCAGAAACCTCAGAACCTTTAACAAAGCGCTCATCGCGAAAGTTGCTTGGAAGCTGATTAAGCAACCGGAATCCCTCCTTGCTCAGACTCTCCGTGGAATTTATTATCCAAACAGAAATATCTTTGAGGCTCCAAAGTGCGGCAATTCTTCCTGGGCCTGGAGGGGTATAAGGGAGGGAGTTGAAGTGATTAGGGAGGGATCTTTATGGCGGGTCGGAAACGGAAGATGCATATCTACTTGGTATGACAGCTGGATTCCAAAAGCTTCCAAAGTTTCGAATCTCTTCCCAGCCTCCACCAGGACTTCCATATCCTTCAGTCAGCAGCCTTATGATGCCAAATCAAAGATCCTGGGACATTTCCAAGATTGAGGGTCTATTTAATCCGGGCGAGGCCAAAGCGATTCTGTCTATCCCTTTTGGTGGATCGGGTGTTAAAGATACTCTTGTATGGGCGGGTACAAAGAATGGAGAATATTCAGCCAAGTCAGGCTATGAATTCATTGAGGGTAGAGCTGGATCCCTTACAGAAGCCTCTTCAAGCGACTCCCCTGCCAGGATTAAAGCTCTCTGGAAATCCATATGGGACTTAAAAGTACCCTCCAAGATAAGAGCATTCTTGTGGAAGCTTTGTCATAATATTGTACCTACCAAAGGAACTCTGGCGAAGCGTTTCCATGGTAACTTCCAGGACTCAGACTGCTGCCCTAGATGTGGAGAACAGGGGGAATCTATTGAACACCTCCTATTTTTCTGCCATTTCGCACAAGCGGTTTTGAAGGCATCAGGTTTCCATTACTCTCATTCCTCCACTGGTTTCCCTGGTTTCCCCAAATGGTGGATCAAGATTATTGAGTTTCGCAAACTGGGGAATCTTGAGGATAGCAGCGCTCTCATTGCCTTTCTTCTTTGGACAATTTGGAAGTCGCGGAATGCTCTAGCTTTTGAAGGAAGGAAAGACCTTTCCTGGGATGTTTGGTTGAGTGCTGAACGAGCATTTATGGAGTTCTCTCTTGCTACACAGCCTAGCTCTCTGGAGAAACCCCAACCCCTTAAGAAACCAAGGATCTGGTCCCCCTCCTCTTGTACGATTAAAATCAATTATGATGCTGCTTTTGATGCCCAGACGGGAAAGGTTTCAGCGGCAGCAATTGCATGTGATTGTACCGGTTCATTTATACAAGGAGTAACTGCACCCTCACTTGCACCGTTTGCTGCAGTGGCAGAGGCGATAGCCATCAGGCTTGGTAATTCTTTGGCTCTCAAATATGGCTTTTCTAAGATTATCATCGAAGCTAATCGATTGCAAAGCTATCATAGATAGGCTGAGCTCAGGAACCTTTTCTGATTGGGTCTCTTCAGCAGTGGAAGATGATATTAGGTCTCTTGCAGGAACCTTTACCTACTGTATGTTCTCTTTTGTTCATCGATCTTGTAACCAGGTTGCCGATTGGCTAGTCAAATTAGCTAGAAATCGGCAGGGTCAGATCTTCTGGGGACCTTGTTCTCCCCCTTTGCTTGACTTTGTTTCTGTAACTTCTTTTGTGATATGAAATAAATTTTCTCTTTTCGATCAAAAAAATTAAAATAGTTTGTCATTAAATTTATTAAAATAAAGTAAATGATAAAAAAAACGAACATTTTAAGCATGTAATAATTTAACACTTGTTTTTTTTAATATAACACTTGTAAATGACAATATTCCAACCATCCGAATTTTTTTCCCAAGATTTATGAGAAAAGATTCACGCTCGAGAATTAGTCGATTTATGATCCTTCATCAATCACCACTCATATATGCATCTATACATATTATATTATACATAGTTTAAATATTGGCCAATTGCACGTTTAATAATATAAAGCAGGTAAACCTAATAAGTGTCCCGGTAAAAAAGCGGGTGATAATCATATTAGTAGATATAGGTTCAAATCGCTCTGTTTACAAGGTGTATGCACATTGTCAAAGGGTTAAGAATATCTATGAACAAATACTACCTTGTAACACTTATAGACCATTCAAAAAAAAATATAAAGTAGGCATAAAGTCAAAAATAGCCACCAACGATTGACCTTTGGATCACTTTAACTTATATTCTTTTTTTTTGTTTAGACAAACCCTTAACATTTTATTTTCGTTCGAAATTCACTCTCGATGGATGAAAAACTGTCAGTCAACCAACGGTCAACACAATTTAATGATGTGCATTAATTTTTTTAAATAAATAAATAATTTTATTATATTAATTTTTAACCAATCAAATAATGATATGTTGCATCATCTGATTGGTTCAAGAAATAAAAGTTAATAACATTGTAAATACCAAGAATTGATCTCGGGCCTATGGAGGAAAGGCACAACAGCTTACAACCAAGCCAAATAATATATTAATCACATTCATTACTTCTGCGGTTCTGCCCCTCATTGCTTGCCCCTTCATTGTCCCCATGGTCGATCCCCATGTATGTTTGGCAACATAACAAATTCTGCTCAAGTTTACAGAGTTGTTGAAGAACTAATTCGACAACTTGGGCGATTTTGTAAACCCGACATGCTCTAAGTAAGGCTGCTGGCTGCCCAAATACAACCGTAATGCTCAGTCGAATAATCATCTAGTATTGATTTGAAATGTTCAAGGCCATCTTCGACTAGAAGCACACAGAATTCCATCTGGAACGACTCCATTTTTCATTTGAGAAAAGAGACCTAAAGCATTAGCCTCCTATCAGACCACCGATCCATTCCTAGCATGCCAAATATTATATTTGTTTGCGATGATGGGGACGGTAAGCAATGAAGGTGATTAGTATCTAAGTTGCACAGATACAGATACGGGGACGGGGACGGGGACAAAAAACGGCAATTTTCAAAATTAGAAGGTACGAGTACGGCGAGGATACGGCAAATATAAAATAAAATTTAATATATATAATAAAAAATATTAAAATTTATAATACAACATGGACTAAAATTATAATTGTATTAAACAATAATTATAATTGTAGTTATTTAAATTCACTTCTAATAATTTTAAATTACTTTTTAACACTGGTAGTCACTGAACTTTTAAAGCGCTTTCAATAAGGTCACCGAACTTTTAAAAGTTTCATTACAGTCACCCAACTTTTAATTCGCTTTCAATAAGGTCACTGCCGTCAACCACCGTTAAAAAAGTTGACGTGGCATGTTAAATTTAAGGGTAAAATACATTGTTAGTCACTGAACTTTTAAGAGGCTTTCAATATGGTCACCGAACTTTTAAAACTTTCATTACTATCACTCAACTTTTAATTCGCTTTCATTACCGTTTAAAAAAGCTAATGTGACACGTTAAGTTTAAAAATAAACGTTCTCCCACCCTATTTTATCTCCATGTCCTATTTTCTTCCATCCAAACATGTCTATCTTTTAGATACATTAATATTTTCCTTTGAACTCCTCATTATCCAGTGCATGACTCAGTAAATGTCGGGCCTGAAGCATAAAGAGGATTTTTATAAGCAAAATTTTAGTTATTTCTTTATGATTCCATCATCGGATGTCTCCCAATAATGCCCCCTTCTATGCCCCACACTAAAAATCACTTAAAAATTAAATTTTAAACCCTAACCATAATTTTCACATCCTAAACTCTAAACCCCACACCCTAAAAATACACCTTACCCCTAATTCCCTAAATTCTAACCACAACCCCTAACCTTAAATCCTAAACTCTAAACCCACTATTTTAAAGTGAGGGCATAGAAAGGGCATAATAAAGGAGCAGACGATTTCCATCTTAGGAAAGAACCCAACTTTTTTTTGTTAAAACATAACTACCGTAAAAAAATTACAAAGAATGACAGAGTTGTTGGAGAAATGCTACGTGCTTTCTTCTTACATTTAAGCTTAATATTTTTTTGAGTTATGTACATTCTTTAAAGGTTTTTTTTTACGTTTTTGTTTCAAGTCGTTGATAATCTTTATAATTTTTAATATTTTGTAAATTTATGTAACCACTATGCTTTTAAACCATTTCTATAATCATTTTATGATTTTTTATAATTTTTAAATGCAAAGAGACAAGTTTGGATGGAAGAAAATAAGACATGGAGATAAAATAGGGTGGGAAAAAAAATTATTTTTAAACTTAACGTGTCACATCAACTTTTTTAACGGTAATGAAAGCGAATTAAAAGTTAAGTGATGGTAATGAAAGTTTTAAAAGTTCGGTGACCATATTGAAAGCCTCTTAAAAGTTTAGTGACTAACAGTGTATTTTACCCTTAAATTTAACATGTCACGTCAGCTTTTTTAACGGTGGTTGACGGCAGTGACCTTATTGAAAGCGAATTAAAAGTTGGGTGATTGTAATGAAAGTTTTAAATGTTCGGTGACCTTATTGAAAGCGCCCTAAAAGTTCGGTGACTACCAGTGTAGTTTACCCATTAAGATATTACTAAAATTAAATGACTAAATTGAACGAAAATTTAACTTTACATTCTAAATAAAGAGAAAATGAATGACTAAAATAATAAAATTAAAAGATGACATGGCTGAAATATATATTTATCCATTCATATTTAAAGCTTGAGTGATTAAACATTAAAACAGGTTACAAATACAATACACAACTAATATCCCACATCCTTAAGATACATAAAGCGAGGAGAGAAAGCAGCCTATAAATAGGCATTTATCAGATAGAACAAGGAAGCAATCTAAGTCTTGGCCTTTTGGCTGAGATAAAGTTTTAAGTTTATAGTTTTTAGGTGGAGTGTTTAATTTAGTAGTTTTTTAAGGATAATTTTTTAATTTAATTATCCTTGAGCTTTTTAATTTCGGATAAGTTTGATGGTTTTTAAAATCTTCCTTACATCGAAGATGAGGGTTTTACTTTCCATTTTTTAAGTAAATATATTCGGATATGTCCCTGGGTACGTCCCCAATAAGCGTTGACCGTATCCAATATAAGTTTGACCGTTCCCGGTAAAATTGGGACGCCCCCCAGCCGTCCCCGCATCGTCCCCGTCTTGGGGACGTATTGGGTACGCGGGACGCCACCTTAGGGCCGTCCCTGTGCTTCATAGATTAGTATAATACTTGGTAGATTTTTTTTTGAATATGCTGATGTGATGTAAAGTAGCATCTGTTCAAATTTTTTTAGTCTTTTTAATAAAATACACACTGTGCAGAATTGGTGTTCGAATTCGAGTCATCTAGATAAATTAGGTCATAAATAATAAAAATTTAAAATATCAGAAAATAAGGGAACTTAAACATTTTTTAAGATGAAAGCAACGTCCGTCAAATAATAACTAAAGACTTATTTTTCAGTAGTTTTCTTTAGAATTTATATTTAAATAAAAAAATTAATTGCTCAATGCTAATGCATCTATTTATAGTACTAGAAAATTTAATTTTAATTGATAAATAATTATAATATTAATTAAGTGATAATCAATATATAAAATACTTGATACTAGTTTTTTCACCTTGCGCCGCAGCTCTTAGGTTTTTTTTTATTTTTGCGCAGCAGTTTCTTCTTCATTTGATTCGTTAGCCGGGGGTCGACAACTAGTTTTAGTATTGGTTGTTGACCACCAGGTTCATTGTTTTTTTGTTTTTTATATTTTAAATGAAAAAACTTGTCCTTGTGGCACGTGTTTTTTCTGTCTTTATATCACGCTTTCTTTATTTTTGTAGTTCGTTTCATCTGTCATTTTGGCAAGATTTCAACATACCTTAACGGTCGTTAGGTACTCGTACAGAGATCTTCACAAGTTTTTAATTTTATCGGTGGTCATAGAAAGGTAGATCCTCACTCAGTTTATTGTTGTTTGACGATGTAATCAGACCTGGATAGCAGAGCAATCTGCATGATAGTTTGGTTCGCTCACCACTTTTTTTTCACACTATAAAGCGTCCCGTTTGGATAGTGTGGAACCCGATATTTTCAACTGATTTGCTTGCCAAGTGGTGGAGAAGATATAATTTTAGGTGATTGTGGTGGAAGCAAAAGAAAAAAAATAAAAGACAATGAATTTAGAGTGGTTCAAGCTTCTAACAAACTCTACATTCACTACCTTAGCTCCCCACCAAGGATTTCAATTAGGAGGAAACCGTTACAAACCGATTAAATTTTTTTACCCAAAGCTTAATCAAACAGTCTTTTACAAAGAGAATTCAAAACAAACAAAATCCCTCTCACTGGGTGTATGTTTTCACTCTTAAGCACTCACCCAAATCATAATACACTTAAGCATACATTTACAATTAAGTTCACAAGTGTTGTATATACAAGAAATTTGACAAATTTATCTCTAAGACATTTTCTGATCATATGATTGTTGACTTGTGAATCATTAGTTGTTTTCATATCGATACACGGAGTACCCATATCAATCCGACCTCTTTGAGAAAGAGTCGTTGAACCTGAGAAAATAAAGGTGCATTGATATACTTAAAGTGTATCGATACGGGTGTATGAATACACTTGAAGGTTTATCGGTACGGTCTTGTTTGAAAATAGCCGTTGGGGGTTTGACACGTAGGAATATCAAAACGCTAAGAAGCGTATAGATACACTTGACCACCGTATCCATACGGTCTTGCCTGTATCGATACGGGTTTTGATAGAAGAGAAATTACTGTAGCTAAAACCCTAAGGTGTATTGATATAGATATGTGGTGTATCGATACGGTCTTTGAGAAAACTCTGGTTTAGCTATTTAGAAACGTTTTGAATTTTTTCAAAGTCTTTTGAAAACCCATCAAACATATTTTCAAGTTGTTTGGACTTAAAATTATTTTTGAAATCTTTTCAATTTAGTCCTAAATTATTTTTCAATTATTATATCAAAACAAAAATCCTAACGGATAGAGGCAAAGAGATTCATGAAGGCTTCTGGATTTTGTTAGTATGCTAATTTCTATGAAAATATTTACTTTTCTTTGCACTTTTAGGCTTTATATGAAATTTTGGTGAACTAATCTCATTATTCTCCCTTCTAAATGTGTTGTATTTGAGATGTCTTCATAGTTGTTAATAAAACACAATTATTATTGTCAAAAATAATACAACCAATAAGTGTTGGATGCTTTACGCACATTATTGGTTTTGGTCAAATTTGAACATCGGTTATTAGACATGAATATACCATTCACGTTGTTGTGACATCTCACTATGTTATTTTATTTTTACATGTTAGCATTTTCCCTCTTTGCCACATTTATTTAAAAAAACAAATTTCAAAATATAAATAATATAAAAAAATTCATTTCTTGGAATTTTTACGTGTCGCTTTTTATAAAAAATTAATTTCGAAATTTATTTAAAAATAATAATTTTCAAAATATTAAAATGTTTAAAAAATAAAAGTTTAAATATTGTTATTCAAGTATAAAAAGTAATTTGAAAAAAAATAAAAACAATAAAAGTTATTTTGATTTTTATATAATTTTATAATAATAGTTTTTAATATTTTAATATTTTTATTTTGTTAAAAATATTTTAATATTTTGAAAAAAATTATTTATTATTTTTAAATAAATTTCTAAATTAAAAAATATTTTTTATAATTTTAAAATAAAATGTAAAATTTTTCAGAATTTTTAATTTTTTTAGAATTTATTTTTCTGTTTTTATATATTTTTAAAATTTTAAAATTCTTAAAAATGATAAGTAATAACTTATCGTGTTGTGACATGTGTCAAAAAAACTTTAAGGAAAAAACGTTAAAATTAACTGTCAATGTTGGTCAAATGGCATGTGATGCAAGGGTAGCATCTATTCAACTTTCTTAGTCTTTTTCAAAGACGGCACACACAACATGCATTACTGGTGCTCGAACTCGGTTCCCAAGGGATGATAAACATCTACTTTTGCCACCAGTACACAAAGAGATGAACTAATATATGTATTCTTTTATTTTCATTTAGTTGTATAATTCAATTGTTTTATTCACAAACCGGCCGAATTAACTAAGTTTTGTTCGTTTCGGTTAAAGATCAAATTAACATAATAAACATCCCTGGCTAGAATTCATTGATATTGTGTTTGATTCTCAAACTATATTTTTAGTTGTTACATTTAAATATTATATAGGAATATAAAAACATCCTGTTATATGTACACATACATATGGTATAGAGAGATTTTGGCAGGCTACACTATAATAGAGCAGAATAACAAAACGGCAAAATGAAGCAAACACGATGTATGATATGCAAGTGTGAGAAATAATATACAAGGGATAAGATAGTTTTTAAGTTTTATACAACTTTTGGATCCTTGGATGTGCAAAATGAATGATTAAGATTGACAATAAAATATTTGAGAATTATCCATTTCACCCCTCCGACAATCCAAAAAAGTGTAAAACGTATCCCTAAAACTATGAACATCAAAAGCAAAAAGAAAGAAGAAGCCATTTCATCTTAACCATTGATTTGTTATCCAAGTGGCATGCATAAAAGTCATGAATGATGCTGGGAATGAGGAAAAGAGAACAGAAAACTTCAAATAAGATTCAAATTTTCATAAAATGTACCGCTCATGATTATTCATATGCATAATAGGAGATAAAACAGCCAACATCATCTAGGCTCTAACATACCACCATGTAGTTTCGACAGATAGGCAACGACCAATTACATAGTTAAACCAAGATCCGGAATCAGACAGGGCTTAGCAATTGATAAAGTTGGGGCTTGGGTTCGGAGTTCATGCCGATAATGATGACCAGAGGGATGAAGCCATAGTGTGTTACCACTTTGGCTTTCTTCATAGCCCATGTGCTCCACTCTTTCAAGCACTGTGCAGCTGATTTCTCATCCGAGCCCTTAGACCCCTTCCCTCCTTTGCCTTTAGTCTTTAGCGAGACTCTAGATGCCATTCAAAAAGTTTGGTTTGTTTTTCCTCGAATAAACCTAGTACATTATAAGAAGAAAGAAGAAGCAAATTTTACAAAATGCTCACTAAACGAAAGCGGCAAAAAAGTAGTACATATTACTATCTAGAAACGTTGAAAAAACAAGAAAACCACTTATTTTACACCTCTCGTCGAACTTGTTTTAAACCAAGTATTCAAAATCCAGCACAAATTTTATCAGAATCTGGGAACCAATAAACTGAATTTGGCAGCACGTAAGGTACCAGCTGAATCCAATAAAAACAGGTAAAATTTTGTTATGATATCCAAACCCTACCCGAAAAAGATAGAAAACTAACCGATAAATACACGATCCCGTTGATTCTCAATTAAAGCCGACTTGTTTCGAACAAAAAATTAAAATTGCACTTTACTCAAACACCCATATTCAAAACATTGAAAAAGCCATAAGAAGAACACTAAAGTATACGTTTTAGATCAGGCTCGCATAAAAAACACAGTAAAAGTAAAGGGAAAGAAATAAATGCAATTAAACAATTCAAATCCTATCCATGATAACTTCACCAGATTCCCATTTTTGTTACTTGCAACTCTAATTCATACCTAATTTCATCTCAAATTAAAAGTGAAAACAATAATAATTTACAAATTAGCAGAAAGTGATCCGAGGAGCTAATTTCATGATTACAGAAATGGAAACGCATGATCACAATAAATCAACGGCAAGAGGCGTGATCGGTGCTTACCTCTACAACGGAGCTCTAAGAAGCCAAGGAAGAATGCGTATCTGGAGGATTCGTGAGAAGAAGAAAAGGACCGGTGGCTGAGAGGAATGAGGGCTTAAAAAGTGAAGGGACTAAAATTGGTTAGGGTTCAGTTGCATTATTACTTTATTATCCTCCTAAATTTAGAATGAGTAAATATCTATTTTTGCATCTGAATCTGGCCAATGTTCAATTTGGTACTACAGCTTCTTCTTTTTTTAATAGTCTAAAGGTAATTAAAAATTATAAGTAGACACGATTAGCTTCCTGATACCTTTGATTGTATGTGGTGTATAGGTGCCCAAACTATGTATTTTTTCTAGTTAGGTGACCGAACTATTTTCCGGGCTAAATTGAGACCTAAAGTTTCATTTCGTGGTTCATTTAAAGTTAGCCGTTAATTTCTATCGTTAAAGGACACGTGTCATTTTCTGGAAATTTCAAAAATTATATTAAAAATAAATATAATTACTTAATTTTTAGAAATTTTATAAGTTCTATAGATTTCACAAAACAACCCCTAATTTCCCAAATCCCTAACTCCCCAAAATTTAAATCCCGATTTGAGCCGATTTCGCCGCCGATTGTCACGTCGCCACCCACCATATCGGTCGTCAGACCATCACGACCATTTTTCCCACCACCTCGTCGCTAGAAATGGACTAACACCGTGCGAATCGCCGAAATTGTTGAATGGTTCTTTCGAATGATTCACGGTGAACAGCGGCTAGAGAGGCAGCGAACAACATGTGGGTTGTTCGGAAAGGGGAGGACGCTTCATTTCGTTGCTGGCAATGCGGCCAACACCGACGGGAGTGGTCGGATTTGGGGGTTTAGGGATTTGAGGACTATTTTGGGAATATTTGAAAATTTTAAGATATATTTTTATTTTGTTTTACTAATTTTATTTATTTATAATATAATTTTTTGAATTTTCAAGAAATGAAACGTGTTCTTTAACGAAAAAGTTAACGGTGAACCTTAAACGGGTCAAGGAATGAAACTTTAGGTCTCAATTTGGCCCGAAAAATAGTTTGGACACCTAACTAGAAAAAAGGCATAGTTTGAGCACCTATTTGTCTATTAAGCCAAAAAAATAAAGTTCATGTACATGCATAGGGTTGAAAGGGATCAAACTATATGTAACTATCGATAAACACGAATTAAAAATAAACATCTTAAAAATTATCGTACAAACATCAAGTACCCACAAAAATAACCATAGAAACATACCATAATGCATGTCATAAAGATAAAAAAACATGTCACACAAAAATATAATTAAATACAAAAATATGAAACACCAATAATCGACAATTAGTATTAAAACTGATGTCACTATAAATTAAAAAAAAGTGTCTAGGTATCCAAACTTAATTACTTTATATTTGTAAAATTTCAACTTAAAATCCTACTTTATGATGCGAAATTTCTTTAATCACTCAAACCTAATAAAAGATTAGTGTACATTGTTTTTTAATATGATTAGTGTATAGTAGCATTAGACAATAATAGGCATTTTTTTCGGTTTGATTTTATCGTATATTTATAATAGGCACATTCTTTATTAATATTAAACTAAAATATAAAAAATTAAACATGTTCCAAAAAAAAAACATATTATTTAATTAATAAAATGAATTTGAATAAATTTGTTATGTACAACAAAAAATATTTTATTTCACCAGAGCCGGTGCAAGTGGTAAGCAGTTTAGTATCGCTTAAGCATGTCTCAAGTTCGAGGTCTTATGTATGTAAAAAATCATGCAAGAAAACTCATCTACCAAAATTAGGTGTACGACACAAATCGATTAAAATTAATTAAAAAAAAATCTTAAAAAAACCAGAAGAACAATCAAAAATATATTTTATTTATGAATAACGTTAAATCGTGGACAAAATCCCTTTTTTCCCTTAAGAAATAAATAAAAATGAACAATTATTTTTTTTAGGAAAAAGCAAGAGAAGTTTCTAGTGTAAATTTTGCCAAGCGTCAAATATAAAACGACCAAACTTGAGTGAAGTCCAAACTCCACATTACTTTAATTAAGGGGCTTTAGCCCATTCGATCGTAAGAAATATGTTGAATTCTGTCGTTAGTCCCTGTACTATCTATAAATTATAGGTTTAAATTATATACTTAAATTGGTTGTTTTTAGTTATTTTACTTTTCAAATTCTAAAATTTTAGTTTTAAATTAAAAATACAATAATAATATAATTAATTTAGGAGGACTTAAATTAAAAAATATGAGTTAAATCTACAACTTATGCATATTAAAACATTAATAATATAATTTAACTTAATAATTCTTTACCGTTTGATTCAAAATTGATTCAAAATTTCTTAATAATCTAACAATGACCAAGTCATAGTATAAGGACTAAATTTATAACTATTTCATAGTATAGGGACTAATAAAAGAATTTGACCTAAAACGGTTACTTGAAACGCTTGTCGTGGCTCCACGCGCTCCCTCCCCTTCAACTATTGGAGCTATAGTACTATAAATATAGAGCATATTTGAACACAGAGAAAACCAAATCACCAAAAACTCACGTTTTCCTTCTCTACCTCAAACATTTCCTTCGCCAATTTTCTTTCCAGCCAAACAGCCTCGTTTCCTCATAATTCATCACCAAGATTGACGACACAAGTATTCTCTCTTCCTCTCGCTCCAATTCAAATCTTAAACCTTGATCTCGAGTTTAAATTTTAGATTAATTTATTTCGAATTTGTTTTATATGATCAGAGAATCAATTTGATTTGACCTTGAGCTTTCGTTCTTTCTTTAGATCATGTCTTTTCGCTGATCGATTCTTTTGGTGAATTTGGATCAGTTTTGTTTCATTTTTAGCTCTCTATATTTCATGTTGTGCTTGAGCTTGATTTTACTAATTACATGTTTACTAGAAATGCATAGTTTCGGTATACATTGCTTTAAACAGTAGTAGATCTCGTAGATGGCGGATCTCTGGTTCAATTCGATTTTGAAAGGTTGCATGTTGAAGTTTTGTATAACTGCTTTATAATGAGTTATAAAGCAAGAATTGTTGTTATGCTGCTGCAGCGCCATTTTGTTGCTTGCTTTCTTTCCTATTGCAATTCATATTGATTTGTTGACAGTTTTCTTTTTTTGACTGCAGTTGAAACTAAGTATTTATGAATGTTGCATGCAGATGGCAGATCCAAAGAAGGGAACTTCTTCAGCTGCGGATTCAAAAACAAAGGAGAAAATATCAGTGCTAGGTATTCCTGTAGCATGCTAAAATTAAGGAAAAAATGCTTTAGAAAACATGTAAAAATTAACAAGAGGATGTAGCTTTATAGTGATGGGAAGCTATGATTAACTGTGGTGATTTCTTAATGAAGACATTATTTACACTACCCTTAAACCTCTTATGATTGATTGCTATGGAATATCCCAAGACTAGAAAAGTTAGTCAATCAATTCTAAAGTCTTAAGATCATGATTCAATAAGTCTTTCTAGTATCACCTTTCTCAATAGTTGTGTACTGAGATCCCATTGTCCACTTAAAACAGATGAGGATATTGGTAAAGATTTCCTTAGCTCCTGGAAAATGAAAGATGATGATATGGATTTTAACTTTGAGACAACCACAAAGGGCAAGAAAAATGCGTTCGACTTTGGCAAGCTGTAAGTGTTGCCAATTCTTGGAGCTTTTATTGTCATTGTAAAATGAGGGTCTCATTATATCGCATCAGAGCCTAGCACAGTTAGTCTATTCTGCATATCATATGTTGGAATTGTGTACTATTGAATTGTCTTTCTTCTATTCATTACTTAACTTTACCTATTTTGGCGCCTTCTCCGTGTGGATGTCATTATTGTGCTGTTTGCAGTAGAAAATATTTCTGCGAGTAGGATGAATTATTGAGGTATGAAGGTACTTTTTTTCTTTTCAGGGATATTGATTTTAATCTAGATGCTGATTTTGAGAAGTTATCATCATTCAAAGTGGAAATGCCTGATCTTGACTTCTCATCACCCGCAAAAAAGGATGCAAAAGCAAAGGAGACATCTAAAGGGGAAACTAACAGTGGGAGGCAGCAAGAGAAAAAAGATCGCTCACCCTTCTCTTTTTTTAATGAGTGAGTGTATAGTTCTTTTATGTTTCAACTTTCACATGTTTAAGCTTTTGCTTTAAAATTGTTTGCATGGTGTGCATACGTCAACTTCATATTCATTGTTTATTTCTTAGCCTGTACATCGAATCTGTTGCAGGTTGGATGATTTTGATTTTGATTCAACGTTGAATAAAGGAGAGAAGACTTATAAGAAAAATCAGGAAAGCAAAGAAGCTGCTTCTGAGAATGCTGATATTTCTAAAATTGACCAGGTACTTGAGGATGATGGCTTAACTGCAGGACTTCCAGAATCAAGGGTTGCAGCCAATTCAAAGGCTGAGACATCCAAGGGTCAGGCCAAGGCTTGCGATTCCATAGATAACCCTTGTCCCTCAAAAGCAGTTCCTGCACAGGGACCTGATCCTGAAAATTTGGTTACAGAACAAGGGTCAAGAATTTCTCCAGAGAAATTAGTGGATACCAATGCCAAAGAAACATATAAATCAAGTCCTTCACCAGAAAGGGAGGTTGCATCTGAACTCTATGATCAGCAGCCGTTACAAAGTTCACCCTTGGATTCTCACAGTGGGAACAATTTAATCCCAGAAACTATGTCCGTCATGGAGGCAGAAGTTTGTTCTCAGGGAAGAAGAATACAAACCAATTCAGCTTCAGAGAAAAATGTCAGCGACAAAGAGATAATTAATGAGGAGTCCATTCATGAAAATTTGCACCAGAAGAACTCATTTCCGCAATCAGAGAGTGATAGAGATGAAAGAAAAGGGGCAGATAGCAACGTCCCAGCAGAAATAGATGAAAATCTATTAGTGCAAGATGAAACAGTTGTGAAGGAAAGTTACAGTGCAAGCTTATCAACAGAAAATTTAGACAATATATCACCCAAGAAGGATATCAAGACCCCAGCTCCTAAACTTCCTTCTGTTTCACTGGACAGGTCAGATAATCTAATAACGTGCCATCCTTGTTTAACTATTGAAGTGTTCTAATATGTGATTTTCCAGATGAACTAAGTGAATGGAGGTATCGTTGATGATGATTTTAATCATATATTAGTAGTTACAGGATTGAAAAGAAGAATTATACATAACTGCATCTGCTACTGTAACTGCTTAAAACTACATTGATTGAGAAACGCTTGCTATTTATGCTAACATGTTCTACTATTAGCACTGATAGTTTATTAGAAACTTGTATGCAAGTTTAGTACTGCTGCTAACGTTGATTTATTAGATGCAGTGAACCAACAGCCGCTGAACTTTCTGCAAGAAAAGACAAAGAAGCTGGGGCTATTCGCTCAAGGTTTTTCAGAAGACCAGAGGAAAATAGATCTCAATCGCATCAGCCATCAGAAACTGGAAAAGAGGTTTCCTCAGTTAGCAGGAAAAAAATTGGTGACATGCATTTATGCCCCACAAATGAGAAAAGGTGCGACATGCTTTCTCTAACAACTTTAAATAATGTTGTTCCAAGATATATAGGCTTTTTAGACTCTTTGCATCTTCACCAGGGAGGAATCTGAAGCTAGTGAAGCACAGAGTGGAAGAAAACTGGTTGACTATTCAAAATTAAGTTCACAAGAATTGACAAAAGGGAGGCCTGTTTTGCTTCAAAGTGAAAAAAATACTGCAAGTTCTAGTGATATCAGGTGAGGCATTTACGGAAGTAGACTTATGCAAGTATGTGATAAATTTGGTTGTTCATTTGGAGACGTGGTTAGAAGTTTTTAACCTTAGAGCCAATAAATATAAAACAAATCACTTCTCAGATGATATTATCTTATCTATGCATTCCTAAACAGGGCTGGTTTTGCTGCTGGTGCTACACAAAATGACGGCAACAAATTATTTGGTAAATCAATTGTGCAAGATAGAGCAGCACGAAAAGGAGATTCTGTCCTTTTAAGAAGTGAAAAGAATGCTAGGTGGGTTTACCATATATAAACTTGTATTTCTATACTTCTTTAATCTAAACATTAGTTTCTCGTGCATGGTTTTGAATAAGCAAAGTAAGCATTGTTATAGCTGGCTTTTTAACTGGTTCTTGGTCTATTTTTTTTATCATTGTCTAAGTGAAAACGTTAAGATGTTCTCATAAGGAATCTACACGTGGATTCTTCCTTCCTTGCCAGTAGTTTATGTTTATTCATAAATTATCTTGGATATCCGTCTATCAAAAAATAAAATGAACATTGATTTGGTTATTGGATTTTTCTTCTCTTTAGGAAGATTTTTTTCTTGGCTGGTATGTTGCACACATTATCTTGGATATCCGTCTATCAAGAAGTAAAATGAACATTGATTTGGTTATTGGATTTTTCCTCTCTTTAGGAAGATTTTTTTCTTGGCTGTATGTTGCACACATTTCTTATGAGTTCTATATTTTTCTGCTGATTCTTCCTTTATCTTGTGATTCTTTTATTTGCATAATATATATATATATATATATATTGTTCTCCATCTTCCATTAAAATTTTAGAACTTAATACACATGTTATATTGTAGTTAGAATCTTCTATTGCTTGATCTATTTGTATTTTCTCTGGAACCTTTAAGAAATTGTTGACTAAGCTGTGCAAGCTTGGGTGGATTCCTTGCAGTTTGAACGCTAATCCTCCTAACCATGCTGAGATGACAACTGAGTCGAGTGTCCACACATCTGTGAATCCCAAACTTCAGGTTCCGAAAATAGACTCCGTTCAGAACTCAAAGTTCCAATCTGAAGCACATAAAATTGCCAAGAAAGCACCTGCTCTCTCTAGCTTTAAAATCACAAGGTATGATGCTGATGTAGCAAGCTCATTGTTGAAGTCCTGTACACGAGGGATTCTCTGTTAACTTTTTGCAATAATGGTTGACCTCTTCTCAATGTAGGAATGTAGGACCAAAGATAGATCATCTAAGTTCTCAGAAGGAAACCAATTCATTGAGAAACTTAGAGCAAAAGAAGGATACTCCGGGAAATACATCGAAGATTGCCCTTCCTGTTGGAATTTCCGAGAAACAAATACCAAAGCTCACATCCTTGAAGCGGAAAACATTTCAGGTTCTCTTTTGTTGCGGAATGCGGTCGTCGAATAGAGCAAAAACGCAACTGATAATTTGAGAAAATAATAATGAAGATAAAAGAGACACAGATTTTACGTGGAAAACCCCTAAATAATATAGGGTAAAAACCACGGACAAAGGTAGAAGAATTTCACTATGAGAAAATAGGAATTACAACTTCTCTCAATCTAACAAGGAGAAAACAATGACAATTCTCTCTTGATAAAAAGGAGAAAACAACTCTATGAAAACTCTCTAATTTCTCTAGTATTGAGAGGAGGTTAGAATGATTTGGGATGTGTAAGAATGGCAAATGCTAGGCCTATTTATAGTTGAACTTTAAGGACTAAACTTGTAAATAGCCTAAACTTTAGGGACCAAAAATTAATTATCCCACTCCACTTTTTTTCAACCACTTTCCACCCAATTTCCACCCATTATTTTTGGTCACTTTCGGTGGCACCGAAAGTGGAAAGTGCTTTCAACAATCTCCCACTTGAAGATTTGATTGGAACAATCATATCTTCACACCATTCTTTCTACCTCGTACTTTCCATGTTGCTTACGTCTCTAACAAGCCACAAGAGGATCGACACCAAGTAAACTTATCAGTGTTGATTACTTTTGTCATGAAATCTGCTATGTTGTCATCGGTATGGATCTTCTGCATATCTATCGTCCCTTCTTCCACTTTCTCACGAATGAAGTGGTATTGGACCCGAATGTGTTTTGTTCTTGAGTGAAAAGCAGGATTCCTTGCAAGGTGCAAGGCGCTCTGACTGTCACAAAACAAAGAGACATTCTCTTGTTTGTGCCCGAGCTCCTCCAATAGCATTTTCAACCATATTGCTTCTTTACTGGCTTGTGTAGCTGCTACATATTCTGCCTCCGTTGTTGACGTAGCCACAACCGATTGCAGTTTTGAAACCCAGCTTACAGCTCCACCAGCAACTGTAAACACATACCCTGTTGTAGATTTGCTTTTATCCAAATCTCCTGCATAGTCAGAATCGACATATCCGCTAATAAGAAAGTCTGATCCCCCGTAACATAATGCAACATTTAAGGTCCCTTTGATGTATCTCAGGATCCTTTTCACAGCATTCCAATGCTCTCTGCCTGGATTCGCCATGTACCGACTAACCACTCCCACTGCTTGTGCAATGTCTGGTCTTGTACAAATCATAGCGAACATTAAACTTCCCACTGCTGATGCATACGGTACTCGAGACATCTCCATCCTCTCTTCTTCACTGCTAGGACTCATACTGGAGGATAATTTAAAGTTAATAGGAAGAGGGGTATAAATTGGCTTACAATCTTGCATGCTGAATCGTGACAAGATCTTTTTCAAGTAATTCTTTTGTGAAAGCCAAATCTTCCTACTACTTCTGTCTCGGTGAATTTGCATCCCTAGAATCTTGTTTGCTGGTCCCAAGTCCTTCATTTCAAATTCCCTAGCCAGTCGTGCCTTTAATTCTTCAATATGATCTTTGTTGGGGCCTGCAACCAACATGTCATCTACATACAACAGCAATATAACAAAGTCGTTTTCACCAAACCTCTTGAAGTAAGCACAAGGGTCTGCATTAAGTCTGTTGTATCCAAGGCTCATGATGAAGGAGTCAAATCTCTTGTACCAACACCTCGGCGCCTGCTTTAAACCGTACAGAGATTTGTTCAACCTGCAAACCAAGTTCTTCTTTTCTTTTTCTTCAAAACCTTCAGGCTGGAGCATGTAAATCTCTTCTTCAAGATCTCCATGAAGAAAAGCTGTTTTAACATCTAGCTGCTCTAGATGTAAATTCAATGTAGCACACATTGCCAGGACAACTCGAACCGTTGTTAGTCGAACCACAGGAGAAAAGATTTCATTGAAATCAATACCTTCTTTCTGAGCATATCCTTTGACCACCAGTCTTGCACGATACCTCTCCACTTGATCGTCACCATTTCTCTTGATTTTGAAGACCCATTTGTTACCAATTGGCTTCCTTCCTTGTGGTAGTGGCACAAGTTCCCATGTATTATTTTTATGAAGGGCTTCGATTTCTTCTTGCATTGCCGCCATCCACTGCGAAGCATCTGAGTTGTTCATTGCCTCCTCGAATGATGATGGCTCACCGTCCTCCGTTAAAAGGCAGTATGCAACATTACCTTCTATAACATAATCTGAGTGCCAATTGGGGCGTCTTCTCACACGATCTGATTGACGAGTTGTTGGAGCTTCAGAATTCTCTGGTTCTGATTCCTCGAGCTCTGGTTCTGCTTCAGAACAATCTCTCTGTTCAGACTCATTTTCAACATGTATCTGTGTAGTCTCTGGCTTTTCTTTATCAGTGCTATCATCTTCTTCTTTTCTTTGTAGCTTATCTTCTACAAAGATAACATCCCTGCTGATAATCACTTTGCGGGCAGTGGGATCCCACAAGCGATACCCCTTTACTCCATCAGCATACCCCAAGAATTTACATTTTCTGGATTTTGGATCCAACTTTGAAATTTCTTGGGCATTGTACATCACGTACACAATACTTCCAAATATATGGAGGTTTGAATAATCAACTGGTTTACCAGTCCACATTTCCATCGGTGTCTTCAACTCAATTGCAGTTGATGGAGCCCGATTCACCAAATAACAGGCGGTATTGACTGCTTCTGCCCAGAAAGCTTTTTCTAGCCCTGCAGCTCTCAACATTGCTCGTGTTCTTTCTAACAGAGTTCTGTTCATCCGCTCTGCCACTCCATTTTGTTGAGGAGTGTATACTGTTGTGAACTGTCTTTTGATGCCTTCTTTTCTGCAGAAGTCATCAAATTCATCACTTGTATATTCACCTCCATTATCTGATCTGAAACACTTGATCTTATTTCCAGAATCAAGTTCCACCCGCGCTTTGAAAACTTTGAAGGTTGAAAACACATCTGCCTTCCTCTTGATAGGATACACCCAACATCTCCTAGAGTAGTCATCAATGAAGGAGACAAAATACTTTGCTCCGCCTAGGGATGTAACCGGTGCTTGCCATACATCAGAGTGAACCAATTCTAGAACAGCCTTGCCTCTAGAATTTGATGTGTTGAATTTTAATCGATGCTGCTTACTTGTAATACAATGTTCACACAAAGGAAGTGATACCTTTGTTAAACCCGGAAGTAGCTTTTGCTCCACAAGGACTTTCATTCCCTGTTCTGACATGTGTCCAAGTTTCCGATGCCATAACATGGTAGAATCTGAACTACATGAGGCAACAGAGGCTTCAGCTTCTAGCAGAGTCTCTCCCTTCAGCATGTACAAATTTGCAGCTATCTTTTCACCTTTCATCACCACAAGCGCTCCATGGAACACCTTCATGATTCCTTTCTGTGTTTCAATCTTGCTTGCATTATTATCCAACAATCCGTAGGATAATAAGTTTTTCTTCAAGCCTTTCACGTGTCGCACATCTTGAACAACTTTGATTGTCCCGTCATACATCTTCAGTTTGATGGTTCCAACGCCAACAATCTCCAAGGCATGATCATTGCAGCTGTACACAGATCCTCCTGAGATAGGTTCATAATTATAGAACCATTCTCTTCTTGAGGTCATGTGATATGTGGCTCCCGAGTCAATAAGCCATATGTCTGCAAATCTTTTTCTGCCTTCCATGGCTGTTGCTGCTTCACAACAGAGAGCATCTCCATCATCTGAAGTGTTTGCCATATTTCCTTGAGGATTGGAGTTTTTAGGTAAACTCCAACAATCCTTCTTCATGTGACCCTTCTTTCCACAGTTGTAGCACTTTAAATTCTTCTTACTCCTTGACTTTGATCTACCATGATTGTGACTGCTACTTTGGCCACGTTCTGTTGATCTTCCTCTCATCACCGTTAAGGCCTCTGCTTGTTGCAGATTTCCTTGTCTGTCTTCCTTGTTCTTGCGCCGATTTTCTTCTTCTAGAACAGCAGCTGCAACGTCATCGAAGACTAGATCACTTGTAAGGTTGTTGTTTGTCAAGTTGATGATGAGTTGATCATACGAATCAGGTAGACTTTGAAGCAGAAGTTCAGCACGTTCTTGTGACTCTATTTTATAGCTTAGGGATGTAAGCTGAGAAAATAGAGTATTCAACGTGTTTAAGTGCTCTGTCACTGAAGTAGATTCTGACATCCGAAGAGTGTACAATTTCCTCTTAAGGAAAATTTTATTGTGCAACGATTTGACCTCGTATAATTTTGCGAGGTGATCCCAAATCTCCTTGGCTGTCTTCTTCTCCTCGATGCTTGATAGTACTTCATCTGCTAATGCTAAATGAAGGTCTGCAATAGCATTCTCGTCCATCTCATTCCATTTCTTGTTATCCGTAAAATCTGCCGGCCTTTCGCTGATAGCCGCTAGACATCCGTTTTTTCTTAGGATGGCCTTTATCTTCAATTTCCACAGTGAGAAATTTCTCCCATTGAACTTTTCAATATCAAATCTCGTTGCCATAGATTCTATTTCAGATAGCTCCCACTATTTCACCTTTTTGACGTGAATAGTGCCCACCACCTTCAATGAATGAGTAATATCTAACTTACTTTCTTATGATGGAGGATCCACTTTTCAGTGGCAACCAACAGAGAATACGGTAAGTAGATATACACACCCAAATCTGGCTCTGATACCAATTGTTGCGGAATGCGGTCGTCGAATAGAGCAAAAACGCAACTGATAATTTGAGAAAATAATAATGAAGATAAAAGAGACACAGATTTTACGTGGAAAACCCCTAAATAATATAGGGTAAAAACCACGGACAAAGGTAGAAGAATTTCACTATGAGAAAATAGGAATTACAACTTCTCTCAATCTAACAAGGAGAAAACAATGACAATTCTCTCTTGATAAAAAGGAGAAAACAACTCTATGAAAACTCTCTAATTTCTCTAGTATTGAGAGGAGGTTAGAATGATTTGGGATGTGTAAGAATGGCAAATGCTAGGCCTATTTATAGTTGAACTTTAAGGACTAAACTTGTAAATAGCCTAAACTTTAGGGACCAAAAATTAATTATCCCACTCCACTTTTTTTCAACCACTTTCCACCCAATTTCCACCCATTATTTTTGGTCACTTTCGGTGGCACCGAAAGTGGAAAGTGCTTTCAACATCTTTTTCTTTTTCTAATGAGTTACTACTTTCAGTGCAAACTTGTATTATTCACTAGAAATTGCACAATTATCTTTAAATATAATGTCATTGAAATGGTATTCTGTTTGTGTAGTTTAATATGGTGTATCACTAATATTTTCTCAAAGCTGTTCCATAGGAATCAGCTGGAGACATGGTGTTGTTGAAGCCCCTCAAAAGGATTTCGCAATCACCAACTGAAAGCAGGTCTTGTTGCTTTTGAACTCTACACACATCTTAACCAATTTACAGCTTCCTTTGCTAGAATAACATGTTTCCAAAAAAAAATCTGCAGGAATCTTACAGAATCTTGTGAAAGAGTTGTCGATAAAGAGGTATCGATTCGACCAATCTCATACATTTCTGCATGAACAGAGGCGGAAAATCGTTGTGCAAGCCAATTTTAGATTCAAATGTTTGGTAAACTCTTGACTTTGATCACATTAAATGGTTATGCTAGGTTCAAAATCATAAGAATCACATGGAGGTTTCAAAAGAGAATGTTCTCTGTGATCATCTGGCATCCGGATCTGAAGTTCCTCGGGAGGTGAATATGACAGAACAGGAATTTTGTTCGGACATTGAACATGATGGAAATGTGGAAAAGGCCGAAGCTTATGGAAAGGAGCTTGATGATGTAAGTAAAACACACAAAATAAAGTGTGATGCTTTGAAGTTTATATTATGTTACTGATTAATTTCACTTCAAAAGGAAAATTCCAAAAAAGAAAAAATTAAATTAATATTAGTCCAATTAATGGCTGTTTTTCTTTGTAGATATGCAACATGCTGAAAAAGAAACAGGAGGAAGCCAAAGAACTAATGGTTCGAGCTATTGTGAACAACAACAATCTACTGATGCTTAACCATCCCATCCATAAAGAGAAGATATCCTTTTTCCATTTTATATTATTTGCATTCATAAGATTTTCTCTGTTTACATTGTCATTATAATTAGTGTTGCACATTCCTTCACGATTAAAACATTAATATGGTTCAGAAATTCGCTGCGCTACTGATTTCCAAGGAAATGCCGACTTGATCGCAGGCACGAACTGTACTTATATGCCCATATGATGTATCTCTCTCATTTCAACACATACATAAAGACACACGGTAACTCGAACTTCTTCCTTGTTTTAGTTGATAAATTCTTGCACCATGCAAATCTCAGAAACAGGATGCATGTTTTTCTGATCTTGAAAGTTGTTTGCAGTTAAGAACATGGTTAGAAACTCTGGATTTATCTCATTGCTTAGTTCTACTTGGTTTCTCTGACTCATTGAAGTTGTGTGCTTAAACTTAATCTTTACAGTGCAATTAGTTTTTGGTACTGAACAAAGATCACTTTAGAACCTTAATCTATTATTGGTAGGGCCCAAATTAGAGGAACAGTAGAAATGGTAGGGCCCAGTCCACTCCAGTTGTAAAAGTAACATTTTTATTTCTTCCCTCCTCGTGAGGTCGTGCCCAAATTTGTAGAGCATACAATTAAAAAAATGCGCGCCAACCATCCGATTAATTTGACCTTATTCAAAATTTCAAGCCTTTGTCGAAAAAGGAAACATGAAGTATGATTCCGCCTCCAACTTTCCCTCCATTTAAAAAATATTCCCAAAACTCTAAAACCATTTTTTCCTAATTCAACCCACCAAAATTCCCTCCATGAAACCAAAACTTAGAAAACATGTAAAAATCCCAAAACAGCTTTGAAGTTTTGTAATTGAAAATCTTTCACTTCCACCCCTCCAAAAACCACCATTACTTATGTCTCTCCTGTCCTCCACCATCTCCCAAATCAACTCCCATCCTCCAGCTCCTCCTCCTCTCTCACAGTCAAAAATTAAATGGCTGTTCTTTCCCTTAGTGAAAATGACAACAAGGAGAACATCCCTCCTTTCTCCTCCAACAAGCCTACATTTGTTCTCACAAAACCTTCATCCTCCAAGAACCCAAAAAGGAGATTAAGGAAACCCCTTCAAGACATTACCAATCTCATTTTTCCCCAAATTTGTTCAACTCCTGTTCGATCCGATACGACAATTTCGGTTTCTTCCCAAACTTTGGTTTCTCAGCCCAATAGCCGAAAGAGGAGAGCTGAAAATGAGCTAGGACCAAGTTGCAAGAAGTCTAGTTTGGTGTACAAAAGTGGGAACTTCCGATAGCTCAAACATTAGATCCATATTTTCAATAGGGTGGTTCAATTGTCACTACTCAATCTGCTTGATTGAGGGTTCATTTTTGTTTTCTTTCTTGTATGAGTGTTGGCTCTAAATTATACGTTATACATAGATATGCATCGAAATCTAAATCTAAATCTGACCTTTTGTATCAAATTACCAAGCAAAAATGTGATTGAAAATTTTCCAATTTCATGTTTTCGAATCTGCTGAATGATTGATCTGATAAAGTAATTAAGCCTATTGAGATTTTAGTATATGCGTGCTTCGGGCTTTGTAAGATTTATTAAACTCCATCCATTTGATATATCTTAGACTTGTCAATTGGATGGGATAAGTAGATTTTGGTCGAATGTTTTAAGTTTGTATAGTTGGTTAATAAATGGAAATTGTCTGTAATTTTACCATGTCTCCTTCTATGCCTCACTTTAAAATAGTAAATTTAGGGTTTAGAATTTAGAATTTAGAGTTTAAGGTTAGAGGTTGTGGTTAGGATTTAAGGAATTAAGGGTGGGTGTGTTTTTTAGGGTGTAGAGTTTAGGATGTGGAAATTAGAGTTATGATTTAGAATTTAATTTTTAAGTAATTTTTAGTGTGAGGTATAAAAGGGGCAGAAGATTTTTACCCGGTTAAAGATGATAATTTTGATTGTGGATTTAGGTATTTGTAGATATTTAATTTATTTTGTGGATTTGGATAATGTGGATTCGGATGTTAAAATTATTATTTGTTTTAGATTCTGTGTGAATATAAATATATACACTTGTATATCTATTATTCGAATCCATATTATTTATGTGGATTCATATATCTAAACTTGACTCTGATTAATATATTTGCTTACAAGGATTCATACTTTAGTCATTTAATTTTTAGTGGATTCGGATTCAGATTTGTGTAAATTTAAATATTAGACATATGATTTAAAATTTAATTTTTTTGTGAATTCAGATATTCAAGGATAATAATATTTAATTTGAATTTAGATGCTAACACTTACAGATAAAAAATGGATTACGGATTTAAATTCGGATGAGTGTATCACGTGCGACGAACACCGATGAACACCACTAATGATGAACACCGATGAACACCATTAAATTAATTAATAAAGATTTAAAATTTTAAGTACCCATAATACAATTAAGAATTATTTTTAAAAATTCAATTAAATTATTTTATATATATATTAAAATTTTATTTTTTAATAAGGGTAAACTATATATTTAGTACTTCACATATTTTTGTATTTCTATTGAACCTTCATTATTTAAATATTATTTTAATTTGACCATATTCTTTATAAAAAAAATAATTTAACCCTTAACTATCCACCTAAAACCCTAAACTATTAAACCTTAAACCCTTAAACATATACCCTAAACTAGTTGCAGTTCATATTTCTTGTTTAATTGTTAGAAATCTAGAAACTTTCCCCAACTAAAACTCCAAACTTTATCCTGGTGGTGGGTTGTTTTGTTGCCATTGGTTTATAAATTGCATGTTTTGTTTGAGAAGGACCGTTGCCAAATTCATCGTACCTACTAACAAGATTACTTCTAGACTAGTTGCAGTTCATATTTCTTGTTTAATTGTCAGGTCTCATTGCATCTTCTGTTTTAAAATGGCTCCGTCGGCGGCAGCGACGGCTTTTCTTTACTTCACCTTCTGGACACTGCTGATTTCGTCGGCGGTTTCCCTCACTTGCTCCGGCCAAAAGTTCACCAAAAACCAAGTTTTTTCCACCTGCCTCGACCTCCCTTCTCTACCCTCTTACCTTCACTTCTCCTACGACTCTTCCAACACCACTCTTTCCGTCGCCTTCATCGCCTCCCCTTCCAAACCCGGCGGCTGGGTTGCATGGGCCATAAACCCCAAAGCCACTAGCATGGTCGGTTCCCAAGCTCTCGTCGCTTACAAAAATTCCACCACTGGTCTCGCCGTCGTCCGAACCTTCGACGTAAGCTCTTATTCTTCGATCGTACCAAATAACTTGTCATTCGAGGTTTGGGATAGGACGGCGGAGAGCAGAAGCGACGGGAGTTTGGCGATTTTCGCTAAATTCAAAATCCCCGCGGATTTAGCATCGGGCGGGGAGAAAAAATAATAGTTTAAGGGATCCATTCGAAGTTTAAGGGTTTAAGGTTTAATATCTTAGGGTTTTAGGTTGATGGTTAAGGGTTAAATTATTTTTTATAAAAAATAAGGTCAAATTAAAATAATATTTAAATAATGAGAGTTCAATAGAAATACGAAAATAGGTAAAGTACTAAATATATAGTTTATCCTTATTAAAAAATAAAATTTTAATATATATATAAAATAATTTAATTGAATTTTTAAAAATAATTCTTAATTGTATTATGGGTCCTTAAAATTTTAAATCTTTATTAATTAATTTAATGGTGTTCATCGGTGTTCATCATCAGTGGTGTTCATCGGTGTTCGTCGCACGTTGTAGAATTTTCCTTTAAATTCATATAATAAAAAATACTTAGATTAGATATTGAAACCTGATGTCATCCCTAACGTTGGATTTATACAATTCGAACATGAAATTTGAGTTTCTTTAATTCAGTTTTTATTGGTTTAAATAATTTTAAATTCTAATTATTTTAGATTCAGATTATTTTATAATCGGATTAACTTGAGTTTAAATATATTTGCATTTATTGATGAAAGAGTCTATTTACATTTGATTGTTGGTTTTTTTTATTAAACCAGGTTATACCAAGTTTAAATTCGAAATCGGTGGTAGAGCTTTTATATTCGAATCAAAATAATGAAGTCTAAAATCAATATACATTTCTTACCAAAGCCTATATTTTGGTCCATACGAATGACAGAAAATAAAGGGAAAAAGGGCCGAAGAAGCAAATGATTGAGAAGATATATGCTCGCAGTAGGTATGTTAAAAAATACATGGCCTGAATTATTTGATCCGTCGACTCGTCTACCCGATTAAAAATTATTAGGTATTTATTTGAAAATATCCAAAATTTTCAGGCCGGGTCAAGGCCGAATTTTTTTATAACCGAGTACTTGACCGAACTGATAATTTTAAAACTTATATATTTTAAATTTTAAATTCTATTTGTATTTTATGTTTATTACTATTTTCCCTAAAATTAATTTTAAATCTCTAATTTCTTTTTATACTTATATTATATACTTTTAAGTTTTAAAATTTTCAAAAATAATTATATTAATTTGTCAATATGAGATTCGAAAGAAAAATCATTTTCGAGATTAATAATTTTAATACCTTCTTTCGTTGATAAACTTTAATATATATATATATATATATCAAAATATTTCTCTCTTAAAACTAACCCCAATTCAATAATTTTTGTGTTTGAAATATCATGAAATTTTATGTGTTTCCTATATTTTTTTAATAAATAGATTAAAAAATACATTAAAAATGATTTGGGTACCCGATTTGTATGGGCCGGGTAACGGGTTGAGATTTCACTACCCAAAAATTCCAGGTACTCGAATTTGAACACCCCTAGCTCGCAGATTAGTGATTTAGCGGAATAAAAATCTTCGATCTCTTTAGGTGTCTTTTTAAGTCCTAACACTAAAAAATTTAATCATAAATCTTAATCTTAAATTCTAAATCATAAACTTTGAACCCTAAAATATACACCCTACAACCTATACCCTAAACTTTAATTATAAACCTTAATTCTAAGCCTTAATCTTAAATTCTAAACCTAACCTTTTTGTGTTGAGGGCATAAATAGAAGCACCGAAAAGGGATATAAAAGTTCTATTTGATTTAGCATCTTCTTTTGATTATCGCAACTTTTTTTGAATGATCTAAATGTAATTACAAAGTAGTATTATAAATAATGTGATTTAAATTCGTATTTTTTAAGATTAACATCATCCGCTTTTTCACTGGTACACATGTTGGGTTGTATGATTATGACAACTTAGACTTTCATATCATTCAGAATAAAAGAGTGACTTTAGAACAAATATTTTTGTTTGATAAAATCCCAAGACAAAACCTATTTGACGTGTTCTCCAAACGAACTTGGTCCGACTCTTAGTTTCACTATGATTTGATTTTCAACCTATGGGTTGATGAATCTATTCTACACTTTGATAATGGATTTGACACGTGGCCCAATGCGGTAATAAAAACATTAGATGACATAAAATTTAATCCTTACAGAGATAAAAAAAAAAAACGATTAAGAGATTCGGTCGTTGTCTTTGTTTTCTACACATTAACTTCAATTTAGTCTTTAGGAGAACTCGAGAAGCCGTGACTCTTCCATGCTCAAAAGTTGAGGAATGCCAGTCAGCTGCTCAGCTCTCTTTAATGCTTAAAAACTAGCATTTTTATCGAATATATTCGTGTCTGATACATATCATATTGTTTACAAACCTCGTATTCGAATAATATAGCATATACTCTCTCTGTCCCACTAAAACTGTCACATGTTGACTTTTTTTAGGTCAAACTTTTTCAACTTTGACCTCTTATAATTTAAAATTTATTATTGATAAAAATATGAAAAAATATATTTTAAAAACCTTGAATCAACTAGTTTTAAAATATATTTTTTTATAATTTTTAATCAATTAAAATATTTAAATAAATTATAGTCAAAGTTGAAAAAAATTGACCAAAAAAATGTCAACATGTGACAGTTTTAGTGGGACGGAGGGAGTAATAATCAAAGCCATCCAATGCTGAAAATTTTATACATCAAATTGGGATATGAATCAGGTGTCAACTACACCTTTAAGTTTTATGATGATTTTGCCATGTTTTTTGAGCCTATATATGCACTGAATATTCACAGTTTGGACTCATAATAAGTCTCTCCGGTATCTAAAACAATTGGAAGAAGATGAATAGGTGGCGATTTCTTGCATGTTTGATACTGATATTATACTCGGTTTCAATGTTCGAATGTCGACTTCTTAATCCAAACATTGGCGTGTTGAATCCATCAAGGTCTTTTCGAATGCTGTCCCTTGCTACTACTTCAGGGAAGGTGTATCGGTTTGACGTAGAGATCAGAGACGAGTCGGGAAACGAAAACCTGTACGAGTCAAAACGCCAAAGCCCCGGTGGTCCGGACCCGAAACATCACTAATTTCGACATAAGTTCCACAATCAGCCACAAAAAATGTTCAATTCTGCCTCAAATCAACAACTGAGAAAAGGGTTTGGCAGTAAGTTCTGAGAAATTAACAAAAGCATGTGTCAATGAAATAATGTCATTGTTCATGAGGAATATTCACAGTCAGGTTTATATAGTTTTTAGTACATCTGTCTAGAAGCTTATAGTTTTTAGTACATCTGTCTAGAAGCTGCTATCTGGTATTAGAACATGTGTACATTGTGTCACGGTCTGTCACTCGATGTCGTTGTGACAGTCAATGAAGTGATAGTACCTTGTTGGTCGACATAAAAATCCATATAAGATCGAGCAGAGTACGCATTGGAAATACTAAAAACCGAAAGGCGAAAAGCCTGTAGATATTCATATACCTAAGATAAGCTTTTCGCCAGTCAGGATACTGCTGCATCCTGGTCCAAAGATCCACCACAGGGACTCCACATTCACCTGCAGTTTCAACACATGCCTGAGCAAAGCAGCCAGCAGCTTCATTTGTCCTCTCGGGCAAATCCTATGGATTCTCGACATAAGGATGTCTGCATCAATGCAAGAAATCCATTTCCTTTTAAAGTTAACGTGGAATGTACAATGCAAGCTAAGTGGACCGATATAAATGTTACGAAGTAATCAATCCAAGACGATAATAAAAATAAAATAAAATAAAGAAATAACTTTAATCAAATAAGAAAAGAAGAATTATAAAACCAAATTAAAGTTGAGGCCTGCGAAGAGCAGTTTCCTTAAAACAAATTTCGACCACTCCGCGGTGCTTGAGTTTGGTTGGTCGTTCGTCTCCCAGGATACAATAACAAGAAGATCTTCGACAGAAGCAGGAACTGAAGAGATCTCGAACTAGAGCCTTGTCTTAGCCTATCACCGGTTAAAAGAAAAACGAGAGAGAAAACGATTTTTGGAGTGATTTGAAACTGAAGAGAAGCATTCTTTATATAGGGGAGTGGAGGAGGAAAAATATGAAAGGTAAATATTCCGAATTAAGGTCATTGACTTTGTATCCGAGCAAAATCGGAAATAATCAATTAATGCCTTATTTAAACGGATATATTTCTTATGAATTGATTTTAATACCTTTTAATATCTGATTTAATGAAAGTCACAAAATTTTCTATTAAATTCGGAATATTCAAAAAGATATGTTGTATATAAGGAAAAAATTTAATTCGAAGTGGGTAAAATATCCGCAGGTTCTAAGTGGAACCCGACCGGTCCGGACATTCGCGTCGCCCACGACGTGCGAGCACGCCCCAACCCGAATGGGTTCGACGAGCTTCGATTTGCACCCCCTGCGCCTACGCGCGAGGCATAGTGTTCATTCAAGTCATTCAATGACTCCCAAGTGGGTTGGTGTATTTAAACCATTCCCAAGTTTGTTATCCCACCCATGTGGGATAAGGGGTTCATATTTTCCTTAACACAATTCATAACAACCTCACTTTGAGCATCAATTTCTCATTCATTTCTCAACCGTTTTGAGCATATGAAATATCGTTGTAAAGGTCTCGTGGAGTAGAATATAAATTAATAAATTTATCATTCGAACATCCACCTTTACCACTAGAAAATATGGCTCAAAGTTTCCAATTTCTCACATTTTTCCAACAATCCCCCACATGAATGAAATTGATGTTTTTATCAAAATATTTTGACTCGATGTGGTGATAGGATCTACGATTGATAGTTGCATAGGATAGATAGGTTTCCTCCTTTGAACATTCCCTTGTGAGAGTATATTTACTTTACTAGCTAATCAGTAGACGTGATGTCCTTGAACTGTTCAGCTGTTTGTGTAAACGATGATATACTTCACACAACTACCTTTCTGACAAGATTATTAGTTCTCATGGTTATGTCCATGTGGCCGTGGACATCGCCTGGTTCTGCAAGAGTTTAAAAGAACTATGCCCAATAGTCTCCTTGAAGTGGCCCCACTTCACTCTTACATAGGTGACTTATGTTACTCGGCTCATCGAAGCATACAATGGTCATTAAAAGCTTTGCTTAACCTATAACGCTTTTTATCAATGTTTGCATCATAGGAATGGACTTGGGAAAAAATCCCCCACAGTGATCGCACATGTCTATGTAATTAGGTTGTCCCTTTGAACCTAGATCTTGGGATCTCCAGTCAGCTAGGTAGGGTTTTCCTTCACATAGTGCCTTTAATTCTCATGTGCTTTAGTCTCATTCCTTTAGATGTTTTCTCAACTTGATCTCGATTCAATCCTTTGGTTAGTGGATCAACAATGTTATCCTTTGATCTTACAAAGTCAATAGAGATAACTCCATTTGAGATCAGTTGTCTGACGGTGTTATGTCGACGGCGCATATGCCTTGACTTACCGTTATACATGAAACTCTGTGCCCTAGCAATTGTTGCTTGATTGTCACAGTGTATACATACTGTGGGCACAGGTTTCGACCATTCAGGGATATCCTCAAGGAATTGACGAAGCCATTCTACTTCTTCTCCAAATTTGTCTAGAGCAACAAACTCAGATTTCATTGTGGATCTAGTTATAATAGTTTGTCTTGAGGATTTCCATGACACGGCTCCTCCCCTAAAGTGAATACATATCCACTTGTGCCTTTGGTATCTTGAATATCAGATATCCAACTGGCATCAGATTATCCTTCTAAGACAGCGGGGTCTCTGGAATAATGCAGTCCGTAGTCCCGAGTATATCTTAGATATCTCAGTATTCTCACAATTGCTTTCCAGTGATCTTTCCCTGGATTGCTTGTGAATCTGCTTAAACTACTCACAGTAAAAGCGATATCTGGTCTAGTGCAGCTCATGAGATACATTAAGCTGCCTATGACTCTTGCATATTCCACTTGGTGAATACTTTCCCCACGATTCTTTGATAGATGTGAACAAGGATCTAACGGAGTTAAGGCTATGCCAGAATCCTCCTTATTAAATTTCTCAAGAATATTTGTGCAAGATTGTGACATGTCAACAAGAAGAAGCATGCAAAAATAGCTATCATACCGTAAAAGTATTAAGTTGAGGTGATAATCCAGGTAATTCATTTGAATTGACATAGAAAGCTTCCATATTGAACATATCAGTTCTATGCAAAGTAAGAATCTTAACACTTGGAAATGGGTTCCCTTTAGGGAAAAGCACACCATTCGAAAGAGTGCAAACTGGACCTTTGTCAGATGAGAGTCCAATAGATAAAGGCAAAGAATCTTGAACCTGCAAGTGAAAACATATGAAAAATGTTATAGCTTTGAACAGAACATAATCCAATTAAGCACCAGTGTGCATATAGATGCAAGCATCTGAATGTAACTCTTTTTTTTTCAATGGTACACAAAACATTGTACAAGGAAAACCCTCTGTGATACCTGAACGTACTATTCCTTTTCTTTCTAATAATGAGGCTAAGCGATTAGAGATTGGCCTCCTATAGATATTCAATTCATAAAGTAATTCGTCTTTCAAGAAAAATAATAGTAACGTAACTCCTAGAAAGTTTCAACCTCCTAAACAGGCTTGAAGAGAAGGGAAAAAGTAGCAATAGTAATCACTCCTAGAGCAGTTACAGCCCAGAAGAAATTCAATCCATGAGTTCAGCACAACGCACTATAGTGCTAAGCAAACAGAAAATGAGGTCCACATAAAAATAATATATGGTATTCATCTACATAACACATTTCATTTTCACACTCAACAAGAATTTCACCCAAAAAGGTGTAAAAGGTAGAAATTTAAGCATGAAGGGCTAGTGTATCCGTCACTCAGATGAGTGTGAGTGAAAATGAGAGAGGGTGTCTTTAAAAGAATGCTGTGACAGAACTCAGACAAGGAAACTCCTTTTTTTTTGTCTCCAGATCAAGAGACTCTCAGTTTATTTATAATAGGAAAGAAAAGGATTTGACCAGAAGTAAAAGTCAATGTAAAAGAATCTTAAAAGCAATAATATGTTAAAACACAAACCTCATACTCTCTGACACGGAATATTGGACTGAGCATTGCACATTGAAGAGCACAACCACGAGCCACACACTCACTAGCGTTTATGGTACGGCTAGGTTCTCGGTTAAATATAGAAGCTACAACCCTTGCAATAGCTGGAATTCGAGACCCTGATCCAACAAGCTCAACTGAGTTGATTCTATCCAGGGTCAGACCAGAATCAGCCAAAACCTTGCGACAAGGGACAACAATCCTTTCTAACAAGTCAGATGAAAGCTTCTCAAACTCCTCTCTCTTGATTAAGCCCCTAACAACTTTCTCATCCATCAAGCACTCTATATTAAGTGGCGCTTCCGCATTTACACTCAAGACCTTCTTCAGCTTCTCACATGATGCCCTCAACCTAACTGATGCCTTTATATTTGTATGAACATCAATGTTATACTGCTCCTTAAATTGAGATGCAAAGTGATTGAACAGAACTTCATCAAAGTCTCTTCCCCCCAAGCTCCTATCAAAAGCATGAGAAATGATTTTCATTTGTCCAGCCTCAAGTGATGCAACACAGACCTGTGTGTCACAGTGACCAATATCCACGAATACAGTATAAACTGGACCCGAGTTAGAGAGATCATTCTTGTAAATCCCATATCCAAGCGCAGTGGCAGTACAATCGTGCAACAATCTCAATGGCCTCAATCCAGCAATCACCGCTGCATCCAAATAAGCACGCCTCTGTAAATCAGTGAAGTAAGATGGAATCCCAATTACACAATCCGAAACAGGCATTTCTAAATTCTTCTCAGCAATCTGCTTTAAATGTGAAAGCAACATCCCCAAAATCTGTACAGGAGTAAATTCATGAACCTCTCCCATAAACTGTAACCGGATCAAAATTCCACCATCGGAGCTTTCGAAAGTTTCGAAAGGGAACAGCTTAAGCTCTTTCTCCAAATCAGGTTCATTAAACCTCCTACCAATCAATCTCTTAACCTGCAAAATAGTGGACCTAGGATTCATCGTCGCAGAAGCCGCCCCAGCTGAGCCCATAAACCTTTGTTTGTCACCGAAGGAAACAACAGCAGGCGTCTCGCGCTTCGATTCATCGTTCAACAACACGTCAATACCGCGTTGCTTAGCGACCGCAATAACACAGTTCTCGTTCCCGATATCAAACCCTACTACACTCATTTTTTCTCAACTAAATTCAAACAGTACCACTAAATTTCCAACAATTACAGACACGCTTATCAAAATCTCCAAAATTCCATATCCCTAAACAACTGATTCATCTTTAATCAAGCTCAAAAGCAACCGAAAGCTTCAAATTTCCAGCATCGAAAGCAAAACTAACTTGAAAAAATAGAATTAAGTTAATTAACCAAATGAGATTAAGCTTCTATGTTAGTATAAATTCAAAGTTCGATCTTTTCTTTACTTTTCTGCCGCATTTTGTGCTGAGAATCAAGCGGAGAATACAAGAAATCGAGAGATACCTGCTGAAAGTGGTATTGGGGAGTGTTTGGCTTTGCGAATCGAAAACGAAAAGTCTAAAATGATCGATCTCTCTCACTCTTTTAATGAGCAAAGTAGATGAAACTGAAGAATGTATTTACGAGTCCGATTGAACGGGAAAATGTTTGGCCGTTTGTAAATAAGGGCGTACCAAACAGTACCTAAGAAGAAATTAGCAATAATATAATATATTTTTTTGAAATTCCACGTCATCATTAGAGTGGACCCCACCAGTGAACTCCCATGGAAAACATTTGCAGGCCCAAAAATAACCATTGGACTATATATAGCCTTCGGTCCAAATTTTGGGCTTAGCTTTCCCTACTAGAAAAAAATAATCTTTTAAATTTTATCAAAATTTTTGGGTTAAAAATGAGAAATAATCTCATAAATCATCGGTAAAAATTTTAATTTTTTAATATAGTACGTTAGTTTTATTATTAAAGGAAAAATCTAAAATGAAAGTTTATAATGCAGGTAAGTAGACATGATACGTACATATTCTTAAAAACTACGAAAATTAACGTCTCTATATCATAAACAGGATCATAAACAGGATCAAAGAAAAGGTAAAAACTTAATTCAAAGACTCGAAACAAAGTAGATACAAAACATCACCAAAACTCGACAATGAAAGTAAAATCCATCAACAAAACATTAAAAAATGCATATTACAGAATTGGAGCACGTTGATAACACGTTTATTACCACAACTCAATCGCGAACAAAAGCAGTGATTAAACTTGCATCTAGATCCAGTTCGAAGGTCCAAACAGGGAGATCAACTGGATAATCAAAAGAGTGCCATCTTGATCAGTCGCGGCGACATCAAATCCAACCTTAACAGAAAAACATGTCAATAGGCAGAAAAGCGTGCTAAGAAGCAGAAAATACATACCAAAAGGTAGAAGAAAGCATGTCATGAATACATATTTATTGAATTAAAAAACTAAAATTAAAGAACGAAATAAATAAATAAAAGGAAGGTGACCGGCGAACGACAACCAGCACTAAGATTAATATTGTCGCCGGCCATAATATTAGACAAAAAAACAAAATAGTGATGGCGGCAGCAAAAGATAAAGAAAACCTCACGTAAAAAGAATATAATTTTTAACCCAACTATTATGGGTCAATAATTATTTTATTCACAATAACATAATTCAACAATATAATATTACTTAAAATATTTAATGTCTCATCTAGTAGATCAACATATAGTTATAATAATTAGATTAAGTCAATAACATGTGAAGCTTGACTTTTAATAGTGTCATTTGACATACGAAATTTGGGGCCTAACGTGGTCTCATGTCCCAATTGATAGGTTTTGTGCTGCATGAATATGATGAGAGCCAAAGGAGTAAGTGATAATTTAATCAGGAATAGTTCGAGAGGGCGGTCTTTTCTTTTTCGAAATTTGAAATTCGTATATAATTTTAAAAAAATTTAAAAAATGTTATATATTTTCGCCCCTAAAAATTTATAATTCATCCTTTAAAACTTTATAAATCCGTTCATTAACATAAAATCTTGCGTCCATCCGTAAATTTATTACTAGTTTGAATTTATAAATCATAGAATTAGACTATCTAATGACCTCTTCCCATATGTGCTTTTTTAAGAGCTTTAATTAGGCCTGGTCGAGCAGGGTCGCCACTTTGGCCAACGGCATGATGAGAAATAAAGGCAGTGTCTCTTAAATATTTTAAATGGGTTAATTCCATAAGAAGTCCTCAAACTATGGTTTGTTTTTATCTTAGTCTTGATTTTCAAAATGTTTTTAACTGAAGTCTCAAAGTACAATATCAGTAGGAAACAAGCACCTCTCTCAAAAAACCCTAACCGCTCCACTCTTAAAATTGTTTCAATTTTAGTTGTTTTTTTTTGTTCAATCCCTTTAATCGGTGGTCGGCAATCAATTTTCGTATTGGTTGTCGACCACCGATTTTATCACTTTTTTTATTTATTTTTATTTCAATAAAAATATCTGCTTTTGTAGCACGCTCTTTCTCTGTCCTAGTGACACGCTTCTTCTTCTGTCTTTGTGACATGTTTTTGTTTTGTTTTTTGTTTTTTGGTTTGGTTCATTTGTCTTCGTGGCAGGTTTTAGCATAGCCTAGCGTTCGATTGTTGTTCGCACAGAGATTCACTCGGCGCTAGTTTCTGATTCATGGTGTTGTCGGTGGTCACTTGGAATGTTTTATCCACACTCGTTGATGGTTGTTTGCCGATAAAATCAATCCTAGGTAGCGGTACCTTTTGCCTGACAGAATGGATCGCGCACCACTCCTTCCTTCTTTATGTGTCTCGTTTGGACAGAGACAAGGAGATTCAGGAAGCTTTGAAATTTTTTTGGTATGCGTATTTTCATAAAAATTTTCGTTTTCATTGTTTTTGAGTTGTAAGAATTGTTTAGGTTATTTTAACCAAATTTTCTTCTTTTTAATTGCGTTGTAATTAAATTTTTCTATGATTTAACGGAAATTCAGTTGGCTATTTCAATATATATATATATATATATATATATATATATATATATATATATATATATATATCATATCAGTTAGATATTTTTTCCAACCAAATCATTAGCTTAGATATTAAAAGTAAGCTTTAATATGATTTGGAACAGTTTTAAAAGCCCTCCAAAATGGCAAACTTGTTGTTTAGCTCCTTTAGAAATTGTAGCATTTTAAATTTTCTTCATGGTCATTTCTACTTGCCCCCCTCCCCCATGATAATTTTATAATTTAATCTCTTCAAAAGTTGTAAAGTTTTAAATTAGTACAATGTTAAATTGTATTTTTGGCTTCTTGGCAGTTTAACCCCTAATTTTTTCCCTTGCTTCATCCTTGATCAAATTATATATTTTATGCATGGGCGGAGCCACGTTAGGGAGTGAGGGTGTCTTATGACATCCAAAATTTTTTGGAGATATTTTTCTTTATAAATAAACCGACATTCATTTATAAATAAAAGACATCCCTTTATAAATAATTAAATTTTCTTAAATACCGTTGAAAAAATGACACATCTTTAATAAATTTTTGCCTCCGCCCCTGATTTTATGCCCACCTATTGAATGGATAGTTCGAATTTAATGTGTTAAAACCCATACGTACCTCGGTTCTTCAGAAAAAAATACCCATACGTAACCCTTCTAAATTTTATTAATACTGGTTGTTTTTTCAACATGTCAAGTTCAAGTTGTTCATGTATAGTTCGCAATTCGATCCACATGTTTTAAATATACGCTAGGTAATATTTAAATTGACATTTAACACATAAATTAATGACTAGATTAACAAAAGGGTCTAATAAGATATATTTTTAATTAAGTAGAGAAATATTACAATTACCAAAGCAAAGGTCGAGATTCAAACTCGTACTTTGAAAACACAAATATAACATTCTGAGTGTATAATGTTTTTAAGTGAACAAAGGACGAGGAAAGGCGGCGGCAATGGTTCCACGATCGCCGCCGCCGACACCACGGTTAAACAACCGTCTCCAAGTTTTCAACTGATTCAAAACCTGTCTGTAAACACAGATTCTTAAACCAAAATCACTAACCATGGCAGCTTTCCTTAGCTTCTTTAATTTTCGCCCGATCTTCAGCTTCAGCCTACACAATCTGATTCGTATGAACGATGGTTTTCTTCTGGAATCCGCTTGCTCCAGTGCTTTGTATATCAAGAACTGAGCTCGTCGATGAATTGTAACACCCCCTTCCCGGCCTGGTAGAGAACCGGGTCGGAGAGCGCTACCGGAAACGATGCGGAGATCGGAGACATAAATTCAAAGTTCAAAAAAATCATTTCGTAATATTTTATTAATCTCTTTTAAGACTTAACACTCAACTTATTAACAACTTACTCAATTGGGGTCAATTTTAAACTTTTTCAAACTTAGGGACTAAATTGTAATTTTCACAAATTAAAGGTCTTTATCTGAATTTCGTGAAAATATACTAAAATTAAACTTACTAGTTATTAGCCTGTAAAACCTCATTACTATCGGAGGTTATTTATCTACCTGATTAGACGATGCAATATTTAGTGACTATTTTGTAAAATATTCAAATCTATTTCTTTTTATTATCTTACTAAAATTCTTTACATATTTAAATGAGCCTAACAACTTACAAAAATCTTAGAGTCCTTTCTAATCATTCTTATTAGAAAATTATTCGTATCTATCATTATTATTGTTCTAACATTTATTTAATAGGACTTTTCTAAATTACTAAAATAAAACCACATTATTAAATTACAAAACACAATTTATACAAAAGTTGGATCATATGCCACTTTACTAGGAGTTCATGAAAGATATCATACATATAAGGTAGAGATGTGACTTGCAACTGCACCACACGATCAAAGGTTGGAAATCTATCAGGGTCCTAAAAATGCATGAGACACGTATGTTAGGCTTACATAGCCTAGTGAGGTAGTCATGATAGTGAATTAACAATAATATGAGTGTCATGATTAGATATAATTTAATCTAACTCATTTGCATGCTTCTATAACAGTATAGGCATAACATGATCAGATATCCATATCACTGACATAACATAATATAATCATATATCTTATCATAAACATGTCATAGTATAACATATCGAACACATATTATATTGGTACCATTGGATACGCGGATTCCCTGTACACCATATCATGAATCAATAATGAGCCGTAGCCCTGAGCCGTAGCTCCATATATCCCTTACACTTCCATCCTTTTATCTCCCACATATAGGCCGTAGCCCTGGACCGTAGTCCTCCCTTACATGGTGAGCTCGAATATTCCTATGGCATGCCAATTGTATCCAACGTCCATAAATACACATAATTTCACATAGTCCATGATTTTCAGATCATATCATATCAAATAGCAAGATGAGCCGTAGCTCCATATCAGATAATATTTCATATTATTTTCATATACATGTAGCATATTATAATCATTTTTAAGCATATCAAAATAATACAGGGTACTTACCAGATGCAGATAAATTCATAATTAATGCAACGGGGCAGCACCGAGCCTACCCCTGACACGACTATACTTACATATCAAGACATAAAAATATCGGAATGACACCGTGTCACCCGAGACAAATGCATCTACACTCACCTTGACAGACCGGTGCTTTATTTTTATTTATTGAGCTTGAAGGTTGATCTGAATCGACCTCGTGTACTACGATAAAAATTAATTAAAATAATAAGACAGTATCGAATATATATATAAATATTAATCAAACTTGATACCGAAACTTAAACTAACTAGAGATTTGAGCTTACCCCATCGTCAGCAAAAATTCGATATTACTATATCGAAAATATCGGACTACCAATCAAACATTGAATCGTATCCTACTAATAATTTTTTTTTCCTCAATTGCCGTGGGATTTCATCAATCTCCCCCCCTTTTATACTAATTTTTGGTGTTACTATTTCACCTACCAATTCTTATTTTAATCAACAAATAGCCACCTTATTTGACTGTGGAGAATTCACGGTGGTTTCCTTCAATTTGAAGGAATCAACGTGGGTCCCCCACTTAATATTATTCATTTCTTTTAATAATAATAATAATAATAATAATAATAATAATAATAAAATATCATAAATTACCCTGAAAAATATTTATTGGTTCAGATAAGATCGAATAAATTATTCAATCGATAAAAATATTCGGTCACCGGAACTTAATTCCGACTAGACCGGTTTTTGGGATGTGTCAACTCACCCTCCCCTATTTATACTCAAACATGGACGGCAAACACCCTTTTTTTTTCTTTACCTACTCCATAAAATAATAATAAATTTAACTTACTCCATAAAATAATAATAAATTTAACCTACTCCATAAAATAATAATAAATTTTACCTACTCCATAAAATAATAATAAACCGAATAAAAAAAAGATTTCGAACCTAATTTCTACTAGACCGGTTTTTGGGATGTGACAACTCACCCCCCCTTAAGAAAATTCGTCCTCGAATTTTTACCTGAATCGAACAGATGAGGA
The DNA here is from genome assembly GCA_030270665.1 of Hibiscus trionum. Lineage (NCBI taxonomy): Eukaryota > Viridiplantae > Streptophyta > Magnoliopsida > Malvales > Malvaceae > Hibiscus > Hibiscus trionum. Next base: position 10,735,772 of record BSYR01000020.1, on the reverse strand, counting down.
TATTGCTTTTTCATCGTGTCCTCAGGTTCCCATGTTGCCTCTTCCCTCTTGTGATTTCTCCACAAGACTTTAACCAATGCAACATTTTTGTTTCTTAGTCTTTTGATTTCTCTATCCAGAATCTGAATTGGTTCCTCTTCGTAAGACAAGTCAGGATTCAGCTCTAATTCTTCCGGCTCTAAGATATGAGATGGATCAGATCTATACTTTCTGAGCATTGACACGTGGAAGACATTGTGGATTTTATCGAATTCGCTAGGAAGTGCAAGTCGATAAGCCACTGGGCCAATTCTTTCAGTAATTTCAAAAGGTCCAATGAAGCGAGGACTGAGCTTTCCCCTCTTTCCAAACCGAAATACTTTCTTCCATGGAGAGACTTTAAGAAAGACTTTGTCTCCCACATTATGCTGAATGTCTCTTCGTTTTAGATCAGCGTAAGCTTTCTGCCTATCAAAAGCTTGTTTCAATCGAGAGTGAATGATTTGAACTTTCTCTTCTGTTTCTCTGAGCAATTGTGGTCCCAACACCTTGTTTTCACCAAGTTCGGACCAACACAGAGGAGTTCTGCATTTTCTGCCATACAATGCTTCAAAAGGAGCCATCTGAATAGACGACTGATAACTATTGTTATAGGAAAATTCCACTAAAGGTAGGGATTTCTCCCAATTTTTCCCAAAGTCAATAATGCAGGCTCGGAGCATATCTTCCAGAATCTACAAGGAAGATCGTAATTGATATAGGATACCTAGCTTATGTTTAAAGAAAGACAATAACGAGGTTACCTGAATAACCCTTTCAGATTGGCCATCGGTTTGGGGATGGAATGCAGTACTGAGATGTACTCTAGTTCCCAATGCCTCCTGTAAGGTTCTCCAAAATCGGGATGCAAACCGTGGGTCTCGATCAGAAATTATTGATGTTGGAACTCCGTGCAAGCGTATAACTTCGCTGATATACAACTCTGCTAGCTTGGATAAGCTGAAGTCCATTCTTATAGGAAGAAAGTGAGCTGACTTGGTAAATCGATCTACGATGACCCAGATTGCGTTGTTTTTCTTTGGAGTCGGAGGTAATCCGCTTACAAAATCCATAGTGATACGTTCCCACTTCCACTGTGGCAGCTCAATGGTTTGAAGGAGTCCCGTCGGTACTTTATGTTCGGCTTTAACCCGTTGACAAGTCAAACACCTTGCTACAAAATCTGTGATTTTACTTTTCATACCGGACCACCAGTAGATCTCTTTTAGATCCTTGTACATCTTAACAACTCCGGGGTGAATAGAAAAAGGGCTAGCATGTGCTTCACGCAGGATCTGGTTCCGAAGATCATCATTGTTTGGAACACATATACGATTACGAAAGCATAACAAGCCGTCAGAATTTATGGCAAAATCAGGGTCCGGTTCATCCTTGATTCGGGCTAAAATAGGTTGCAACTCCTCATCATCTTCTTGAAGTGCTTTAATCAGGGACACAATGGTCGATTGTACCCTGAGCTCGGCTAATATCTTGCCACGCTTCATGAGCCGAAAGTGAGCGTTTAAACATCTAAGAGAAGAAGTGGGCTTCCGGCTAAGAGCGTCCGCCACCACATTTGCTTTACCGGGATGGTAATCAATTACCAAATCATAATCTTTCAAAAGCTCCATCCAACGACGCTGACGAAGGTTTAATTCTTTTTGGGTCAAAAGGTATTTCAGGCTTTTGTGGTCAGTAAAAAGATAACACTTTTCACCATAGAGGTAATGTCGCCAGATCTTTAGTGCAAACACAACCGCAGCTAGCTCAAGGTCATGAGTTGGATAGTTAAGCTCATGCGGTTTAAGTTGACGTGAGGCATAGGCTATAACTTTACCTTCTTGCATCAAAACACAGCCTAATCCTTGATGGGATGCATCACTGTATACTGTGAAATCTTTTCCTGACTCCGGCTGCACTAGAACAGGAGCGTGGGTGAGGACTTGTTTAAGCTGGTCAAAACTCCGTTGTTGGTCCACTGTCCACATGAAAGGAATGTCTTTGCGGAGAAGTTTCGTTAGGGGTGAAGCAATCAAGGAGAACTCCTTAACGAACCTACGGTAGTATCCTGCAAGACCCAGGAAACTACGAATTTCTCCCACGTTCTTCGGGGGTATCCATTCGAGAATGGCTTGAATCTTCTTTGGGTCTACTTGAATTCCCGCGGAAGATATCACATGACCGAGAAAAGATACTTCGGTCAGCCAAAACTCGCATTTACTAAATTTGGCATAGAGTTGTTTTTCACGGAGGGTTTGGAGTACAATCCGAAGATGTTCTTCGTGAGTAACAGAATCTTTCGAATAGATCAAAATGTCGTCTATGAAGACAACGACAAATTTATCAAGATAAGGTCGAAATATTCGGTTCATCAGATCCATAAAGGCTGCAGGAGCATTGGTGAGCCCAAAAGGCATCACCAAGAATTCGTAATGACCATATCTGGTTCGAAAGGCTGTTTTTGAAACATCTGGTTCCTTCACGAGCATTTGATAGTAACCAGATCGGAGGTCTATCTTAGAAAAGACAGAAGCACCCTTTAGTTGATCAAATAGGTCGTCTATTCTAGGAAGCGGGTACTTATTTTTTTATTGTTACTTTATTCAGTTGTCGATAGTCGATGCATAAGCGCATCGATCCATCTTTCTTCTTCACAAATAAAACCGGTGCTCCCCAGGGTGAGGAACTCGGTCGAATAAACCCCTTACTTTCAAGGTCTTGGATTTGGGCCTTCAATTCTTTTAACTCCATTGGAGCCATCCTGTATGGAGCGATAGAAATTGGAGTAGTTCCAGGTTGAACTTCTATCCCAAACTCAACTTCACGTACAGGAGGGAGTCCCGGAAGTTCTTCAGGGAATACGTCAGGAAAATCTCTTATTATGGGTATATCTTCAGGCTTTAGTTCCTTCGTAGATTCTAAGGCACACATAAGACTACTCTGACATTTAGATTTCATTAAGGTGATGCTTTCTCTACCTAGTCCACGGAGATATAATTTCTTTTTAGAACAATCTACCCATGCTTGATGTTCAGCTAGCCAATCTAGGCCAAGGATAAGGTCGAACTCATTAAAGGGTAAGACCATCAAATTGGCCGGAAAAGGAATTCCTTGGATTTTTAGGGGACAAGATCTACAGATCTTTTGGATTGCTACACTATCTCCTAATGGGTTTGACACAAGTATTTCGGAAGCAACATGATCACATTTTAAGGCGTATTTTTCAATCAAAGGTTCACTAATAAAGGAATGCGTGGAGCCTGGATCTATTAAAGCATAAACAAATTCAGAACCTAACTCCACCATACCTGCAACAACATCAGGGTCGTCTTCTTGTTCGCGTCCTCGAACGTGGTACATCTGGGCTGAGGTCTTTGGATTTCGGCTTCCTGAAGGAGCATTATTGTTGTGGGGCCTTCCGGAAGAACCAGACGGTGCTTGATTTATTCCCCTCCCTTTTACTGGAACGTTCTGGGAGGCTATAGAGGTAGGGGCTTGTGGATTTTGGGGGCATTGTCGGATGAAATGACCAGATTCTCCGCACAGGTAACAAGAACCTGACTGTTTACGACACTGTCCCAAATGTCTCTTTTGAAAAAAATTACACAGAGGGATCTGAGAACTTTTGGCAGAGCCTCCTGTACTGTTTATTGAGGTCGTACGCGTAACAGTGGTCCCACCAGATGGAAATTGAGAGACATAATTAGAGTTAGGTAGCTGTTGATTGGCAAATGACCTTTGGTCCCACTGTCTTCCTCTTTTTTGAGATAGAGGAAGTTTGGAATCTTCTCGGAATCTTTTATCAGGTCGAGCTTGGTTTCCCTTCCTTCTTTCCGAGGCTCTTTGAGAAGCTTCAGTTGCAATGGCTCGATTCACCAGTATTTGAAAATCCTCGATTTCCAGAGCAACAAAAAGAGGACGTAATTCATCGCAGAGGCCATCTATGAACATTCTACATTTTTCTTTTTCAGTGTGGATGATATCAGTACCATATCTAGCGTATTTGCAGAAGTCATGAATGTACTGTTCTACTGGCCTTCCTCCTTGCTTCAAATGGAGGAACTTTTTACGTCTTTCAGCGAGGTAATGCTCACTAATATACTTTTTACGAAACTCCTGGAGGAAAAATTCCCAGGTTACTTTATGTTCGGGTACAGTGAGAGTTACAGTGTGCCACCAGCTTTGTGCTTCATCTGCAATCAGGGCTAAGGCACACTCCAACTTATGCTCCTCGGGGCACTTTAGTTGCTTGTTGATTACTTTCAAAGTATTTTCTAGCCAATATTCTGCGATTTCAGGATTATCCAGATCTTGGCCAGTAAATGTATAAACTTGATAACGTTTTAGCTTATCTATTGGAGCTCGAGAGATCTGCTGAGCAGCTTCAGCAGATGAGGAAGGTGCTTCTTGTCGAAGAGACACCACTACTTGTTTTATCATGTCGGCCATAGACATCAAATAGTCTTGTTGAGCCGATAACATAGGTGGAAGATGGGGTGGATCATTCTGAGCCACTTGTTCGGTACTTGGCTCTGGCCTCACATTTTCCCCTCGAGTGGAAGAGGAATCATGATCGGGCTCATTTATTTCTTTCCTAATATTAGGAGCAGTCATTTTGGGTCTAGACACACATAAGAATTAAATCGTGTAAGTTGCAAGTCACAAAATACATATTTAATCAACTCCTAAGTGGCATATGAGACATAGACTCGTTAACGAATACCTGGTTAGTCCTAGAATCGACTAAACTCTAGCTCTGATACCACAAATGTAACACCCCCTTCCCGGCCTGGTAGAGAACCGGGTCGGAGAGCGCTACCGGAAACGATGCGGAGATCGGAGACATAAATTCAAAGTTCAAAAAAATCATTTCGTAATATTTTATTAATCTCTTTTAAGACTTAACACTCAACTTATTAACAACTTACTCAATTGGGGTCAATTTTAAACTTTTTCAAACTTAGGGACTAAATTGTAATTTTCACAAATTAAAGGTCTTTATCTGAATTTCGTGAAAATATACTAAAATTAAACTTACTAGTTATTAGCCTGTAAAACCTCATTACTATCGGAGGTTATTTATCTACCTGATTAGACGATGCAATATTTAGTGACTATTTTGTAAAATATTCAAATCTATTTCTTTTTATTATCTTACTAAAATTCTTTACATATTTAAATGAGCCTAACAACTTACAAAAATCTTAGAGTCCTTTCTAATCATTCTTATTAGAAAATTATTCGTATCTATCATTATTATTGTTCTAACATTTATTTAATAGGACTTTTCTAAATTACTAAAATAAAACCACATTATTAAATTACAAAACACAATTTATACAAAAGTTGGATCATATGCCACTTTACTAGGAGTTCATGAAAGATATCATACATATAAGGTAGAGATGTGACTTGCAACTGCACCACACGATCAAAGGTTGGAAATCTATCAGGGTCCTAAAAATGCATGAGACACGTATGTTAGGCTTACATAGCCTAGTGAGGTAGTCATGATAGTGAATTAACAATAATATGAGTGTCATGATTAGATATAATTTAATCTAACTCATTTGCATGCTTCTATAACAGTATAGGCATAACATGATCAGATATCCATATCACTGACATAACATAATATAATCATATATCTTATCATAAACATGTCATAGTATAACATATCGAACACATATTATATTGGTACCATTGGATACGCGGATTCCCTGTACACCATATCATGAATCAATAATGAGCCGTAGCCCTGAGCCGTAGCTCCATATATCCCTTACACTTCCATCCTTTTATCTCCCACATATAGGCCGTAGCCCTGGACCGTAGTCCTCCCTTACATGGTGAGCTCGAATATTCCTATGGCATGCCAATTGTATCCAACGTCCATAAATACACATAATTTCACATAGTCCATGATTTTCAGATCATATCATATCAAATAGCAAGATGAGCCGTAGCTCCATATCAGATAATATTTCATATTATTTTCATATACATGTAGCATATTATAATCATTTTTAAGCATATCAAAATAATGCAGGGTACTTACCAAATGCAGATAAATTCATAATTAATGCAACGGGGCAGCACCGAGCCTACCCCTGACACGACTATACTTACATATCAAGACATAAAAATATCGGAATGACACCGTGTCACCCGAGACAAATGCATCTACACTCACCTTGACAGACCGGTGCTTTATTTTTATTTATTGAGCTTGAAGGTTGATCTGAATCGACCTCGTGTACTACGATAAAAATTAATTAAAATAATAAGACAGTATCGAATATATATATAAATATTAATCAAACTTGATACCGAAACTTAAACTAACTAGAGATTTGAGCTTACCCCGTCGTCAGCAAAAATTCGATATTACTATATCGAAAATATCGGACTACCAATCAAACATTGAATCGTATCCTACTAATAATTTTTTTTTTCCTCAATTGCCGTGGGATTTCATCAATCTCCCCCCCCTTTTATACTAATTTTTGGTGTTACTATTTCACCTACCAATTCTTATTTTAATCAACAAATAGCCACCTTATTTGATTGTGGAGAATTCACGGTGGTTTCCTTCAATTTGAAGGAATCAACGTGGGTCCCCCACTTAATATTATTCATTTCTTTTAATAATAATAATAATAATAATAATAATAATAATAATAAAATATCATAAATTACCCTGAAAAATATTTATTGGTTCAGATAAGATCGAATAAATTATTCAATCGATAAAAATATTCGGTCACCGGAACTTAATTCCGACTAGACCGGTTTTTGGGATGTGTCAACTCACCCTCCCCTATTTATACTCAAACATGGACGGCAAACACCCCTTTTCTTTTTTTTTCTTTTTTTTCTTTACCTACTCCATAAAATAATAATAAATTTAACTTACTCCATAAAATAATAATAAATTTAACCTACTCCATAAAATAATAATAAATTTTACCTACTCCATAAAATAATAATAAACCGAATAAAAAAAAGATTTCGAACCTAATTTCTACTAGACCGGTTTTTGGGATGTGACATGAATTATCTCGTCTGGGTCTTCTTTATTCACCTTTGAGTAACCATAAGATCTCTTCAAAACAGCCATGGTTTTTTTTTCTCGGGAAAATTTTATGAGCAAGAAAATGTTGAGAGGAAAGTGTGGAAAAAGAGACAGTTGTGTGTTGGGATTTTGAAGCAATATTTATGAGGAAAGCTAAGCAGTTGATTGAGGTCATGACATATGGTGATGAAGCTGTGCATGTACACTAACATTGACTATGGTAGGGAAAATAATTCTTTTTTTTAGCTAAGACTGAAAATTAATTATAAATGATGATTTTTTTTATAATAATTTTTTTTTGAAACTGGAGTATATTCAACTGCGAAAGAATTACAAATGAATTACACTGTAAACAATGAAAGTTCAGTGCAAAATAAACAATGCAAAAAAATTAACGGTGTAAAAAACGTTAAAAAATCAAATCTAACACCTTCAGAAGAAACTTTTGAAATAAAATCCAGAAAGCTATTATTTTGCCTTGGGTGCTCTTTGAAGACATCATAATTCTTTTGTTACTCGTTTTGGCATACATGCACAACCACAAAAAGAGAATCATAACATGAAGTGTTCGGCCTTCATTAAAAAAAATTTGATGATTGTAACACCCGTGTTTTGGGTCTAGGAGTTAACCGGGTTTTTATTCGAGTCAATAAAATTTAATTTAAAACAATTCAACCTAAAATGTGGTGTAATTGAGCTTTTTAAAGAGGGAGGGACCTATGTTGTATTTAGACCGAAAACTTTTAAAAGCAAGACCACTTTATTGTAAAGTGTCTTCTCTTTCCCCATTTCTCTTTTTTTAACGTCAAATAGCCTCTCCCCTTTTCAAACTCACCCAAAGTATTGGTTACTATTCCATTGATTTTAGTGCTCGATTTCAACACCAAATTAAGAGGTAAATATGTTTTCTTAATCTCCTCTTCATCCTCTATCCAACCATTGTCTTAGATTTCAAAAATGTGGGGTTTTGGAAATTAGGGTTTATGTTAAGATTTGGGTTTTTAAGGGGGTTCTTCAATTTGTTTTGATAAATCATGTTGGGGTTTTACTTAAGCATGATGAAATACACTACATATATCAAATTGGTTGAATTTGGGTGAAAATTCGTAGCATGTTCTTGAGGTATGTTTTAAGGTAGTAAAATTTGGGTTTTTAGTGGGTTTAATGTTGGAATTGAAGGGCTGTTGGTCTACGTATGATATGAGGGTGTTTTGGGATGTTTTGGAAGTCATTTGGGTGTTTGGAATTTGAGTTTTCAGCATGGCTTTAGGGGAGCACGAAAATTGGGATTTTAGGAGATTATGTGATTTGAGAAATTGTGGGAATTGGGTTGTGTTTGCAAAGTAAGTTGATGGTTGAGTTTAGCATTGAATTGGGAAGTAATGTATGTGTTTTGTTTGACTAGAAGCAAGTGGAAGCGTGGAAGAGGCTTTGGGACCGAATCCGGGTGCATAGGAGGATTGTTCGATTTGCTAAGGAAGGGCGGTGAGTGGTTTCAACTTGTTCTAAGTTTGGTTCGAGTATGTGTAGTGGGAGTGTGTGTGAAGTGTGCTTGGTAGGCCACTCATAGTTAATTCAAGTTGTTGATTTGACCCTTGATATCCATGAATGTATTTATGCTTGTTTGACTATGCTATTATGATTGTGGTTGATGGATGTGAGTTTATCTTGATATGCATCTATGAGATTGAGCATGAATGTGGTTGATGATATATATATGATGTGGTTATGATAATTGGCACTAAATAATTACCGGTTGTAAATGATCGATCATTAGGATAGTGTGCACACAAATTGAGTCAAAACGTACGTGGCCTTGATGGCGTTAAGTCATCAAGGAGGAGTACAGTGATGTAACATTCCACCGGAAGCTTTTATTACATTTCTACGGGATGATGAGTGGAATCCCATCCGTAGGGCATGTGGCGATGAGTGGAATCCCGCACATGCAAGGTCCGGTGATGAGTGTAATCCCACCGAGGTAAAGTGTTGTTGAGGTTTAAATCCGCACAATCGGGGTAATTAAAGTGGCCAATTAACTTGTTCATACATTATGATATGTGATGATGTTATATGTTGATGATATATGGTGTTGCTTTATGATGTCGATTTTTATAAATGAGCTTGGTAGGATCGAGAAACCATATATGCCACTTGAAAGACTAGCTAGGTCTACTTGATTCTATGCCTATGCTTGATGTATGTAAGACTAGGATTAACATGCTTGGACCCTGCATTGTTGATTGTTTTCGTTTTAGAGCATCCTCACTAAGCTTATAGCTTACGCTCTCAATGTTCAACAATGCAGATCATTAGCGTGGTGTTAGCTCGGAGCAAGACAAGAAGGGTTTTCCAAGTGTGAGGCTCAAGTACGATTATTAATTTTGTAATGGTTAAGCAATGTGGCAAGAGGGTTTTTTTTGTATGAGCTTATGTGACTCATTTGTGATTTTGGATGTTTATGCTTGACTTGGTTTGTAAGCATGTCTACCTTGCCTAACGCTTTTAACGTATGTCTTTTGAATGTTAACCTTGCTATGGTATGTAAACCCTTATGGGATGGATGATGCTTTTTCTTGTCAATGTTTCAAGCATGTTTTGTATGAAAGGCTACTAATGGGTAACTTGCCATGTATGTATGATTGTTTATATTTATGCCTTGAGTGTGTTTGAGTATGCTTGACATAAGTTGTATGCCTCTAGACTTTGTTTGTTTGTGTTGTGTGGCTTTAGGAGTCCTATGGGACCTTTAGACTTGTTAAAAATTCGCCCAAGTCTGATTTTCAAAGGTTGCAGGCAGCCCGCGTTTCGAAACGGGCTGGGTCGTTTCAGAACGGGTAGGCTTCAGGGACCCCGTATCGGAACGCATTTCGATACGGTTTGGCCTCTGGAACCCCCTGTTTCGATACGCGTTTCGGAACGTTTTGGCTACTGGAATTTTGAGAAATTCACGAGATAAAGGTGTTTCGAAACGGGCCTGAAGGTTTCGAAACGGTCAAAATCTCGTTGACCACGAGATGTTGACCGTCGTGGGCGTTTCAGAACGGTTGACCACCGTTTCGATACGGCCCCTTGTATAGGCTCTGGGGCAGTTGACCTGGTCAAGGTGTTTCGAAACGCCTCAAGGGTGTTTCGAAACGGACTGCCTTCAAGTTTAAAATTTGGGCTGTTAAGTGTTGCCTTGTTTTCGATCGATTGTTTCGTGTATGTTGTTCCGCTGTTTGATCACTTAGGGTTTAATACTCATCTAGACAAGATTAAAATACAAAAAAATAGGGTTGCTAACCGAGGGGGAATTCCCTTGGGAGTTTTCACTCGGTTTTCCCCGTGTAGCTTACTCGGACCGGTCATCCGGCCAGACCGGGACGAAGGGGTTACATTTGTTGGTATCAGAGCCTGAGGTTACCGAGACCTCGGGCAGGTAAGTGAGGTAAGCTAAATGTATTAAATGATTTTGTTGTTGATGCATGTCTTGCCATGAATTCCTGAATATTTGACTGTTCGTATGATGTTTTGAAGCATGAATTGTCGTGTCTGGTGTAGAGTGTGTGCCCATTGCTACTATTACTTAATTGAAAAGATTTTTGATAAAAAGGAGTACTTGAGCACTATCGGACCCTTGCTTTGACTAACGTAATCCTCATCTGTTTCTTGTTGTAGTTTATACCTTGCTAGTGGAACCATGAGACCACGTGGGAGGCCTAGGATGGTTCGACCGGAACCACAGGCAGAGGCTCCAGGAGTTGAGCCAGTAGTGAGAGTTGAGGCTCAGGTGGGAGAGCCTGTGGTTGGAGTTGGAGCTCCTCCACCACCTCCACCACCACCACCTCCTCCACCGGGAGCGGGAGGTGAAGCCGGGGCCGAAGGAGGGGGACCACAAGGTGGCCAAGGACCGGCCGGGATTGATTTAGCCCCGTTGGTTCAGGCAATTGCCGGGGCATTTCAGGCTGCTGTAGCTGGAGCTCAGGCAGCACACCATCAGGGTGAGGGCACTGGCTTACCTTTAGAGAGACTTAGGGGCCTTGGGGCCGAAGAGTTCCGAGGGGCTACACCGGAGAGGTCAGAGTTGTGGTTTGAGAAGACTGTCCGTATTCTTGCTCAGATGGGATGTACTGGTGAGCGCAAGTTGGGATGCGTTGAGTCCTTGCTTCAGGGTGATGCCTACACCTTGTGGGTCACCGTTACTTCGGGGATGTATGAGGCCGAGATCACTTGGGAGTTCTTCGAGACAGCATTCCGGAAGAAGTATTTGGGTCCGCGATACCTCGATGAGAGGAAGAGAGAGTTCATGGCATTGCTTCAGGGGAGTATGTCCGTGACCGATTATGAGATCCGATTTGTCAAACTGAGTCAGTATGCACCTGAGCTTGTACCTACTGAGGTGGAGCGTTGTAACCGCTTCCGTTATGGACTGAATGAAGAAATCAAGACTTATACACTAGCTTCAGACTACACTGATTTTGATGTCTTGGTCTCGAGGGCCAAGGACTTGGAGCACAGTTTGAGTTTGACCAGGCGGTCAGGTGGATCTAGTTCGGGTAAGAGGTCCAGCAACTTTGATAGAGGTGATGCCAAGAGGCATCGGGACAACAGGCATCAGTATGATCATAGGCGTGGTGGCGGTAACCACGGTAGGGGCCACCAAGGCCAGAGAGCTGGAGGGAAGTTGCCCACATGTGCTACTTGCGGGAGGAACCACACCGGAGAGTGTTGGGGAAATTATCACTTTTGTTGGAGTTGTGGTGCTAGAGACCACATTAGACGTGACTGTCCACATCAGTTGGGACAGGCACCAGCTCAGGCTCCTGCTAGAGCCAACGACTTTCAGAGAGGCCGCGGGCGCGGTAGAGGTAATTTCCAGCCGAGGAACGATGGTCAGAGAAATTTAGCTCATGTAGTTGCAGTCCAGCCGGAGGTCGGAGGACAGGCTAGGGTTTACGCTCAGCGCGGGGAGCAGCATGACACCGATGTGATCGCAGGTAACTTCTCGATACAGTCTTTGGGTTTGCTTTCCTTGATTGACTCTGGGTCTACACATTCCTACATATTGAGTGAGCATGCACGGTCTTTAAATTTGCCTTGTGAAATGTTAGAGGTAGGAGTTAGTGTTACTAGTTCCTTTGGGGACACGGTAGTAGTTAGGAAGATGTACCGAAGGTGCCTGTTGATGGTTCAGGGGCACGTTTTTCCAGTGGATATGATGGAACTTCCTTTCTATGGTTTTGATGTGATTTTGGGTATGGACTGGCTCACGGAGCATAGAGCTAGGATAGATTTTGAGACTAAGCGGATTTCCTTGAAGCTCACAGATGACTATGAGATTGTGGTAGTGGGTGAGAACGTGAAGTTCTTGTCTAATGTGGTTTCAGTGTTAGAGGCTAAGAGGTTAGTTGAGTTGGGGTGTGAAGCATACTTAGCGTATGTGATGAACCCTAACATGAGTGAGGTTAGACCTCAGGACATCCGGACGGTATGTGACTTTCTTAGTGTGTTTCCGGAAGAATTGCCAGGGTTACCACCGGACAGAGAGGTAGAGTTCAGCATTGAGACTTATTCTGATTCAGCTCCTGTTTCGATTGCTCCGTATCGTATGGCACCGAAAAAATTGAAAGAGTTGAAGACTCAGTTGCAAGAATTGACAGATAGAGGTTTTATTCGACCTAGTTCTTCACCTTGGGGTGCACCAGTGTTGTTTGTGAAGAAGAAAGATGGAAGTGTGAGAATGTGCATAGATTACAGACAGTTAAATCAGTTGACAGTGAAGAACAAATATTCGTTGCCTAGAATTGATGACTTGTTTGATCAGTTGAGAGGAGCATCTGTCTTTTCGAAGATTGATTTGAGATCAGGTTACTACCAGCTAAAGGTTAGAGAGGTTGATGTACCGAAGACGACCTTTAGGACTAGATACGGTCACTATGAGTTTTTAGTCATGCCATTTGGGTTGACTAATGCACCGGCAGCTTTCATGGACATGATAAATAGGATTTTTCATCAGTATCTAGATCAGTTTGTGGTTGTATTTATTGATGACATATTGGTATACTCTCGAACTGAAGAAGACCATGACCGACATTTGAGACTTGTCTTGAAGACTTTGCTAGATCATCAGTTGTATGCGAAGCTCAGCAAGTGTGAGTTCTGGATTCGTGAGGTAGTCTTCTTAGGACATGTAGTGTCAGCTGAAGGCATTAGAGTTGATCCGAAGAAGATTGAAGCCATTGTTGAGTGGAAGCAACCGAAGTCTGTGACAGAGGTACGTAGCTTCCTAGGTTTAGCCGGATACTATAGGAGATTTGTAGAGGGCTTCTCTAAGCTAGCCGCTCCATTGACACAGTTACTTCAGAAGAGTGTTCAGTTTGAGTGGACATATGCAAGACAGAAAGCCTTTGAGAAATTGAAAGAAGCTTTGACCCAAGCTCCGATTTTGATTCAGCCTGAGTCCGGGAAGGACTATGTAGTCTACAGTGATGCTTCTTATGTAGGGCTAGGATGTGTTCTTATGCAAGACCGGAGAGTAGTGGCTTACGCCTCAAGACAGTTGAAGACCCATGAGCGCAACTACCCGACCCATGACATAGAGTTAGCTGCAGTTGTGTTTGCTCTGAAGATTTGGAGGCATTATTTGTATGGGGAGAAATGCACAGTATACACCGACCACAAGAGTTTGAAGTACATTATGACTCAGCGAGATTTGAATCTCAGACAACGTAGGTGGTTAGAGCTACTAAAGGACTACGATCTTACTATTGAGTACCATCCGGGTAAGGCCAATGTGGTGGCCGATGCTTTGAGTAGGAAGATGGCCGTAGACTTGAGAGCTATGTTTGCTAGATTGAGTTTGTCTGGAGATGGTGGCTTGATAGCCGAGCTTCAGGTTAGACCTACTCTAGGTCAGTTGATTCGAGAGAAACAACTCTTAGATAGATCTTTGGCACCTCACGTGCAAGATATAGTCGAGGGTAGATCTTCAGACTACAACTTTAGTTCCGATGGGGTTTTGTGTTTCAAAGATAGAATAGTTGTGCTAGAAGACAGTGACTTAAGACGTACGATCTTGACTGAAGCTCACAGTAGTCCGTTTGCTATGCATCCTGGAAGCACGAAGATGTACCGTGATTTGAAGAATGAGTACTTTTGGGTTGGCTTGAAGAGAGATGTAGCCGACTTTGTGAGTAAGTGCTTAGTGTGTCAGAGAGTGAAGGCGGAACATCAGGTTCCCTCAGGTTTGTTACAGCCGTTGAGAATTCCGGAATGGAAGTGGGAAAACATCACTATGGATTTTGTTTCGGGTTTGCCTTTGACTCCTACGAAGAAGAACTCAGTTTGGGTGATAGTAGATCGTTTTACGAAGTGTGCTCACTTCTTGGAAGTCAACACTACATACACTTTAGATAGATTGGCCGATTTGTATATTGGCGAGATTGTTAGATTGCATGGTGTGCCGAAGTCCATTGTATCAGATAGAGATTCGCGATTTTCTTCTAGATTTTGGGAGTGTCTGCATACAACCTTGGGTACCCGCTTGAACTTCAACACTTCTTATCATCCTCAGTCAGATGGTCAGTCAGAGAGAGTTATTCAGATTTTGGAGGACATGTTGCGCTGTTGTATCATTGACTTTCAGGGTACTTGGGAGAAGCATTTGCCTCTAGTAGAGTTTGCGTACAATAACAGCTTTCAGTCGAGCATTCAGATGGCTCCGTATGAGGCCTTGTATGGCCGGAAGTGTAGGACTCCAGTATGTTGGGCCGAGGTAGGACATAAATTGTTACCTATGCCGGATTTGCTCAAGGGGACAACCGACAAGGTAAAACTGATTTGTGATCGTTTGAAGGCCGCCTCGGATAGGCAGAAGTCCTATGCCGATTTGAAGAGGAAAGAAGTTGAGTTCTCAGTGGGTGAGAAAGTATTCTTGAAAGTATCCCCGTGGAAGAAAGTGATGAGATTTGGCCGAAAGGGGAAGTTGAGTCCGAGGTACATAGGACCGTATGAGATTTTGAAGAGGGTTGGTCCCGTTGCTTATCAGTTGCGTTTGCCATCCGAGCTTGAGAAGATACATGATGTGTTCCATGTTTCGATGCTTCGCAAGTATAGGTCCGATCCGTCACATGTTATGCCCGTAGAAGAAATTGAATTGAATCCGGATTTGACATATGAGGAGGAACCAGTGGAGATCTTAGCTTCTGACAGTAAGGTGTTGAGGGGTAGATCGATTGAGTTAGTGAAGGTGCGGTGGCAACGTAGAGGTGTGGACGAGGCCACTTGGGAGAGGAAGGAGGATATGGAAAAGCAGTTTCCGTATCTCTTTCAGTCAGGTAATTTCGGGGACGAAATTCCTTAAGTGGGAGAGAGTTGTAACACCCGTGTTTTGGGTCTAGGAGTTAATCGGGTTTTTAGTCGAGTCAATAAAATTTAATTTAAAACAATTCAACCTAAAATGTGGTGTAATTGAGCTTTTTAAAGAGGGAGGGACCTATGTTGTATTTAGACCGAAAACTTTTAAAAGCAAGACCACTTTATTGTAAAGTGTCTTCTCTTTCCCCATTTCTCTTTTTTTTAACGTCAAATAGCCTCTCCCCTTTTCAAACTCACCCAAAGTATTGGTTACTATTCCATTGATTTTAGTGCTCGATTTCAACACCAAATTAAGAGGTAAATATGTTTTCTTAATCTCCTCTTCATCCTCTATCCAACCATTGTCTTAGATTTCAAAAATGTGGGGTTTTGGAAATTAGGGTTTATGTTAAGATTTGGGTTTTTAAGGGGGTTCTTCAATTTGTTTTGATAAATCATGTTGGGGTTTTACTTAAGCATGATGAAATACACTACATATATCAAATTGGTTGAATTTGGGTGAAAATTCGTAGCATGTTCTTGAGGTATGTTTTAAGGTAGTAAAATTTGGGTTTTTAGTGGGTTTAATGTTGGAATTGAAGGGCTGTTGGTCTACCTATGATATGAGGGTGTTTTGGGATGTTTTGGAAGTCATTTGGGTGTTTGGAATTTGAGTTTTCAGCATGGCTTTAGGGGAGCACGAAAATTGGGATTTTAGGAGATTATGTGATTTGAGAAATTGTGGGAATTGGGTTGTGTTTGCAAAGTAAGTTGATGGTTGAGTTTAGCATTGAATTGGGAAGTAATGTATGTGTTTTGTTTGACTAGAAGCAAGTGGAAGCGTGGAAGAGGCTTTGGGACCGAATCCGGGTGCATAGGAGGATTGTTCGATTTGCTAAGGAAGGGCGGTGAGTGGTTTCAACTTGTTCTAAGTTTGGTTCGAGTATGTGTAGTGGGAGTGTGTGTGAAGTGTGCTTGGTAGGCCACTCATAGTTAATTCAAGTTGTTGATTTGACCCTTGATATCCATGAATGTATTTATGCTTGTTTGACTATGCTATTATGATTGTGGTTGATGGATGTGAGTTTATCTTGATATGCATCTATGAGATTGAGCATGAATGTGGTTGATGATATATATATGATGTGGTTATGATAATTGGCACTAAATAATTACCGGTTGTAAATGATCGATCATTAGGATAGTGTGCACACAAATTGAGTCAAAACGTACGTGGCCTTGATGGCGTTAAGTCATCAAGGAGGAGTACGGTGATGTAACATTCCACCGGAAGCTTTTATTACATTTCTACGGGATGATGAGTGGAATCCCATCCGTAGGGCATGTGGCGATGAGTGGAATCCCGCACATGCAAGGTCCGGTGATGAGTGTAATCCCACCGAGGTAAAGTGTTGTTGAGGTTTAAATCCGCACAATCGGGGTAATTAAAGTGGCCAATTAACTTGTTCATACATTGTGATATGTGATGATGTTATATGTTGATGATATATGGTGTTGCTTTATGATGTCGATTTTTATAAATGAGCTTGGTAGGATCGAGAAACCATATATGCCACTTGAAAGACTAGCTAGGTCTACTTGATTCTATGCCTATGCTTGATGTATGTAAGACTAGGATTAACATGCTTGGACCCTGCATTGTTGATTGTTTTCGTTTTAGAGCATCCTCACTAAGCTTATAGCTTACGCTCTCAATGTTCAACAATGCAGATCATTAGCGTGGTGTTAGCTCGGAGCAAGGCAAGAAGGGTTTTCCAAGTGTGAGGCTCAAGTACGGTTATTAATTTTGTAATGGTTAAGCAATGTGGCAAGAGGGTTTTTTTTGTATGAGCTTATGTGACTCATTTGTGATTTTGGATGTTTATGCTTGACTTGGTTTGTAAGCATGTCTACCTTGCCTAACGCTTTTAACGTATGTCTTTTGAATGTTAACCTTGCTATGGTATGTAAACCCTTATGGGATGGATGATGCTTTTGCTTGTCAATGTTTCAAGCATGTTTTGTATGAAAGGCTACTAATGGGTAACTTGCCATGTATGTATGATTGTTTATATTTATGCCTTGAGTGTGTTTGAGTATGCTTGATATAAGTTGTATGCCTCTAGACTTTGTTTGTTTGTGTTGTGTGGCTTTAGGAGTCCTATGGGACCTTTAGACTTGTTAAAAATTCGCCCAAGTTTGATTTTCAAAGGTTGCAGGCAGCTCGCGTTTCGAAACGGGCTGGGTCGTTTCGGAACGGGTAGGCTTCAGGGACCCCGTATCGGAACGCGTTTCGATACGGTTTGGCCTCTAGAACCCCCTGTTTCGATACGCGTTTCGGAACGTTTTGGCTACTCGAATTTTGAGAAATTCACGAGATAAAGGTGTTTCGAAACGGGCCTGAAGGTTTCGAAACGGTCAAAATCTCGTTGACCACGAGATGTTGACCGTCGTGGGCGTTTCGGAACGGTTGACCACCGTTTCGATACGGCCCCTTGTATAGGCTCTGGGGCAGTTGACCTGGTCAAGGTGTTTCGAAACGCCTCAAGGGTGTTTCGAAACGGACTGCCTTCAAGTTTAAAATTTGGGCTGTTAAGTGTTGCCTTGTTTTCGATCGATTGTTTCGTGTATGTTGTTCTGCTGTTTGATCACTTAGGGTTTAACACTCATCTAGACAAGATTAAAATACAAAAAAAATAGGGTTGCTAACCGAGGGGGAATTCCCTTGGGAGTTTTCACTCGGTTTTCCCCGTGTAGCTTACTCGGACCGGTCATCCGGCCAGACCGGGACGAGGGGGTTACAATGATACTCGTCGCCCGAACTCTAAACTATCAAAAGATAGACTGAAACTGCCATAAAAACAGACAAAGGAACTGCCATACAAGCAGACAAAAGAACTGCCATAGAGGCAGACGAAAGAGCTGTCAAAGAAGCAGATGAGGTAGAAACTTGACAAAGTAAAAAAAAAACAAAAAAAACATGAAACTAAAAAATTCATCAGCAACGATGAAACTTATTTATATACATAATCAGCCGAACGGCTAACGGCCGTTGCTGGCGAAAGAAAAAAGAATAAAGATAAACTTTGAAACTTAAAAAATTTGTAACCGCCTCAGAGAAAATAGAAGATGTGAAAAGGAGTGAAGTTTTTCGATTTAATAATAACATAATAGTTAGTATTTCACTTATTGGTCAATCAATTTATATGGAATACTATAAAGACCTATTATAAGAACGATTCTCTTAAATCAAATTATATTATTCATAACGCTGGACTTTATATCTTAGATTTATTTTTTTTTTTAAAAACTATCTCTTTTTTTCATTGGACCAACCAATAACTGATAGAGAAAATTGTTTATTCTAATTAGGTGGGTTGGCCTTTCGTCATTGTGAAAACTGACCTGCTATGACCTTAAAGCTTGTTTAGCCATTGTTTGTTGAATAGTTTTTTACCCACATAGTAAGTAGGACAAAATGTAATAAGTAACAATTAAACTTTGAAATTGTGTCAATTTTATAATCACCTTACCGCTATCTGATTATGGCGTCCTTTGGTAATGCTAAAAAAAACTCTAAAATGTACTTTTTTGTAATGAAAAATAATCCCGAACACAATGTGTCATTTAAAATGGTAAGAGAAAAAAAAGGGCTGTCTAAAAACACAACAATTTAATTTTAGGATAAGAGACGATAATTTTTTATACTTGTTCAAACAACTTAAAAGACATTTTAGTAACATTTAAAAAAACAATCAAGTTTTAAAATTTGTAAAAAATTCAACAAAAATTCAAAATGTTAGATTTTTTATAACATTTTAAGTTTTTTTTAGAACAAGTTTCAAAACGTATTAAAAAAATTTAACCTGAAATGCTATTAAAAGTTAGATTTTAAAATTTATAAAAAATCACTAAGAAACAAACTTAAAATGTTAT
Organism: Hibiscus trionum; assembly: GCA_030270665.1. Taxonomy (NCBI): domain Eukaryota; kingdom Viridiplantae; phylum Streptophyta; class Magnoliopsida; order Malvales; family Malvaceae; genus Hibiscus; species Hibiscus trionum. The sequence continues at coordinate 10,716,406 of BSYR01000020.1, read as the reverse complement.
AAATTTTTTTAAAACATTTTAAGTTCTCTTGAACAAGCTAGAAAGAGGAGGGAGATGTTAAGGTAAGGCAGCCTTATCGTAAGACTAAAGTGCGGCACTACATAATATTTTATCATTTTGGTTATAATTTATGTAGGACTTTGTAATAATTTCGGTAAAACTGAAATTCTTACTAATTGAGTAAGAATTTGCGTAACTACATAAATTCGAATTTATGTATATTTTTACCAATTTAGTAAGAATTTGTGTAAATTCGTCACATTTTAACCTTACGGCAAGGTTGTCTTACCGTAGCATCGAAAAGAGGAAGTTTATAAAAGAAAAAAAGGTAAAGTTCACAAACGGTCACTAAACTTTGTTAAATTATTCAATTTGGTAACCAAACTTTGAATTGCTTCAATGTTACCATTAAAATTTTAATTTTGCTTCAATTTGGCCACCGAGCTTTAACGAACGTTAAAAAGGTGTTAGCAAAGTTTGCATAATAACACTGTAAAATCTAATTTGATTTTGATACAACAAATAGTCTAAGGACTAAAATTGAAAAGTAAATAAATTTTTAAGAACTCAAAAGCTCACATTTGACAAGTATATTTTTAACTTTAAGTGTTTCAAAGTCAAAACTTAAATCCCATAATTTTTTCTAAGTGTTTTAAAATCAAACTACACAAAACAACCCAGACATTTCGATACACCCCATGGTGTTTTGAAACAGCTTGATCTTAAAATGTTACTATACATTTTTGTTTCGATACGGAAATAAGTGTTTCGATACTGACGTTTCGAAACAGGGTAAACTGTTTCGATACAGCCTTCTTATGGGCCATTTTGTTTTAAGCATTGTTTCGAAACGACTCAAAACCGTTTTGATACAAGGTTAAGAATTTTTAAACTCAAGCATTAAATGATATAGCCATTACTTGTCAGAACGAGAATTTTGAGAATTGGTTAAACGTTTCGATACACCAGTTAGGCGTTTCGTAACGTGTTTTGACAGTTTTAAAAGTGAGCAACATCGTTTCGATACGCTACCCCACATTTCGATATGGTACCCTTTATTGTGCACAACGACGCTTTCTATTTTGAGTAGGTATCGAAATGACCCCGAGTGTTACAATACGGTATGTTCCAGATCAACATTTATGGTGGGAAAAAGAGGGTCCAATGACTCTATTTATGTTTCCAACCACCTAAACAACTAGAATTCAACGAAGAGGTATAAAAGCAAGTCATTAAAGCTACAATAACTATTGAACATCTTAGCAACATTCAAGCAACCATCCAAACCATTTGAGCTATTAGAGTCAAATCTTGTACCCAATTGTGAAATTCTTAATTGTTTTATCATTTGTCAAATTGGGGAGAGTTGTTCTTGTAATTACGAAATTTATAAGCCTAGTGATAGGTTATTTTCATTGACAATCTTCTTTCGTGTATTTGAGTGAGGTTTGATTAAGCTTTGGGTAGAAAGCTTAATCGATTTGTAAGGTTTCCTCCTAATCCGAGAAAATGGGTGAATTCAATAGTGAATTGAGTTGAAAATCCTTAATGGGAGCTAAGATAATAGATGTAGAGTTTGTTTACAAACTTGAACCACTATAAATCCTCTTATGTCAATTTTTATTTTACTTCCTTGCTCCCTTTCCATTTTAATTGCCAATTCACCCCCACTTGGCCATTTTGCAATTGTTTGACCAACTCAACAATTGGTATTAGAGCGACACACATTGGAAGGATTACAACCCTCTTGAGTCGGTTCTTAGAGAGTTTGATCAACAACAACTAGAAGCTATGTCATCTACCTCGGGCAACAACCTCTATGAGTCACAATCCATCACAAAGCCTCCTTATTTCAATGGGGACAACTATCCCTATTAGAAAAATAGGATGAAACTCTTCATCAAATTCAATGATTATGTCATATGGGATGTTTTGGAAGATGGCCCTATCATTCCTTTGAAGATAAATGATGAAGGAAGACTCATTCCAAAGACCGAGCACAAAATGACCGATGAAGAGCGAAAGAAGCTTTGAATCAATGACAAAGCATTACACATGTTCTTTTGTGCACTTGGTCCGGACATGTACTCGAATATGTCTTATTGTACAAGTGTCAATGAGGTGCGAAACAAGCTAGAGACCACATATAAAGGAACCAACGACGTCAAGAAGACCAAGATTGGGATCCTCAACTATAGCTACGAAAGCTTCAAGATGGAGCCCGAAGAAAGCGTCACTCAAATGTTCGATTGCTTCTCGGTCATCGTCAATGGTCTTAAGGGCTTCAGTGAAACCATTATCAAAGATAAGCTAGTCTGGAAGCTTCTCTACTCTCTCTGATTCATGGGAAGGAAAAAGAACCGCAATCATCGAGGCCAAAAATTTGAAGACCTTGAAGCTTGATGAATTAGTGGGATCTCTTCTCACTCATGAGATCATGAAGAAAGAAAGATAAGAAGAAAATAAGAGAGAAGAGTAGAGAAGAAGAAGGTGGAGGACAAGAAATAAGGATTTCCTCTCAAAGCTTCACAAGAAGAGAGTGATTCTAGCTTAGATGAGAAGGAAGAAGAAATGGCTATGATAGCCAAGAAATTTTCCCGGTTCATGAAGTCAAATCGAGGAAGAAAGTTCCATAGAAGATGAGACTTCAAGAACAAGAACAAAGAGGAAGAAAAGGATCAACTCATTTGCTATGAGTGCAAGAAGTTGGGGCATATTCGATCTGATTGCCCTCAACTTAAAAAGAAAAGCTTCGGGAAGAAGAAGAAGCTCAAGGCAAATGTTGCTACTTGGAGTGATGAGGAGTCATCTGAAGAGGAGCGAGAAGTTGCCAGCCTTTGCCTCATGGCTCTTGATGATGATAAACCCTAACTCATCTACTTTAGATTTCACTTTTAATAAACTCCAAGATGCATATGATAAGTTGCAAGAGGTTTATGATGAGTTGGTTGAAAAATACAAAGAATCGATTTTGAATAACAAACAAATGATTTCGGTTTTAAGAACCCAAAACGATTCACTTTCCAAAACCAACTCGGATCTTGAAAAGAAGGTTTTGCTTTTACAAAATTCCTTAAATGAATTTGAAAAGAAAACGATTGATTTACATAATCTTCTTGAAAAATATCATGTTTATCACCATGAGGAGGTGGATAAACTAAAAGTTTCTCTTAACACTATTGGGAAAATTAGTTTTGAAAAAGGGGAATTCTTCAAAAAAAACCCAGTATGTAAAAAGAAACTTTAATAACTAAAAACAAAGAAGCTCTCATAGACATCTTAGAAGTAAAAACGTTAGGGGTGTGTGGGTTCCTAAAGAACTTGTAACTTCTAATAATATTGATGCTATGTCTGCTTGGATTCCTAAGGAACCAAGTATTTTTTAGCTAAATCACATGGACCCAAAATGATTTGGGTACCAAAAATCAAGAACTAACCTTTGTTTGTGTGTGTGGGGGGGGGGGAGCATTGATATAAGGCCAAAACTTTAAGTCAAAACATATAGTACCTTGATAGTGGATGCTCAAGACACATGACCGAAGACAAGAGTAGATTCATGGAGCTAAGGCCAAAAAGTGGTGGAGTGGTGACTTTTGGTGACAACTCCAAAGGCCATATTAGGGGTATTGGTAATCTCTCTTCTATTCTCATTGAAAATGTTTTGTATGTCAATGGTCTAAAGCATAATTTGTTGAGCATTAGTCAATTATGCGATAAAGGTTTCAATGTTTTCTTTGACAAAATGGTTGCAAAATTGTGAACATTAAAACAAATAAAATAATGCTCATTGGTCATCGCATAGATAACATTTATATGGTGCATATAGATGACACTCATACATCTCATGTTTGTTTAGTTGCACAAGATGAAAATGATGCATGGTTATGGCATAGAAAGTTAGGGCATGTAGGCATAAGTGTTTTATAAAAATTGGTTTCCCAAAATCCAGTAAGAGGTTTACCCAAACTAAAATTTTCATTGGACAAAATTTGTGATGCATGTGTTAAGGGTAAACAAAAACGAGTTTCTTTTAAACCTATTAATGATGTTTCAACTAGTAGAGTTTTACAATTGATCCATATGGATCTCTTTGGGCCAATTAGGACTACTAGCTTGGGTGGAAAATCATATGCATATGTACTTGTTGATGATTACTCTAGATACACATGGGTTCTCTTTTTAAGCACTAAAGATGAGGCTTTAGAAAATTTCATCACATTTTCAAAAATCACTCAAAATAATCTTGGTCAAAACATTTCTCATATTAGAAGTGATCATAGAACTGAATTTCAAAACTTAGGTTTTGAGGATTTTTGTAACTCTAATGGTATTAGCCATAAATTTTTGGCACCTCGCACTCCTAAAAAAAATGGGGTAGTTGAGAGGAAAATCATACTTTAGAGGAAATGGCTAGAACCATGTTTTGTGAAAACAATTTACATAAATATTTTTGGGCGGAAGCCACTAACACTTCTTGTTATATAATAAATCGAGTAATAATTAGGCTACTTTTAAAGAAAACTCCTTATGAGATTTTAAAATCCAAGAAGCCTAACATTAGCTATTTTCATCCTTTTGGGTGTAAGTGTTTTGGTTTGAACAATGAAAAAGATAATTTGGGTAAATTTGATGCAAAAGCTGATGAAACTATTTTTCTTGGTTACTCTTTAAATTATAAAGCCTATTGAGTTTTCAACAAAAGAACCTTAGTTGTAAAAGAGTCTATACATGTGGTTTTCGATGATAACTCCATTCCTAAGAAGGCTTCTTATGATGATGATGATGTAGGGATCATTGAAGCTAATGATGGTGGATAATCATCAAAGGTGGATGAGGTTCCAACAAAAGAAGAAGAAACACAAGATTCTCCCATTAAAGCCTTGAAGGACATTGTAAAACCTATGTTTGATTTTGATATAATTAGATCTTTAAGGATCAATTTGAAAAACTTAAAATTGTTTTTGTAAGTCCCTTAATAAGTTTTAAATCACCAACTCTTTAAAACTGATTTGAAAAACTCAAACTCAAAATATTTTCTAAGTGTTCCAAGGCCAAACTATTGAAAAACGTTCAGGTGTATCGATACACTCCCAAGCGTATCGATACCTTTTTACCAAAGTTGGCTACTGGAGGAACACGTATCGATACGCCAAACCCTCGTATCGATAGGCCCCTGTGTAAAAATCCAAGGAGTTTGAATGGCGTACCAATACGTCAAACCCTCGTATCGATACGGCCCTAATAATTTTTAAATGAAAGTCGGTTTAAATAATTTGACCGTTGGTGTCAGTTGGTTGGTAACCAAATTTTAAATGGTCGTTGACCCGTATCGATACGCCAAACCCTCGTACCGATACAGAAATCGACAGTGAGCTAAGTTGAGAAAAAGGTATCGATACGGCCTTTACCGTTTTGATACCCCGTACCGATACGCTTACGCGCGTATCGATACCCCTTATTTATTGCACACAACGACTCTTTCTTTTCTGAGACATGTATCGATACACCTCCCCGCGTACCGATACGCATAGCTGCAGAAGTGCATTTATAGTGGTAAGAGAGGGTTCCAACGGCTCCATTTATGTTCCCAACCACCCAAACGGCTAGAAATCAATGAGAAGGTATAAAAGAGACATCCAAAAGCTCCAGCAACAACTATTGATCATCAAGAAAACATCTATACATCAAATCCAAGCAATTGTGCAAAAATCCCATATTGTCTAGAAACCCCAATTGTAATTTTCATTCTTATCTTGTTCAATTGGGTTGAGTACTTGTAATTGGGCTACAATTTGTATTGAGAGATACTCTATTAGCCAACAAATTCTTTGTTACCTTGTTGTGAGGATTGAGTTAAATTTTGGGTAGAAAATTTTAACCGAAATTGTAAGGGTTGCCTCCTTAGCCTAGAAAAGGGGAAGAGCAAGTAGTGGAATTGTTGCAAATCCTTAGTGAAGCTAAGGTAGTGGATGTAGAGTTCATTTGGAACTTGAACCACTCTAAAATCCCTTGTCAATCTTTTTAATTTGCAATTTCCACCACACAAACTTTAAATTTCCAATTCACCCCCCTCTTGGTTCATATCGATCTTTCGATCCACTCAACATACATAGACCTTGGTGAAAAGAATGTGAGCTACCCAAGGGAACTCAACTATGTCAAAGATGGTGAAATCTTAGGTGATTCATCCAAGGGGGTAACCACTAGATCTTCTCTTAAGTTATTTAATCATGTTGCATTCATTTCATGCATTGAGCCTAAAAATATCAAAGAAGCATTAAAAATGATTTTTGGATATTGGCCATGCAAGAAGAATTGAATCAATTTGAGAGAAGTAAAGTATGAACATTAGTTGATAGAATTAATGGTAAATCAACTATAAGAACTAAATGGCTTTTTAGAAACAAGCTAGATGAGAGTGGTAACATAGTGAGAAACAAGGCTAGATTTATTGCTCAAGGTTACACTCAAGAAGAGAGAATTGGTTTTGATGAAACATATGCACCTGTTGTTAAGTGTGAAAAAGTACTAGATTTTAGCCCTAAGATAGCTTAATTATTGTTAGACTTAAGCTCATTTTAGTTGTATAAAAGGTAAACATACTCAAAAAACTGCATAGATTAGATACTTTACCCTACTTGATGAATTTCACTGTTTTTATCTATAAAAGATACTGCTCAAGTATATGTTTTGCTGTGCGCAGATACCCGCCCAGACAGACGATGCTGAGGTAGCAAGAAGAGTAGAAGGAAGGAGTTGAACAATCGATGGACGATGCTGATGTACCTGTTGGAGAGCTGATCAGACTAAGCTACAGGGGAAAAACACAGAATAAGGAGCCTTGCTAAGCTAGACCTCTACCGAGGTAGCAGATGGTGCGCCGCCGAGGCAGCATCCCAAGGCAGCTGAAAATATGCAAAGTGGTGTGCGAATGGAAGAACATATCAAACCCAATTTTTATAGACCACTTGCATGTAGGTCGGAGCCCAGAAGCCCAAGAAAAGCCACCGTCAAAGCTCAAGAAATTTGAAGTCAAACGAGAGTCAAGCTTGGATTAAATAAAAACTTAATTAGAGTTTAATCTTTTTAAGAGATCTACTTTAATTCCAACTTGTACTTTAGTCTCTTAACCAACTTCGAGTAGGCCAAGGCTTATATATATAGGGCATCTTAGTCGAGAATGAGAGATATAGAGAGTTCTTGAAGAAAAAACCCTAGTCTTTCCATTCATCCATCATGCTCTAAACATTTCCCAGGGCTAAAGGTTGGTTTTGTTGATTAGTTGTGAGAGATTGTTTGTATTCGTTTAGGTTTTTAGTGTTTGCAATAATATTTCAAAGTTTGTTTACTCTTGGCATCCTTCTTATTTGCAATCAAATCGGGAGAGGAGAGAGCAATTATCAATTTGTCTAATATCGAGAGAGTTAGACTCACGAAACGAGTAAACACGATTTTATCCAACTTGGGTGAAACTACTTCGGCTTAGGAATAAGTCATAAGTTCAGCGGCTAAATGAGGCTTAAGAATTGGTTGGTGTTCATCCTTAGATTCACGCCGAGAGGTATTATCAAGACGTTTTCACCAATTGTAATTCGACTTAAGGATAAGGAGGAGTCACTAAAGGAAGCCTTGCCGAACTTTGAAGCATCACTCAGCCGTCCGGGTAGCACATTAGTCTCTGCCGCGGCGGGTTATCTGCCAAGGCATCACCTTGACAGTTGAGTCGATTTTGCAACACTTTAACCAAGAAAAAACATTCAAAATCCACACTACGACGCATTCCAATACCAGCCCATTCTCTCAAACTGAATTCTCAATCTTTTAATTTACTTGCTTTTAGTTTTAGATCAGATCAAATCCCAATCCAATTGTGTTTTTACTCTTCCTTGTGCAGGAATTTAATCATTGAAGCAGCTTTCAATCCCTGTAGAGACGATATCTTAAATACTATAACTTAGCAGCAGTGTACACTTGCACTCAATTTAGAGAACTCTTTTACGCTCTACACCCGTAGCTAGGATGAAAGCTATTAGGATGCTTCTAGCATTTGCATGTTATCCTGATTTCAAGCTTTTTCAAATGGATGTTAAAAGTACATTTTTAAATGGTTTTATAAATAAAGAAGTGTATGTTGAACAACCACAGGGTTTTGAAAATCCACATTTTCCAAACCATGTTTTTAAATTGACCAAGCTTTGTATGCTTTAAAACAAGATCCTAGAGCTTGGTATGAAAGGCTTTCAAACTTTTTTGATTGAAAAAGGTTTTGAAAAAGGCAAGATGGACACTACAATTTTCATTAAAAAATTGGCAATGACATTTTAGTAGTACAAATTTATGTTGATGATATAATTTTTGGGTCTACTAATGAATTTTATTGCCAAGAATTTTCTAAGCTAATGCAAGGTGAATTTGAGATGAGCATGATGGGAGAGCTCTCATTTTTCTTGGGGCTCCAAATCAAGAAAAGGAAGGATTTCACCTTCATAAATCAAGCAAAGTACATCAAGGATATGTTCAAGAAGTTTGGCTTGGAGAATGTGAAACCTCAAGCAACTCCTATGAGCTCATCAATTAAGCTTGACAAAGATGATGGAGGTAAGTGTGTTGATTCTAAACTTTATCATTCTATGATTGGATCTTTGCTTTACCTTACCGCAAGTAGACCGAATATCATGTTTAGTGTTTGCCTTTGTGATAGGTTTCAAGCTAGTCCTAGAGAATCACACATAGTTTCCGTTAAGAGAATCTTTAGATACCTTAGAGACACACCTTGTTTAAGCCTTTGGTATCCTAGAGACTCCTCATTTGACCTTCATGCCTTTTCGAATGCGAATTATGGGAGATGTAAGATAGATAGAAATAGTACCTCCGGAACTTTCCAATTTCTATGTAGTATGCTCATATTTTGGTTCTCTAAGAAACAAAATAGTGTAGCCTTATCTACCACCGAAGCAGAATACATAACAATTAGAAGTTGTTGTGCTCAAGTCTTTTGAATGAAACAACAACTTCTAGACTATGGAGTTGATATAGGTACCATACCCCTTAAGTGTGACAACACTAATGCCATATGTCTTACTAAAAATCTCATCCAACATTCTAGAACCAAGCACATAGAAATTAGACATCATTTTATTAGAGATCATGTCTTGAAAAATAATACTGTTCTAGAACATGTTGACACCTTGAATCAATTAGTAGACATCTTTACCAAACCACTTGACAAATAGCCTTTTGGACTCTTAGGGGTGAGTTAGGTTTAACTAGTCTTTCTTGACCTTTTAGAGTCTCTTTTAGTAAAAAAACTAACTTGAATTTGATTGATGATTGTGCTTATGTTTTTCGCTCCTTGTTGCCTCTATGCATGTAGTTAGGGGGGCATTTATCCTTCTTTGCCCTAATTTGTTGCTCATTCATCATATACATGCATTTAGGATTAATTGAAGTTCAATTTTTGAACTTTTACATGCCAAATCTGCATTTCAAGCACAACTATATCAAAACGGTAGAAACGTTTTGATACGAGGTTCTGTGATGATACCCAACTTCATTACTAGCAAAGTTTGTATCGAAACGGCTAACAAGCGTTTCGATATGGCTAACAAGCGTTTGGATACGGGTTCGATCATGTTTCTGTATGGCCTTAAACCGTACCGGTACGGACACAAGTTTCGAAACAATTTTAAAGCGTTCTAATACCCCAGTTTCGATATGCCTTGTGGCGTATCGGTACGCGTAGCCACTGCAACCCAAAAGAGTCATTAAAGGCAGATTTTAAATGGGGTTTTAACCTAAAATTAAATTCTTTCCATATTCAAACTCTTTCAAACCCTAGTTTTCTCTCATATAAATACCTATCAAAACCCTTTGTTTTTCTCACTAATCTTTGAGGGTTTTTCATCAACACATCAAGGCTAAGCTTTGCTATCAATTTGATGCTTTATCATCCACCCATTCATCTATAATCCTCATCAAGGTATAAAATTCTTCGTTCTTTAATTTTGTCTAGTTTTCTATACCGTTTTTACATACTTTTTGTATATAAATTATAAGTATAGCATGTGTTTTAAAGTTTTTCCAAAAAATTCTTTCAAAATCCAAAATTTTTGTTTCAAATATATATTTATACCGTATATTTTTTATACTATTTTTCAAATCTGTTTTCTCTAAAAAATTCTTTATATACTAGTATATATTTTTAACTATACAATACAATGTTTTAACAAATACCTTGATTTATTGGATTAATTGTTAGATTGAATTTAGTTGATTCATGCATACATGTGTTTTTATTCTTTGTCCTATTTTTCAGACTTTAATTATGGGTCCTAGGAAGAGACAACGATCTGATGTGGAAGGGGAAAGTTCAACCGTCAATAAGGATGTTCCCCGTCCAAATCTCACTCTTCTTTTTCAAAGGATTCTCCGAACCCCTGAAGCGCGTCAAAATTTCAAGCTTTATCAAAACCATCAAATCTGACGTGAGCGCATAACTTCTATTCCCCTTTTGGATTCTAAATCTTATAAATTCAAATATCTTCCCTTACTTAAACGTTGAACTTTTTGGCCTTTTTGAGTTTTTCCGTGATTTTATATTGTAGCATGGTTCTTCTTTTTATGCTAATGTCTGGTATCTCCAATCCCGAATGAACTCATGTGATTGCAATTGAGTCCTATCTTATGGAAAAGACGTTTCAGATTGATCCCGACACCTTGGTCAATATTTTTGGTTTTGAAGATGAAGGTGTTTCGGATGAAAGCTCTCGCGGGCATGATCTTGGAGGTTCCGTTACTTTCCTAGATGCTCATGATCGCATCCTTCACTTGATGATCTCTTGATAATTCGTCCATTCGGAGGAAAGTTCGCACACATTCGTCAAGTCGATGATTTTTGGCTTAGGTACTTTCATGAAGAAATCCAACCCAATCTTTGCCAAATCATGTTTGCCGAGTTGGTGTATTTTGTCCAAAACTGTCATTTGGATACAGTTACTTCCTTCACATATGAAACCGCTCTAAGCTACATGTTCTCAAAATTAGGGCTTGATTGCTCTCTTGACTTTTCGGAGACTCTCAATCAACCAATTAACGAAAGATCTCTTTGTTGATCCAACTTTCACTACATTAACGACCAATGGGTTCATCAAGCGAATCCCCCACAAGCGGCTTCACAAGCTCAAGTTGCTCCGCCTAACAATGGAGCTCTTATGGCCTTTCTTACAACGCAATTCACAAGCTTGCAAACCAATATTGTTTCTTTGGATACGACAATGAACTTCGGTTTTGCGGCCATAGACACTCGCTTCACGACCTTGGAGGAACGGGTTACTAGTGTTGAGAAATGTCTTGCTTCAGTTGAAACTCAACAATCTTCGATGAACCTTTCCTTTACCGGTTTCTATGGCGAATAGAGGCAATTTCAGAGAAGTAATGATGAAGATGATCCTTAGTTCTCTCGCATCCCATTGCAAATCATCTTAGGATTTCCCTTTCTATGCACCTATTTATGTTTTTAAGATTTAAGACTTATGCTTTGTTTTATTGTCTTTTTATTACGCTTTTAGGATTTAAGGTTTGGATTTATTTTTGTTTGGACATCTTTTGTTGCTTTTATGCTTAATGAATATTATGCTATTGGTTTTATTTGCTTGGTTTACATTATCACCTCTTTGGATTATTGTGATTTTGATCTAACAAAAAGGGAAGAAGAATTAAGCTAAATTTATTACAAATTTTTTCAAAAAATAGCTTAATCTAAGGGAAGATATCTTAAAAATTTACCTTGGTTTTGTTATATCAAAAAAGGGAGATTGTAAAACCTAATTTGATTATGATATAACGGACCAAAATTCAAAAATAAATAAATTTTAAGAACTCAAAAGTTCACATTTGACAAGTATATTTTTAACTTTAAGTGTTTCAAAGTCAAAACTTAAACCCCACAATTTTTTCCTAAGTGTTTTAAAGTCAAATTACACAAAATAGTCCAAGCGTTTCGATACACCCCATGGTGTTTCGAAACGGCTTTATCTTAAAACGTTATTGTAAATTTCCGTTTTGATACGAAAATAAATGTTTCGATAATGGCGTTTCGAAACATGGTAAACTGTTTCGATACAACCTTCTTATGGGGCATTTTGTTTTAAGCATTGTTTCGAAACGGCTCAAAACCGTTTCGATACGGGGTTAAGATTTTTTAAACTCAAGTATTAAATGATATAGCCGTTACTTGTCAGAACGAGAATTTGAGAATTAGTTAAACGTTTCGATACACAGTAGGCGTTTCGAAACGTGTTTTGGCAGTTTTAAAAGTGGGCAATACCGTTTCGATACGGTCTATGGTCGTTTCGATATTGCCCCTTATCGTTTTGATACGCCACCCCGCGTTTCGATACGGTACCCTTTATTGTGCACAACGACTCTTTCTATTTTGAGCATGTATCGAAAGGGGCCCGAGTGTCCCGATACGGTAGGTTGCAAATCAGCATTCATGGTGGGAAAAAGAGGGTCCAACGACTCTATTTATGTTTCTAACCACCCAAACAGCTAGAATTCAATGAAGAGGTATAAAAGCAAGCCATTAAAGCTACATCAACAACTATTGAACATCTTAGCAATATTAAGCAATCATCCAAATCATTTGAGCTGTTAGAGTCAAATCTTGTACCAAATTGTGAAATTCTTAATTGTTTTATCCTGTCAAATTGGGGAAAATTGTTCTTTGTAATTGAGCAATTTATAAGCCTAGTGAGAGGTTATTTTCATTGCCAATCTTCTTTCTTGTATTTGAGTGAGGTTTGATTAAGCTTTGGGTAGAAAGTTTAATCGGTTTGTAAGGTTTCCTCTTAATCCGAGAAAATAGATGAATTCAATAGTGAATTAGGTTGAAAATCCTTAGTGGAAGCTAAGATAGTGGATGTAGAGCTTGTTTACAAACTTGAACCACTATAAATCCTCTTGTGTCAATTTTTATTTTACTTCCTTGATCCCTTTCTATTTTAATTGCCAATTCACCCCCTCTTGGTCATTTGCAATTGTTTGATCAACTCAACAAACACATTTAGTACTCCACATTTGCACATTTAAACAATTTAGTCCTAATTTAAAATAAAATAATAAATTTAATCCCAAAGGCAAAAACCCACTAGGTTTCTGCTATGCTCGTGTATCGTTTTACAGGGACCGTGAAGATAGCCATTGTAGCATCGAGTGTTGTAGTGCTAAATGCTGATAATTTTGACGAGCTTGTCCATGAGGAGACCAAACACGTGTTGGTTGAGTTTTATGCTCCTTGGTAAGCACTTGCCTCAGCCTCATAGTATTTATTGTTGCATCATGTTTGTCATCACCAATTCTCTCTTCTTATCTTTGCACATGCTGGTATTTTGTCAAGTTTGGATCCATTGGTCAACAAGTTCGTGAGAAGAAAACAGCCTTTTGAATGGGAAGTTGAGAAGCTTAATGTCACGGACCGTTCGTCGTGACACGCGGGACTGCGCGAGATGCTTGCTGGTTGTGCTTAATGTAGGATGCGGGATAGCATTAAGGGTGTAGTACGTGCCGTACAGCCGTCTAGTCCTCGGACTGGCGCGTTGGTAGGCACCACACTGGTTGGGAGCTGTCCCCGCTTCCCTGATGAGCCCATGGGAGGGCGAAACCAGTGAGCATCGGAGATGGAAAAGGCTTAGCCCTTGGCTGGTAATAGCCCTGGGTTGCCGCACGGGTAGATGTCCCTGCGCCAAGACTCTGACCCCGTGACAATTGGTATCAGAGCAAGTTCCGATCGCTCGGGAGCATGGCCAAGACCAGCAAAACTCAAGCCGCTAGCCCGTCCGAGACCGAGGTCACGTACGACCAAGGTGGGCAAGAAGTAAGGGCTGATCCTGTCGAGACAAGGCCTCGTGCCAAGTCCAAAGACCTACTCTCTAGCTTGGAGTCACGCTTGACTCGCGTGGAGGAAGGCGTATCGAGCATGGGTGCCCAAGTGGACGACCTTCATGAGCGGATTGAAGGCCTTGAGGTGGAAGATGCCGAGATCCACACAGCCGTAAGGGCAATGAAGATCAAGCTAGAGGAGTCCCTGCGCGCGGAAATGGGTGAAGTACGCGACGCACTCATGAGAGAACTCACAAAGGTACGTGAGTCTTTCCAACGTGAACTTTCCAACATGTATGATCAACTAGAAGCATTGCAAGGCGACCTTGCCTTGTGCAAATGTGCTATGGCAGCCGGGCCAAGCACCACCGTGGAGGCTAGAAGGGTCGAGGTGCCCAAGCCTCAAACTTTCTCAGGGACACGCAACGCCAAAGAAGTCGACAACTTCTTATATGGCTTGGAGCAATATCTAGAAGCTGTTGGCATCAGGGACGATGCCTCTAAGATCCAAACCGCAACCTTATACCTCACCGACACCGCCATGCTTTGGTGGAGGAGAAGGCGTCTCGATGTTGTAACCCCCTCGTCCCGGTCTGGCCGGATGACCGGTCCGAGTAGGCTACACGGGGAAAACCGAGTGAAAACCCCTTAAGGATTCCCCCTCGGTTAGCAACCCTATTTTTTTCATTTTAAATCTTGTCTAGATGAGTATTTAATCCTATGTGATCATACAGCGGAACAACGTTCGCGAGACAAACAAACGACATCAACCCAACATTTTATAGCCCAATTTTAAGCTTTAACTACAGGCGGTATCGATACCCTTAAGGGGTGTATCGATACCCCCTTGACTAGGTCAACTGGTCAAAGTCAACCCGTAGAGACCGTATCGATACACCCAAGGAGTGATCGATACCCTCCCCAACGGTTGACTTCCCACGGTCAACGCTAAGATGACGGTATCGATACACTAGAGGCCGGTATCGATACCGAAATGGACAGTAGCTCCAGTGACCAAAATGGTATCGATACACTAGCAACCTCAAAAGGGCGCAAGACAACATAAAAGAGGTTTGCATCACTAACAAGGCAACCTAAGCGTCTAGAAGCATGCCACCATACACAAACATTCATCATAGCATTCATGCATTACAACCCATAATCAATCCAAAACATCAACATGAGGCATTAACAACATAAAGCCAACACAAAGGAGTCTAGATACAAGCTCCTAAAACACGTAGCATTTCCCATTGCTAGACTACTACATTATTTAATAAACCATACTTGAGCAATTACCACACGCTTGGACGCCCTTTTCTTGCTCCTTGCCAACTCCAAGCTAAAGATCTGCATTGTCGGAAAAAGGAGAGCGTAAGCATAAAGCTTAGTGAGCGGAGCTCTAAAACATAACTACGACAATGCAGGGTTCAAAGCTTTCTTTAAAAGTAAACACCAATACATACGAGTCATCCAACGACCTAATCCTTCTACCAACATACGAGTTCAACCAAGGGTCAACAATATAGGCATTTAACATAGCAATACACTTCATGGTATGCATGAGGACATAATCCTAGATTATAGTAAAACAATAAGAAGACAATGATATAGTGAGGTACAACATGAACATTACATGGCATGCACAAGCATAACCAAACCACACACGGTGGGACAACACATCACCGTTTCGACTAGTAGTTTTCCAATGGGACTACACATCAAAGTACTCTTCTACTAGTCACTACCGGCGGGACTACACATCACCGGAGCAACGACAACCATCACGTGAGGTTCGACACCAATCATGCAACACAACACACAAATCACCATCATGCAACATGTACTCACTATATCATGCACAACCATACAAGTTGCAACAAAATCCACAATTAGGCATCACTTGCTACTAACAACCTTACCAATCACAAATGGTCTTACTCACCATTTTCGTGCACAACCTTCTCCAACTTACACACATCTTACAAAGCATATCAACAACACCATAAATACCATCACACATAATCAACAATATAATAATAAGCAACATGCTTCCTCCCAAGATATTGGAATTTCATACATAACAATTTATCACCACAAGTAATGAAAACAAATGGAAAAAGGAGGAAATTAAAGAGACGATTCACACTAACTTACTCTTGAATTTAAAATTGACTTTTCAAGCCCAAACTAAACTCTTTCAAAACCAACTTTGAACCAAAACGATACTTGAAAACATTTCCACATTCACATGCTTGAACCAATTGATCAAAGCCATTTAAAAATACTTTAACCACTCACCTCACTTCCTTAAGCAAGCCAAGCAAAGCCGACTCAAGCCTCCTCACTTCCGGATTCGATCCCAAAGCTTTACCAACGCAAATCCTTGCCTCTAATCATCCCAACACAAGTAAATTAACCTCAAATCAGTCCACAACACAATGTAGCAAACCCGGAACACAAACCAAGCTCAAAACACATGTTTTTCGAGCCAAGAACAACCCCAAAAAGCCATTCCCGAGCAGCCCCTTTGCACAGTCTAAAACTTGTGATTTCAACACATTTAACACTTCCAAATGCTTCCAAAACGACCCCCAACCAATACCCTAACATCAACCCTCAATTTCCAACACAAACCACACCCAAAACTCAACTAAAAACCCTCCTAAAAACCCACCAAAACCCAAATTCGGGAATTCATTTAAAACACTCTAAAAATCATATATGTTGGACCATTTGATTCATAAACACCGTATCTAACAATATTAAATCAAAATCTCAAGTTAAACACCATAAAACTACCACTTTTATTCAAATCTCCCAAAAATCCAAATTCTAAAACATGAATGAAAATGAAAACTACTTGTACTTTTGAAGAGAGGAAGGTGAGAGCAAGTCGAAAACGTGTTTACCTTTCAAAACCGAGCCAAAATGAGGGAGAAAAGAGGTGGGATAGTCACTGGGAGAAAAGCTCCTCCTTTGTCGTGAGAAAGGAAAAATGGGGAGGGAGGAAGATGACAACTTTTGTGTTTTAAATTAAAAGTCGGGGTTTAAATTAGAAAATGGGTAAATTACCAAAAGGCCATTAATGAATGGCTATTCCCTTGTTCTTTAAAAAGCTCTTCAATTTGTAATTTAAATCAATTTGGTCTCATTTCAAATATTTATTTTTGAAACCCGAACCGTAAAGGATTATTTTAATTATAAACTCGAGCCCAAATAATATTAAAATATTATTTTCACCCGACCCCCTAAACCCGGGTGTTACAACTCTCCCCCACTTAAGGAATTTCGTCCCCGAAATTTATTAGACAGGAAGAGTCACTGACACATGCTCCTCCACACTTCCTCCCTTACCACAACATACTCTCCAATTCGGTAGACTTACCACACAACATTAGCTATCTGATGCCAAGATCTCAACGGGTCCTTCAATGCATGACCATTTTAAACTCAACTCAATCTCTTCAACAACATAACACGGAACAAAACTGGCTCACACTTCTGAATCATAGATACACAGAACACATCACAAATCCCTTTCCAACTCTGGTGGTAACTGCAATAGATAAACAACAGAACTAGCCCGACTCACAAACTCATACGACATTGTTTGAACACTTGACTCGTAACTTCCTCTGACTGATCATCCGACTCTAACAGGTAACCAAACACTTTTGTAGGCGTCTTCAAAAATCTAGTCAAAACTCGAATCTCTATCGGCCATTATCGATCTCAAGACACTGTACAACTCCCAATCTCGCTAAGGCACCAATCCGCCATCTTACCCACTGTACAAGTAGCTTGAACATGTATAAAATGAGCACACTCGATGTAACTATCATGGCTTACTCGGCTAAACTCTCTCGTAAGAAATCAAAGGCGATCCAGACTCAAAGTCCCTCAAATCTATTCCCCAACCTCATTCAGAATCTTCCACTGATGTAACCAACTAGAAGAAGCTGATGCTCGATCTTGGCACGCTGACAAAATTTCACCCTTACTTCCACACTAAACCACATCATCCATCAACTCAATCCAGAAGTACTCATCTTCAACCCACAATACGTCTTCATACTACTCAGATGCAATACAAATGAACTACCGTGTGCTTCGGCCAAAACAATACGTCTCAAAACACTATGTCAATCGGTACAACTATCCTGTCTCTGAAATGCAAAACTCTATCATCTCTGAAACTGAAGTCTGAAGGTCTCCCTTCCACTATGTCTTGCACGTGAGGTGCCAAGAACATGTCTTGCAACTGTTTCTCTTTAAGTATTCTGACTCAAAGTAGGTTTGACATGAAACTCGGCCACAAAACTACTATTATTAGATAAACTGAATCCGACAAATACAACTCGCAACTCAACTACTAATCTAGCAACAACATAGCTCGGAACATCGATTACTGCATCGACTATCTTCGGATGGTACTCGATCTTGATATTACAGTCTTCAAACATTTCAAGTTCTGATGATATGTACATATGCACTGTGCATTTCTTACTATACGAATTTGTCTCTAAGTCTTCGAAGCAAATACAATTGTAATTAACTCTAAGCCTAATGTCGGATAACTCTTCTCTCGGTCTTTCAACTGTCTCGATGATTAAGCTACAATCTTCTGTCTTGCATAAGCACACAACCTAACTCTACATGTAGCGCATCACTATGGTTCACAAACTCTTTCTCTGATATGACTGGATCAAGGTCGAAGCGTTCATCAAAGTTTCTTTAAGTTTCTCAAGGGCTCATTGTCTCGCATCCACCCACACAAACTGAACATTCTTCTGTAACAATCTATCAATGGAGCAACTATCTTCAAAAGACTATTTACAATTTTCTGAAAGTAACAATGCTAGACCTAGGAATTATAGATATATGTCACTGTCTTCAATTTCTTCCAACTCATATCTTCTTTTGCCTACTTGGGATTTACTCTAACACACTCGGCTGATCTACATGTCCTAGGAGAACATCTTCATTAACTCGGAGTTCACGTTGCACAACTTGGCATACAACTGATTCCCTAAAAGGATCTACCACACTAACTTCAAAGCTTGTCATGACCTTCTTAGGTACGTGAATATACTCATGTGTCATCTATGAGAACTATTACAACTGATCAAGGAACTCGGGAATTATTCTGTTCAACATCTCTATGAAGGTAACTAATACACTAGTCAAACAAAACGGCATAACTCAGAGATCAAGGTGATCACATCTTGCCCCTAAAGCTGTCTTCGGTACTTCAACTTTTCTCACTTTCAACTGGTAGTAAACGGATCTCAAACTAATCTTTGAAAAGACTGAAGCACACACTAACTGATCAACAAATCACTGACACTCAGAAACGGATACTAATTATTCACTGTCACCTGTTTCAACTGTCTGAAATCTAAACACATTCTCGTACTGTCACTCTTTCTTCTTCACAAATTGCATTGTCATACTCTAAGATGATATACTAAGCCAAATGAATCTAAGGTCTAACAAACTCGAAGTTGATTCTTCAACACCCTCAATTCTGTTGGAAACCATAAGATACAGAGCAACAAAACAGGAGCAAACTCGGAGACGGTCTCCAAATCAAACTCTTCTTCCCTATCAAGAGACAACCGGGTAATTCTTCCAAACACCTCTAGGATAAACACATCCTATTCTAACATTTTGTGGTCTAATCCTCATTCAAAAATCAAATCCATCACCTTTGCTAGGCAAGCCTGTCAACCAAACTCAATCAATCTTTGACTTCTAAAGCTGGATCAACATTCGATAAAAAAAATCCACATTCCTATATACCATTACAATCTCATAATCATCCGCGAGCTCTAAGAAAACTTCCATTGTCTCAAAGTCTACCCTAACTCTATGTTCTACAAGCCAATCCAAGCACAGCTTTACATCAGACCGTAAAAAGCAATTCTATCGCATCAACTGAAAACACGTGCCACTGAACCATCAACGGACACCCCTTGTACATCTTTCTGACCGCGACTGTATCCCCGAAGGAGCTAGCAACACCAACACCTACCTCTAGTACTTCCCAAGGTAGATTCAACAACTTCGCATGCTCACTCCAAATACACGGACACGTAGATCCAGAATAAATCATAAAAACAAGCTCAACGAATGTATCGAGGAATTTCTTGCTATAACATCGACCTCATTCCGAAGCCAACTCCTAGTTCTTCACTTCACTTACCATCTCATGTCAAGACCGGTCACATTGTTCTCCCTCAACAGAAACCAACTCATGTGCCTGTTGACCCAAACAAACAAACTGCACTCCAAACTTCGGTACGGTCATACTGCCCTGAACTAAAGCGAAGAACTCTCTCATCATTCACATCCTCTAAAACCTCAGATTCACGATTACCAGCTCTAGGCCCACGTCTCGACCCCAAACTTACCAAAGACAACCATACAACAATAAACAAAACACACAAACAAGGATATTTAGGGTTAGCAAGAGCAAGGGTCCAAGGTGCTCAAGTATATTCCTTTACAAAAATCCTTTCAAATAAGTAATAGTAGCAATGGGAACTCGACACTACGCTTTAACACAAGCATCATGCTAACACATGCTTTCAAACACCGTACTAACAAGCAAACATTAAGCATACATGGCAAAACATTCACCGAGACATAACAACAACATAACACATCAAACTTACCTCACATACCTACCCGAGGTCTCGGAAACCTGGCTTTGATACCAATAAATGTAACCCCCTCGTCCCGGTCTGGCCGGATGACCGGTCCGAGTAGGCTACACGGGGAAAACCGAGTGAAAACCCCTTAAGGATTCCCCCTCGGTTAGCAACCCTATTTTTTTTTTCATTTTAAATCTTGTCTAGATGAGTATTTAATCCTATGTGATCATACAGCGGAACAACGTTCGCGAGACAAACAAAAAACATCAACCCAACATTTTACAGCCCAATTTTAAGCTTTAACTACATGCGGTATCGATACCCTTAAGGGGTGTATCGATACCCCCTTGACTAGGTCAACTGGTCAAAGTCAACCCGTAGAGACCGTATCGATACACCCAATGAGTGTATCGATACCCTCCCCAACGGTTGACTTCCCACGGTCAACGCTAAGATGACGGTATCGATACACTAGAGGCCGGTATCGATACCGAAATGGACAGTAGCTCCAGTGACCAAAATGGTATCGATACGCCCCCTCGCGTATCGATACACTAGGCCTGAAACAAGAAGGCGGTATCGATACTGGACCAACCGTATCGATACCCCTGCACAGCAAAAACTCCCAAACTCAGCTAAAACGAACAAGACTCGGACCTAGATGCAATTTAGGACTTCCCTAGACCCAAACAAGCATTCATACAACATTTAAAGGTCATTGCTTAACCATACAAACACCCAATATGTTCATACATCAAGGGAAACATGCAATTAAATCAAAGATGACACTTAAGCATTCAAGTCTCATACTACAACACTCAAACATAAAGGCAACCTCAAAAGGGCACAAGACAACATAAAAGAGGTTTGCATCACTAACAAGGCAACCTAAGCGTCTAGAAGCATGCCACCATACACAAACATTCATCATAGCATTCATGCATTACAACCCATAATCAATCCAAAACATCAACATGAGGCATTAACAACATAAAGCCAACACAAAGGAGTCTAGATACAAGCTCCTAAAACACGTAGCATTTCCCATTGCTAGACTACTACATTATTTAAAAAACCATACTTGAGCAATTACCACACGCTTGGACGCCCTTTTCTTGCTCCTTGCCAACTCCAAGCTAAAGATCTGCATTGTCGAAAAAAGGAGAGCGTAAGCATAAAGCTTAGTGAGCGGAGCTCTAAAACATAACTACGACAATGCAGGGTTCAAAGCTTTCTTTAAAAGTAAAGACCAATATATACGAGTCATCCAACGACCTAATCCTTCTACCAACATACGAGTTCAACCAAGGGTCAACAATATAGGCATTTAACATAGCAATACACTTCATGGTATGCATGAGGACATAATCCTAGATTATAGTAAAACAATAAGAAGACAATGATATAGTGAGGTACAACATGAACATTACATGGCATGCACAAGCATAACCAAACCACACACGGTGGGACTACACATCACCGTTTCAACTAGTAGTTTTCCAATGGGACTACACATCAATGTACTCTTCTACTAGTCACTACCGGCGGGACTACACATCACCGGAGCAACGACAACCATCACGTGAGGTTCGACACCAACCATGCAACACAACACACAAATCACCATCATGCAACATGTACTCACTATATCATGCACAACCATACAAGTTGCAACAAAATCCACAATTAGGCATCACTTGCTACTAACAACCTTACCAATCACAAATGGTCTTACTCACCATTTTCGTGCACAACCTGCTCCAACTTACACACATCTTACAAGGCATATCAACAACACCATAAATACCATCACACATAATCAACAATATAATAATAAGCAACATGCTTCCTCCCAAGATATTGGAATTTCATACATAACAATTTATCACCACAAGTAATGAAAAAAAATGGAAAAAGGAGGAAATTAAAGAGACGATTCACACTAACTTACTCTTGAATTTAAAATTGACTTTTCAAGCCCAAACTAAACTCTTTCAAAACCAACTTTGAACCAAAACGATACTTGAAAACATTTCCACATTCACATGCTTGAACTAATTGATCAAAGCCATTTAAAAATACTTTAACCACTCACCTCACTTCCTTAAGCAAGCCAAGCAAAGCCGACTCAAGCCTCCTCACTTCCGGATTCGATCCCAAAGCTTTACCAACGCAAATCCTTGCCTCTAATCATCCCAACACAAGTAAATTAACCTCAAATCAGTCCACAACACAATGTAGCAAACCCGGAACACAAACCAAGCTCAAAACACATGTTTTTCGAGCCAAGAACAACCCCAAAAAGCCATTCCCGAGCAGCCCCTTTGCACAGTCTAAAACTTGTGATTTCAACACATTTAACACTTCCAAATGCTTCCAAAACGACCCCCAACCAATACCCTAACATCAACCCTCAATTTCCAACACAAACCACACCCAAAACTCAACTAAAAACCCTCCTAAAAACCCACCAAAACCCAAATTCGGGAATTCATTTAAAACACTCTAAAAATCATATATGTTGGACCATTTGATTCATAAACACCGTATCTAACAATATTAAATCAAAATCTCAAGTTAAACACCATAAAGCTACCACTTTTATTCAAATCTCCCAAAAATCCAAATTCTAAAACATGAATGAAAATGAAAACTACTTGTACTTTTGAAGAGAGGAAGGTGAGAGCAAGTCGAAAACGTGTTTACCTTTCAAAACCGAGCCAAAATGAGGGAGAAAAGAGGTGGGATAGTCACTGGGAGAAAAGCTCCTCCTTTGTCGTGAGAAAGGAAAAATGGGGAGGGAGGAAGATGACAACTTTTGTGTTTTAAATTAAAAGTCGGGGTTTAAATTAGAAAATGGGTAAATTACCAAAAGGCCATTAATGAATGGCTATTCCCTTGTTCTTTAAAAAGCTCTTCAATTTGTAATTTAAATCAATTTGGTCTCATTTCAAATATTTATTTTTGAAACCCGAACCGTAAAGGATTATTTTAATTATAAACTCGAGCCCAAATAATATTAAAATATTATTTTCACCCGACCCCCTAAACCCGGGTGTTACAACTCTCCCCCACTTAAGGAATTTCGTCCCCGAAATTTATTAGACAGGAAGAGTCACTGACACATGCTCCTCCACACTTCCTCCCTTACCACAACATACTCTCCAATTCGGTAGACTTACCACACAACATTAGCTATCTGATGCCAAGATCTCAACGGGTCCTTCAATGCATGACCATTTTAAACTCAACTCAATCTCTTCAACAACATAACACGGAACAAAACTGGCTCACACTTCTGAATCATAGATACACAGAACACATCACAAATCCCTTTCCAACTCTGGTGGTAACTGCAATAGATAAACAACAGAACTAGCCCGACTCACAAACTCATACGACATTGTTTGAACACTTGACTCGTAACTTCCTCTGACTGATCATCCGACTCTAACAGGTAACCAAACACTTTTGTAGGCGTCTTCAAAAATCTAGTCAAAACTCGAATCTCTATCGGCCATTATCGATCTCAAGACACTGTACAACTCCCAATCTCGCTAAGGCACCAATCCGCCATCTTACCCACTGTACAAGTAGCTTGAACATGTATAAAATGAGCACACTCGATGTAACTATCATGGCTTACTCGGCTAAACTCTCTCGTAAGAAATCAAAGGCGATCCAGACTCAAAGTCCCTCAAATCTATTCCCCAACCTCATTCAGAATCTTCCACTGATGTAACCAACTAGAAGAAGCTGATGCTCGATCTTGGCATGCTGACAAAATTTCACCCTTACTTCCACACTAAACCACATCATCCATCAACTCGATCCAGAAGTACTCATCTTCAACCCACAATACGTCTTCATACTACTCAGATGCAATACAAATGAACTACTGTGTGCTTCGGCCAAAACAATACGTCTCAAAACACTATGTCAATCGGTACAACTATCCTGTCTCTGAAATGCAAAACTCTATCATCTCTGAAACTGAAGTCTGAAGGTCTCCCTTCCACTATGTCTTGCACGTGAGGTGCCAAGAACATGTCTTGCAACTGTTTCTCTTTAAGTATTCTGACTCAAAGTAGGTTTGACATGAAACTCGGCCACAAAACTACTATTATTAGATAAACTGAATCCGACAAATACAACTCGCAACTCAACTACTAATCTAGCAACAACATAGCTCGGAACATCGATTACTGCATCGACTATTTTCGGATGGTACTCGATCTTGATATTACAGTCTTCAAACATTTCAAGTTCTGATGATATGTACATATGCACTGTGCATTTCTTACTATACGAATTTGTCTCTAAGTCTTCGAAGCAAATACAATTGTAATTAACTCTAAGCCTAATGTCGGATAACTCTTCTCTCGGTCTTTCAACTGTCTCGATGATTAAGCTACAATCTTCTGTCTTGCATAAGCACACAACCTAACTCTACATGTAGCGCATCACTATGGTTCACAAACTCTTTCTCTGATATGACTGGATCAAGGTCGAAGCGTTCATCAAAGTTTCTTTAAGTTTCTCAAGGGCTCATTGTCTCGCATCCACCCACACAAACTGAACATTCTTCTGTAAC
Source organism: Hibiscus trionum (assembly GCA_030270665.1). Taxonomy (NCBI): domain Eukaryota; kingdom Viridiplantae; phylum Streptophyta; class Magnoliopsida; order Malvales; family Malvaceae; genus Hibiscus; species Hibiscus trionum. Next base: position 10,691,275 of record BSYR01000020.1, on the reverse strand, counting down.
AATCTATCAATGGAGCAACTATCTTCAAAAGACTATTTACAATTTTCTGAAAGTAACAATGCTAGACCTAGGAATTATAGATATATGTCACTGTCTTCAATTTCTTCCAACTCATATCTTCTTTTGCCTACTTGGGATTTACTCTAACACACTCGGCTGATCTACATGTCCTAGGAGAACATCTTCATTAACTCGGAGTTCACGTTGCACAACTTGGCATACAACTGATTCCCTAAAAGGATCTACCACACTAACTTCAAAGCTTGTCATGACCTTCTTAGGTACGTGAATATACTCATGTGTCATCTATGAGAACTATTACAACTGATCAAGGAACTCGGGAATTATTCTGTTCAACATCTCTATGAAGGTAACTAATACACTAGTCAAACAAAACGGCATAACTCAGAGATCAAGGTGATCACATCTTGCCCCTAAAGCTGTCTTCGGTACTTCAACTTTTCTCACTTTCAACTGGTAGTAAACGGATCTCAAACTAATCTTTGAAAAGACTGAAGCACACACTAACTGATCAACAAATCACTGACACTCAGAAACGGATACTAATTATTCACTGTCACCTGTTTCAACTGTCTGAAATCTAAACACATTCTCGTACTGTCACTCTTTCTTCTTCACAAATTGCATTGTCATACTCTAAGATGATATACTAAGCCAAATGAATCTAAGGTCTAACAAACTCGAAGTTGATTCTTCAACACCCTCAATTCTGTTGGAAACCATAAGATACAGAGCAACAAAACAGGAGCAAACTCGGAGACGGTCTCCAAATCAAACTCTTCTTCCCTATCAAGAGACAACCGGGTAATTCTTCCAAACACCTCTAGGATAAACACATCCTATTCTAACATTTTGTGGTCTAATCCTCATTCAAAAATCAAATCCATCACCTTTGCTAGGCAAGCCTGTCAACCAAACTCAATCAATCTTTGACTTCTAAAGCTGGATCAACATTCGATAAAAAAAATCCACATTCCTATCTACCATTACAATCTCATAATCATCCGCGAGCTCTAAGAAAACTTCCATTGTCTCAAAGTCTACCCTAACTCTATGTTCTACAAGCCAATCCAAGCACAGCTTCACATCAGACCGTAAAAAGCAATTCTATCGCATCAACTGAAAACACGTGCCACTGAACCATCAACGGACACCCCTTGTACATCTTTCTGACCGCGACTGTATCCCCGAAGGAGCTAGCAACACCAACACCTACCTCTAGTACTTCCCAAGGTAGATTCAACAACTTCGCATGCTCACTCCAAATACACGGACACGTAGATCCAGAATAAATCATAAAAACAAGCTCAACGAATGTATCGAGGAATTTCTTGCTATAACATCGACCTCATTCCGAAGCCAACTCCTAGTTCTTCACTTCACTTACCATCTCATGTCAAGACCGGTCACATTGTTCTCCCTCAACAGAAACCAACTCATGTGCCTGTTGACCCAAACAAACAAACTGCACTCCAAACTTCGGTACGGTCATACTGCCCTGAACTAAAGCGAAGAACTCTCTCATCATTCACATCCTCTAAAACCTTAGATTCACGATTACCAGCTCTAGGCCCACGTCTCGACCCCAAACTTACCAAAGACAACCATACAACAATAAACAAAACACACAAACAAGGATATTTAGGGTTAGCAAGAGCAAGGGTCCAAGGTGCTCAAGTATATTCCTTTACAAAAATCCTTTCAAATAAGTAATAGTAGCAATGGGAACTCGACACTACGCTTTAACACAAGCATCATGCTAACACATGCTTTCAAACACCGTACTAACAAGCAAACATTAAGCATACATGGCAAAACATTCACCGAGACATAACAACAACATAACACATCAAACTTACCTCACATACCTACCCGAGGTCTCGGAAACCTGGCTTTGATACCAATAAATGTAACCCCCTCGTCCCGGTCTGGCCGGATGACCGGTCCGAGTAGGCTACACGGGGAAAACCGAGTGAAAACCCCTTAAGGATTCCCCCTCGGTTAGCAACCCTATTTTTTTTTTCATTTTAAATCTTGTCTAGATGAGTATTTAATCCTATGTGATCATACAGCGGAACAACGTTCGCGAGACAAACAAAAAACATCAACCCAACATTTTACAGCCCAATTTTAAGCTTTAACTACATGCGGTATCGATACCCTTAAGGGGTGTATCGATACCCCCTTGACTAGGTCAACTGGTCAAAGTCAACCCGTAGAGACCGTATCGATACACCCAATGAGTGTATCGATACCCTCCCCAACGGTTGACTTCCCACGGTCAACGCTAAGATGACGGTATCGATACACTAGAGGCCGGTATCGATACCGAAATGGACAGTAGCTCCAGTGACCAAAATGGTATCGATACGCCCCCTCGCGTATCGATACACTAGGCCTGAAACAAGAAGGCGGTATCGATACTGGACCAACCGTATCGATACCCCTGCACAGCAAAAACTCCCAAACTCAGCTAAAACGAACAAGACTCGGACCTAGATGCAATTTAGGACTTCCCTAGACCCAAACAAGCATTCATACAACATTTAAAGGTCATTGCTTAGCCATACAAACACCCAATATGTTCATACATCAAGGGAAACATGCAATTAAATCAAAGATGACACTTAAGCATTCAAGTCTCATACTACAACACTCAAACATAAAGGCAACCTCAAAAGGGCACAAGACAACATAAAAGAGGTTTGCATCACTAACAAGGCAACCTAAGCGTCTAGAAGCATGCCACCATACACAAACATTCATCATAGCATTCATGCATTACAACCCATAATCAATCCAAAACATCAACATGAGGCATTAACAACATAAAGCCAACACAAAGGAGTCTAGATACAAGCTCCTAAAACACGTAGCATTTCCCATTGCTAGACTACTACATTATTTAATAAACCATACTTGAGTAATTACCACACGCTTGGACGCCCTTTTCTTGCTCCTTGCCAACTCCAAGCTAAAGATCTGCATTGTCGGAAAAAGGAGAGCGTAAGCATAAAGCTTAGTGAGCGGAGCTCTAAAACATAACTACGACAATGCATGGTTCAAAGCTTTCTTTAAAAGTAAAGACCAATACATACGAGTCATCCAACGACCTAATCCTTCTACCAACATACGAGTTCAACCAAGGGTCAACAATATAGGCATTTAACATAGCAATACACTTCATGGTATGCATGAGGACATAATCCTAGATTATAGTAAAACAATAAGAAGACAATGATATAGTGAGGTACAACATGAACATTACATGGCATGCACAAGCATAACCAAACCACACACGGTGGGACTACACATCACCGTTTCAACTAGTAGTTTTCCAATGGGACTACACATCAATGTACTCTTCTACTAGTCACTACCGGCGGGACTACACATCACCGGAGCAACGACAACCATCACGTGAGGTTCGACACCAACCATGCAACACAACACACAAATCACCATCATGCAACATGTACTCACTATATCATGCACAACCATACAAGTTGCAACAAAATCCACAATTAGGCATCACTTGCTACTAACAACCTTACCAATCACAAATGGTCTTACTCACCATTTTCGTGCACAACCTGCTCCAACTTACACACATCTTACAAGGCATATCAACAACACCATAAATACCATCACACATAATCAACAATATAATAATAAGCAACATGCTTCCTCCCAAGATATTGGAATTTCATACATAACAATTTATCACCACAAGTAATGAAAACAAATGGAAAAAGGAGGAAATTAAAGAGACGATTCACACTAACTTACTCTTGAATTTGAAATTGACTTTTCAAGCCCAAACTAAACTCTTTCAAAACCAACTTTGAACCAAAACGATACTTGAAAACATTTCCACATTCACATGCTTGAACCAATTGATCAAAGCCATTTAAAAATACTTTAACCACTCACCTCACTTCCTTAAGCAAGCCAAGCAAAGCCGACTCAAGCCTCCTCACTTCCGGATTCGATCCCAAAGCTTTACCAACGCAAATCCTTGTCTCTAATCATCCCAACACAAGTAAATTAACCTCAAATCAGTCCACAACACAATGTAGCAAACCCGGAACACAAACCAAGCTCAAAACACATGTTTTTTGAGCCAAGAACAACCCCAAAAAGCCATTCCCGAGCAGCCCCTTTGCACAGTCCAAAACTTGTGATTTTAACACTTCCAAATGCTTCCAAAACGACCCCCAACCAATACCCTAACATCAACCCTCAATTTCCAACACAAACCACACCCAAAACTCAACTAAAAACCCTCCTAAAAACCCACCAAAACCCAAATTCGGGAATTCATTTAAAACACTTTAAAAATCATATATGTTGGACCATTTGATTCATAAACACCGTATCTAACAATATTAAATCAAAATCTCAAGTTAAACACCATAAAGCTACCACTTTTATTCAAATCTCCCAAAAATCCAAATTCTAAAACATGAATGAAAATGAAAACTACTTGTACTTTTGAAGAGAGGAAGGTGAGAGCAAGTCGAAAACATGTTTACCTTTCAAAACCGAGCCAAAATGAGGGAGAAAGGAGGTGGGATAGTCACTTGGAGAAAAGATCCTCCTTTGCCGTGAGAAAGGAAAAATGGGGAGGGAGGAAGATGACAACTTTTGTGTTTTAAATTAAAAGTGGGGGTTTAAATTAGAAAATGGGTAAATTACCAAAATAGCCATTAATGAATGGCTATTCCCTTGTTCTTTAAAAAGCTCTTCAATTTGTAATTTAAATCAATTTGGTCTCATTTCAAATATTTATTTTTGAAACCCGAACCGTAAAGGATTATTTTAATTATAAACTCGAGCCCAAATAATATTAAAATATTATTTTCACCCGACCCCCTAAACCCGGGTGTTACAGATGTCGAGGAAGAAGCAAGGGCACGATTACGAAGGCTCAAGCAAATGGGGAGCATCCAAGACTATGTCAAGGAGTTCACTAGCTTGGTGCTCGAGATCCCCGATCTCTCAGAGAAGGACTCACTCTTCAACTTCACCGATGAACTCCAATCATGGGCCAAGACCGAGTTAAGGCGTCGTGGGGTGCAAAACCTTGCCGATGCCACCGCCGTGGCCGAGAGCCTCATTGACTACCCAAGCCACAAGGAGTCCAACAACGAGCCGAGGGACAAGAAGAGTGGTCACTCCAATGGTGGAAGAGATAGGAGCCCTCATAAAAGAGAGTCACAAGGACGAGGACACACTGAAGCACAAAGGCTCATCCTCATTGAGGGACAAGGACCGAGGCAGGTCTAAAGACTCTCATGGTGCCAAGAGATCACCGCCTAGTAGTTGCTACATCTGCGATGGCGACCATTGGGTTCGGGAGTGCCCACAACGCCGAGCCCTTAGTGCAATCCTAGCAAAGCATCAAGAGGAAAGTGACGTCGAAGGGGGCCAAGGTGCACAAATGGGATCGCTACAGCTCTTGAATGGAATCCAATCCGCCCCGAAGACCCAAGCCAAGGGATTGCTATTCGTGGACGTCACCATCAATGGAAAAGCATCAAGGGATATGCTCGACACAGGTGCGTCCCATAACTTTGTCTCTTTAGGAGAAGCAAAGAGGCTTGGTCTTAGCATCGTGAAAGGGGGAGGATCCGTCAAGGCCGTAAACTCTGCCGCTCAACCCATCCATGGGTTCGTTCGAGGAGTCAAGACCAACATTGGGACATGGTCAGGCCGCATGGACTTCTCGATTGTGCCGTTAGACGACTACCCGATCATCCTAGGGCTCGAGTTCTTCGAGCAAGCCAAGGCAATTCCGATGCCGTTTGCCAACAGTCTATGCATCACCGAGGGTGCACCATCATGTGTGGTACCAACAATAAGGGCCACCAAACCAGGGACGAGAGTGGTCTCAGCACTTCAGCTCAACAAGACCGTCCGTAGGGCCAAGCCGTCCAAGGGACAAAACGAAGACAAAGGGGTGACCGTGTCTAGGGAGGCCACCAAGCATGTTCGAGGGGAGAACATTGCTTCCAAGACCACCGAGGGTCAAGGTTCGAAGGGAAGGTCTTCCAACAATGCCGACAAGCCGAGGGCAAAGGCAAGACGAGCTAGGAGTCGAGGGAAGCGCTCCAACAACACCCCTATTCCACGAAGACGCGATGAGGGCGTCGCGAGATCGGGTGGGGGAGGATGTCACGTCCCACCTGGTCGCGACCCAGCCAACCGAGGGGCACACCCGCCAGGGTGCACCGAGCAGCACCGATGTGCCCCACCTAGGTGCGCAACGCGCGCCCAAAGGGTTCCTTCCAAGGGCACTCGGGCCAACAAGGGGAAAATGAGGTGCCTTAGAGATTTTGAGGCCAAGGTTGATCCAAAGAAGGATCTAGAACGACCCAGGGTGCTCCAAACGTTTCTACACAAGATCGAGGGGTTCCAGAAGGTTCCACGACCATCTAGGCTCATCCGAAGGAACCTAGGAGACTCGGGACAAGTCGGGAAAGCTCAATACAAGTCCGGAAGGCTCGGGACAACTCCAGACATCTCCAGAATATTCTAGAAACCTATAGATATATGTAGAACTATAGGAGTAATCTAGAATAGTAGAGATGTATATAGATAAGTATGGAGTTATCTAGAAATATCTAGGCAACTTAGATATTTTAGGAGGCAAGATCCTAACCGTTGGATCAAATAAATCTCCACCGTCCATTCGGGAGGTTGGAGGCTATAAATAGGCTTGCCTAGCTCATTTGTAATCCACCTAAGTAGCCATTCAAGCTTTCTTGTAAAGTTCTCTTGTAAGCTTCCGTTGTGCAATACAAGGTTATTTCCTTGTAAACACTCTTGCTCCTTCGTTTTGCCATAGCATTGCGATATTAAGGCTTACTAGCATCGTGCCGAGAGTGCTAGTGCCGCACGGATTCGAGCTTGAAGAATTAAGTCCGTGACAGTTGGTATCAGAGCCAGACTGTGTGCTAGCTGTGAGTTTGCCAAGCGCCCCAATGCTGCGTAAGCGAGTTAACCGGACGAGCGTGTGTAGCTCGCACTCCGAGTGAAGGGGTGTTCGCAAGCGGGTCAAGTGGACGAGCGTGTGTAGCTCGCACTCCAAGTGAAGGGGTGTCCGCAAGTGGGTCCTCTATAAAGAGATGAGATGAGGACGGGTAGGCAGGAAGCCATAGCGAAAGTTCGCCAAGCACTCGTAGCCAAATGTGCCGTAGCCTCAAGTGAAGAGGGCGAGCAGGCAGGGAATTGCACACTAGATCCGGGCTAATCAAAAAGAGGGAAAGAGTTTCTCCCCATGCACGAGGGCGTGCATGAATCGGGTGGGGGAGAATGTCACGGACCGTTCGTCGTGACACGCGGGACTGCGCGAGATGCTTGCTGGTTGTGCTTAATGTAGGATGCGGGATAGCATTAAGGGTGTAGTACGTGTCGTACAGCCGTCTAGTCCTCGGACTGGCGCGTTGGTAGGCACCACACTGGTTGGGAGCTGTCCCCGCTTCCCTGATGAGCCCATGGGAGGGCGAAACCAGTGAGCATCGGAGATGGAAAAGGCTTAGCCCTTGGCTGGTAATAGCCCTGGGTTGCCGCACGGGTAGATGTCCCTGCGCCAAGACTCTGACCCCGTGACATTAAGGCTTCCTCTTCCAGGTATATTCAATTGGTTTCTCAATGTACACCTCTCCTACTTTGTTTAAAGTTTCTAAGTCAATTAATTGCTTTTGGCGTTCATAAAGATTGATTGCTTTGTTTAAATTTACTCAATAATGTGTAAATATGGGTATTATTAAATTCTTTTTAATTTAAAATATGATAATTTAAAACAATGAGGGTTAATTTTATTAATTTGTTTTGAATCAGGACTAAATTGTTTGAATGTGCAAATATGAAAGACTAAATGTGTTATTTTAAAAACTTTATTAAAACCTTTTATTGCCCATTACAACTCGGTGGCTAAATTAGAGTAAAGTTAAAAGTTTAATGATAATATTGAAGTAATTGAAAGTTTGGTTATTATATTAAATAATTTAACAAAGTTCAGTGACCATTTATAAACTTTACTGATATAGAATTTAAAATTAGGGCTCAGGTTAGGGTGTATTTTTTAGATTGTAGGGTGTATGGTTTAAGATTCAAAATTTGGGGTTAGAAATTTTAATTTAAGTAGATTTTTAACAATAGGTATAAATAGAGGAGGCTTAGGGGAGAAATGTTTACACCAAACTCCCAGAACTAACAAAACTAATAGGAATAAGATAATGAAGAAACCAACACGTGCTGGCGAAGCCTCAACACTTCAACTCATCCACTTACCTTTTCTTCCTCTTTCTTTGCCTTTCACTCTAGCAGTAGCAATCCAGATCGCATTCCTTTTCCCCTCCGCCTCACATGGCGTCTTCACTCTCAACAACACCCTCCGCTTCCTTCTCTTCCGTCGTTAAAACCGCCGCCACCTCGCCTCACCTCCCGCTCTCCAAGCTCTCTTACAGGCCAAACCTCCGATTCTTCTCCAAGGTAACCAACTTATTCTGGATTTTCTCTCATTCTCATTCTTTTTTTTTGTATTAATTTTAGTTGCTCAGAATCCGTTGATGTCAAATTCCGGAGTAGGAAGAGACAATTGATTTATTCTTCGAATCTTTTATTAGAATTTTTCTCTTTTGTTTCCATGTTTAGGTTTGTGAGAATTAGAGTGTAATCTCCATTGTTTGATCAATGTTGAGCTTCAATCCGTGCATTTTTGCTGATAAAATTAGTAGCAGACGGAGAGAGATGATTGTTTTTCTTCGCATTTAATTTTTCTGGCTTTTAGAAAAATAGTTAGATGCTGTTTTATTTGCCCAATGCCTCATATTTTAGGCTCTGGTTGTTATTGTTTGATATCGAGATAACTTTGATGGCTGACGAATTAGATATTTTAACTTGCAAATTGTTTATGTGCATGTGGCAGTTTAGCTATCTCCATGTTTAAAGCAAATATTAATTTTCTCTCAGCAGCTTTTGGGAAAGTAAAAACAAATATCAATAACGAAAAGAAAAGATGGAATGCTTGTATTTTTGAGTTTGTAATTAAATAGATTTTTTCATTGCTCATTTTTCAGCGACTGAAATCAAAGTAGTTTATCCAATAATCTAGGAGTGGATAGGAGAATAAGGAAGGAAAGCAGAAAGCTTTTAGTTCCCTTTTCTGATTTTGTATTCATACCACAAAAAATAATAGCTTTCTGTCGCAGCATGGTATGGTATGGCCTTTCTGTGCCGTGAAAGAGTTAACTGTATTAATGGATTTATATATAGCCGTTTAGATTATCATTATAATTCCATTAGCTTAGTTGACTAAATTTAAGCTGTTTTTTTCTTTTCTTTTCTGAATGACATTCCACAGATGCATTTGCCTAAGATTTTTTACGGTATAGTACACAGACCTATGTGAAATATGTCTCAGAAATACAAGATCATAGATTCGTAACATTCTTATTTGTACTGACATAACATAAGCATTTCCTTGCAACTTTATGTTTTACTGTCATGTGCATTTTTGCTCCTGTTTTTCTACGTTGGACTAAAAATTTACTGTTCTCTGCACTGCAGAGTTTGCAGACTGGTCAGAACTGTTCTGTAGTGGTGAAAGCACAATTGAATGAGGTAAGATTCTTTAAATGATTTTGGCTAGAGGATCTGTTTTCAAATTTTCCTCCCTTCCTGGACACGCTTTTGGGATCATCTGTTGCCTTCAAGGTTGAGGTAGATGGATCATCAAATGCTTCTACTACCCCTCCAGTCGAATCAGGGTTATCAACAGCAAAACTGAAAGATGCTAAGCCATCCGACAATGCCTCTCCTCCAGCTTTGGCCACAGAAGAATCGATCTCAGAGTTCCTTAATCAAGTTTCAAGTCTAGTCAAGTATGCTGATCTTCGATAGGTTATGTGCTGTTTCTCAGTCCCCCTAAGTTTAATCAATTTGATGGTTTTTATTTGTTTTCTTCTAGGCTTGTTGATTCAAGAGATATTGCGGAGTTGCAGCTGAAACAACTTGACTGTGAACTGATAATCCGGAAAAAAGTGGCCTTGCCCCAACCACCCTCTGCAGCTCCTGTTTCTATGATGCAGGCATCCTCTCTACCACCAGTAGGGCCCCCAACCCAAACTTCCCCTGCACCTGCACCTGCTGCTGCAATTCCAGCACCTTCTCCAGCTGCTCCCAAGTCGGCCAAATCTTCGCTTCCACCTCTTAAATGTCCCATGGCTGGTACTTTCTACAGAAGTTCGGCTCCTGGTGAACCACCATTTGTGAAGGTGATCCATACATGTTGGTTTTATTGGATTTTCATGGCACTGTCATTATGTTTATCCTACAATTGCTTCTCTTTGTCTCTTGGGGCTTATGCAAAAGGCTTTCGCCGTAGGTTGGAGACAAAGTGCAAAAGGGTCAGGTCATATGCATCATTGAGGCAATGAAGTTGATGAATGAAATAGAAGTAAGTTCTTATCCATTTTGTTTGGAAAAAAGATATACTGTTTTTAGTCATATAAGTACCATTTCTTGACATATTCTGTTTCCCGTTATAATCTTAGAACTTCTGTATCCCAAATCTAGAATAAAATTGACTAATGTAAGTCTGAACATTGAATCATCGATCCTAGAGTAAGTTTGAAATCAAGCTTAAAGCTCTTGGAGTCATGAGTGTGTTTTTATTTATGTCTTGAGTGCTCCAAATAAAATGCACAGGAATTAGAATACAAATATCTTTATGAAGGTTACTTGCCTATGATTTAGCATTTAAGTTGTTAGGACAGCTAATCTAAGATGTTGAACATATGTCCTGTTCCCTTTGACAAAAAAATCAATGTCACTGGTGCTTGGAGCATTGTAAAGGTGAGAAGTAAGGAATCAGATCTAACGTGTGCAATATTTTACAGAAACAAATTGGTGAAGTGCTCTCTTTTGATTAACATTAACAGTGGCTTTTGTGGGTAACAAAATAGGTGGTTGTAGCCCTGAAAGTTTTCTAGTGCTTTTGGATGACAAAGCTGGGAGAATGAGAAGAGAATATCAACTAGATTGCTTCGTTAATACAATCTAGTTCTTCACTTGCAAGTGTGTTTTGTCAAAAAAGGTTTCATGTAACCAACCCTAATAAATCTGGATTATGGCATAGTTGAGTTATCCCACATCAAGAAATTCCAAATAGGAATCGTTTTTGGTATACAAAAACCTGTTGGATCAAATGTAGAAAACTGGTAACAGGAAGATTGCAGTACATGGGTGATAAAATTATCTTAAGATACCTTGAAATTATTAGAACTTTGTTGTGTAGGAGGAGAAAATGTGCAATCTTATATAAACTGTGAGAAAGGATGCTTTAATGATTTTGATCATAAGCATGCTTTAGATGCATTCTGTTGAAAAATGAGTTGGTTAATGAAATTTCAGTGTCGGACAAGAGTATGCTTTAACAGAGGCAGAATGGAAGGAAAAGATTCATGTGGTTAAAGTGTAATCCAGTTGTTTTTCCATTTCTTGGTTGAACAGTCAACAGTCATGCTTCCTTGATACTTTAACCTCAAAGAGACTTGATATTAAATTTCCTAACCGTAAATAAAAAACCGTTGTTTCCTCAGGCTGATCAGTCGGGAACCATAGTTGAGATCGTTGCAGAAGATGGCAAAGCAGTTAGTGTTGACACAGTGAGTATTCCTTTACGACCTTGATTTCAAATAATATACATGTATGGGTGGATATATCGAATTGTAGATTTTTAAGTAACTTCGATTTTTTAATGGTTTTCTGGGACAATCGTGTTTGTCATCTTTACAGCCTCTATTTGTGATTGAACCTTGAAACTCGGACTCTCAAGTCGGCAAAGTCAAACTAGGAAGGACAGGCAGACTGGTTGAGATTTAGTGTTTTTTTTTCTTCTGCTAATGTTGTGAGATGCGGCAGCTTGAGTACTTGGGAAATTCTGTTTTTTAAAGTTCATTATCTGGAGTAATAGTAAGAAGTAACAGATTCAGTGAAGCTTCCTTTGTAGTGTGATCGTGCTTATTCTGTACTTCCAAGTTTTATAGCTATAGTGAATAGTCTGTTATAGATGAATGAAGAGTTTTTCTTTGTAAACTAAAATCATATATGTTTGGGTGGAATTTATTGCACGTTTCGTTCATTGGATCCGAATAAATGTTGTTGGTAATGCTTCAGAATATTACCAAAGCTATATCCCACATTGGTTGGGAAAATAGCTAGGGAAGGGTATTTATACCCATGCTTCCTCCATCCCTTGTTGAGTGGGAAAGAACAAGGGACGTCCTCGCGCGCCGCCGCCGCCGCCCGGCTCGGTTCGTGTTCGTGTTCGTGTTAACACGTGTCTCGGACACGTACGCGCGCGTAAATATTCTTGTTTATAGGCAAATCCGGCCGTTGCACAGTAACATCCGGCCTATAAATAGATGTGATGACAACACATCAAAGCTTCTCTCTGTTATTCGAGCAGTACCACTGTTGTTCACTCCGGAGTCGAGTGTACGATTTCAGGAGCGTCCGTGTGCACCTCAGGGGACATTCTGCCTGTGAAGCGACTACACTGTTCGGGGCAGTGGCCATCATACCACGACACGGTTCACAGTTTTTATTACTGTTGTTTTATTATTTTCCAGTCAGTGCTAACAGCCGATTTTGCAGTCCATTTTACCAACAATTTAGAAACAAAACTTTTCTCCGATTCTGCATAATGGCTTCTTCATCCGCACTGAGCAAGCTCATTCCCGATCTTTCCAAGCTCGATGCTTTAGATGGCAGCAACTACCGTAGATGGTCCCAGCGCATACTGATTTTCTTTGAGCAATTGGACCTCGATTATGTGCTGCTCAACCAACCACCAGTTGCACCATCTACCGTTGCTGTTCCTGCCGATAACCAAGACCAAACTGATGCTCTTGCTGCTGCCACTTTCTCCAAATATCAGAAGGACAACAAGACGGTCCGTGGCCATCTCCTAAGTCACATGTCTAACAAAATATTTAACATGTACTTAAAGGAGAGGAGTGCAAAGGCGATATGGGACTCCTTGGACACCAAGTACGGCACCGATGATGCGGGGATTAAAAAATATATCGTGGGCGAATGGTTAAAGTTCCAGATGACTGACGATAAGACCATCATGGACCAAGTCCATGACTATGAGAATCTTGTCTCAGACATCATAGCGGAAGGCATGCAAATGTGTGAAGTTTTGCAAGCCAATGTCCTTATCGAGAAGTTGCCAAAATCATGGTCCGATTACCGCAACTCCCTCAAACACAAGAAAAGGGACATACCACTTTAGGAGCTGATTGGTCACATGAAAATCGAGGAGGCCAACCGGTTGAAAGATAAGGTTTCGAACAACTTTAGTCACTTATCTTTTAAATCTAACATAGCTGAGTCTGGTGGTGCTTCAGGGTTCAAAAGGCCCTTTAAGAAAGGCCCTCCGATCAAAAGGCCCAAACCACAGCAGACTACCAATTTCAAGAAGCCCAACAAAGCTAAGCACGACATGAAAACCATGAAGTGCTACGTGTGTGGGCAAGCCGGTCACAAGGCGTACCAATGTCAGCACCGCTTGGACCGCCAGAACGAGACTAGACCACGCATGCATGTCGCGGAGGACATGGATGATGAAGTCATAGCTGCGGTGGTTTCGGAGGTCAACTTCGTAGAGAAGAACACCGAGTGAGTCGTAGACACTGGAGCTTCTCGACATTTCTGTGCAAAGAAGGAGCTATTCACCGAGTTCGAGGACGCGAAAAATGGTGAACGCGTGTACATGGGGAACTCCAGCAGCTCTCAAGTGATGGGCAAAGGCAAGGTTTTACTCAAGCTGACTTCCGGTAAAACTTTGGCCCTTAATAATGTCCTATATGTGCCTGCCCTGCGTAGAAATTTGATTAGTGGTGGCCTCTTAAATAAGGCAGGCATTAAGTTAGTTTTTGAGGCAGATAAACTTGTACTTTCCCGTAACGGTGATTATGTTGGGAAAGGTTTTTTAAGCGAAGGTTTATTTGTCATAGAAACTCAACTTAATGAAAATAATAAAGTCACCACTTCTGCTTATATTGTTGAGTCTGTTGATATGTGGCATGCTAGATTAGGACACGTAAATATTCAATCCTTAAAGAAAATGATGAATATGAATATTTTGCCTAAACTAGACACAACAAACTATAATAAATGTGAAGTTTGTGTAGAAGCCAAGCATGCAAAACCTACCTTTAAAAGTGTTTCTAAAAGAAAAACTGAACTGTTAGAACTTATTCATACTGATCTAGCAGACTTTAGAAACACTGAAAGTAAAGGAGGAAAACACTACTACATAACTTTTGTAGATGACTTTTCTAGGTATACAAAAGTTTATCTCCTAAGAACTAAAGATGAAGCTGAAAACTTCTTTCTTATTTATAAGACAGAAGTTGAAAATCAGTTAGATAGGAGAATAAAACGTGTTAGGTCTGATAGAGGTGGTGAATATGGATCTAATTTTCTAAAAGAGGTTTGTGAGACGAATGGCATAATACATGAAACTTCAGCCCCTTATTTTCCTCAACAGAACGGCATAGCCGAGAGGAAAAACAGAACTTTAAAAGAGATGATGAACTCATTATTGATAAGTTCTGGGTTGTCTGACAACATGTGGGGGGAAGCCATTCTATCGGCTAATCATATTCTGAACCGAGTACCTCATAAGAAAATTGATTCTACCCCATACGAATTATGGAAAGGGTATGCCCCAAATTTACAATACCTGAAAGTGTGGGGGTGTCTGGCCAAAGTGGGGTTACCAGACTTTAAGAAGTCCACCATTGGACCTAAGACCGTTGATGCAGTGTTTATAGGCTATGCTTCTAATAGTGCCGCATATAGATTCATGACTCTGCAAGACTTCTCTATTTGTGAATCTAGGGATGCAGTTTTCTTTGAAGATATCTTTCCTCTAAAGAAACCTAGATTAAATGTTGAAACACAAATAGAAAGCTTGCCATCCACTTCTTCTAGTGTGCCTGCTAGGTCTTCTCAAGAGATTAAATTTGAGCCTAGAAGAAGTAAGAGACATAGAGTTGAAACCTCTTTTGGACCAGACTTCATAACTTCCTTTATTTCTGAGATAAATGATTTAGACACTCTTTCTGATCATATAGCTCAAGCATATATGTTAGATGAGGATCCTAAAACTTATGAAGAAGCTATACGATCTATTGATGCTAGTTTTTGGAAAAGCGCTATAAAAGATGAACTAGAATCAATAATGTCTAATCATACTTGGGAATTAGTTGACTTGCCTAGAGGATTTAAAACCATTAACAGTAAGTGGGTCTTTCGAAAGAAACTTAGACCAGATGGTTCTATCCAAAAGTATAAGGCAAGGCTAGTAGTCAAAGGGTTCACTCAAAGATTTGGTCAAGACTTCTTTGATACTTACTCTCCCGTCACAAAAATCTCAACGATCCGTGCATTGTTTGCACTAGCCTCCATTCACAAATTGCAAGTGCATCAAATGGATGTAAAGACTGCATTTTTGAATGGGGATCTAGATGAAGAGATCTATATGGAGCAACCTCTTGGCTTCGAGGCGCCTGGTATGGAAGGCAAAGTATGTAGACTTAAAAAGTCACTTTATGGCCTGAAGCAAGCTCCTAAACAGTGGTATGAGAAATTTCACAAAACTATTCTTAGTTTTGGTTTTGTTGTGAATGGTTCGGATGCATGCGTGTATTCGAGGATGTTTGGTACTGATTGTGTCATCATAAGTTTGTATGTTGATGACATGCTGATTTTCAGTACTAACATTGAGTCCATTAACAAAACAAAAAGTTTCTTGTCCACTAAGTTTGAGATGACTGACTTGGGAGAAGTCGATGTAATCTTAGGAGTCAAAGTAATCAAATCTGAAAAGGGATTTTCTTTAAGCCAGTCACACTATATTGAGAAAGTGTTAAAGAAATTTGACAGTTTTGATGTCGTCCCTGTTCGAACACCTTATGACTCTAGCATACATCCCTTCAAGAATGAAGGAAGTAGCGTTTCTCAAATGGAATATGCCAAAATAATTGGCAGTCTAATGTTCTTAATGAACTATACTCGGCCAGATATTGCCTATGCTGTTAGCAGACTCAGTAGATATACTCATAACCCTAGTAATGAGCACTGGGTTGCTCTTAGACGCTTA
The DNA here is from genome assembly GCA_030270665.1 of Hibiscus trionum. Classification (NCBI taxonomy): domain Eukaryota; kingdom Viridiplantae; phylum Streptophyta; class Magnoliopsida; order Malvales; family Malvaceae; genus Hibiscus; species Hibiscus trionum. The sequence continues at coordinate 10,675,068 of BSYR01000020.1, read as the reverse complement.
CTTAAGTACCTTAAGGGTACTATGGACTGGAGACTTGAGTTTGTTGGCTTTCCTGCTACATTAGAAGGATATTGTGACGCCAACTGGGTCTCCGATAGTGATGAAGTAAGCTCTACGAGTGGGTACGTATTTACTTTGGGAGGAGCAGCAATTTCTTGGAAGTCTTCGAAACAGACTTGTATTGCTCGCTCTACTATGGAGTCAGAGTTTATAGCTCTTGACTTAGCTGGGCAAGAAGCTGAGTGGCTAAGGAGTTTGTTAGCCGATATTCCGTTGTGGGGAAGCCCGAGTCCTCCTGTTTCCTTATTGTGTGATTCACAAGCCGCGATTTGTGTTGCCAAGAGTCAAGTTTACAATGGTAAAAAGAGACACATTCGCATAAGGCATGAATCTGTTAGACACTTAATAAGGAATGGAGTACTCTCTTTAGAGTATGTGAAGTCGGAAAGAAACCTAGCAGATCCGCTTACCAAAGGGTTAAGTCGGAAACTGGTCCTAGATTCGTCGAGGGGGATGGGTTTAAAGCCCATTGGTTGAGGAATTCATGGTGGATACCCAACTTAGTTATCTAAGTTCAATGTGGTCAAACGAAACCATGGAAAGACTCATAGTGTACATTTCTCACTGCCTATCCCTATGACGAATAATGTACATGTCCAGGTTGAGTACTATTACTCTTAATAAATTCAAAGCCCATGTTTTGGGTGGTCTTTGTGAGAAAGACTTGATGAATTTACCGAATCATGGTTGAATACTTATTCTTAATAAGTTCATAACACAAGTATGAATGTGTTGTCCTATTGAGAAGGACAAGATGAACTTACCACCAGAAAGGTTGAGTTTCAAGAAACTCTTAATGAAATTTAAAATGATCCTATTGAGAAGGACATTTTGAATTCACCGACAATGAGGTTGAATATTTATTCTTAATGATTTCTTATCCCAAGACTGGGTGGTTCATTTTAAATGGACTTGAAGAAATCACCATAAGTCTATAAGAGGTTGAGCCATTACAAATGGTTCTTAATTATTTCATAGCCCAGATTCAGGGTGGTTTATATTGAGATAAACTTGATGAAATAACCTATGTAAGTGAGAAGGATTAGCCACCTTCTATGAAAAACGTTGGGCCGTTTTTCTAAAACACTTACTAGAATCCTGAGGGTAAGATGGCCAAATATACACTTGTGTATATATATCTTACACATCGAGAACTTCAGTGGATGAAGGAGTTAGTTGTGTGTTATGAGTTTACCCCTATCTTAGAAAGTTCAAGACTAGTTTCACTTATCTAAGAGAAGGATCGCTCATTATCACTATGTACTAGTTCAAGATACGTTCACTAGTGCTTAAGCAACTAATTCCGCTACTGCTCGTCTGAGGAGGATTGTGTTTGAGATACAGATGAATTCTTTCGCATTAGTGGGGGAATGTTGGTAATGCTTCAGAATATTACCAAAGCTATATCCCACATTGGTTGGGAAAATAGCTAGGGAAGGGTATTTATACCCATGCTTCCTCCATCCCTTGTTGAGTGGGAAAGAACAAGAGACGTCCTCGCGCGCCGCCGCCGCCGTCCGGCCGGCTCGGCTCGGTTCGTGTTCGTGTTCGTGTTCGTGTTCGTGTTCGTGTTCGTGTTCGTGTTCGTGTTCGTGTTCGTGTTCGTGTTCGTGTTCGTGTTCGTGTTCGTGTTCGTGTTCGTGTTAACACGTGTCTTCGACACGTACGCGCGCGTAAATATTCTTTTTGGAGAAAATTCGTAGGAATTTTCTTATGAACAAAAGAATATATGTGAAAGAATTTTTCTTGTTTATAGGCTTTTATTCGAACGGTTTAATTCCAATTATTGGATCACAGTAACATCCGGCCTATAAATAGATGTGATGAATGCATCATTGAAAAAAAAAAAAACACATCCGAAAACACATCAAAGCTTCTCTCTGTTTTTCCTCTGTTATTCGAGCATTATTCGAGCAGTACCACTGTTGTTCACTCCGAAGTCGAGTGTACGATTTCAGGAGCGTCCGTGTGCACCTCAGGGGACATTCTGCCTGTGAAGCGACTACACTGTTCGGGGCAGTTTTGTTTCTAAGGCAGTGGCCATCATACCACGACACGGTTCACAGTTTTTATTACTGTTGTTTTATTATTTTCCAGTCAGTGCTAACAGCCGATTTTGCAGTCCATTTTACCAACAATTTAGAAACAAAACTTTTCTCCGATTCTGCATAATGGCTTCTTCATCCGCACTGAGCAAGCTCATTCCCGATCTTTCCAAGCTCGATGCTTTAGATGGCAGCAACTACCGTAGATGGTCCCAGCGCATACTGATTTTCTTTGAGCAATTGGACCTCGATTATGTGCTGCTCAACCAACCACCAGTTGCACCATCTACCGTTGTTGTTCCTGCCGATAACCAAGACCAAACTGATGCTCTTGCTGCTGCCACTTTCTCCAAATATCAGAAGGACAACAAGACGGTCCGTGGCCATCTCCTAAGTCACATGTCTAACAAAATATTTGACATGTACTTAAAGGAGAGGAGTGCAAAGGCGATATGGGACTCCTTGGACACCAAGTACGGCACCGATGATGCGGGGATTAAAAAATATGTCGTGGGCGAATGGTTAAAGTTCCAGATGACTGACGATAAGACCATCATGGACCAAGTCCATGACTATGAGAATCTTGTCTCAGACATCATAGCGGAAGGCATGCAAATGTGTGAAGTTTTGCAAGCCAATGTCCTTATCGAGAAGTTGCCAAAATCATGGTCCGATTACCGCAACTCCCTCAAACACAAGAAAAGGGACATACCACTTCAGGAGCTGATTGGTCACATGAAAATCGAGGAGGCCAACCGGTTGAAAGATAAGGTTTCGAACAACTTTAGTCACTTATCTTTTAAATCTAACATAGCTGAGTCTGGTGGTGCTTCAGGGTTCAAAAGGCCCTTTAAGAAAGGCCCTCCGATCAAAAGGCCCAAACCACAGCAGACTACCAATTTCAAGAAGCCCAACAAAGCTAAGCACGACATGAAAACCATGAAGTGCTACGTGTGTGGGCAAGCCGGTCACAAGGCGTACCAATGTCAGCACCGCTTGGACCGCCAGAACGAGACTAGACCACGCATGCATGTCGCGGAGGACATGGATGATGAAGTCATAGCTGCGGTGGTTTCGGAGGTCAACTTCGTAGAGAAGAACACCGAGTGGGTCGTAGACACTGGAGCTTCTCGACATTTCTGTGCAAAGAAGGAGCTATTCACCGAGTTCGAGGACGCGAAAAATGGTGAACGCGTGTACATGGGGAACTCCAGCAGCTCTCAAGTGATGGGCAAAGGCAAGGTTTTACTCAAGCTGACTTCCGGTAAAACTTTGGCCCTTAATAATGTCCTATATGTGCCTGCCCTGCGTAGAAATTTGATTAGTGGTGGCCTCTTAAATAAGGCATGCATTAAGTTAGTTTTTGAGGCAGATAAACTTGTACTTTCCCGTAACGGTGATTATGTTGGGAAAGGTTTTTTAAGCGAAGGTTTATTTGTCATAGAAACTCAACTTAATGAAAATAATAAAGCCACCACTTCTGCTTATATTGTTGAGTCTGTTGATATGTGGCATGCTAGATTAGGACACGTAAATATTCAATCCTTAAAGAAAATGATGAATATGAATATTTTGCCTAAACTAGACACAACAAACTATAATAAATGTGAAGTTTGTGTAGAAGCCAAGCATGCAAAACCTACCTTTAAAAGTGTTTCTAAAAGAAAAACTGAACTGTTAGAACTTATTCATACTGATCTAGCAGACTTTAGAAACACTGAAAGTAAAGGAGGAAAACACTACTACATAACTTTTGTAGATGACTTTTCTAGGTATACAAAAGTTTATCTCCTAAGAACTAAAGATGAAGCTGAAAACTTCTTTCTTATTTATAAGACAGAAGTTGAAAATCAGTTAGATAGGAGAATAAAACGTGTTAGGTCTGATAGAGGTGGTGAATATGGATCTAATTTTCTAAAAGAGGTTTGTGAGACGAATGGCATAATACATGAAACTTCAGCCCCTTATTTTCCTCAACAGAACGGCATAGCCGAGAGGAAAAACAGAACTTTAAAAGAGATGATGAACTCATTATTGATAAGTTCTGGGTTGTCTGACAACATGTGGGGGGAAGCCATTCTATCGGCTAATCATATTCTGAACCGAGTACCTCATAAGAAAATTGATTCTACCCCATACGAATTATGGAAAGGGTATGCCCCAAATTTACAATACCTGAAAGTGTGGGGGTGTCTGGCCAAAGTGGGGTTACCAGACTTTAAGAAGTCCACCATTGGACCTAAGACCGTTGATGCAGTGTTTATAGGCTATGCTTCTAATAGTGCCGCATATAGATTCATGACTCTGCAAGACTTCTCTATTTGTGAATCTAGGGATGCAGTTTTCTTTGAAGATATCTTTCCTCTAAAGAAACCTAGATTAAATGTTGAAACACAAATAGAAAGCTTGCCATCCACTTCTTCTAGTGTGCCTGCTAGGTCTTCTCAAGAGATTAAATTTGAGCCTATAAGAAGTAAGAGACATAGAGTTGAAACCTCTTTTGGACCAGACTTCATAACTTCCTTTATTTCTGAGATAAATGATTTAGACACTCTTTCTGATCATATAGCTCAAGCATATCTGTTAGATGAGGATCCTAAAACTTACGAAGAAGCTATACGATCTATTGATGCTAGTTTTTGGAAAAGCGCTATAAAAGATGAACTAGAATCAATAATGTCTAATCATACTTGGGAATTAGTTGACTTGCCTAGAGGATTTAAAACCATTAACAGTAAGTGGGTCTTTCGAAAGAAACTTAGACCAGATGGTTCTATCCAAAAGTATAAGGCAAGGCTAGTAGTCAAAGGGTTCACTCAAAGATTTGGTCAAGACTTCTTTGATACTTACTCTCCCGTCACAAAAATCTCAACGATCCGTGCATTGTTTGCACTAGCCTCCATTCACAAATTGCAAGTGCATCAAATGGATGTAAAGACTGCATTTTTGAATGGGGATCTAGATGAAGAGATCTATATGGAGCAACCTCTTGGCTTCGAGGCGCCTGGTATGGAAGGCAAAGTATGTAGACTTAAAAAGTCACTTTATGGCCTGAAGCAAGCTCCTAAACAGTGGTATGAGAAATTTCACAAAACTATTCTTAGTTTTGGTTTTGTTGTGAATGGTTCGGATGCATGCGTGTATTCGAGGATGTTTGGTACTGATTGTGTCATCATAAGTTTGTATGTTGATGACATGCTGATTTTCAGTACTAACATTGAGTCCATTAACAAAACAAAAAGTTTCTTGTCCACTAAGTTTGAGATGACTGACTTGGGAGAAGTCGATGTAATCTTAGGAGTCAAAGTAATCAAATCTGAAAAGGGATTTTCTTTAAGCCAGTCACACTATATTGAGAAAGTGTTAAAGAAATTTGACAGTTTTGATGTCGTCCCTGTTCGAACACCTTATGACTCTAGCATACATCCCTTCAAGAATGAAGGAAGTAGCGTTTCTCAAATGGAATATGCCAAAATAATTGGCAGTCTAATGTTCTTAATGAACTATAATCGGCCAGATATTGCCTATGCTGTTAGCAGACTCAGTAGATATACTCATAAACCTAGTAATGAGCACTGGGTTGCTCTTAGACGCTTACTTAAGTACCTTAAGGGTACTATGGACTGGAGACTTGAGTTTGTTGGCTTTCCTGCTACATTAGAAGGATATTGTGACGCCAACTGGGTCTCCGATAGTGATGAAGTAAGCTCTACGAGTGGGTACGTATTTACTTTGGGAGGAGCAGCAATTTCTTGGAAGTCTTCGAAACAGACTTGTATTGCTCGCTCTACTATGGAGTCAGAGTTTATAGCTCTTGACTTAGCTGGGCAAGAAGCTGAGTGGCTAAGGAGTTTGTTAGCCGATATTCCGTTGTGGGGAAGCCCGAGTCCTCCTGTTTCCTTATTGTGTGATTCACAAGCCGCGATTTGTGTTGCCAAGAGTCAAGTTTACAATGGTAAAAAGAGACACATTCGCATAAGGCATGAATCTGTTAGACACTTAATAAGGAATGGAGTACTCTCTTTAGAGTATGTGAAGTCGGAAAGAAACCTAGCAGATCCGCTTACCAAAGGGTTAAGTCGGAAACTGGTCCTAGATTCGTCGAGGGGGATGGGTTTAAAGCCCATTGGTTGAGGAATTCATGGTGGATACCCAACTTAGTTATCTAAGTTCAATGTGGTCAAACGAAACCATGGAAAGACTCATAGTGTACATTTCTCACTGCCTATCCCTATGACGAATAATGTACATGTCCAGGTTGAGTACTATTACTCTTAATAAATTCAAAGCCCATGTTTTGGGTGGTCTTTGTGAGAAAGACTTGATGAATTTACCGAATCATGGTTGAATACTTATTCTTAATAAGTTCATAACACAAGTATGAATGTGTTGTCCTATTGAGAAGGACAAGATGAACTTACCACCAGAAAGGTTGAGTTTCAAGAAACTCTTAATGAAATTTAAAATGATCCTATTGAGAAGGACATTTTGAATTCACCGACAATGAGGTTGAATATTTATTCTTAATGATTTCTTATCCCAAGACTGGGTGGTTCATTTTAAATGGACTTGAAGAAATCACCATAAGTCTATAAGAGGTTGAGTCATTACAAATGGTTCTTAATTATTTCATAGCCCAGATTCAGGGTGGTTTATATTGAGATAAACTTGATGAAATAACCTATGTAAGTGAGAAGGATTAGCCACCTTCTATGAAAAACGTTGGGCCGTTTTTCTAAAACACTTACTAGAATCCTGAGGGTAAGATGGCCAAATATACACTTGTGTATATATATCTTACACATCGAGAACTTCAGTGGATGAAGGAGTTAGTTGTGTGTTATGAGTTTACCCCTATCTTAGAAAGTTCAAGACTAGTTTCACTTATCTAAGAGAAGGATCGCTCATTATCACTATGTACTAGTTCAAGATACGTTCACTAGTACTTAAGCAACTAATTCCGCTACTGCTCGTCTGAGGAGGATTGTGTTTGAGATACAGATGAATTCTTTCGCATTAGTGGGGGAATGTTGGTAATGCTTCAGAATATTACCAAAGCTATATCCCACATTGGTTGGGAAAATAGCTAGGGAAGGGTATTTATACCCATGCTTCCTCCATCCCTTGTTGAGTGGGAAAGAACAAGGGACGTCCTCGCGCGCCGCCGCCGCCGCCCGGCCGGCTCGGTTCGTGTTCGTGTTTGTGTTAACACGTGTCTTCGACACGCGCGCGTAAATATTCTTTTTGGAGAAAATTCGTAGGAATTTTCTTATGAACAAAAGAATATATGTGAAAGAATTTTTCTTGTTTATAGGCTTTTATTCGAACGGTTTAATTCCAATTATTGGATTCGAACGTTGGACGGAATCCGAACGTTGGATCCGACCGTTCACAGTTTTTATTACTGTTGTTTTATTAATAACATTTTATATAAAAATAATATTATTTTCGTATAAAAAATGTTACAAAAATATATAGAAATGCTGCAGGAGCCTACTGAGAGTCCATCCTAACCTAGGCTTAACCATTGCTGTTACTTGTTAAAAGCAGCGGGAGGACGAGGAACCACACATAACAAATAATTTTTTTTTTGGCTTAAGGGGGTAAAAAGCCCTTAAATTTTTGAGGAAATTAATTAAGCTCTTAAACTTATTTTTATCCAATTAAGCCTTTGAACTAAGAAATTTATTCAATTAAGTTCTTGAACCAAAAAGTTTAATCAATTAAGTTCTTGAACCAAGAAATTGAGTCAATTAATTCATTTGACCAATTTTGTCCTTTAAATCTTTACATTTTTTATCTATTGGTGCAGTGCGTAGTGTCAAATTGTTTTCACTTGATATTTTTATAATTTTTTATTTTATTTAAAAATTCTTTAAAAATATATAAAATTTATAAAAATAATTTTTTTGAGAAAATCTGTAAATACAAACGGATAGAATTTTAGTGCCAAATAATAAATCTTAAATGTGTCATATAAAAGAATATTAGTAACATTTTTTTGTAAAATGGTCGGTTTTCCTTAGATAGATGGTAGTAATTTGGAGAAAAATAAATTCCACGCGAGAAAAAAGCTCGAATTAGGCGCGTGTTTAACATCTCCAGGAAACAGCCCGAAAAAATCCAAACCCTTAGAAAATAACCGTTCCTGGTAGTTTCCGTTTTTCTTCAACCTTAAATCAATCGAAGCATCAGCAGCAACCGAAGAAGCACAACCAAATTACTTTTGTTCAGGGGAAAATAAGAGGGAGGAAATAAACCCCCAACCATGGGAATTTCAATTTTCTCTCCTTTTCCCACTCTTTGCCTGATTTTCTTTCTTAATTTTCTTACCGCCCAATCATCATCCCCTCCTTCAATCTACGACTACTTGAAACACAACGGCCTCCCTGTGGGTATCTTCCCAAAGGGAGTAACAGATTTCTCAGTTGATCCCGAGACGAACCGTTTCCATGTGAACCTAACCCAACCCTGCAACTCCGACTCCGAAATCCAATTCCATTACGATTTCAACATCACCGGAATCTTATCTTTCGGGAAGATCGCGAATTTGTCCGGTATGTCCCAGCAGGAGCTGTTCCTATGGTTTCCCGTCATTGGCATACGCGTCGATGATCCAGCCTCCGGTTTGATCAACTTTGATGTCGGCGTCGTTGATAAACAGCTCTCCTTGTCCTTGTTCGAGACTCCTCTTGATTGTACCGCTGTTGATCCTAATGATTCATTCTTGAATTATCAGGTTGTTTCTACTTAAAATCTTATCTTGCTCATTTTTACATTGAACTGCACAAATTCATTTTAGGGTACAAAAATGTTCATAGCCTAAGAAGGGATGCGGATTCTAGAATTTGGATCCCAAACCTATTGAACACACACTATGAACCAATGAGGGCTAAGCTTCAGGTTCATGTTATTCTGGTTTTATTAATCTAGCAAAATAAAATTCTTTTGATTACTTGTTTAGCTGTTTGCTTCATGAATTTCTACCAATTATTATGTGGTTTCCTTACATTTATCCTATATTCTGTCCTTATTCTAGTCTTTGAAAATTTTGGTTCTTTGACATGATTGGAGTATGGTCATTTTCCTTCCCTGGTAAAGTGTTTTTATGTTTGAGCTTGATGGTATCCAAATTCCCAAGTTCTTATAATCTGTGTAATTTTATTTTCTTGAAAGTTTAATGCTTGCAACAAATCTTAATTTGGTTTTAGTTTTAGTTCCTATCTAACTGTGTTGAAATCCTGCATATTTCTGGATTTCCTTGTTTAGTGGATTCTGATTAGTGAGAATAATGCTTTCACTGTTACTATATCTGTATGGAATGATTCTTGTTTCTGGTTTCATCAAAATCGTATTATCTATATTGTTTGAGAAACAATAATGAAAATGTATGCAATTCTTTTTATGCTGCATATAAACCGAATTTTATTCGTAGAACTTTGTACCTAAAATTTCTGGAATTCAATTTTCTGAAATTTGCATCCACATACGCATGCACACATGTTAAAAATTCCTGATGAACATAGTTTGTTAGTCATGATTCATAATATGCATTTTTTAAAAAGAAAAATGGATTTAAAATGAAACGTTTCACATTATTTGTGTAAATGACATCAAATTGTGCAATGTGATTCAATAATTTCCTAATTGAGCATGCAAGTTTCATATTCTCTCTCAAGATAATAAGATGGATTAGATTGTCTGTATGTTCCTCTCTTACACTACCCCTATAATGCAGACACCATTCAAGTTGCGTGGTACTGAAGCTGCAGAAGAGCACGAGCTGAGGGCTACATCATAGACTCTGGAGGCAGAGATAGTATACTAAAGTCTCGAGGTTGTTGATACACGTGTGTGTTTCTGTTCTCGTATAAAGATTCTGTTTTAAGAGTATATTTTGACTTCCGGTTGTGTGCGCATGTTGTTCTGACTATTCTAGCTAATGCATCTGTGATAGTAAGAATAACATTTTTGGTGAATCCAAATGGTGAACAACAACCCGAGTCTTGTATTCATGAGTGGAGGTTGGATCTGGGGCATTTGTTTGGCTTAGTTAATATTCTAGAAATTGCTGTTGCTTATTGTAATGGAATCACTGGACATACAAATGTACTAATGTTGTGCTCTGTAAATGGAAGTAACTCTTTGTACTCATCTTGTTCTTATAACTTTGGTCAAGTATTGATTTCTAAGATAAAACGGGGAGACTTCAGCTCATGTGGCTCCTGTATCTATTCATCTAAACCTCTTCTCTCTGCTAATCACAAAACCAGAGAGGGAAAGGGAAGGAGTGCTCCTAGTGGGTCTAGAACCCATGACCTAAGGGAATATGAGGGAATAAAGATGAACAGTTTGGTCAACCGGCTAAATGTGTTTGCTCAAACCTTAAATACCGTTTAAAAAATAACACTACTTGAACAAATTTCTGGCTTCACCCCTTCCTCTTGTCCAACACATATAAAACTATTTTTTTACATAAATAAAACTAAATCAATTGCATTAACTAGTAAGTTAAATTAAGGAATAGAATACCATGAAAAAAAGAAGAAGACAATACTGTATATAGGACAGTTCCGGTTGGGAATATCTACAAATTAAGTTCCATGGGATGTTGGAAAATCTGATGGTTGTGAATTATCTGCTCTCTGATCATGTGGCTGTGGATAAAAAGTTGGAATCCCTTAATGAGGAAATAATAAAATCAGGGAATCTTGATTTCCTCATTTGGTATATAACATTCAGTGCTGGAGTGACTACTTATGCATTATTGATGCTTTGGACAAACCTTGTACCGAGCCACTACATATACCTGCAAAATATGGAATTTTCAGAGGCAATTCCACTCTCAGACATCCATTAATTCTTATTTTTTTTTCTCTAACTTTTGATTGGTAGCAGATGATGATGGAAAATCCAAGAGCAATGAACACGATGAATGGAGTCCGGAGATTAGTATTTTTGACGCAAAAAGATACTTCAATGAAAGCAGCAGCGATCCGACAGTGTGCAAAAGAGTCTCTCCACTTGACACACCCAATCTGGTTCATGTTTCATCAGAATTCAGAGCACGGAGCCGTAGGAGATAATTCTGCCTTGGCCTTCGCAGGTAGATTTTCCTTGGCTTCATCGGCTGCCGACGGGTATGGTTATGGGAGGACATTCCGAGTTCGTTCCTTCCACGTTCATCGGAGGCTAGCTGGAATAGCCAGATTGGTCTCTTGTCAAATCCTACCGGTGCCATTGAAGTTTCTACTTTCTATGACCATGAGAAAAGGGTCTGGTAAAAAACGATGGCTTTGGCGATCATGCTGCCCCTGCTCGGGGAAGAAGTCGGTTCAAGTCGAGTCCAAAAGAACACTTGAGTCTGAATAAAAAACAAGAGATACCACTAACCAACAATTCTCACAGTATCTCAGAAGAGAATCATGAGTTTGATTCGAATTTAGGACAACTTGCGGTAGCAACAACAGTAAGAGCACCCCTTGTAATAAGTAATGGTTCAGGGAATTCTGGCTTTTCGTTCCCAATACTTAACCAACAACCAAAATCATCCCACGTTAAAATGGCAGTGAATAGGAATCATAGTTCCCTTGTTGTGGATCATGAAGATCTACCTCGAGAGTCGTTGGATGTGTTCCTACCATCTAGCGAATCATCATCATCATCATCGTTATCGACTTCTGTTCCGAAGAAACTAGTGTCGAGAATTACCATAGCAGACGATGATGTCACAAGCGATACCAGCTCGGACTTGATCGAAATCGAGAGCTTATCCACAACGACCACACAGGGCCAGATAGGGGTGAGCAAAACTCGACTCGACTCGAAAAAACCGAATAACTCGACTCGACTCAAGGCAAAAATACTCGACTCGTCTTGACTCGACTCGAAATTTCATAAACTCGAATAACTCGAAAAAAAATTCAAATAAAGTTTGAGTTGTAAAATGAAAATTCGAATAACTTGAATAACTCGAAATTTTTAGTAATTAGTTGATTTATTTTTAAGTTCGAGACGAGTCCCTCTATTTCTTATGATATATACATACTGATATATAAAAATATGAAGAATATTGTCACATGTGAAAAAAATATATATGTGCATATCTTATATGATTAGAGAAAGAAGTTTAAATTGGAATCAAACCATACTATAACATGATAAATAATTACAGTTAAATTTTTATAGGAACTCGAAAATTCGACTCGAATCGACTCGACTCGAATTTCTTAAACTCGACTCGAATCGAAAAAATTTCAAATAAAGTTTGAGTTGTAAAATATGACTCGTCAACTCGAATAACTCGAAATTTTTTGACTCGACTCAACTCGATCGAATGCTCACCCCTAGGGCCAGACCACCATGCCATATCCGATGTACAATCGTTGAGATTCCTTGGACGAGGTCTTGCATTTTAATACAATAAGATCGATACCAGGTGCCTTAGGCTTCGGATGTCAGTATTCGTCGATGGTGACGGAGGGTTACGAGCCGAGCATAGAGTGGAGCGTGACGACGGTAGAAGGGTTCGAGAGAGGGTCAGCAGTGGAGGAGATGCATGGCATTGGGAGTGGAGGAAAGAAGAAATAAGGGGAAGGGGGTTGCTGAGCTGCCGAAGCCAGAAGGCGGTGAGCGTGGGGCCAAACCCTGTCAAGTACGCGCCTCCTCGTGCACAGGCAGCTTCTACACCGAAGCAGGTGGCTGCGAGCAACGTGAACAGTCCACGACGTTCCCGCTTGTCCCTCCCTGTTCCGGCATAAACACATTTTCTGTATTTTCCAATATTTCGTGTGCTTTTCTAGTTTTCATGCTTTACTCTTGTACATAAGGTTAATCTTCATTCGTGTCCCTTTTATTTATGTTTTGTTCTATTTTGATTACTTAATTTAAAAAAATATTTTTTTCTATTTAAATTTAAAAACGTTTATATTTTGATCACTAGACTGTTAGTCTCCGTTACTTTTGTTTTCTGTCTGTTTCGTCTTAGTTTTAGTTTTTTTTGTTTAAGTCACTGTATCGATTCGTTTTATTTTGGTCACTGGTCATTAATCCTCGTTAATTTGATGATGTGTGACACTAATAAAAATGGATAATTTCTAATTTAATCCCTATACTTTTAAAATATTATTTCTTCACCATCTTCAAACAAAAAAATTATAATGTTTTTGTCTCTCAAAATTTATCCCCACGCAAACACTTTGTTTCTCTTCAATTTTCTTCAATTTCTTTACAGGAGTAGAGGTGTGCATTCGTTAATTCGATTAATCGATCGAACTAAATTATCTAAAATTCATTAACGAATTTTTTTTAACCGTTAACCGAACCAAAAAATTTTCAAGAATTTTTAACCGAATAGAAAAAATTGATAATTCGGTCGATTTTCTAATTAACCAAAATTTGATATAAATTTTTTAGGTAAATTACACAATTGGTCACTAATTATGCTAAACGTGATCTTTTTAGTCACTAAACTTTCTGTTGGGCTTGTAGCATGCTCGAATCGATCACCGAAACCGTCAAGGAGGGTTGTAAATGTTTGGTGGTTGAATTGGCTAAAATCGAAATAAATATAGACAAGTGACACAATGATTTTAGAGTGGTCCGACCTTCTAATAAGCACCTACATCCACTACCTTAGCACACCACTAAGGATTTTCCAATTCACTCAACAATAAATTCGTCCCCTTTTCTCGGTTTAGGAGGAAACCGTTACAACCATATCTTTTGGACTTGGCTAAGATAGAACCAACTCTAGTTTTTCTCTCAAGGCTAAACTGGAACATCTTCTTTTACAAGAGAATTGTTTGGTAAACTTAATACCTCACAAGATGGGTGTTTACACAAATTTAAGCTCACAAGAGTACAAAGATTTACAATAAAGTTCACTCTCTAAAGACTATGTACAAGAGAATAGTAAAATAAAGATTTAGACTCTAATTCTCTTGACCATATTGCTTGGATGTTGTCTTTAACCTTCTTCAAGTGTTCCAGCCTTCAATTTATAGTCTCAATTGAGTTTGTGGTCGTTACTAGCCGTTAGGGATGTTTTGGAGCCGTTGGGGTCTTTATTTCCCTCATTAATTGCAGTTCTGAAGCTGTCCCTATCAGAACAAGCGAGCCCGTATCGGAACGGCCTTCTTCAAAACTAGCCGTTGAAGCCTAATGCAGCAAGCCATATCGAAATGTCTCTGGTCGTATCGAAACGGTATGAGCTGTATCGAAACAGTTACAAACTGTTTCGGTACGAGTGACCGTTGAGCTGCGTTTAAAAAGTCGTTGGGAAATTTTGACCGTTGGGGAGGTTTTGACCGTTAGGCGTATCGAAACACCAAAGGGATGTTTCGTTGCGAAAACCCTCCGTATTGAAACGGGCAAGCCCTGTTTCGGTACGGGTTTTGGCAGTTTCAAACTGTTTCGAAACATGTTACCTTGTATCGAAACGGGTACCTTGAAAACCCTGGTTTGACTACTTAAAAACGTTTCAAACCTTGCAAAAACCATTAAAAACATCCACAAACTTATTTTCAAGTTGTTTGGACTTAAAGTCATTTTTGAAATCTTTTCAATTTAGTTCAAAACTATTTTTCAATTATTATATCAAAACATTAGTTCTACACTTTCATTTTATGCTAATTTGATAAAAGTTTAATGATCGTTTTATAATATATCAAAAAATTAATGATCATTTTATACTAATTCGGTTGATTCGGCTAATTATCTGGTTTCGAACTGAATCAACCGATAACCGAAGTTTGAAAAAAATTCTTAACTGTTAACCGATTTTATTTAAAATTAATCGACCGGTTAACCAAAAAAAATCAAATTGGTCAGTTAATTTGGTTAAAACTGAATAATGCACACCCATAGAAAGGAGCAATCATATAAGCGAACGAGAATAACATAATTATTCTAAGTGTCTTCTTTGGTTAGTTTTGTATCGGAGTTAACACCAGCTGCGTTTCACTATTTTAGTAGACGGTTGTAGCTGACGTTAGCTAAGGCAGCAACAATGGTTGACATCGGTTGCATTAGTAAAAATGAAGGTTAAGGTTGAAGAGGAGAATTTTTTTAGGATTTTTGTATGAAGATGGTGAAAATAAAAGTTTAAAGATTAAATTAGAAATTGCTCATTTTTATTAACGTGACACATCGTCAAATTACCAAGGAATAATGACCTAGTAACCAAAATAGAACAAAACGGTGACGTAAGTGACTTAAACATAAAAAATTAAAATTGGTGACTAAAACGAAATAGACCAAAAACAAAAGTAACGAAGACTAACAGTCCAACGACCAAAATAGAAATGTTTTCAAACATAAATAATCTTTTTTTAAATTTAGATGACCAAAATAAAACAAAAAAAAAACTACGGGT
The DNA here is from genome assembly GCA_030270665.1 of Hibiscus trionum. Classification (NCBI taxonomy): domain Eukaryota; kingdom Viridiplantae; phylum Streptophyta; class Magnoliopsida; order Malvales; family Malvaceae; genus Hibiscus; species Hibiscus trionum. The sequence goes on along the minus strand of BSYR01000020.1, from coordinate 10,659,588 downwards.
GAAGATTATCCTTTACGTAAAGTACCCATGTTTTTGGGTCATTTCCTAACGATGGTCGAGTTCTTTTACGCTCTATTGCTAGGTCAATGCAAGTTTATTTCTAGAATATGAAAATACTTGGGGTAAATACATCGATGGTAGGAATATTTTGTTTTCACAAATACCTTAATTTTAGGGGTTACGAATTCAGTTTATGGTTCATAGTTTATGAATTTATATTTATGTGCTTATAATTTAGGGATTGTGATTTGAATTTAGAGTTTAAGGGTTATACAAAAAACATAAATCTTTAACATATTACCCTAAAACGTAAACCATAACATCTAAATGTTAAATCTTAATAAACCCTACATTCTAAACCCTTAAACCTAAACCCAAAACTATAAGTCCTAAATTCGATCTCTACCCCTAGATTATTATTATTCTTATTGTTTTAATTTATAAATTTTATTAGTTTTATTATATTCTTACTTTTTATACAAATAAAAAATAATCACGCATCGAATGGGTCACAAATTAGTTTTTAAAATATGATGAATAAATTTAATTATCGAAACTATTAAATTTTAAGGTAAACTATACTGAAGACTTATAATTATTGGTTCGATTTTATTTTGTTTAATTATAAATTTTTTTCGATTAGATTACTAAAATATTAAGTAGTTTCAATCAAACCATAGTTCGCTTGACCTTTAACGAACGGCATGTCAACATCCTATTCTGTCCGGGTCCGAACCCAATTTGCAGTATATAAAGTCCGGGCCCGAACCCAAACATATTTTGAAAGTAAATTACTAGTATTTTGGACAATTAGTATATTAGTCAAACATGTTTGGGTAACACGTAGGCTGTAAACGAACCGAACGTTCAGCGAACCGTTCGTGAATCGTTCGGCGGGAAGTTCGTTTATGTTCGTTTATTTATTAAACGAACGAATATGAACAAGATTTTTTGTTTGTCTAATTAAATGAACGAACACGAACAAAAGACTTGTTCGTTCATTTATGTTCGTGAACGTTCGGTAATCCGTTCGTTTATGCTCGTTCATTTATGTTCGTTCGTTTATGTTCGTTTATGTTCATTTAAATTTATTCACATATGTCTAGGGGTGTTCATTATTCTGTTAAAACGAACTTGCCGACCGGACCAAAACAAAATTGGTTAATCTATTAGATAATTTTAGGTTTCGACTAATAATTAAGAGTTTTTCAAATTTTAATTATCGATTAATTCGGTTTAAAAATCGGTTAATTAATTGAATTAATCGAACTAACCAAAAATATTAAATATTTAACAAATTATATATGTTCGTTCATGTTCGTTTATGTTCGTTTACCATTTAAACGAACGAACATGAACAAGCTACATTCCTTAATGAACGAACACGAACAAAAAATTTTGTGTTCGTTTATGTTCGTGTTCGTTCATTTGTTCGGTTAAAGTTAAACGAACGAACATGAACACACCCTCGTTCGTGTTCGTTCGGTTTGTTTACAGCCTAGTAACTAGGGGTGAGCGTTCGATCGAGTCGAGTCGAGTCAAAAAATTTCGAGTTATTCGAGTTGACGAGTCATATTTTACAACTCAAACTTTATTTGAAATTTTTTCGATTCGAGTCGAGTTTAAGAAATTCGAGTCGAGTCGAATCGAGTCGAGTTTTCGAGTTTCTATAAAAATTTAATTGTAATTATTTATCATGTTATAGTAGGGTTTGATTCCAATTTAAACTCCTTTTTCTAATCATATAAGATATGCACATATATATTTTTTCACATGTGACAATATTCCTTCATATTTTTATATATCAATATGTATATATCATAAAAAATAGAGGGACCCGTCTCGAACTTAAAAATAAATCCACTAATTACTAAAAATTTCGAGTTATTCGAGTTATTCGAATTTCCATTTTACAACTCAAACTTTATTTGAAATTTTTTCGAGTTATTCGAGTTTATGAAATTTCGAGTCGAGTCGAGTTATTCGGTTTTTTCGATTCGAGTCGAGTTTTGCTCACCCCTACTAGTAACACGTGTCTTTTAATCTAACATAAATGTTGTGCAATTAATTTGAAAATGTTGTTTTGGGCAATATGTATTTTGGGATTGGTCTGTTTGACACGTAAGCCCTGGATAGCATATCCTTTGGAACATTTTCTTAAATTCTTCAAAAACCATTCGTCTTTTCTCATTTATGCATTTATGTGGCAGAAGCAAGCCTTGGACCCATCAAAATTAATTAATGGACAAAAACACCCCTTCTCATACATGTTGGACAAGTACTTCTCATTAGACCCGATAAATTTAACCTGAGACTCGAGAATCGAATTGATTTATTCGAACTGAAATTTAAAATTAACTCGAACACAATGACCTGAATTTGATTCAAAATCTAAAATACATCGAACCGAATTTTAGTTAAAGCGCAAATAAACTTAAACCGAATAGAACCGAACCGTAAGCAACACGAACCGAAGGCAATTCAAAAGTAAAAAGTATATTAAAATATATAAATAAGAATGAGATGTGAACTGTGGCACAACTCACCAAAAAATCATATAAAGTCATATATAGGTGAAAAAATCTAACTCGTCCTGAAAATCCGACTAAAACCGATCGATCTACTTTTAATCCGACATTGACCCGATCCTAAATCAACCGACCCGAAATTAACCAAACCAAAAATCAAACAATCCAAAGCCATGGCCCAATACCCGAACTAAAATTACCATAGACCTAAACTAAAACCGAATCAGACACGAACTGAACTTAAACCAAATGCAGTCAAACCCAAAATGACCAGAATCGAATGACTCGTTTGCCACCTCTGTTCCCGTCGAATATCCCAAAGTGTAATATCGTCTTTTCACTTCCCAAAAACTAAATCTTCTCCATCATCTATGTCACCTCCTCTCCTCTAATCCTACACCTCTTATTCTTCCCACCACCATTTCTCCATCTGACCAAAATATCCCAACACTTTCCACAAGAATTCATGATTCACATGGGTGAATAGTATTTACACACCAACAATAATAAAAACAATCTCCATTTTTTACAATTCAGTCACTCCCTTCTTTCCTACTCTGCAAGTCCACCGAATTGATTTTCTTCTTTATTTTTTTTCATTTTTATTTTCTCAGAAATGTCGCTCCTCCAATCTGCCGTTTCTACTCCGTCAACCGTCCGTTCTTCGCCGCCACTGTCATGCGCGGCGGCACACCCCGTCGTGGCCTCTTGTAGCTTTTCTTCCACTTCGAATTCCTTCCTCTTGTTAAGATCGTCGTCGTTAAAGACCGCTACCTCCACTTCTAGCTCTAGGAATAATAAAAGAAAAGGCGCTGTCGGAAAGGTGAGATCGAGCCTTGAAGCGGCGGGAGCAACGGTGGGACTGGTGACGGAGGTTACGAAGGACACCTTCTGGCCCATCGTTAACGCCGCCGAGGATAAAACCGTCGTCCTCGATATGTACACTCAATGGTACGTATATACGGTACGCTGACGTATTCTGTTAACTAATTAGTTACAGTTAGTGGGATGTCAGGATTTTAGCTAAGGCCGTGTTTGGTGTTTGTTCTTACTCTTTTTCATGATTAAATCTAAACTTTCGGAAGTTTATTTAGCTTAGTTAAGATGTTAAAAAATTTGGAAAGTTCAGTTTGATCCTTTACTTTACCCAATGCTTCTATTAAAATTAGCTTATACCTTCATGCATGTTAATTATATTAATTGGATGAATAATTCCATTAAAATGGACAAAATGTGTTCATGTGAAGAGAAAAAGTTTGATACACAGTCCGTGTAAACAAAAGTTTACACATGTATTTCAAATTTAGGGGTTAAAGGTTTAGTTTAAGGGTTTAGAATTTAGGGTTTATGATTAGAGTTTAGTGTTTAGGGGTTAGAATTTAGGATGATAGAGTTAGGATTTTAGATTTTAAATTTTATAAAGAGTTGTGTAAATTTTTTTTACACGGACGTGTATTAAAATAAAACCCTTGGGTGAATGCCCCAAACTTATGAAATTTAGGTACTCTATTTGTTTGAGTTAATCTAGTTGATGGGTTGGTTATTCAATTCAGTTTTCTAATGATTGATTCATATATATATATATATATATATATATATAGACGTGGCTATAGTAGATAATTGTAACTTTTAAAAACATTATGAGATGTGCTTTTAATAAACCGAGAGAGCTTTAATCTAAGTTCTAATAAGTAATAACTATATGTGTCAAGCATGTCGTTCGGGTTATGTTATTTCGGATCTAGTTTGTGTCCGGTCTAGATTCGATTCAGGTCAGTTCTAGTTTGGATTTAGTTTGAGTCTGTGGTGAGTTTGTTCAAACCGGTTCATTATCGATTCAGGTCAATTTCGGGTTTCATCAGATTTGTTAACAGTCAACACGTCTTGCTTTAATGTTTTAGGTGTGGTCCTTGCAAAATTATAGCTCCCAAGTATCAAGAATTGTCTGAGAAGTACCTTGACGTTGTCTTTCTAAAGCTTGATTGCAATCAAGAAAACAAGGTAATTCCTATGATTATTTCCGCTCAGCTATGTAAGCATTTGTTAACTACATATATGTGGGTTTTGCTAATCAAGGAAAGATTATGATGATGAGAGATTTGTGCAATGATTTTGGCAGCCATTGGCGAAGGAGCTCGGCATAAGAGTGGTTCCGACGTTCAAGATACTGAAGCACAACAAGATAGTAAAGGAGGTGACGGGAGCGAAATTTGATGACTTGGTTGCAGCCATCGAGACGGTTCGATCCAGCTAAGTTCATTTCAGTACCTGCAAAATATTAATCCAACAATACCATCCTGCAAGTGTTCTACTTGTGTTTATGTATGGACACATTCCCAGTTCTTCAAATGAAGAGAGGGCACCGGTTGTATGTAACCTTAACCTGTTGCTTCTGATATCTATGTCATTTTATTCCCGGTTGGACCAAAGAGATTTAGACTTGATGAATTAGCCTATTAGTATTACATCTGTTATGTCTTTGACTGCGCGATGAACATATTTTTGCAACTGCAATTTAAATAGATTGTGGGAACTTATCTCTCCTTTAGCTCTTGGGAGATGATACTTTCCCACTTACATCTTTGTTTTCGCTCAACTTTCTAACATAATTATTCTTCTTCATTGATGTTCTCGAATTCGAACCTTCTTCACTTGTTGTAGAAACCACGTACCATCCGATACAAGTACACAATATTGCAACTGACCTTCCAAAAAGCACCAGGGACAACAAAATCAAGATTATAACTGCTGGGATGTAATGAGAAGGTCTTCTCAGATTCTGTAACTTGACATTCCATGAAAAGCTCTTCTTTTTCTCGAGTTTTCGATCTGATCCCGATGGTGTTTGAAGCTTATCGGTAACTTCCGGACCATCCATTTGAGGCTGATGATCGTTGGTAGTTCCCGATTTGATTCTGTCATCTTTCTTGTCCTTCAGCTTCACCACCAAAGGGACACAATCGTTGGAGTTCTTGTACACAAATCGAACCGTACCTCGGGTTCCCATTTGTGAGTAAATCTGTTGCCTCTTCTCTTCGAGTTCAGCTAGAAGTGCAGAGAACTGATCGAGTCCGCGTGTCGAATACGGGTTCTTGCTATCCCTTTTTCTCCTTGATTTTCTCGGTTCAATCCAGAAGTCATCGTCTCCTTCTTGATGACGGAAAGCTCCACAAACAAATGGATAAAACATGGTTTTGGGGTGTAGAGTTTCAGGGGTTTTGAGGTTAAAATTCATACAGGACTTAATAAAGGAGTCTGGTTAGCCTAATAAGCCAAGTTCATGGCTGGAAAGCAAGAAATCAATGAATAACAGAAGCTTCCACTTGACTTACAGGTGATGTTTGACTTCTAAAAAGCACATGCCACGAATTTATTATTTCTTCTAGACTAGGAATTGTGAAGAAAAAATGGCCATCTATTCAATAGTTTAAAGATCTGATTAATTAATAAAGCCGAACCAACATGTTGTTTCTTGGCCAAGGGGAAATATTTCTGGGGTTTGGACCTGAAAATTGATTTTATATTTATTTATGACCCTCTTCTCAATTCTCATAGTCAAACTTGGCATGAATATATATAAACAAGTAAACAGCGGTCATTTACAATTATTAAAGACATGTTCTAGATGCAATTGAGTTGTCCGGGTTAATGGTTAATTAAATTTTTATTTGTATTTTAAAAACTTAATTAACATACATCTAAATTTGAAATAACTCAACAGAAATGAAATCGATAAATATCGAATGTAATATTAAACTTGTTTCAAATAACCAAATTTGATCGAATAATTATGACGTGAAAAAAAAATCACAAACTTTGGTCTCGGCAGATCCCACATCTTTGAATTAGCCACAACCACCCGTCCACAACATGAGTTTTCCTCACAAATAGAAAGGATGATGGCAGACCACAATAGCAACAATATTTGGGAAGCAACTTTTCATCCCTCCACGGCCAATGTCTGTCAAAAACCAAATGCTTGATCCAAGTTTCATTCCCAGACAGCCCAAGTTAGTGTGGAAGACCGATATTGAACCGACACATTAGATGTGTTACTTTTCAGGGCAATCGGATGACATATGCCCACGGCGGCCGCAGTTGAAACAGGAACCTCCAAAGCCTCTGCACACATATAGAGAGGTCAACTTCAAATCCATACTAGTTGTAAGTTTTTCCATATGAGATTAAGAGTTTCTGCCAACAATAAACAAACATAGAATCAAAACAACAAATGACTGCCTAGAATAGGTACCATGGATTACCATGAAGAGAAATTACGTCCATTGCCTCATCATGCATGTACCCTCCACCATACATGATAAAATAAATTCTAGTTTAGTACAGGATGTGCGTAAAGCGATTATTGTTTCCGTAATTAAATGACCTACTTCTGCCCTTTTTATCTTTATTTAAGACGAGGACTATATAACTCTACACTGTGAAATCTAGAACTAGATCAGGGGAATATGGATAACTAGATTAGCCAATACCCAACAGATTACGGGAATATGGATCACTAGATTAGCTGAATCTAATCTTTTCTATGTTCTCATTTATTTCCTGGTCTCGAGACCGTTGGACTCCTACCCTAAATGATGATCTTGATAAAAGTGAATGGTGCATGGATGTGATATTACGTGTCATAGAATTTGGTACAAGTTAAAGGGTTCGAGATATTCATCACAAGCGAAATAGGGAAAAGACATGCCTGTCCAGGGAGAATGACCTGTCAGATCTGCTACTACCAATTAGCCAGTCATCCCTACTGCTTTTCGAATATGACCTGTTTGATCTGCTACTGCCAATTAGCCAGTCATCCCTACTGCTTTTCGAAGTCCGAGCCCAACTATTTCTTCCGCCTCGAACCTCATTATTGGAGTTTCGGCCATTGCTCCAACCTCTAGATGTCCTCGAACTTCTCGGACTCTTGTTAACTTCTCGTGGATAGCTACCCCTTGAAGAAAATTTGTCATAATAATCACTTGAAGGGCCATCATCTTTCAAAGCTGGAAACTGCTAGAAGAAATAAATACACAATCAACTTAGTGCGGTAAAACACACGCGCGCACGTGTGTGTGCCAAGGGACCATAGCTAGATGAATTAGATGAGAGTAACATAAGCGACATAGCCATCATCCGGAAGCACATCTAATGAGCAACAATGACCATCCGGTGGACAGCATTTGTGTATATAGAAGGCTTGCTGCCATTACATATTAGAGGTTGTTTGCATTTACGAGGTTAGTTGATAACATGCTGCCAATATACATGGATATGTTTATATAAAAAAACAAATAGGATTTACCTAACAGAAGAAGACGAAAAAGGGACAGTACAATGCACAACAAAAGCAATTGCATTGTGAGTACCAGCCATTTTCATGGTGACAACCACATCCTACAGTGCATTCACTTCCAACATACCAAGCCAAACAACACAAAAGGGAAGAGGCACATGCCACTTAAAAAAATCTGGAACACATGGACTAACATGCCATACCTGTCCGTTAAACTCCTTCCAATGGGTTTGAACTCGACACCACCACAAATTAAGAGTTCCAATACCAAGAGCTAGGTTGTCCCCAGGGGGGACGAGCAAAGTTGAATGTAATTTCACAATTAGGTGTTCCAATTAGAACTGAAAGCGTACTATAGTTTACCTGTTTATGGTTAACAAGAGACCGGGATGAATCCTCAATAGCTGGAGAACTAATGAACTCAAACTTACACCCAACGTCACGTTCAAGAGTTTTGACAGTTCTCCTTTGGCTATTAGTATACATCAAAATTGCAGAACCTTCCTTCCCTGCCCGTCCAGTACGGCCAGAGCGATGCACAAAAGTCTCTGCGTTATTGGGAAGCTCATAGTGGATAACCTGGAGAAAACGGTATCAACATAGCATGGATGTATTTTTTATGCTCAGATGACACATATTTTTGCAACTAAATGCATGGTATCAAACAGTAACTCAAGTTCTAAGCATGAGTGCTAGATGACAAGGACTTTAAATACCATACCGCTCATGTTAAGTGGTGTTATCCAACATCTGTTAAGTATAAGGTTTCCTGTGATCCTATATAGAATTGAGCCTCCCCACCTATTATCAATTGGTTTTAGGTTGGATGCTTAACAATTCTAATTAGGAATAAGTCAGCTGGTTCGAGTTCCAAAATAAGTCAATTGGTCTTTCAAGTACATTTAAATATGTACTAATTAATAGGTGCCTTTATTATTGCTTTTTGCTTCCAATGATTAAAAGACCAACAATATTTGGCATTATAGTAATGCCTCAATGGATAAAATACAAATTGTTTAATCGATGTAACATTTTAACCATTGTCATTTAGTCATTGATATTGCGTGCAGAATCAACAGCAAAAATAAGTGGTACATTTAATAACCAGGAAGGAGTCTAAATTAGCATGAAAGAACATAATGACAGGCCCAAAAGGACTTATAGAGTTTAAAGAACTAAAATATATTTTGGTACCGTACCAGATCAACATTTGGAATATCAAGACCACGAGACGCAACATCAGTGGCAACAAGCACAGTAAATTTTCCTTGCCGAAATCCATTCAATGTTCTCTCCCTCTGATGTTGAGAAATATCGCCATGCAATGCCTTAGAAGCCATGCTATTTGTTAAAGCAAAAGACACATAATCTGCATCTCGTTTTGTTTGTGTAAAAACAATGATTTTCCCACCCTTCGCATAATCCTGAAGATTTACACAAGATTCAGCTTTTTTCATGGTGGTAAACCTATATTAACTTTGATTAGTGCCAATATATGTAGCATAACAACATCGCATCCATGTTGGAGAGCCAAATGATAAAATAATTTACTCTTAAGAACAATTATAAGTATGGATAAGGCAACTTCTACATTTGATAAATACACGAATCAGTATGATCTGAATATGATGGAACACTTGACACAAACAAAAATAGTTAGGCTAGGAATGTACTTTTACTTTTATGAAGTTGGTGTTTTTAAGAAGCCTTGCATCAAATAAACTCAGTAGGGTCAATATGCTGGCAGCAAAAATGGAAACATAAAACTACCAAGGACTTAAATTAAGAGGCTTTGGAGTACAAAAGCTTGAACTAAGAATAACAATCCAACATTTGAACCAAATTCATAACTGAAAATTTTAAGGAATAAAGAACATATTAACAGCTGATGCCAAAAAGCGAAATAACTCAGCAGATGTTGCTTACACAGAATAATATCAAGATAAGAATCCTTTTGAGTTTTTACCACATAAAACATAAACTTATTGCATCTTTTTTATTGGCATTATGTTTATTACTCTCCACTGAAAAGATACATATACAAAGAAAAACTCATTACAAGTAATAGACAGACTTTATCGGTGGCTTCAGTTTATAGCAAAATAGAGAGAAACTGGTACAAAGTAAGAGAAGATAAACTGTTTACCGTTATGAGATCACTAAGAATGGTCTGCTTTGAATTTGCAGTGGTTGATACTGCATAAAGTTTGATCCCTTCAGCAAGCTTTTCATTTTTATCTCCAACCTGTTAAAGGAGAAAGAAAAACTAAAAAGAATATTTCTTTATGCAATGAAAAAACTTTTAAGACAATTTACTCATGTATGTGCATAGATGTGTATAATGTCTTTCTCCCAGTTTCTTGAATAATATTAACAGAAGATAATTTCACTTGCTCGTCAAGAGAACTTATTACCTTAGAACTCCACCAAATTATAGTATTCACTTTTAATCTCTCAACATATCATACCCTGTTTATCCCCAAGGAAAAAGAACATAATTTTGAAATGTCACAGCTAAGTAATATTTGCATCCATGAATATAGGAAGACAGTAGTATGCTGTGTAGCTCTATGCACATATCTCACAGCATTTTCCAGGATAGCACTTTTGTTTAGCTGATAAAGTAGGAGAGATCAAATTTATAAGGTTGATAAGCACACTCTGAGCAGGGGTTAGCATTAAAAATTAAATCACTTGCTCAACAATGTATTAGTCCTCCGAACCTAAGAAAATGGACTGCAATGGGGACTCAGACTAGTTTCAACATTAACAATCAGAAACATAGAACTTTGAAGTTCCACTGATGTTTGAATAACTATTCATCCATCGAACAAGCACCCATAACTACCTCCAATACTTCAGACTCAAGATAAGTTTAGATATAAACTTCTACAGCACCAACGAATAAGGAAACAGATGTAACATGTCAATCGTCAAAACCAAGTCAATATTCAAGTGGTACATAGAAAAGAATTTACCAAGTCAATATTGAGAGGACTGTCCAAGTATTTTTTTGCCAACTTTTTAACCCAAGAAGGCATGGTTGCAGAGAAAAGCATGCTCTGCCTCTTTGATGGAAGATTTTCTAAAATTTGTTCGACAGCCTCCTCAAACCCAACTGCAAGCATCTGATCAGCTTCGTCAAGGACCAGGTATTCAACTTCTCCCAATTTGAGATAATTACTGTCTATGAGGTCAATGATTCGACCAGGAGTCCCAACAACTACATCAACCCCACGGGAAAGAGCATTTCGCTGTATGCTATAAGAAACTCCTCCATACACACAAACAGTGTTCAAATAAGATGCAGAGTCTTTAATTTCTTTCTCAACTTGCTTGGCTAACTCCCGAGTAGGAGCGAGGACCAAAACTCTGGGAAGCCGACCAGATGTCCTAAAAAAGAGAAGCAGAATGGAAAAAGATTAAGAATAACAAGAATATTGAAAATGGAAGAACTCCAGGTTTGCATTACAATGTCTTTTACCGACGAGAACTTGTGTTTGGGGTAGCATCTTCGGTGAGCCGTTTTATTATGGGGATACCGAAGGCTAATGTCTTGCCGGTTCCAGTCTTTGCACGAGCAATAATGTCTCGACCTTGCAGTGCCGGTACGAGAACAGCTCTCTAAATTAATGACAGGGGAGATATAAATATAATGTATATATATTAGAATGTCAAAATAGCATTTCAAAGAAGTATACTCGAATAGAAAGAAAGGCACAATCAAGGTTCTACACAAAGATTATGAGCTGGTATAAAGGTTAAAACTTGAAAGAAAGTAAGAAGCGAAAACACACAGCTAAAACAGCAAAAGACAAGCAAGTTGCATTGAATGCAAATTCTCCCCATTGTCTACTCCAGCAAGGGAAAGACGAAATAGATTAATAGTGAAGTCAGCAAAAAAGGACCTGAATTGGGAAAAGGTGAGTGATGCCTCGGTTGAGTAGGGAGTCGAGGAGGCGCTGAGGCAAACCCAACTTGGAAATGTCAAGTTGGTCACCTGGAGTGTCTTGGATGAGAGGGAGGCCATTGAAGGGCTGCTCGGTGAGCACAGAAGTGGGAGTGGCAAAAGCGCGAGGAACAGAAAGCAAGGGCCTTCCAGCCCGCACGAGGGGGTTGAAGTGAGACTTGCAAGGGAAGGAAGAAGGTGGTGCAGTGGGCGTTAGCCTTCCATTAGAGACGGAAGAGGAGAGCTCCAGTGACGGGGAGTGGTGAATGGAGCTTAGGAAGGAGGCCATCGTTCTGACTTCTGTAGGATAAGGGGATTTCGTTTCAGATATTTATTCCAATTCCGTTGGCTTCGGTAGGTTCAAGTTAATTCAATTTTTTTTTTAAATTTATTTTGATGTATTTAAATATGGATAAATACTCTATACAAAGCCGGTGGAAATTAAAAGTTTCTACAAGCGTTTTAGTTTTAGAGTATATAGGGTTAGCTTAGGGTATAGGGTATATGGGTTTAAGTGTAGGGAGTTGAAATTTAGGGACAGTTGTTTCAAGTTACACAAGATATGGTATTAAATTTTTTTAAATAATTTCAATTCAATTTTTTAAATTTATTTTGATGTATTTAAATATGGATAAATATTCTATACACAGGCGGTGGAAACCAAAAGTTTCCACAAGCGCTTTAGTTTTAGGGTATATGAGGTTAGTTTAGGGTATAGGGGTTTAGGTGTAGGGAGTTGAAATTTAGGGACAATTGTTTCAAGTTACGCAAGATATGGTATTAAATTTTTTTAAATAATTTCAATTCAATTTTTTAAATTTATTTTGATGTATTTAAATATGGATAAATATTCTATACACAGGCGGTGGAAACTGAAAGTTTCCACAAGCGCTTTAGTTTTAGGGTATATGGGGTTAGTTTAGGGTATAGGGGTTTAGGTGTAGGGGGTTAGAATTTAGGGACAGTTGTTTCAATTTAAGATTTAAGATTATAATTTAGGGTTTATAGGTTAAAACCTAAATCCTCACTATATTACCCAAAAAACTAAACCCTAACCTATAAACCCTAAATTATAACCATAAATCTTAAATTGAAACAACTATCCCTAAATTCTAAACCCTACACCTAAACCCCTAAACCTATATCCTAAATTAACTCCTTATACCCTAAAACTAAGGCGCTCGTGGAAACTTTCAGTTTCCACCGCCAGTGTATAGAATATTAATCCTTTAAATATTATCAACAATTAGTTAGTCTAACGGGACATATGTAAAAAAATTTAAGCAAAATTAATGGTTCTAATTCTAATATTGTAAATGAAAAAATCTTGATTGGAAGAGTCAGTGACGGAGCCATAACGAAGGTTAGGGGACAAAAGTATGATTTTCCGTCTTTAATCATACATCTACTTTTCAAAAAAGAAAATAGGCGACAAAGTATAAATAATTATAAAATAGGGGTAAAGTTCAAAAAACTGAAAATTAAGGGTTCAAATGGGTAAATTTTCCATCGTATTTTAAAATATAAAAAATTTGGGAGGGTCACCCATATTAAATTTCCCAAGCTTGCAACAACTCTGTCATTGGGAGGGTCATTCTATATTGTATCTCTACAAAATTCGATCCGAATTAATCAGCCAATAAATCAGATATCGATTGTTAAAAGAATATCACAAATTTTATAAATTTCACTAGGTTTCTTAAGCAAGGTCGGAAGTTCGAATCATATCATTGTGAATGAATAAAGTTGGTTTAGAAGGGTCGTCCCAAATAGAATCCCTACACAACTCGATACAGACTAGCCGACCAATAGGTTTGAATAGTTTGTGTAATGTATTAAAAATTTCAAGTTTAGTTTGATTTTTTTTTTGAATTGAATCCACTAATTTTATTAAACAATGATATATCCGAAATTATAATGAAAGTTCACAACTTAGTAAACAAAACACCTAATCCAGACATATTCCTAGTAAACAAAACTAACGTCTCGAGATCATAGAAGGACCATATTAGGAAAAGGTAAAAACCTAACCCAAAGACTCGAAACAAAATATGGATACAAACATCACCAAAGATCGCCGACGAAAGGTAAAATCATCAACAAACAACATAAAAAGGCATATTACAATGAGGTATGTTGACAACAAGGTCATTACCACAACTCAATCGCGAAAAAAGAACGGTGAATGTAATCGCGTATCCAAATCCAGTTCGAAGGTCTGAGACAGGGAGATCAACAACATAATGAAAAGAGCGCTATCTTGATCAATCGTGGCGTCGTTAGATCCAACCCTAATAGAAAATCAAAACAAAAAAAAGAAAAGTGTTGTCAAAAGGTAGAAAAAAACGTACCAAAAGGTAGAAAAAACGTACCAAAAGGTAGAATAAAAATCGTGCCACAAGAGTAGAATAATTTATTAAAAATTAAAAAATAAAACAAACAAAATGACAGACTCTAACAGTCGGCGAATAGTATTAAAATTAGTGTCGCCGCCGGCGTTTAAAAGAAAAGAAAAAAGCAAAAGTAGTCACTGTGGAACTAGGGTTATTTGAGAGAAAAAGAATGGCTAAGTTTAGCTTGAAATCTATTTGCATTACCTTTTAAGTTTTATGTAATGTATTAAAGTTAAGATTTATATCTAATAAACTGGCGGTGAAAATTTTTAGTTTCCACAAGCGCCTTAATTTTAGGGCTTAGAGACTTAGTTTATGGTGTAGGATTTAAGAGTTTAGGTGTAAGAGTTTAGAATTTAGGGGCAATGATTAAAATTTAGGGGTTATGATTAGGATTTAGAGTTTAGAGGTTAGGGTAATATGTTGAGGATTTAAATTTTAACATATAAATCCTAAATTCTAACCATAAACCCTAAATTTCATTCACAACTCCTAAATTCTAAATTACTAAACCTAAACCCCTAAATCCTACACCTTAAATTGAGTCATTATACTCTAAAATTAAGGCGTTTGTGAAAATTTTTAGTTTTTAGCGCCAAGGTATAAATAATTATGCTTAAAGTTATATATTTTCTACTAAGTCTAAAAACATTGATCAAACTTCAAATATGTTCTCTGCAATGAATACTATATTGACATTTGACACTATAAACATGAAAATAATAAGTATTTATCCACCGTAGATGTTATTGCAAATAGAAAATGTGTTCTGAAAATCTATCAAAAAAATGTGTTTTGAGAAAGTTATTTACTTTATCTTTCGGTTTCTACAGTGCAACTATTAACGTAATTAAACATATAGATCTCTTGATTAAGGTTAATAATTTGAATTTTAATGTATTCGATCCATATTAGTCAGACAATAAATTGAATACAAATGATTATACAAAAACTTAAATATATTTTAAATAGAGATGACAATTTTACCTGAACCCGACGAGTTCCGACCCAATAGGGGCGGGTTTTATTTTAAAATTTTAAGTTTCAGGTCGGGCGGGCAGCTTTTATGAAGAATAATCACGACAAGACGGATTCGGGTTTAGTATAAAAAATCTTCGACCGAACCCGACCTAAATATATATAATTACAAAAATATTATTATTATTTAGAATATTACGAAATTGTCGTCTGCCCCCATCTCCCACCCACATTTCCTCTTATTTCTTCTTTATTTTTCATTTCACCATCCAGCATCAATTCTTCATGTAATTTCTCTTTAATTGTTAAATATTCTAACAAGCAAGCATTCTAATTTTATTTAACTTTTGTCATTTTTATTTTTCCTTTAATTTTTCTCCATCTCCCTCAACATGATGGTTATTGAAACTTCCAAATCTACATTATTTTAATCTAGTCTTCATCCCCTATCATTTTCCCCCACCATTTCTCTCCGATCACAACCCATGAGGCCATGATACCCTATTTCAAACTTTCCAACCACACCAAACTTTACTGTTGGGTGTTTTGGGTATTTTAATATATTTATTTTATTTTATTTTATTTATTTATTAAAATAAATAAAAAATGATGTGATGCGTTCTTATTGGTCAAGACATATTTTTTTAACGGTAGGGAGCAATATGACTAACGTCGAAACCGTTAGGAGACAAAAGTGGTCAAAATGAACTTTAGAGGGCAAATTAAAAAAAACAAGTAAAGTTTAAGAAAAAAAAGTGCATTAAGCCTTTTAGATTTTCGAAACCGTTAGGAGACAAAAGTGGTCAAAATGAACTTTAGAGGGCAAATTAAAAAAAACAAGTAAAGTTTAAGAGAAAAAAAGTGCATTAAGCCTTTTAGATTTGCATGTTTAATATATTTTTGTTTATGGGTTTTCATTATCCTTCCCTATTTCTTTAATTTACTATTTGTATTCATGTTTTTTTTTTCAATATGATTTTTTTATTTCTTTGTTTTTTTTAACATAAGAAATATATTAAAACCAGAAGAAAAAGTTACAGCAGAAGTTGCAGATTGTATGGTATTGACTGATACTAATTTGCTGGACATATATTTAATCTGGTATTTTTTTTCATACAGTCTGTTGTAGAGTTACAAGCACGAGGAACGAAAGAAAAAGAAACAGAATTAAAGCAACGGACATCGGCAATAATGCCATTTTCAATAACCCCTTGTGTATGCTTTTTGCAAATATCACTTTTCGAAGGTTTAGGCTTTTTGCAAGCTTCACACCTAATCTCAAAGCGGAGGCATCAACCACATCAATTGATGAAGAAATAAATATTTTTTGAATCTCCTAAAAATTCGGGGCGGGTCGAGATCGAATTTAGGCATTTATTTTTCGAGTCAGAATTGAGTGGCCAAAAACTCGTCCTACCCCGTTGCCATCCCTACCTACTTTTAAATAAATTACAATAAAAAAAGTGATTGATAATTTACATTGAAGGTCTAAAAGATTCTTGGATTGAAAAGAAATATTACTAAACCATCACTAAAAGAATATATTAGAATTTGGTGCATTTTCAAAACTTATTCTAGGTGATATATGTTAGTCCCATTCACATACCATTGGGATTATTTAAGTATCCCATCACTTGATAAATACATCAGGCAAAGATTATTATATTTGTTTATTGTTAATTCATGTTCCAACGCCTGTAAAATTATTTGTTCAAATAAAAATGTAAAAACATATTTTTTTAATCTTGTAATAAAAGAAATTCATCTTCTTGGTGAGTTTCGTCTCATGTTACCAATCACTATTGTATATATATAATAGCATAACAATTTAAAGCCATATAGCTTATATTCGTATACAAATTGTAGTAATATAATTCACTGGATGCCTCTAAACCATTATTTGTATGAGACAAAATTTTTAGTTTCAACATAAGATTGTATTATTTTACGGGTAGAAAATTTATGCACACCATACAAACAAATTATCATAATTTTTTTTCCGTTGCAATTGACTTTTGAGAATCTATATATGTTAGTTATGTATCTCTTTCTATAATCATCTTGAATTAATGACCAAAAATTATTCTTCTGTAAATACATTTTTTGATATTTTATTAGTTTGACTTCACATGAAAAATCTAACTTTTGTGTATGATATATATATGTTATTATAGCTTACTTATGATAATGAATTATATATATAAAATTTTAAAATATTTAAAATGCTAGAAGTATGTGAAAAATGTTAAAATAATTTGTGTATATAACTGAGCTTTCAACATGTTAGCATGGGCGAACTCTTATGAGAGCTTCTGAGGGTCTTGATCCTCTAAATTTCGGTAAATTTTTAGTCTTTAAAAAATTTAATTTAGTTCTTTCAAAAAAATAAAAATTATTATTATATTTCATAATTTTTGAATATTTTTAATTAAATTCCTTATTATTATTTTTAAAATTTTTCATTAAGTATTAAAACTTTAAAAAATTAACTAAAACATCTAAAATTTTTAAATTTTTAAATAAACCTCCTCAACTCGGATTACCAAGATTCGCCCCTTCATGTTAGATAACCCTACTATGTGAAAGAAGAACATGATTTGTAGGAAATGATTTTGGGGGAGACACGAGGGAGAGAAAGAGTGGAGGAAGGGAGATACTAGAATGAAAACAAATTAGGATTTGGGTTTAAATTTAGGAAAATAAAATAATTTAAATTCGAATCTTTTAGAATGAACATTATTCAACTTTTTATTGGGACTACTTATGCAGTTTTTAAGGTTAGAGACTTAGATTTTAGATGTTGAAATTTAAATAAGTATGATTGTGGGAAAAAAAACCATTGTTAATGCATCAAATATTTTATCTTAAATTTATATATGAAGGGTAAAATGATAAACGCACACACTATGTAGATAAAATTATTTAAATTTGAGTTACTTAAATAACAACAATCATTTTTTCACTAGACCAATTGATAACTTTTTTTCTTGTGTTTTTTTTACAATGACAACTGAACTTTTTTTATTAAAAACTATAGAAGATATCACAAATACAACGCATCTAAAAGTGAGAATAATGGAGACTACTCCACCAAAATTTCATACAAAAACCCAAAGGTGCAAAGAAAAGTAAATATTTCCATAGAGATTAGTATACCGTAAAAATCTAGAAGCATTTTTGAATCTCCTTATCTCTATCCAAACAATATGCTTTACAGGGTGGAAAAGAAGTGGTGAGAGAACCAAACTATCAGGTAGATTGTTCTGCTACCCAGGTCTGATTTATTCAGCAAACAACCATCAACCGAGCGGGGATCCATCTTTCTATGACCACCAACAGAATCATAATCAGAAATTAGCTCCGCAAAGATCTCTGTACGAGCACCAAACGACCGCTAAGATATGCTAAAACCATGTCAAAACGATAGAAGAAACGAACCATAAGAAAAAATAAAGAAAAAGCGTGCCACAAGAACAGAGGAAACACATGCCACAAGAACAGAGGGAGCACGTGCCACAAAAGTAAAGATTCTTATTAAAAATATAAAAAAATAATAAACCCCGGTGATCGACGAACAATAATATTAATATTAAGGAAAACCCTATGAGATTATAAGTTCTAGTTGGATTGCTATTTTTCCTTGTGTTTTTGGTTACACGGTTGAGAATAAATTGTTTAGTGACGCTTATCTTGCCGCGCAAGTTAAGCCCAATCGTGGTAAGATGCAGACTAACCTAATATTATATACCCTATATGGCTATATCTATATCTATATACCCAGCCGGCACAAGTGTTGGGACGTCATGAGCTTAGATTAGGTTAGGTGTTCGGTTTTGGACTAAACTTTTTTCCAGAGTGAATGATCCACCAATAACTTGCACTACAAAACATAGGCATACACCACCTCAGCTGAGCTCTCTCGTCTTTGACCTTTTCTTACATTACATCCTAATTCGTAATAACTTGTAAATGTAGGTTCTTGGCGGGCCTTTTCCATTAACTTTGCGTGATTGCGGATCCTTCTACTGCACGAATCATATCGTCCAATTCAGATGCAGATTGCCCTGAATTCAAACCTATCCAGTTACCCGAGTGAGATGTTATAAATGCTCTACACTTTTGACTTTCGATCCAAGTCTTTTTGTTTAAGACAAAAGTGGGTCTATTTCACAGTTGGCTGGCTCCTGCGGTGGCGCTCTGCTTCCAAGCCAGCACATTTTAAATACCCACCACTGCAGAACTTTGCTTGAGACCTTTGGTGTACGGGTTACATGGCTCTGCTGGGGAGTGAAAACGATCATGTTATGTCATCGTATTCGTATGGGTATATGGAGCACAAGAACATGATGGTGATGATGGAGAAGCGGCAGCTGTTCTTGAGGAGCTACCAGTTCTGCAGGAAGAGGACCCTGACCGAGAGAATCAAGACATCCTTGGTGGGGTTCAAGAGGGTCGTGTGGTTTAGGCTACGGTCTGCTCGTAAACTCAGAAGGATGGTCTTGTCCAGAATCCGATTCGCCTTCTTGTCTCGCAGTCGCAGGAGGAGATATGTTCGTTTCAGGAACAACCATTACCGTCACCATCTTAACCCATTTTACTTATGGTAGGCCAAGGACAGAACACGAGTTCCTCTGTTCTCAGCCTGTAACATAACCTTCTCTGTTCTCAGTCTGTAGTTTTTTTTCCTTCTCTTTTCAAAATTTCATTATTAATTTGTAAGTTGTAACTGTATTTTGAATTAAAATTTTTCATTTTCCCTCGATTTTATTTGTGCTATGCACTGCTCCTCTTCTCTCACCCTCCTTCAAAGAACATATGCTATTGCAGTCATAATAATTGTAGATATCGCGGTTTCTGTATAGCACCGCTATTACAATAACATAACGCTATTTTTACACCAAAGCAGGGGAGGGGAAGAACATCAGAACAAGAGCGGAGCCGGAGGTTGCCTTTCAAAAAGGTCAAAGCCTCCAGATCCAAGTATGAAGGAGAAAGTTACAGCCCAGTGGGGATTGGGGAATGGTGTGGTGCTTGACTTTAACTTGAAACTTTTGAGGAAGCAGCACATGTGAAAGCGGATAAAGAAAGCAACCACTATTTTCTCCTTACTTTTCTACGCCAATATGCATGTGGCCAGTGGCATTCTCATGTTATCGTTATTCACGCCCATTCCCCAGTTGCTTTGCCAATGGGATCAAGATCAACCAAATCGGCACTTTATCCGCCAAGTTTCTTTTATTTATATTATATGCACGTGAAATTTGTAGCAGGAAATCTCTTTTCTTTTCTCATGGCATAGCAACTACCAGAACCGGAATGCCCGTGAGTATGAACAAGAAATAGATAGCTTTGATTTTTTTTTTTTTACAGTAGAATGTCACACCTCACCCGGTCAAACCGAAGCAAGCCGAGGGGCACACCCGTCAGGGTGCACCGAGGTGCCCCACCTAGGTGCGCAACACGCACCCAAAGGGTTCCTTCCAAGGGCACTCGGGCTAACAAGTGGAAAATGAGGTGCCTTAGAGAGTTTAAGGCCAAGGATGATCCAAAGAAGGATCTAGAACGGCCTAGTGAGCTCCAAACGTTTCCACACAAGTCCGAGGGGTTCCAGAAGGTTCCACGACCATCTAGGCTCATCCGGAGAGACCTAGAAGACCCGAGAGACTCGGGAAGGCTCGAGACAACTCCGGACATCTCCGGAACATTCTAGAAGGCTATAGATAAGTGTAGATCTATAGGAGCAACTCTAGAACATTCTAGAATACCTTAGAATGCTATAGATGTATATAGATAAGTAGGGACTTATCTAGAGAAATCTAGGCACCTTAGATATTTTGGGAGGCAAACTCCTAGCCGTTGGATCAAATCGATCCTAACCGTCCGTTGAGGAGGTTGGTGCCTATAAATAGGGCCACCTCCCTCATTTGTAAATCACCTAAGAAGTCATTCACTTCATATTTGTAAAGCTTTCGTTGCTTAATACAAGGTTCTTTCCTTGTAAGCTCTTTTGCTCCTTGTGTTTTGCCATATCGTTGCGTGAGTAAGGCTGACTAGCATCGTGCCGAGAGTGCTAGTGCCGCACGGATTTGAGCTTGAAGAAATAAGTCCGTGACAAGAAGCTCAGTTTCATCGGGAGAAGTCCGCTATTGAATGTCAACATCGGTTGAGATCTTGTCTCCTTTTATTATATTGAGAATTTAAAAGTTTATGGTGTCGAAAACAAGATGGAAATCTTCCGCCCTAACCATGATTCTTTTGATGCCCTCGCTTTAAAATAATGAGTTTAGGGTTTAAGATTAAAATTTATAGTTAGAGTTTAGAGAATTAGAGGTAGGGTGTATGGTTTAGGATGTGAAAATTATGGTTAGAGTTTAAAAATTAATTTTTAAATGTATTTTAGTATGGGCACAAAAGGGAACATGCATAAGGGGCGGAGAATTTTTGTTCAAACAATGTTGGAATTTTCGGTGCTTGATTCCTTCAATCGTTCTTGCTCGCCAAGTGGTGGAGAAGTGGAATTTTAGGTGAAAGAGGTGTGGAAGCTAAAATTGATAAAGAAAAGATGATTTATAGTGGTTCAACCTTCTAACCAAGGTCTACATCCACTACCTTAGCTTCCCACTAAGGATTTCCAATCAATCCACTATTGATTCGTCCTCTTTTCTAGGCTTAGGAGGAAACCCTTACAAACCGATCAAGCTTTCTACCCAAAGCCTTGATCAAACCCTCTTTACAAAGAGATAAAAATAAGCAAGCTCAAATCCCTCTAATAGATATTTGTTTGCACAATTAAGCTCTCACCCAATCCTAAAACACTTAATATAACAGTTTTGGCTCACTAGTGTTTGTCTATACAAGGAAATGGCAATTAAGTACTAAGACACATTTTGATCATATGTTGTATTACAATTGAAGCATTAACCATTACTAGATGCTTGGAGGTCTCTTTTATACTCCTTAATGAGTTTGTAGCCGTTGCTAGCCGTTGAAGTTAAATTGAAGCCGTTGGAGACTTTATTTCCCATCATAAATGCAGTTCTGTAGCTCCCTGTTTCGAAACGCTCGACTCCGTTTCGAAACACTCTTGAAATAGAAAGAGTCGTTGCAGTCTGATGTAGCACCCGTATCGAAACGCCCTTGGCCGTATCGAAACGGCGTATCGAAATGCTTGATCCCGTATCGAAACGCTCTGCATTTAAAAGGTAGTTGGGAAATAGCCGTTGGGGATTTTATGACTGTTGAGGTCATGCCACATAGGCGTATCGAAACGGTCGTGACCGTATCGAAACGCCAAGCAAAATGCTCACCCAGATTGAAACCTGTTTCGAAACAACTTAAGGCTGTATCGAAACGTTTTGCCACTATAAATACCCGTATCGAAACACCTAGGAGTGTTTCGAAACGCCTTGGTGGTTTTGTTGGATTTGACTTTAAAAACGTTTGAAAACCTTTTTGAAATATCCCATAAACATAGTATCAAGTTGTTTGGACTTAGAAATGGTTTTGAATTCTTTTTTAACTTTGTCCAAAACATTTTTCAATTATTATATCAAAACATTAGTTCTACAATCTCCCCCTTTTTGATATAATAAAACCCACTTGAAAATTGTTTGGGATTCTCCCCCTTTAAGTTTAAAAATGTGAATAAGAGATGAAAAATTTAAAATAAAGTAAAGCTCCCCCTTATTCATTTGAAAATGCAATTTTTCAAACCGAACTCTCCCCCCTTTTTTGTTATATCAAAAAGAATTCAAAAGACATTAAGTTCAAAATAACTTAAGAGGTTTGAAAAGATGACAAAATTTTAGAATTTTGGTTTTAAAATGGCCCTCCCTTACTCAAAGCATCATAAAAAATGTTAGTCCAACATATGTCATAATCTAGTTAAAAAAATAAATCAAATTAAACAAATGAAACAACTAGATTTTTACCACACTTGAACACAAGAGAGGATGTGAAGCCTTCCTTCTTCAAGTGTCTTTTTTTGGTGCATTGAGCTCCCCCTCAATTTTTGACTAGTTGATCACTCTCCATCACACCTATCATAAGACAATCAAGTAATTTTTGGTATCCAAATTGCTTTGGATCCATAGATGTTAGTAGCACAAAATTTAGTCCCCTTAGGAATCCATTTTTCAATTTCATCCCCTTTTGTTGAAATACTTAATCTTTTTGGGACCCAAATACTTCTAAAAACTTTACCATTTACAAATCTAGGGGAACTAGATTGTCTTACATAAAATTTTGATTTCCCACAACATTATTTTTCTTTTCAAGCTCTTTGGAAATCAAAATTTTCTCTTCTTGAACTTTATGAAGTAAATTTTGTAAATCAAAACATTTTTGTTCAAACTCATTGAGTTTTGCTTCAAGTTCAAGCTTGGTTTTAGAAATCAAGTCATTTTGAATTTTTTAAATTTGAAATTACTTTTTTGTTTTTCAAAATGTGATTTTTAAATTCTAAAACCAAATCGTCATAGGCATCTTGTAATTCATCAAAAGAATATGAACATGAAGTAGATGAATTAGAAGTTACCCTTGAATCTTTTTCGATGGCCATAAGGTAAAGGTTGGCTTGTTCATCGTCAGTGGAGTCCTCATCACTCCAAGTAGCCACATATGCCTTCTTCCTATGGCTTGAAGTGTTTGCCCTCTTCTTCTTCATGGATTCTCGTTCAAGCTCTTTCAAGGCTTTCTTCATGTAAAGGGCACACTTCTTGAAGAAATGAACTATCTCTTATTCTTCATCCTCTTCACTTGAATCTACATGATGGCATGTGAAGGAATTGAGAGCAATGGCATTTGTGTTGATTTCAAGCCCTTTGAGCTTCTTCTCCCCCATAGCTCTAATTTCTCCCCTCTTCTTCTCCTCTTCTTTGTTTTTCTTCATAATTTGGTGAGTGAGAAGTGACCCCATGAGCTCATCAAGCTTCAAAGTCTTGAGATTCTTGGCTTCGATGATGGCGGTCATTTTTTAGTCCCATGACTCGAGAAGAGAGTGGATAAGCTTCCGGACAAGTTTCTCTTCCGGGATGACTTCTCCATAATCTTTAAGTCCATTGGTGATGGTGGAGAACATATCGAACATCTTCTCAATGTCCTCTTCCGGATCCATCTTGAAGTTTTCATACGCTAGGTTGAGGAGCCCGATCTTGGTCTCCTTTACTTCATTTGTCCCCCCGTATGTAACTTTGAGCTTGTCCCAAACTTCCTTGGCACTCTAACAATAAGACATCTTCTCATAGATGTTGGGACCAAATGCACAAAATAGGATGTGCAAGGCTTTGCAATTAAACTCCATCTCCTTGTGATCTTCGACACTCCAATCCGCCTTACTTTGTTGAGGCACGAACGAACCATCTTCTACTATGTCCCAAAGCTTGTAGTCCTTTGACTTTATGAAGAACTTCATCCTTGTCTTTCAATGGGCATAGTGTGTTCCGTTGAAGGAGGGCAGTTTATCGATGGATTGCGCCATTAAGCCGGTTATTTGAAATGATGGTCGAGCTTGCCAGATCTTCTCAATAGGATGTTAATCCTCTTCAATTGAGCCAAGCTCTGATACCAATTTTTGGATTTTCGGTGCTCGATTCCTTCAACCGTTCTTGCTCGCCAAGTGGCGGAGAAGTGGAATTTTGGGTGAAAGAGGTGTGGAAACTAAAATTGATAAAGACAAGATGATTTATAGTGGTTCAAACTTCTAACCAAGGTCTACATCCACTACCTTAGCTTCCCACTAAGGATTTCCAATCAATCCACTATTGATTCGTCCATTTTTCTAGGCTTAGGAGGAAACCCTTACAAACCGATCAAGCTTTCTACCCAAAGCCTTGATCAAACCCTCTTTACAAAGAGATAAAAATAAACAAACTCAAATCCCTCTAATAGGTATTTGTTTGCACAATTAAGCTCTCACCCAATCCTAAAACACTTGAGCAAATATAATAGTTTTGGCTCACTAGTGTTTGTCTATACAAAGAATTCGACAATTAAGTACTAAGACACATTTTGATCATATATTGTATTACAATTGAAGCATTAACCATTACTAGATGCTTTGAGGCCCATTTTATACTCCTTAATGAGTTTGTAGTTGTTACTAGCCGTTGGGTTAAATTGGAGCCGTTGGAGACTTTATTTTCCACCATAAATGCAGTTTTGCAACTCCCCGTTTCAAAACGCTCAACCCCGTTTCGAAACACTCTTGAAATAGAAAGAGTCGTTGCAGTCTGATGCAGCACCCGTATCGAAACGCTTGATCCCGTATCGAAACACTCTGCATTTAAAAGATAGTTAGGAAATAGCCGTTGGGGGTTTTATGACCGTTGAGGTAATGCCACATAGGTGTATGGAACGGTCGTGGCCGTATCGAAACGCCAAGCAAAATGCTCACCCAGATTGAAACCCGTTTCGAAACAACTTAAGGTTGTATCTGTCACATCCCAAAAACCGGTCTAGTCGGAATTAAGTTCCGGTGATCGAATATTTTTATCAATTGAATAATTTATTCGATCTTATCTGAACCAATAAATATTATTTGGGGTAATTTATAATAGTTTATTATTATTATTATTATTATAAAAAAAAAAAAGGCCAGCACAAAAGCAAAGCAAATTAAAGTGGTAAATTGCCGTAAATGTTGCCCAATTTAGGGGCAAATGCCACGTGAAAGATGGGATAAGGTTTGGTGGAATGAAAGGTGGCTAGCTAATAAATGAAAAAAAAAAAATAAGGGGTGGGGGGGAGATGCCTGACGCAAATGTGTATAAATAGGGGGGGGGGAGGATAGTTAGAAATGCACAACAAATAGAGAAACAAACAATCGGTTTGGATTAGGTTGTTCAGTGTTAGATTGGTGGTCCGATATTTTCGATATAGTAATATCGAATTTCTGCCAACGTCGGGGTAAGCTCAAATCTTTAATTAGTCTAAGTTTTGGTATCGAATCTATTTAATATTTTTATATTTATTCGATACTGTCTTACCGATTTTAATTAATTTTTATCATAGTACACAAGGTCGATTCAGAACAACCATCGAGCTCAAGAAATAAAAATAAAGTACCGGTCTATCAAGGTGAGTGAAACAAATTAGAGTTGAGATTAGAGTCTCAACTATCTTTAAATTTGATGTTAGTATTTATATTAAGCATGAAATTGGATTAATTAAAGGTTGGTAAAAGATAAGGGTAGAAAGAATAAAGAAATTCGGATTTATAAACTGTCCTGTAGAAAACTGCATTTTCGAGCATGTTAGGGTCATTTCTGGAAAAAGTGTTCTTCTACAAAGTTGTAGAGGACAAAATTTTACATGGAATAGAGGTATTATATGTTCAAAAATGTTAAGTATAGGTCTCAGAATTGTTGTTAAAAGATGACGGGACTGAAACTGAATGAATTTGGAATCTGCTGGACTAAATTATGAAATTCGAAATGTTTAGGGGTTTAATTGATGCCAATAAATTCTGGAAAATTTATTATAAACAGGAGAGGTATTGTAGGATTGAAAAATAAATAATTTAGTTTGAATTATATATCAATTGATAGTTTAAATATCATTAGAACACATAAGAGATTAAAATGGACTAGTTTGTAAGAATTGATAAGTTGAGGACTTATATGCTCTGTTTTCATGGTTTCTGGAACATAATTATTATGTTAATATGTGAAGGTAAATATGGTTAAAATCTCAAGATTTATGGTGTAGTAAAACATAGGTTATAAATACACTAAAGTCACAAATAGGCAGATTAGTTTTCTAAAGATACCCTATGTTCAAATAATAAACTGTATTGATAGAGAAATGATAAAATTATGTTCCATACATGGTTGTAAAGGTGTGTTTATAAGCTTTCCAGAATGGTAAAGAACTCCTTATTTGGAGTTGTGAGTAAAAAGATATGACCAGTTTAGTAGAGGTTACTCAAACTGCCAGTTTAGGGGGCAGATTCACTTTTCTAAGTGATTATGTTTAAGTAAAAGAATTTATATGTTTGAATTAATTACTAATGGGTATTGTATATGATATTTTATGTATCAAGAGCATATTGGTGAAGAGATATTAGAGGAATCAAGGGGTGATCAAACCAAGAAGAAAGGGAGAGGCATCATCATTAAGGAGACAAACTAGCTTGGAGTATTGTGAGTGTAGTTTTTGTTTAAAGTGTTGGGATTAGTATCCTAACCTTGTTATTTTTTTTGATAACATGAAGAAAGCATGAAATGAATTTAATAATGATTGGTAAAATTTAAAATGATAAGGAAGAAGGATTAAAGGCAAAAATATTGATCTAAGTGTATATTGCTTGTTAGATAAGCATGCTTAGCATAAATATGATTAGTTGCTATGATGTGTTGATTACTTGAGCTATGTGAAATGTGACTAAATGATAAACTTTGCTACTGGTTTTTAATGATCATGAAATGAAAATGATCTCATGTACTTGCTGGAATTTTTTTTATTACCATGATGCTTGATTGATTATATGTATATGCCTATTGAAATGGTTAAATGCCTTTGAAATTATGAATGATTGACAAGTGAATGATCTTGTTAATAAAGAAAGATAAGTAAAGTCCTTGGTATGATTAGTGTCTATAGGTAGAAGGGCATGCCTTAGAGTCGTTGAGCTCCCCTGATCTTTGTTACAGGATGGTGGTTAGTCACCTATAAACCTGATAAGGTGGTTAGTCACCTTGATAATTGAATGGTGGTAAGTCACCATTGATGCCTATGCATCCCCTGTTATATGTTGAAATGAGAAATGGATACTTTGAGTATCTAATGTTACATGTTACATGAAGACTTGATTACCTATTTCATTAATCATCCAAGGCAAAACATTTATTAGAACAATGATATATGTTTAAATGAACAAGTTGGGTATTAGCCCTTATGATATGAAATGAATATGTGTACTTGGTTGAGATTCGAAATGAACTATGTTGTGATGTGAAACTATGAAATGTTGCTTCCAAGATGACAATGAGATTACATGTTGTTTGTTGTCCATGTTAGCTTGAATTGTAAAAGTTTGCTGCCCTATTGGTTAGTACATGAGACTAGCTAAGTTAACTTGGTTTTTGATAGAACTAGCTAGGTATTTCAATGTGTGCTAAGCCTAGCTAAGTAACCTCAAAGATTGAATAAGACTTTAAAAGATTGAAACTAGTAAAGTTAGGGCTGCCTCACTAAGTACATTATGTGTACTTATCACTCTCTTTGTTTCCTTCTTCCAAAACAACAGGTTCTTTGATATCCGAAAGTCATCCGTTCTGATTTGAGAGCTTCGCAAGCCAAGAACAAGTATGATATAATCTTGCTTAGACTCCTAGTTGGTGGCATAGTCTAAATTAGTTTGTCATGCATTATGGATCATGTAATTGTTAAGTGTGGTTTGTATAAACTAAGACATGTTATATTACGTAATGACTTAATAAATGTTTATGTAAATATAGATATGATGATATGAATGAACTATGTTTGAAGTTAATCAAGCTTGATATGAATTGAATCTCATATAATTGTAAGTTTTATGAGTTGAAATGTATGAATCTGTCCATCAACACAATAGTAACATCGCTCGCTCGTAACCGGGCGAGGGGTGTTACAGTATCGAAACGTTTGTCCACTGTAAATACCCGTATCGAAACACCTAGGGCCGTTTCTTAACTCCTGGGTTGTTTTGTTGGATTTGGCTTTAAAAACATTTGAAAACCTTTTTGAAATATCTCATAAACATAGTATCAAGTTGTTTGGACTTAGAAATGGTTTTGAATTCTTTTTTAACTTTGTCCAAAACATTTTTTCCAATTATTATATCAAAACATTAGTTCTACAAACAGGATGGAAATCGTCTGCTCCTAACCATGCCTCTTTTGGTGCCCTCACTTTAAAATAATAGATTTAGGGGTTAGAATTTAGGGTTTAAGGTTAGGGTTTATAGTTAGAGTTTAGAGAATTAGGGATATGGCATGTTTTTAGGGTGTATGGTTTAAGATGTGAAAATAAGATTAGGGTTTAGAATTTAATTTTAAGCGTATTTTATTGTAGGAGGGAAATCGTCTGCTCTTTATCATGCCTCCTTTTATGCCCCATTTTAAAATAATAGGTTTAGAGTTTAGAATTTAAAGTTTAAGGTTAGGAGTTGTGGTTAGAGTTTAAGGAATTAGGGGTAGAGTATATTTTTAGGGTGTAGGATTTAGGGTTTAGGATGCAGAAATTAAGGTTAAGGTTTAAAATTTAATTTTTAAGTGATTTTTAGTGTGAGGCATATAAGAGAGCATAATTAGGGGCATAGAATTTTTACCCTTTATTGTAGGGCATAAAAGAAGTATAAAAATCCTATGCCCCTTTCGGTGCCCTACTTATGCTCCAACACTAAAAAACATTACAAAATTAAATTTTAAGCTCTAACCCTAAATTTTAAATCCTAAACCATACTCCTTATACCCTTAAAAATACAACATACCCTAAATTCCTTAAACCCTTGCCATAAATTCTAACCTAAAATTCTAAACCCTAAATCTAATTTTAAGCGTGAGACATAAATAAAAACACCGAAAATGTCAAAGAATTTCTATCTATAAAAGAAAACATGCATGGGGTGCAGAAGATTATTGTTCTCGGAAACACACGCAAAAACTCTTGTAATGTTCAGTTTTCACAGATCGAAATTGACCCATGGCCTAAATATACTGTCATATACAACATACATACATGATTCTAATAATATAATGGCATGCCATAATAATTTTAAATGTCAATAAATTTTTATCAACTCACTTTTAACATACATTCTAACTGATTATTCATTACTCTCATTTCTCTTCCTCCCATTCATGTACAAGGGGTGCTCCACCACCGAATGGGGCACTCACATCCTTGAAAATTTTATTCTCTCATATAATTTATGTATTTTTTTTTTATATTTTTTATCGATGATCTAAGTTCACACTCCTAAATTTTTAATATAACCCTCTAATAGTTCGCACCCTTGACATAAAATCACGAGTCTTGCTATTCTTGCAAAAAAAATTTAGGTACCAAATTATAAGAATGTGCATTGTTCAGGTACCAATATGGGAGAAAAAAGTTCTTTAAGAACCAAATGTATATTTAAGCGAATACAGAATGTATAGACATTATGATTGAAGGCTAAACAAGGATTATGTGTGTAAGAACCAGCTCACCCCGTCCAATATGGAAATCTTATTATATATCATGTAAATTACAGCTTATTTTGATATATTTAGACTTTACAAATTACAACAAGATCTCATAATTAATTAAAATTACAGCTACCATATATATCATTACCATTAATTTGAACAAATTAATTTTCACTCCCTTTATAGTCCATACCTGTGTATCTTTGTTAATCCAGTTTATATATCAGAACAGAAATCCTTCCATCCACCACACAGAAAGCTCTGCCAT
Organism: Hibiscus trionum; assembly: GCA_030270665.1. Taxonomy (NCBI): domain Eukaryota; kingdom Viridiplantae; phylum Streptophyta; class Magnoliopsida; order Malvales; family Malvaceae; genus Hibiscus; species Hibiscus trionum. Next base: position 10,629,006 of record BSYR01000020.1, on the reverse strand, counting down.
AAAAATTAAAAACTAGGCTTTGAATTCCAATTCTTTGTATGCTAAGCCATGACTAGGAAGAAGGTCAAGCTTGCCTACATTACCAACGATTCTGCAAGGAAAGCTACATACAAGAAAAGAAAGAAGGGTCTGACGAAAAAAGTGAGCCAACTCAGTACACTCTGCGGGATACAGGCTTGTGCAATCCTCTACAGTCCGTACGAGTCACAACCCGAGGTTTGGCCTTCCCCAGGGGAGTTCATCGCGTGCTCTCCGAGTTCAAGAGGATGCCCCAGATGGAACAAAGCAAGAAGATGATGAACCAAGAGAGCTTCCTCGGGAATAGGATTGCAAAGGCCGGCGAACAGCTCATGAAACAGTGCAGGGACAATCGAGAGAAGGAGATGACACAAGTCATGTTCCTAAACCTGACCGGGAACGGGTTGCTGCTGCACGGTTTGAACGTGATGGATTTGAATGACCTTGCTTGGGTGATTGACCAAAAGTTGAATGATGTTAACAACATGGTTGGTATGCTGAGTAAAGCGTGTCAAGGGTCCGAAGCATCGACCCTGGTGAATGCTCTGAAAGCGACGTCAAAGAGTAATGGAAAGAACTTGCAGGCAGAGAGGTCAGTTCCCGAGCCTGAGGCGAATGCGGATGCAGTGCAACGATGACAGGGGATGCTGGACATGATGATGAACCCGCAAGACAGCGGGGGATTTGGCGGCGAAGTGATCGGTATGCTTCCATTAGGGGATAACAGCCACAATGCTGCTAGTTGGTCTAATGCGTTTTTCCCTTGGGAGAAATAGGCGTATCCATGTTTCTGTTATATATGTCCAAGCGCAGTGTTATTACATGTACACACAATAACATGTTATTCTGGTCTTAGCATAATATATGGTTTCACTTGTGCTGGTCATAGCCATTCACTAATAAATCCTAGTGATTCAAACATGAATTCTTGATTGGAGAAAAATGAATTTATTGATATGATATTCACAACACGGCCTAAAATACATTCTCTTTGTACTAAAAAAAACCCTAAATTAAATTTAGGAATTTAAATTTGGGAAGCTAATTGTTGTTAAATGATTAAATTGAATTAATTTATAATTTTAGAGGCCATTATATAAATCAAGTAAAGTTTGGGCGTTATTATACAAATCCCTAAATAGTGGGATGTCTTATTGTGCAATTTGCCCATTAAATTTGTTATTTAACCCATCAGCCGCACGTCGCCTCTCCCTCTCTCGAAATTTTTTTTATGATTTTTATTTCGATCGAACTTTGGTGAGTCTCTAATATCGCACAACCTTAATTTTTGAAGGATTTGGATATGAGATCTGATACAGTTTACATATGTGTTTTAGACGACATGGATTTTGAGGAAGATGAGTTACCATCTCCTTCCCATGTTCGATCTAACCGTGCACGTACCACAAGGACTACACGTGAGTATTCTTTTAGATTAGTACTAGTGTTAATTGGTGGCATAGTGTTAGATTTTGATCTAGAATTTTATATCATAGGTTCTGATTCAACTAGATCCGAACGCGAGAGGCGTTCTTCCCGACATTAGAGCTATTACTGCTTGAGGTGTGTTTCTTCCGGTGCTATAATTAAATTATATGTTATTTTTCTATGTGTTGGTGTTTTACCTTTTATGTGATTATTTATATGTATTATAATTTTTATGGTTGACATCACATGCATACGTTTTCAGAGTATATTTTTACTACGATTTATAAACTAAGATTTATGGACTACGATTTATAAACTAAGATTTATGGTCTACGATTTATGAAGTATGATTTATGGACTTATAGACTATGATTTATGAAGTATGTTTACGGAATATCAGATTTATGGAACTTTGTTTATGAAATTTGATTTCTAATCATCATATCATTGTATGAGCATGAGTTGGGATTTGTTCGGGAAAGTTCAGTGGTTTCACCCTTCGGGCTGGATTTCACTTCGGATTGGCGGTTGTAGTGAGAAGTTCTAGGAAAATTTCTTCTTAGTGGTTGTAGTTGGGTGCATTGTATTGCGCTTGTGATTTATATGTTATTGTTGAGTTTATAGCACGCTCGAATCGATCACCGAAATCGTCAAGGAGGGTTGTAAATGTTTGGTGGTTGAATTGGCTAAAATCAAAATAAAGGTAGACAAGTGACACAATAATTTTAGAGTGGTTCGGCCTTCTAACAAGCACCTACATCCACTACCTTAGCACACCACTAAAGATTTTCTAATTCACTCAACAATGAATTCGTCCCCTTTTTCCGGTTTAGGAGGAAACCGTTACAACCCTATCTTTTGGACTTGGCTAAGATAGAACCAACTCCAGTTTTTCTCTCAAGGCTAAACTAGAACCTCTCCTTTTACAGGGGATTTGTTTGGTAAACTTAATACCTCACAAGGTGAGTGTTTACACAAATTTAAGCTCACAAGAGTACAAGGATTTACAATAAAGCTCACTCTCTAAATACTATGTACAAGAGAATAGTAAAATAAGGATTTAGACTCTAATTCTCTGGACCATATTGCTTGGATGTTGTCTTTAACATTCTTCAAGTGTTCCCGCCTTTAATTTATAGTCTCAATTGAGTTTGTGGCCGTTACTAGCCGTTAGGGATGTTTTGGAGCCGTTGGAGACTTTATTTTCCGCAATAAATGTAGTTCTGCAGCTACTCGTATCGAAACATGTGTCCATGTTTCGAAACAGTCTCAAAATAGAAAGAGTCGTTATGTGAAATAAGAAGACTGTATAGAAATGGGTGAGGCCGTATAGAAACATGTGAGGCCGTATAGGAACGGGTGAGGCCGTATAGGAACGAGTTTTGACAGTTTCAAAATGTTTCGAAATAGATTATGCCTGTATCGAAACGGGTACATTAAAAGCACTAGTTTGGCTACTTAAAACGTTTCAAACATTGTCAAAACCATTTAAAACATCCACAAACTTTATTTTCAAGTTGTTTGGACTTAAAAGCATTTTTGAAATTTTTTTAATTTAGTCCAAACGTATTTTTTAATTATTATATCAAAACATTAGTTCTACAATTATGCTCTAAAATTTTTTAAGAAAATATTACTATGTTTTTACGACTATGATTTTCTTGCACTTTAGAGACACATTAAGCTCTTTAGCTTAATCTCACATAGTTTTTTTTTCCAGATATCATGGGCTCTAGGTGACTTGGTACTCGGAAGATCTCTTTATTTTATCGAATCTATTTTATCTTCAGTATGGATATACTTTACTTTCGGGAGTATTTTATTATATATTAAGATTATTTTGGGGATTTTAATGTGATTTCGGATTTGAGACTTATTATTTTTACATGCGATTTCAAACTTAAATTTGAATGTTTTCTTTAAATTATATGATTATTATTTTAAAGTCCGAATTTTATAATTATTGAGATATTTTATATTATTATCCGAAATAATTTATTTTACGCTATTTTAATATATCATAATTCGAATTAATTTCTTGTAGGAAGGGTTCTAGAGAATTATCAAAACACATACTTGATAAAATTTTTGATTAGTAAAAACTGAATTTATTGATATGATATTCTCAACACGGCCTAAATCTAATTACGTTTGAGCCCCTAAACAATGAATACCAAAAGTTAAGATTCATTCAAAGCATAAAATATTTCTGCGATTATAACATGGCTTCTGGGACAAGTTTTTAGCCATGGGAATAGACCAGGATAATTAATTATCTAGTTTTACAGATACGATATGCCTTTTTGTGCGAGTTGATTTGCAGAAAAGAAACAGCAGCCGCAAATTGCAAAATGCAAATTGAAATGTATTCGTTGCCTAACCTAACCTAACCTAAGTAATCAAATAGGTCTAAATCTGATCCAGCATACAGCAGTCAGCATATAATATATGTTTTTTTCCCCTAATAATATGATATGGATCTCTTTTATTCTCTTTGTGAATCTTGAATTCAACATTAGTTAACCCTTTTTCATGTTTATTAATTCTATCCTTAACATGCAAGCTATTCACTCTCCACTTTAGATGGATTAGCATACACAGACAAACAGACAGACAGAAACAACAAGAATCTCAACTGTTTACGCTACAGTGCGTGGTGCAAGAATATTTAAGAATACTGCGCTGCCGGGTATCTGAGACTTGAACAAAAGCCATATGTTTTTCATAGTAAACAAAAGCATATGTCAGTCTTATTTATGTTGCTCAATTATGAAAGAAAAAATATATATTTTTTACTGCTGAATTTATCATTATTTTCTTAATAATTTATTTATTAGTTAGTTTATATACATATATATTGTTTTGTTCAAGATAATGTCGATTTTTATCTCTTTCTCATTATACTGGCTCAATTTTAAAGAGAATACTGAATTACTTATAACCGAAAATTCCTCATTAATATTGTAACTCCTATTTTCAATATTAATAAATACTTATTTAGTATATGATTTTGTAACATCGGTTCTTAAAGTCGTTCACAACTTGTAAGTCGTAATGGGAGACCTTTGGGACCTTTTTTTTAGCATCTCAGATTTTAAAACTACACCTTTTCTCCCCTCTTGCCCCTCACTCACCATTTTTTTTACCTTTAACCTGATTTTTTTTAAATGGATTATTTGTGAATTTATCTCTCTACTTTTTAAAATTTATATATTGCCCTTCAACAACAGTCTTGACTTCGTCCCAATTATAAGTAGGGATGACCATTTGACCCACACCTGATGAGTTTCGACCCGACCTGATCCTATAGGGTCGGGTTTTAAAAAAAATCGGGTTCGGGACAAGTTCGGGTCTGATTTTTTTAGGATAAGGTCGGGATGGATCAGGTTTGGGCTTAAGATGAAAAATATTATACTTGACCCGAAATAATAGTTTAATTTTATTCTAAATATATAGGTATAATTGCTACAATGTCCCTCTCTTTAATTATATATATATTTCAATTATCTCCCTATTTTGTTTAATAAAAATGGAATAATTATTATAATGCTCTTTCTTTATTTGTATTTTTTCAATTAGCTCTTTATTTTATCAAATAATAATGAAAACGATAATTTTTTATTTATGTCGGGTCGGATTGGGTTCAAATTTTTACTCTAGAATTCGGGTTTGGGTTCGGGTCGGTGGAACATCATAAAATACCGGGTCGGGTCGAGTTTGGATGAAGATGTTAAATTTTTGGGCTAGATGCGGATCGACCAAAACCTGAACCCAACCCGTCGTATGGCCATTCCTAATAAGATTGACCAAAACCCGAACCCAACACGAATTAAGAAAGTGTTTCAAAATATAGTAAGATGCCTTGGTAGAAGGCATGAGATCATCGTTTAATAAGGCAAGTGCATAACCAAGAAATTCTTTGGTCATGGATTTACTACACGGATGGATGGATACCAAATGTGCACTCTCTCGATAAAACGAATTGAGTTGGTTTTCGAGCGAAAGATCAAAGAAGGAAACAACTCAGTACAGTGATTTGATTGAATGAAAGCAATTCTTGCTATACAACACAGGACAATTGACATATATGTTCAATTTTCATTCACAAAGTACTATTACCAACCGGTAACAATTAAGGACAATTTGGTGCTAGCTAGAGCGGTGTGCAGGAAAAGCGAGTTCATATCTGGGCGGACTCATTTTCAGCTTGCATGGTTATGATGTCAGAGACACGAGTTGCATGGAAATTGGCAATGAAAGCCGAAGCTCTCTTGTCGATACCAGGCTCGGCAACCACCCTGAGAGTGTTGTCTTCCTCACTGGGATATACTTTTCTTGCGCCCCAAACATCTTCCTCCTGATCTTTACCAGACCGACCCTTCTTAGCTTTGAAGAAACTGAGGAAGGAGAAGGGTTTCTTGTGTTTGTTTCCTGCCATAGCTAGAGATATGCTGAGTTTTCACTGCTGCACTCTGATACTCTCGGTGGATTTGAAGCCTGTTTTATAGGGGGAGGGGGACCAGGCAACCAGGCAACCATGTATGAGAGAAGGAATCAATAATGATAATTGAGGACAAGTGTATGGATTGGGGAGGCTAAATTTCTCATCCCCATGTGCTGTGGTCCGTTGCTTGCTTGCTTTGATTGACAGGAGAAAAGCAATGGTTGTGAGGGAGTTTACTGCCTCATTTCTTGGGTCTTTGCCTGCATTATTTTTTATTCCTTAGGTGAGATTGAGAATTAAATCATTGCCAAGTTTGCATGCAGTATGCACCTTCCCTTGTCGATTGATACCTCATGTCGATTAAACCCAATGAGTGACTCTAAGAGATTTAGGTTCAAGCACCTATGTGTGTTCGTATCGATCAATCTTACATGCTTTTTTTAAATCGAATGTATAAAGCTAAGACGAGACACTTATGATAAATGTTTACTGACATCCCAAATGGACTTGGTAGGCTCTTGCACAACTATCAAACACCAAAACCACCTCATTCACTCAGATTAAGAAATATATAAAGGAATGATTTTAGGAATCAGTTCAACTTTGTGTTAAATATTGTATATAGTTAAGGAAATTTTGCTTACATTTATCCCCAAAAAAATCCATTCTTTTATTACTTACCTTATTTGACTGACTTAATTTCTCCTCTCTCACTATGTAGTGTACACATATATACACCTCTACACATTATCCTAATTGAACAATTAACAATTTTTCTTCTCATTTTCTTAACCCAGGAATTTCATCAAGCAGTTTGCTTCAATGGAATCTCGTGCAGAAATGGTAAATGTTTTTCATCTCTCTTTTTTTAAAACTATATTTTCTATCACTTTGCCTTGAAACTAATTTATTTTCTTTTTGTCTTGCAGTCTTGTGTTTTGAAATTGGATGTCAATTGTGCGAAATGCAGAAGGAAGGTGATGGATGTGTTGCAAAATCTCCATGGTAAATCATTTACCATTCTAAAATTGAATATTGTATTAGGAAAATGGTTTCCAAGAAAGTAATATCTTCCCTTTTTTGTTCGAATTAGGGGCGTATTCTGTCGTTATTGATGCAGAGAAAGGGATACTGAAAGTTTCAGGAAATGTAAATCCGTGTATAATTATGAACATCTTTGAAAAATATGGGAAACATGGAGAAATAACTTGTATTAAATTTGAAGGGGGGGTTAGGGAGCCAATGTATCATCCCCACAGTTACTATTATGGACGAAATGGGTTCAGTCCTTATGAATCGGTTAATCCATATCCACTCATGGGAGGCCCAGACCCTTATTTTTCATGGTACGACCGAAACCGGTATGCTTTTCTACCGCTTCCGTCGCCGTCACCGTTATCACCGCCACAACCAGTAGTTAACTATATTTTTCCACCTAGAGCGCCACCAGTGGTTCCACCCCCTGACGAGATGAATCCTAACGGGTGCAACATAATATGAATGATGTTAGATTGTGAAAAACACTGTTTTTACTCTCTCTATCTTTTTTTAATTTTGCTAATAGATTTTATAGTTTACAACAATGAATTTCTATTTAGTTTGGTTTTCAACTCAAATTTATGTCTGGTTTTATTGTTGGGTAAACTACACTGGTAGTCACTGAACTTTTAGGGTACTTTCAATAAGGTCACCGAACTTTTAAAACTTTCATTACAGTCACTCAACTTTTAATTCGCTTTCAATAAGGTCACTGCCGTCAACCACCGTTAAAAAAGCTGACATGTCATGTTAAATTTAAGGGTAAAATACACTGTTAGTCACTGAACTTTTAAGAGGCTTTCAATATGGTCACCGAACTTTTAAAACTTTCATTACTATCACTCAACTTTTAATTCGCTTTCATTACCGTTAAAGAAAAGCTAATGTGACACGTTAAGTTTAAAAATAAATGTTTTCCCACCATATTTTCTCTCCCCTCTTATTTTCTTCCATCCAAACATGTCTCTTTCTTCCATATGAATCAAATTGTAATTTTTTGGTGAAGGTCGTTACTTCTCTAGTAACACATCAAGGAAAATATTAATGTAACTAGACATGCATGCGGCATGTGTGAGAACAAGAAAAATATTGGGAGACATCCGATGATGGAATCATAAAGAAATAACTAAAATTTTGCTCATAAAAATCCTCTTTATGCTTCAGGCCCGACATTTACTGAGTCATGCACTGGATAATGAGGAGTTCAAAGGAAAATATTAATGTATCTAAAAGATAGACATGTTTGGATGGAAGAAAAATAAGACATGGAGATAAAATAGGGTGGGAAAAAAATTATTTTTAAACTTAACGTGTCACATCAACTTTTTAAATGGTAATGAAAGCGAATTAAAAGTTGAGTGATGGTAATGAAAGTTTTAAAAGTTCGGTGACCATATTGAAAGCCTCTTAAAAGTTCAGTGACTAACAGTGTATTTTACCCTTAAATTTAATATGCCACGTCAGCTTTTTTAACGGTGGTTGACGGCAGTGACCTTATTGAAAGCGAATTAAAAGTTAGGTGACTGTAATGAAAATTTTAAAAGTTCGGTGACCTTATTAAAAGCACCCTAAAAGTTCGGTGACCTTATTGAATTTTTATGAAATGTTAATGTAAACAAATAATTCTAAAGATTGATATATATCGTCGAATGAAATATTTTTTAACAATTATAACAAAAAAAAAGAGATTGAACAATTTGATCGAACAAAAACAATTTGCGTTCTCTGACATTAGAAATGACATTTTATGTTTTATTCACAAACTGTAAACAACAGCCAGTAATTAAGGACAATAGAATTTGCTTGATTCCAGAAAAGCAATGGTCGGGAGTTCAGGACCCCATTTCTTGGGTCTTTGCCTATCTATTTATTCCTCACTTGAGAACTTAATCATTGCAGCATTCGAACTTGAACACCGTTTTTAGTGAAAAAGAGGATAATTTTTATCTTAAAGCATAAATTTAAGTATTTATGTATGCAAGATGCATATTATTAAAAGATTGAGAAAAAAATTATAAACAATTATTATCATATAATTACATTATTATATTAAAGAAATTAGGTTTAATACAACTTTTTCTCCCTAAAGTATACTCGATTTCCCATCTTGCCCCCTAAACTTCATTTTGCCCACTTTTTCCCCTTAACAATTCGTTGTTACTCATTTTGCCCCATTCCGTTAAAAAAAATTCGGCCAATAACATCCTGCCACATCATCAACGGGTTGACTAAGTCAATCCGTCTCATTTTATTTAAAGGGTAAATTACATGTCAAGTCTGTCAGGTTTGTTTTTTGTTCAATTTAGTCACTGAAAAGTCTATTTTTACCTTAAATTGACCCCTATTTGTTAATAATTTTTATAATTTAGCACATTATTTGTTATTATTAATAATATTATTTTATTAAAATGTTAATATTTAATAAAAATAAATAAAAACAAATATTTTAATACTAAATTAGTAATTTTTTAGATTCCAATTCCAATTAAATTATAATTATTAATTCTAATTTCACTATATTTGAATTATAGTTTTTGAGTAAAATTTAAATTATATTCGAATCATGTTCGTATTATATTCTAATCATATTCAAATTATATTTGAATCATATTCTAATTATATTCGAATTATTAATTCGAATTTTGCTATATTCGAAATGTATTTTTTGAGCAAAATTCAAATTATATTAGAATTATATTTGAACCATGTCTATATTATATTCGAATCATATTAAAATTATTTTCGAAATATAATTTGAATATGATATTTCGAATGTAATTTGAATATGATTCGAATATAATATGAACATGATTAGAACATAATTCTAATATAATTACATGTTTTTTCAACTATTATATTAGAATTATGGTCATAATATATTCGAATCATGTTTAACATGTAATTATATTCGAATCATGTTTAACATGTAATTATATTTGTATTATGTTCATATTATATTCGAATCATATTAAAATTATTTTCGAAATATAATTTGAATATGATATTTCGAATGTAATTTGAATATGATTCGAATACAATATGAACATGATTCGAATATAATTCTAATATAATTACATGTTTTTCAACTATTATATTCGAAGTATGTTCATAGTATATTCGAATCATGTTTAACATGTAATTATATTCGAATCATGTTTAACATGTAATTATATTCGTATTATGTTCATATTATATTCGAATCATATTAAAATTATTTTCGAAATATAATTTGAATATGATATTTCGAATGTAATTTGAATATGATTCGAATATAATATGAACATGATTCTAATATAATTCTAATATAATTACATGTTTTTTCAACTATTATATTCGAATCATATTCAAATTATATTTGAATCATGTTTAACATGTAATTATATTCGTATCATGTTTAACAGGTAATTATATTCGTATCATGTTCATATTATATTCGAATCATATTCAAATTATATTCGAATATAATACGAGCATGATTTGAATATAATACGAACATGATACGAATATAATTATCTGTTAAACATGATTCGAATATAATTTTAATATGATTCAAATATAATAGTTGAAAAAACATGTAATTATATTAGATTATATTCGAATCATGTTCATATTATATTCGAATCATATTCAAATTACATTCGAAATATCATATTCAAATTATATTTCGAAAATAATTTTAATGTGATTCGAATATAATATAGACATGGTTCAAATATAATTCTAATATAATTTGAATTTTGCTCAAAAAATATTTTTCGAATATAGCAAAATTTGAATTAATAATTAGAATATGATTCAAATATAATTTGAATATGATTCGAATATAATACGAACATGATTCCAATATAATTTAAATTTTAGTCAAAAACTATAATTCAAATATAGTGAAATTAGAATTAATAATTAGAATTTAATTGGAATTCGAATCTAAAAAATTACTAATTTACTATTAAAATATTTGTTTTTATTTATTTTTATTAAATATTAACCTTTTTAATAAAATAATATTATTAATAATAACAAATAATGGGCTAAATTATAAAAAATTATTAACAAATAGGGGTCAATTTAAGGTAAAAATAGACTTTTCAGTGACTAAATTGAACAAAAAACAAACCTGACAGACTTGACATGTAATTTACCCTTTAAATAAAACCAGACGGATTGACTTAGTCAATCCGTTGATGATGTGGCAGATTGTTATTGGCCGAATTTTTTTTAACGGAATGGGGGAAAATGGGTAACAGCGAATTGTTTAAGGGGAAAAAGTGGGCAAAATGAAGTTTAGGGGGCACATTGGGAAATCGGGTATACTTTAGGAGGAAAAGTTGTATTAAGCCAAGAAATTATTACAGTATTTACCTTCTTTGGATGTTTAAATTCAGGGACATAACTAGGATTCAATGTTAAGAGGGGAAAGATTCTTTAAGCCTTTAAATCTAAAAATTAGGAGGGACAAAAGCCTTATTCAATTAATTTTTAAACTAAAAAAACTAAAAATATAATTATACTAAAAAATTTGAGAAATGCACCAACACCTCCCACGCCACTAATCGTTCTGTCCCTACTTAGATCGTTTAGAGTCTAGTTTTCGTCCAAATCTGAAGGATCATCTAAAATATAAGAGAAAGAGAATTTGCTGGGAAAAAATTGACACCTAATAAATAGATTTAAATAAAATTTGAGATACTTTTATTTGGGTTAGACTGGGAAATAATATTTAAGCTTGAGTTGGCTCAAATTTATAAATATATATATTAAATATAATAATTAGTTTTATTATATATTTTTTAATATAATAATTATATTTATAAAATTAATAAATCAATAAAGGCCTAGGGGTGGGAATCGGGTGGGGCGGGATGGTTTTACATTTCTCATTGCGTCCTCATTAAATGTTTCGGAAATTTTTTTGTCCCCATACTTTTCCGCGTGGGTCCTCACGGTATTCGAAAAATTTTCATGCCAAAAAATATTAAACAAACTTACTATTTTACTGACCAAAATAAATGACCAATTCAGTTTAAAATATAAAGTTTGGATACTTCGAATGGAAGTAGTTACAAGATGATAAACATTGAAATGGTGTTGTGTTGGTGAAGATTTAGATGATAGTTTTAGCTTATATCTAAAACTAAGAAACATGTTGAGAAACTTGAGTGTGGTTAGGTTTGAGAGAAAATTAAATGATAATAATATATAAATAAATAACTATATTTTTTGGCATAAAGTCAAAAATAGCCCCCAACATTTGACATTTTGATCATTTTAGCACCTATTCTTTTTTTTGTGCAAACAGCCCATTAACGTTTGGTTTACGTGTAATTTTCACCCTCAATGGATGAAAATCATTAGTCAACAGATGTTGACCGTTTAGGGCTGATGTGACACTCCAACATGGCACAAGGAGATGACATGACAATGCCACGTGTAAAGTGAGGGTGACGTGGCAAAATGACGTGTAAAAAATATTTTTAAAGGCAAATAAAAACATAAATAAAAGAGTGAACATATAAGCTCATAGGAATCAAACCCGCACGTAGTGGTTAATAGGCTAAACGGCTAACCACCAGGCCAAATGACTCAAATATTATGATTTTTCACAACAATATTACATAATGAAATTTTTAAAATTAAAATTATTAATTATTAAAATTATTTTCCCTCTGCAATATATTCTCTCTATTCATTAACACTATTTTTTCGTCGTCTTCCATCCTTCTTTAGCAATTGGGAGTTAGAAGTTTCTGGCAATTTTAAAGCTGAAGTACATGCTTCATAATTCTTCTTTAACGTTTTATGCCTTAAAAACAAATTGGGTTTTAAATTGACATTATCTATTATTATACTTTTCGGTAAACAATAATCAGACGAGACTCTTTATCCTATGAATCATTGTTTGTTCAATCTTACCAGAATCTTCTTTAGCGATGACCCTCTACACATTTTTAGCTTCAAATCCACCTAAAATCATTCCCCCACCAATTTTCAACACTCAGTTTTTACAACAACAAAAACTTTGTGAAAAATATATAAATTATAAAGGTACATGTTTTAGGTTGCAGAAGTCTTCGTAAATCGCTAGCATATAATCAAATTTTTTAACAAGAGGCAAAATCGAACCCGTGCTCTCTGGTGGAATTAGAAATATTAAAAAACTTTTTCTGAAAATTTGTTTTGCTGGAGAAGGTTGGACGACGACAAATAAAGTGTTGAAAAATGAAAAAATGAGTTGCAGAGAAATTTTTTTAATAATTAATAATTTAAAATTTGTATTATATAATATTGTTGTAAAAACATATAATAATAGAGCGATTTGGCTTGGTAGTTAGGCGTTTAGCCTATTAACCATTAGATGTGGGTTTGATTTCCATGAGTTACATGTTTATTTTTTTATTTTCGTTTTCATTTGCCTTTAAACCAATCGTATGATGCCACGTGTCATCATCTGATTGGTTACAATTAAATTTAAAAATTTAATTTAAAATATTTTTTACACGTCATCCTCACTTTACACGTGGCATTGCTATGTCATCTCCCCATGCCATGTTAGAGTGCCACGTCAGCTCTAAACGGTCAACATCTGTTGACTAACGATTTCCATCCATCGAGGGTCAAAATTGCACAAAAACTAAACGTTAAGGGGCTGTTTGCACCCAAAAAAAAAAGAATAGGTGCTAAAATGATCAAAAGGTCAAACGTTAGAGGCTATTTTTGACTTTATGCCTATAATTTTTAAAAACCTTATAAAATATCGGGATTCTTACGAGTATTTTTTAGGATCCCACGATTATTTATACGATTACAGTTCGATTATCCCCACAGTTCAGATATAATAATCTCCGTACTCATCCCCGTGAGTAAAAATTTTGATTATTACTCATACCCGTTGGTTCGGATCCCCACAATTTTAGATATTAATAAAGCTATTCATTTTAGAATCCAAACCCTAAGCATGTAAATCATTCTGTGCAAACAAAAGAAGAAGAAATCTTTGAGAATAAAAAAAGCTTACAGTAACCTAAGTAAGGCATCCCCAAATCTTCAGCCAAAATCTTACTCTAAATTCTTTACAAACCTTTAATTAGAACAAAAAGACTAGCGATGGACCTCGCTTAATTCCGTAAATACTTTGAAAAATTAAAACAAAACCCAAAAAGATGCATTTAGATGCAGCAAAAGAGAGTTCGAGGAGAGGAAATCAGACATATTATAATTATATTTTAATTCTTTATATAATATCTAATGGTGCAAATTACAATTATACAACTATTTATAATATTATATATATAATATTCTTTATTATATAAAAAATCAATAAGTTGATGGGTCAAAATATGGTTTCTTTAAGTCTAAAATTTATTAATTAAAATATAAATGCTTTAAATTTTGAATTTAGCCTAAGATCTTTTCTACCAATAATAAATAATTTTGACATATTTTTTATTTGAAATTTATAAGCACGTGCCTTGACAAATTTATATATGTATAATATATATAATAGCTCTTTTAATTTTATGCATTGGTGAGAATTGTGAAATATAACATTAGCAATGACTATAACACAATAAGCAGCAAAATAATTACACCAACTTTTATCTCTCATCTAAAAAATGTTAACAAAATATACCATACTTATATAAATACACATAGTTACACCCCAAATGCAATTATTAGTTAAATTTAACTGTTGTTTCTTAGTATTTTGGTTTTCTTTCCTGTCGACTCTAATTTTAATTTGATTTAGTTTGGATTTTTTATTAACTTTTTTTTATCAATTTGTTTAATATATAATTTTAGGTTAACTACACATAATTACACCCCAAATACACATATTATTTGTCATAAAAATATTTAGAGTAACCATGGCAACGTACTCGTACCTCCTTGAGAATGTGCGCAACAAGCTCTCGGGTTGGGCTGCGGGATCGTTATCTTTAGCGGGAAGAACCACTATGGAAAAAGCTGTCCTTCAGGCGATTCCTGTATATGCAATGCAATCTGCTTGGTTACCTAAGAATATTTGTGAGGAGATGGAGCGCATAATTCGCCAATTTGTATGAGGTAAGTCTTCTCATAAGAGTGGAATATCGTTAGTCAAGTGGAGTTCTGTGCAAGAACCTATCGAGGATGGTGGTCTTGGTTTGAAGGATATCCACCAACGGAATAGGGCATTTATGATGAAGTTAGGTTTCCAATTGATTTGGATGAGGAAAACTGTGGATTCGGGTTTGTAAAGAGAAATATGCATGGAGGTCAAGAGTTCCTACATCTATTGCCCGCGACAATTGCTCTAAATTATGGCGTGGAATTAGTAACGTATGGACAGAGCTTAGTAATAGTATTTGTTGGAACATAAGGGATGGAAAGCAAACGGATTTCTGGTTTGACACATGGATTGATCTTCCGGAACCACTTGTCATGGAATGCTTACTGCCTTAATTTCTAGAGCCAACTCCGGTGGCAGCCTTTGTGACTCCATCCGGTGACTAGGACTGGTATCGCCTTGGTTTGTGTGTTCTGGAGCATGTTCTTCGGCGTATCGCTGCTGTAAAACCACCTGATGGGAGATTAGGTGCGGACACACCAGTATGGAGATGGGAGGAAAAACAATTGTTCACCATGAAATCTGCCTACAAGTTTTTAACTCAAGCTGCATCGACACACAATGTTTCACAGTGGAAAACATTTTGGAAAGCTCATGTACCGCAACGAGTCCGGGTCTTTCTATGGCTTGCTATGCGTGAAGCTTTGTTATCCAACGCGAAACGCATGAGGCGACATATGTCCGATACGAACATATGCCAAATTTGTCGAAGTGGTGTTGAAGATGTCGACCATATCCTAAGGAAGTGTCTTAAAGCTAAAACTATTTGGTTACGTTTAATTCCTTTACATGTGCTTCACAACTTCATGTCTGTGAATTTACAGGATTGGATTGTCACTAACATGACCAAACCAAAGACATTTGGTTGCGAGGATGAAGATTGGCCTAGCAAGTTTGCGGCGATCGTGTGGCAGCTATGGAAGAGACGCTGCAGCATGATTTTTGACGAACATTATGTAGAGAAATAGGACTTTATCGATCACTGCTTCAAGCTCGCAAAGGAGTTTACAGAGTGTGTTGAGAGCCCTTTGCGTGGGAACCAGATGACTCAGCCCAGAGATGGAAGGTGGAGGAAACCAGCAGCAGGTTGGATCAAAGGCAATACTGATGGCGCTGTGCACCCGGTAACTGGAGCAGCTGCAGTGAGGGGTGTACTGCGTGATGCGGACGGCAAGTGGATTTTGGGGTTTTCCAAAAGTATTGGCATGTGTTCTGTCCTTCTATCGGAGTTATGGGCGATATATGAACTGTTGAATCATGCTTGGGACCTTGGCTATCGGCGAATTGAATTGGAATCCGATAGCTTAGAAGCCTTAAGGATTATTAATGGAGAGTCCAATGCTTTGAAACAACATGCCGTTGTGGATGGGATTCGGTCCTTGATTCAGCGTAATTGGGAAACGGTGTTCCAACATGCTCATCGAGATTCTAATGTTGTTGCGGATAAGTTGGCTCGTATGAGTCGGGGAGCTTCGATCGGTTTGATGACATTTTCAGAACCTCCTGCGGAAGTTGCGGTGCATCTGCTGCATGAGTCAAATGTAGTTGATTAGCAGTTTTTGCTGTGTTTCAATTTTTACCAAAAAAAATATTTAGAGTAAAATGCATAAATAGCCTATCGATTATAGGGTGTTTTTTTGTTGAGTCTCCCGACTATGAAAAGTTATAAAATGATCATCTATTTAAAAAGGTAATAAATTGATTTGTTGTCGTTAAAAAAAATTAACAGCTGATGACATGACAATTAACAAAATATGTATAATAATACATCTAGTCTTTTATATTTACGCATTCAGTCAATTTAATTCTAATTAAAAAAAGGGTAAACTACACTGATGACCACTGAACTATGGGTTTGGTGTCAAAATGACCACTATATTATTTTTCGTCGCAAATGCACCACACAACTATTTAAATGGTTCCATTTTAGCCACACGTCGTTAAAAAAACGAAAAAGTTGACGGAACTGTTAAAAAAATTGGTATAATTACACATTTGGTCCTCTATATTTATACAATATATTAATTTAGTCTTAATTTTAATCTAATAAAATAAATTAATTATTCAATAAGATGGTGACACGTGTCACCACCTTATTGGAAGTTTTTAATTATTTTTATTTAATTAATTTAATTAATTTTCCACCTCCAATCAGGTGGTGACACGTGTCACCCAATTGGAGGTGGAAAAATGAAAGGAACAAAATCCCCCCTTCCAAGATTCGAACTCAGAACCTCTAGGTACACAAGCTGTGTGCTTGCCACTAAACCAAACACACTTTCATGTTATGGGGTCATTAATCTATGTATTTAATAATTGTTAATGCCCAGAAAAATTAAAGAGAAGAAAATGCATTTGCAATGATTCAAACCAAGAACCTCATGGTCCAAAGCACATGTGCTTGCCACTGCACCAAGTGTATATCTTGTGATATAAAATACAACATTTAATATATGTCTTATATAGATTTTAATGCTTGAGAAATGGAATGAAATGTGGTTTTAAGAAATTCGAATGTAATATTTTTATGATCCATAAAAAAATCTAACCCAATTAAATAAATCTAATAACTAA
Organism: Hibiscus trionum; assembly: GCA_030270665.1. Lineage (NCBI taxonomy): Eukaryota > Viridiplantae > Streptophyta > Magnoliopsida > Malvales > Malvaceae > Hibiscus > Hibiscus trionum. The sequence goes on along the minus strand of BSYR01000020.1, from coordinate 10,611,397 downwards.
ATTAAAGTTAACAATATTTTGTATATATTTTTATAAATTATGATTAAATTGATATATTGTATAAATATAGAGGACCAAATGTGTAATTATACCAATTTTTTTAACAGTTCCGTCAACTTTTTCGTTTTTTTTAACGGCGTGTGGCTAAAATGGAACCATTTAAATAGTTGTCATTTTAACACCAAATCCATAATTCAATGGTCATCTGTGTAGTTTACCCTTAAAAAAAACAATCTTCTTTACTTACTCTTTCTATCAACTTAGCCCATAATCCAAACCAAGTGACTAGTTGGTTGGCCTTTTTCAACACTCGCAATGTTAACATATTTTATCCCATCACTCCCTGCACCACCCCATCAAGCTAAAAAACTAAATTCTACGCTCTGATGATAAATTTTAAACTTTAAATTTTAAAGACTAACAACTAAATCTTACACCTTATACCCTAAACACTCAACACGAACTCTAAATTTTATTTTTTTAGTGTTGAAGCATATATAGAGACATCAAAAAGGGGCATTCGTGATTCAGCATAAGCATGCACTATTGCTCGGGAATATAAATTCTCTGCCTGTTTTTAGTGTCGCTATTCATGCTCTCATACTAAAAAATTAGGTTTAGAGTTTAGAGTTAGGGCGTATTTTTAGGGTTTAAAGTTTATGACTTATAATTTAAGAATAAAGTTTAGAATTTTAATTTTTTAATATCGAGGTTGAAAATGGAACGATTATTTTGTTCATGCCCGGACGCTGCCCCCTATCTCATCAGTCGAAAACAACTATTCATTGAACATGCTTATTATATTAATTAGTATAATTTCTTTTAAAAATTATGGCATTGATTTGCATTGCTTAAGAAGCTGTTTGCGTTAGATCCGAGCCACAAGCGAAGTGTCACAAAAACTAGGTACGGTTCAAATCTTATACATATAGTACAAGACATAATCAGAACAGGAGCCAAGTAGTCTCCGCAAAGTGCAAAACCAATGTCCAGGTTCTGTAGTGAAAAATGGTGTGGGCTGGATTGCGGCCCCGTGAGGACATCTCCATGCATAAGCTGATAAACATGCGCGTTGGCCCCTCACCTCTATGGCTCTATCTCATCACTCCAAAACAACTATTCATTGATTTGAGGAGAAAATTTGCAAGCCATACATTCGGCACCACTTCATCCTTCCACCATTTATCCCTTCCTCATTCCCGACTTCTATCCTTCAATCATCGCCATGAACGGTACTTCTGCCCCCGCCGCTGTTCCTCCTCAGCCCTTACACATCACTCCGGCCGAAGTCATTTCCGAGTTCTCCCACCACCACCCCTCCGTCGCTCGCATCAACAATGGCGGCTTTGGCTGCTGTCCTTCTTCTCTTATTTCTTTCCAGCGTCAGATCCAGATGCAGTGGCTACGGCAGCCCGACGAGTTCTTTTTCAACCAGATCCAGCCCGGGATGCTCCGTTCCAGAAACGTCATCAAAGACCTTATCAACACTGACCACGTTGACGAAGTTTCCATCGTCGACAACGCATCCACCGCGGTCTCCATCGTGCTTCAGCATATGGCATGGGGATTCGCCGAGGGGAGGTTCCACCCCGGCGATGCCACCGTCATGTTTCACTGCGCTTATGGATCGGTCAAGAAGTCCGTCGAAGCTTATTTCGTACGTGCTGGCGGGTCCGTGATCGAGGTCCCTTTGCCTTTCCCTCTTAACTCCGAAGATGAAATAGTCCAAGAGTTTAGGCAGGCATTAGAGAAAGCCAAACAAAGCAACAGGAGGGTGAGATTAGCTATCTTCGACCATGTTACTTGCATGCCCTCTGTGGTCATTCCGGTTAAAGAATTGGTTACCATTTGCCGGGAGGCAGGCGTCGACCACATCTTCATCGACGGGGCTCATGGAATCGGGTGCGTCGACGTGGATATGAAACAAATCGGGGCCGACTTTTACACTAGTAACTTGCATAAATGGATGTTCTGTCCACCTTCCGCCGCCTTCTTGTACTGTCGAAGGTCTAGCGAAAGCTCTAGCTTGCACCATCTCGTAGTTACCCACGAGTACGGGAATGGGTTGGCTAGAGAAAGTACTTGGATCGGGACTAGGGATTATAGTGCACAGTTGGTTGTCCCCGAGGTTTTGGAATTTGTCAATCGGTTCGAAGGCGGCATCGACGGAATCAAGAGACGGAACCACGATGGCGTTGTGGAGATGGGGATGATGTTGGCGAAAGCATGGGGGACTCATCTAGGCTGCCCTCCCCACATGTGTTCAAGCATGGTTATGGTGGGTTTGCCTGCTTGTTTGGGAGTTTTAAGTGATGAACACACTTGGAAGTTACGAACATACTTGAGGGACAAATTTGGTGTGGAAGTTTCGATATATTATCGGCCACCGAAGGACGGGGAGGTGGGTCCATTAACGGGGTACACTCGAATATCCTATCAAGTTTACAACAAGGTTGACGATTATTACAAGTTTAGAGACGCAATTAATCAACTCGTACATGATGCATTCACTTGCGCATCTCTTCCCAATTCATAGGGTTGATGTGTATGGCTCGTGTGCAGGTGCAGCTGTGCAATGACGGGTCGTTTGGTTTGAATAAGAAGCTGAGTCACGACTTGTAAGTTGTAATGGATCACATATATAGGTAGAAAGATATATATGCTAGTAAATTTGTTGATCATATAGTATTTGCTTTTGTTTGATTGATATATCGAAATTGGGTAAGGGTAAGGGTAAACGGTAAGGAGGGACGAAAATCTTCTACCCTTTTCGGTGCTCTATTTATGTCCCAACATTAAAAAATACTATAAAACTAAATTTCAAGATCTAACCCTAAATTCCAAATCTTAAACTCTACACTCTATAACCTAAAAAACACAGCTTTGGGTACCCGTTTGAATTTCAGCATGTCTTATTATCCTCAGTCAGATGGTCAGTCAGAGAGGGTTATACAAATCTTAGAGGATATGTTGCGTTGTTGCATCATTGACTTTCAGGGTACATGGGAGAAGCACTTGCCTCTAGTTGAGTTTGCGTACAATAATAGCTTCCAGTCGAGTATTCAGATGGCTCCGTATGAGGCCTTGTATGGCCAGAAATGTAGAACTCCAGTTTGTTGGGCCGAAGTGGGACATAAGTTGTTACCTATGCCGGATTTGCTCAAGGGGACAACTGACAAGGTGAAATTGATTTGCGATCGATTGAAGGCTGCTTCGGATAGGCAGAAGTCCTATGCCGACTTGAAGAGGAAGGAAGTTGAGTTCTCAGTGGGTGAGAAGGTATTCTTGAAAGTGTCTTCGTGGAAGAAAGTAATGAGATTTGGCCAAAAGGGGAAGTTGAGTCTGAGGTACATAGGTCCGTATGAGATTGTGAAGAGGGTTGGTCCAGTTGCTTATCAGTTGCGTTTGCCATCCGAGCTAGAGAAGATACACGATGTATTTCATGTTTCGGTGCTCCGTAAGTATAGGTCCGATCCATCACATGTTATGCCTGTAGAGGAGATTGAATTGAATCCGAATTTGACTTACGAGGAAGAACCAGTTGAGATCCTAGCTTCTGACAGTAAGGTGTTGCGGGGTAGATCGATTGAGTTAGTAAAAGTGCGGTGGCAACGTCGAGGTGTGGACGAGGCCACTTGGGAGAGGAAGGAGGATATGGAAAGGCAGTTTCCGTATCTCTTTCAGTCAGGTAATTTCGGGGACGAAATTCCTTAAGTGGGAGAGAGAGTTGTAACACCTGTGTTTTGGGGTTAGGAGTTAGTCGAGTTAGCTGGTTCGAGTCGGTAAAATTAATTTTAATCAAATTGACCTTGGCTTGAGCTAATTGAGTTTTAAATAAAAAGGAGGGGTCTTTTTAGTAATTTAACCAAAACAAAGAAAAAGTGGACAACCTTTTTGAAATTAAATGAACAAACACAAAAAAAGGTATCATCTTTCCTCCCCTTTTTCTTCCCCAACGTGAAAAGCTTCTAAACCCTCCCAAACCCCATAAATCACTATTCCATTTGATTTCTTCCTCTACTCAAGGGCATTTTTAAAGGTAATTGCATATTCTCACTCTCCTCTTCATCCTCTACATTTACCTAGTCTTGAAATTGAAAACTATCATCCTTTTGAAATTGCAAGTTTAAAGAAAGTTTGAATTTTTAAGGGGTTTTCCAATTGATTTGGATTTATTAAGTTGGATTTTGGTTTAGTCTCCTTAAAATACACATAATATGTTAAAATGGGTGAAAACCCGAAGTGGGTCCTTGTGGCCATTTTTGAAGTGTCAAAAATTGGATTTTTGGTGTATTTTAGGGTTAGGTTGAAGGGCTGATGGTTTAGGAATGTTAGGGAAGTGTTTTGGGACCATTTAGATGTCATTTGGGTGGTTGAAATCATGGTTTTCTGCTGGGTAATAAGAGAGCATGAAAATGGGGAAATTGGTGATTGTTTGGGTTGGAAATTGTTGAAGTTTGGCTTGTACTTATGGGTTGGAGTTGGTGACTGAAATTTAGCATTGATTTGTGAGTAATGGTTGTGTTTTGATTGGCTAGAAACAAGAGGAGACATCGGAGAAGCATCGGGACCGGATCCGGGAAATTAGGAGGCTTGCTTGCTCACTTGAGTTGCTAAGGAGGGGTGGTGAGTAAAACTTTAAATTGTTTTAAAGTTGGTTCAAGTGTGTGTAGTGGATGTGTGGGAATGAGCTTGGTAGGCCATTCCTAGGTGGGAGTTAAATTGGTAGTTTAACTCCTTGATTTCCTATTGATAAATGATATGCCATTGCCTACTTGTTCTTGTGAAATGTGGATTGATTTGTATGTGTGTACCTTGATATGTATATGTGATGAGTATGTGATATAAATGGTGGATGTGTGATGTGGTTAAAGAAATTGACACTAATTAACTTACCGGGTGTAAATGATCGATCATTAGGATTAGTGTGCACACAATTGAGTCAAAACGTACGTGGCCTTGATGGCGTTGAGTCATCAAGGAGAAGTACGGTGATGTAATATTCCACCGGAAATTGATTTATATTCTACGTGTGAGTGGAATCCCATCCGTAGGGCATGTAGTGATGAGTAGAATCCCGCCCATGCAAGATCCGGTGATGAGTGTAATCCCACTGAGGTAATGTTGTTGTTGAGGTTTAATCCGCACATCCGGGTAAACTAATAGTGGCCAATGAACTTGATATTATGATTATGATGTTGTGATGTTGATATACATTGTTGAGCTTAGTATGATGTGAGATGCCATATTATGACTCTTGAAAGACTAGCTAGGTTGACTTGTTGATAGCTATGTATGTTGTATGTGAGGTTGAGGATTTACATGCTTGGACCCTGCATTGTTGTTGTTTTTGGATTTTAGAGCATCCTCACTAAGCTTCTAGCTTACGCTCTCATTTTCAACAATGCAGATCATTAGCGTGGTGTTAGCAATGAGCAAGGCGGAGAGGCTTTCCAAGTGTAGTTGCTTAAGTATGATTTTGAATTAAAGTGGTAGATTAGCAATGGGGCTAGTGTGTGTTGTATGAGCGATGTATGACTCATAAATGTGGTTGATGTTCATGTTTTGACTTGGTTTGTAAAACATGTTATATCTTGTTGCATGCTTGTGTGTGATGGCATGCCTTTTGGATGTTTAGGTTGCTTTGGTCGTATATGCAAACCTTGTATGTGATAACTTGAGCCTTATGGCCTTTTGAACTCTTAAGTATGCCTTTTTTATGAAATATTGCCCTTTGTGTGAATGTCATGTATGGATGCCTCATCTTGTGCTTTGTGTAATTTGGGTATGTCTTGCCATAGGATCCATGCCTCTAGAATATGCTTGTAAGTGATGTATGTTTGGTTGGAGTTGTTTAGGGCCTTTGGGATCGATTAGAGATGTTTAAAGATGGTTTTGGGAAATTGCAGGCAGCCAGTGTTTTGAAACGGGCTAAGCTGTTTCGAAACGGGTATGGCTCCAGGGACCCCGTATCAGAACTCATTTCGATGCGGTTTGGCCACTGTGAACCCCTGTTTCGAAACAAGTTTCGAAACACTTTGGCTACTGGAGGTGCCTGTTTCAAAACAAGTATCGAAACGCCTAGGCAGAATTAGGGCCATGTTCTGAAACGGGGTGGATGCGTTTCGGTACGGGTACCTGGCTTTTTAACTAAGCCCGTGTTTCGAAACGGGTGACGACTGTTTCGAAACGGGTAGCTGGAAATGGGTTTTTGGACATCTCTAATGGGTCTCAAGGGTTGGGCTTAGGCCCGATTTGTGGTAGGGTTTTGTGGGCCTTGTTTTCCGCTATCGTGATCACTTAGGTAACTAAATGCCTCTAGACAAGACGTAAAATAAACAAAAAAAAATTTAGGGTCGCTAACCGAGGTGGGACCTTCACGGGTTTCATGTCGGTTTTCCCCGTGTAGCCTACTCGAACCGGCCAGCTGACCAGACCGGGGCGAGGGGGTTACATTTGTTGGTATCAGAGCCTGAGGTTACCGAGACCTCGGGCAGGTAAGTGAGGTAAGCTTGATGTGTTAAGTAATTGTATTGCTTGATGTATGCTTTGCCATGAAATCTCGTTGTTTGATTATTCGTATGACGGTTTGAAGCATGAATTGTTGCGTTTGGTGTTGAGTCGAGTGCCCATTGCTACTATTACTTAATTTAAAAAGGTTTTTGTAAAGGAAGTACTTGAGCACTGTTGGACCCTTGCTTTTGCTAACGTAATCCCTATCTGGTTGTTGTTGTTTGTTGTAGTTATAATCTTGCTAGTTGTATCATGAGACCACGTGGGAGGCCTAGGATGGTTCAGCCGGAACCACGGGCACAAGCTCCGGGGATTGAGCAGATTGGTGGGGCACAAGCTCCTCAACATCCTCCACCTCCTCCTCATCAAGAGGGAGGTGAGGCGGGAGCCGAGTGTTTTGGACCTCAAGTAGGCCAAGGACCGGCCGAAATTGATTTAGCTCCCTTAGTTCAGGCGATAGCTAGAGCTTTCCAGGATGCAGTGGCTGGGGGTCAGGCAGCGGCACAGCCTCAGGGAGAGGGTACCGGGTTGCCTTTGGAGAGACTCCGCAGTTTGGGAGGTGAAGAGTTCAGAGGGTCGACACCCGAGAGGTCTGAGATGTGGTTAGAGAAAACTGTCCGTATCTTGTCACAGATGGGGTGCACTGGAGGACGCAAGTTAGGGTGTGTTGAGTCCTTGCTATAGGGTGATGCCTACACTTGGTGGGTCACCATCACTACGGGTATGGAGGAGGCCGAGATTACTTGGGAGTTCTTTGAGTCAGCATTTCGTAAGAAGTATTTGGGTCTGCGATATCTCGATGAGAGGAAGAGGGAGTTTATGGATTTCCTTAAGGGGAGTATGACTGTGACAAACTATGAGATTCGATTTGTTAGGCTGAGTCAGTATGCATCTAAGCTTGTTCCTACTGAGGTGGAACGTTGTAACCATTTCCGTTATGGGCTAAATGAAGAAATCAAGAGGTATACTCTAGCTTCAGACTACACTGATTTTGATGTCTTGGTCGCGAGGGCCAAGGACTTGGAGCACAGTTTGGGCTTGACCAAACGGTCTGGTGGTTCTAGTTCGGGTAAGAGGTCCAGTGACTTTGATAGAGGTGATGCCAAGAGGCACCGAGACAACATGCATCATTATGATCATAGGCGTGGTGGCGGTAACCACGGTAGGGGCCAACAGGGCCAGAGGGCTGGTAGGAAGTTGCCCACATGTGCTACTTGCGGGAGGAACCACACCGGTGAGTGTTGGGGGAATTTCCACTCGTGTTGGAGTTGTGGAGCTAGGGACCATATTAGACGTGACTGTCCACATCAGGTGGGGCAGGCACCAGCTCAGGCACCAGCTCAGGCTTCAGCTAGAGCCAACGACTTTCAGAGAGGCCGCGGGCGCGGTAGAGGTAACTTCCAGCCGAGGAATGATGGCCCGAGAAACATAGCACATGTAGTTGCAGTCCAGCCGGAGGGCGGAGGTCAGGCCAGAGTTTACGCTCAGCGTGGGGATCAGCATGACACCGATGTGATTGCAGGTAACTTATCGATACAGTCTTTGGGTTTGCTTTCTTTGATTGACTCAGTGTCTACACATTCTTATATTCTGAGTGAGCATGCACAATCGTTGAATTTGCCTTGTGAAATGTTAGAGGTAGGAGTTAGTGTTACTAGTTCCTTTGGGGACACAGTAGTAGTTAGAAAGATGTACAGAAGGTGTCCGTTGATGGTTTAGGGACATGTGTTTCTAGTGGATATGATGAAGCTACCTTTCTATGGTTTTGACGTAATTCTAGGTATGGACTGGCTCACTGAGCATAGAGCTAGGATAGACTTTGAAACTAAGAGGATTTCCTTGAGACTCACAGATGATTATGAGATTGTAGTGGTGGGTGAGAACGTGAAGTTCTTATCCAATGTAGTTTTAGTACTAGAGGCCAAGAGATTAGTTGAGATGGGTTGCGAAGCATACTTGGCTTATGTAATGAACCCTAACATGAGTGACGTTAGACCTCAAGACATCCGGACAGTGTGTGACTTTCCTAGTGTGTTTCCGGAAGAGTTTCCAGGGTTACCACCGGATAGAGAGGTAGAGTTCACTATTGAGACTTATTCTGATTCACCTCATGTTTCGATTGCTCCATATCGCATGGCACCGAAAGAACTGAAAGAGTTAAAGACTCAGTTGCAAGAGTTAACAGATAGAGGCTTTATCCGACCTAGTTCTTCACCTTGGGGTGCACCAGTTTTGTTTGTGAAGAAGAAGGATGGAAGCATTAGAATGTGTATAGATTACAGACAGTTGAATCAGCTAACAGTGAAGAATAAGTATCATTTGCCTAGAATTGATGATTTGTTTGACCAGTTGAGAGGGGCTTCAGTCTTTTCGAAGATTGACTTGAGATCGGGTTACTACCAGCTAAAGGTAAGAGAGGTTGATGTACCGAAGACGGCCTTTAGAACTAGGTATGGTCACTATGAGTTTTTAGTCATGCCATTTGGGTTGACTAACGCACGGGCTAAGCTGTTTCGGAACGGGTATGGCTCCAGGGACCCCGTATCGGAACTCGTTTCGATGCGGTTTGGCCACTGTGAACCCCTGTTTCGAAACAAGTTTCGAAACACTTTGGCTACTGGAGGTGCCTGTTTCGAAACAAGTATCGAAACGCCTAGGCAGAATTAGGGCCCTGTTCCGAAACGAGGTGGATGCGTTTCGGTACGGGTACCTGGCCTTTTTAACTAAGCCCGTGTTTTGAAACGGGTGACGACTGTTTCGAAACGGGTAGCTGGAAATGGGTTTTTGGACATCTCTAATGGGTCTCAAGGGTTGGGCTTAGGCCCGGTTTGTGGTAGGGTTTTTGTGGGCCTTGTTTTCCGCTATCATGATCACTTAGGTAACTAAATGCCTCTAGACAAGACGTAAAATAAACAAAAAAAATTTAGGGTCGCTAACCGAGGTGGGACCTTCACGGGTTTCATGTCGGTTTTCCCCGTATAGCCTACTCGAACCGGCCAGCCGACCAGACCGGGGCGAGGGGGTTACACTGGAAATAAGCTGGAATTCTGCAGAAAATGCTGGATTCATGGGCATGAATCAGGGCATGAGTGCTGACTGGGCGCCACGTCAGCATCTTCTAGAAGATGATGTCAGCAGCAGTGATAGCTTATCAGGCCGCTTATCAGATAGCTTATCTCCGGATTTTTAAATTTTAAACTTTGGATAATTATTTTATTTAATTTTAATTATCTTTTATGTTTTACCTAGGTTATTTTGAAACACTATAAATACCCCTCTTTGGGGTAAGTCTTGTCATCATTCAATTAGCAATTGAACATCATTTCTTCTTTTCTTGGGAATTCCCCTCTTCTTAGTTTTTCTACTTAAGTTATTTTCTTATATTTCTTCTTTTAATTATTTCTCAAATGTCGAGCATGATTAATTTGATAACCATGCTCGGCTAGATCTTTATAAGCCGAAGGCTTTTGCAATGACGCGTTCTCAAGGCGAGGTTTGAAATTATGCTTCAAACATTTTGGAAATTTCTCTCGGTTTCTTCATTCTTTATTTTCCAAATCAAAATGATTTTTAAACTCAAAGATTGACTTTGGAGAAAAAAAATTGTTTTGATCTATCAAGTGGGATGGAGGATCGGTTATTGAGACAAATCCGACATCCAGGGAACACACTTAGTAAATAGATTACTAAGGGAAATTGAGATCGAATCGTTTTTATAGAAATGACTTTTCGAGTTGGTTACGATCTTAAGTAATTTGTTTTCTCAAACATTGATTTGGTTTAGAAAAATTATCAAAACTGAAACCAAAAATTGATTTTAGAAATTCAGTTTACAAACAAAAACTCAAGGATTGACCTTGAAGTAATTTTGCCAACAAGTTTTTTGAAATACAAATCTTTACCAAGGAACCGAGTAGAACAAGTCAACGCGGAAGCCCGAGGCTGATAATCTTATATTTACTTTAAAATCTTTTAAAATCTTCCTTTTACTCTCTTAAAAAATTACATTTCATTGCAACACCCCCCCCACCTAAATCATCTCAACATAGCTCCATCAATAACTCTTGGTTCAGAAACTACAAAAGCACGACAAGGAAAGTTCTAAGTCCATGTGGGTTCGACTCCTACTTCCCTATCTACACTTAATTTAATTCATTTTTTTATTTTATTATTCGGAAGAAGGAAATTATTCTTGACACGTTACGACGCGTGTTAAAATTGGCGCTGTTGCCGGGGACTACGACAACCTTTATTGTTTGTTTTTGATTATTTTTTACCAGGAGAAATCTGGGAGAACAAGTTAAATACATCCCCAAAATATAAGCCAAATGGGAAACAACGAACAGACGATCCAGCAGCTAATCAGGGCACCAAAGGATAATCAGCCCTTGTGTATAACCTTTCCGAAGGGTGAAACGTCGTTCCAACTAAAAACGGGCTTGTTTCATCTACTACCAACCTTCCACGGTTTGCCCAACAAAAACCCACACAAACATTTGAAGGAATTTCACATGGTTTGTCTAAGCACAAAGCCTCATGGAGTATCCGATGACCAAATTAAACTTAGAGCTTTTCCATTTTCTTTAGCAGATATAGCAAAAGATTGGTTATTTGATTTACCCCCAAACTCTGTTACAACCTGGACTGACATGGCTAAACCCTTTCTTGAATGGTTCTTCCCTGCGGCAAAAGCGAGCGAAATAAGGCGCAGTATCTTGAGCATTCAACAAAAAGAATCTGAATCTTTATATGAATACTGGAGAGGTTTAAAAAGTTGTGTGCAAATTGTCCACAACATGGATTGTCGGAAAAAACCCTCCTTCAGTATTTTTATGAAGGATTGACGCCCATGGATATGAAAGTAATAGATGCGGCAAACGGCAGAGCTCTAGTCAATATGACCCCAAGGGCGGCTAAAACACTGATATCAACCATGGCCGCCAACTCGCAAAGGTTTAATCAATCTAGTTAACCATCTCGAAGGATTCGCGAGGTAAGCACAGTTTCTTTAGAAAATAAGATTGATAAATTAGCTGAAATAGTGCAAACTCTTTTCGCAGAAAAAAAGGGAACATCTAGACTTTGTGGGATCTATACTAGCCCAGAACATCCGACAGACTGTTGTCCGATGATTTAAGAAAATGATGTCGCCCAAGCCAATGCCATAGGAAATGCATATAATATGGGGTGGAGAAACCAGTCAAACTTTGGATACGCAAACAACCATAGACAAAATCAACCCTACCAACAACAAAAGACATCTCTAGAAAACTTAGTTGAGCGTTTAGCGATGTCCCAAGAGAAATTCCAAATTCGTACCGATGCCCACTTACAAGAGATAGACAAACAAATAAGCCAGCTAGCAAGCCGTCTTGATCCCAAAGGTAAACTTCCTTCGCAAACCGAGACAAACCCTAGGGAAATATAAGCGCCATCACACTCCATAGTGGGACCGTTATAGCTCCAAAAGAACCATCAGAAAACAATAATCCCACTCCTGCCATAGAAGAAGGTAACGAAAACCAAAATAACCATTTACCACCATCTCCTCCTTCGTCTCCATCTCTTGAAGTCGCGCCTCCTTTCCCACCACGATTGGTAAAACGTGATAAAAAGGCTGAAGAGAGAGAAATTATTGAAGTATTTAAAAAGGTCCAAGTGAACATTCCCCTCTTGGAAGTCATTCGCCAAGTGCCAAGGTACTATCGTTTCCTTAAAGAGCTCTGCACAACCAAGCGGAAACTCACCGGGCACGAAAAGGTAAATTTGGGAGAGCACGTTTCTGCAGTTTTTCAACGTAAGTTACCACCCAAAATGAAAGACCAAGGTATGTTTGCTATACCTTGTAAAATTGGTAACGTATCTATTAAACGTGCTATGTGCGATCTTGGGCCTTCAATAAATGTAATGTCGCTTTCTGTTTATAAAATGATAACTAATGATTCTTTGAAGGAAACCAGGATTACGATACAGTTGGCGGATCGATCAGTCATCTATCCAGAAGGAGTGTTGGAAAATGTTTTGGTAAAGGTAGATGTCTTATTTTTCCCTATGGACTTCTATGTGATCGATATGGCTCACGATAGAAAAAACACTTGCTCTAAAGTGTTTTTGGGACGTCCATTCCTTAGCACAATAAACACGAAAATAGAAGTAAGGAGCGGCCTTTTATCCATGGAATTCGACGGTGAGGTAGTAGAATTCGATGTTTATAAGGCAATGAGGTATCTTGATCAGGTTGAATCTGTTAACTCAATTGATGTTGTTGATCCATATATAGAAGAGTATGCGGATACTAATGTTTTTAATAACTTTGATATGGACTACGAGCTTTGCGATAATGAGGCAGAAAATGAGGACGAATCTGTTTCCTTTATTAATTATGATTTAGCTTTAACTCCATCAAAGACAAAACCTTTGCCATCTATTTTGCAGGCTCCGAAGTTGTAATTAAAGGAACTCCCATCCCACCTTAAGTACGCCTTCTTGGGAGATAATGATACCTTACCGGTTATCATTTCGAACGAATTAACCGGAGAGGAAGAAGTCGATCTTGTCACAATCCTGCGAAATTATAAGGAAGAAATCGGGTGGACGGTTGCAGACATCAAATGACTTAGCCCTCAACTTGTATGCACAAGATCAAAGTCGAGGAAGGGGCAAAGCCGTCACGACAAGGTCAGCGACGCTTGAATGATCCCATGATGAAGGTAGTACAAGACGAAATTCAAAAACTCTTAGACGCCGATATTATATATCCAATCTCGGATAGCGAGTGGGTAAGTCCTATTCATGTTGTTCCTAAAAAAACCGGCGTCACGGTAATCAAAAATGACGAAGGTGAGTTAGTTCCAACTCGAGTTCAGAATGGATGGCGAGTTTACATAGATTACAGGAAGTTGAATTCTCTAACCCGAAAAGATCACTTTCTGTTACCATATATTGATCAAATGATTGAAAGATTAGCTGGTAAATCTCACTATTGCTGTCTCGATGGTTTTTCAGGTTTCTTTCAAATTCCCGTAGCCCCTGAAGACCAAGAGAAGACCACGTTTACGTGCCCATTCAGAACCTTCACCTATCGACAAATGCCGTTTGGACTATGTAACGCTCCGGCTACGTTCCAACGATGTATGACAAGTATATTTTCAGATTATGTTGAGAAGGGGATTGAAGTGTTTATGGATGACTTCACTGTGTATGGAAATTCTTTTGGTGAGTGCTTGCTTAATCTAACTAATGTCTTAAAACGATGCATTGAATTTAACCTTGTGCTTAATTATGAGAAATGTCACTTTATAGTTAATAAAGGCTTAGTGTTAGGACATATTGTATCTTCTGAAGGAATTTCTGTTGATAAGGCTAAGACAAATATTATCCGCTCACTCCCATACCCCACAACTGTGAGGGATATTCGCTCTCTTCTTGGACATGCAGGATTTTATAGGCGATTTATAAAAGACTTCTCAAAGTTAGCACAACCACTATGTCGGTTACTGCAGAAAGATGTAGAGTTCGACTTTACATCCGAATGCAGGAAATCGTTTGATACAATTAAGGAGAAACTTGTATCTGCGCCAATAGTGCAACCGCCCAATTGGAACTTGTCGTTCGAAATTATGTGCGACGCCTCAGATTTTAGTGTTGGAGCGGTACTTGGACAAAGGAAAGGACGAGAGCCTCATGTCATCGCCTATGCATCGAGAACGCTTTATCCAACTGTGATAAGGTTTTTTTCTGAAAATCGCTAGTTGGGGCCTTATCACTATTTTCTATTTGAAAAAGATTTTATTTTTAAAAAGGGGGAATTCGAATTTATAAAAATGATGAAAATTTGGAGTCGCCACCGGGCACTAAGGTAGGTCGGACACCACAAAACCAGAGATTCGTTAAAAAACGGGTTCAGGAGTTGGTTACGTGTGGGGAAGAATTAGCACCCCCATCACGCCCGGAAATCGGTACCAAATTACTTGTTGCCTTTTGATCGATAGAAATTATTTAAAAACCGAAGTGAATTTAATAAAGTGTTCTTGAATAAAAATATGGCTTAATTTATACGGGCTTTATCGAATGGTGGCTTTAGAATTAATTAAGCATTTAATTAGGAAGGATAATGGTACACCGGACCATAGACTAAACCGACATCACATAAGAATGACTGTCGTGTTAGTTTAGGGTCCGGATCCCGTTCGTCATCTTTATGCATGATGCAAACCAGTAAAGGATGATGTGTGGCATTTTCATTTTTATACTTTCGCTTACCTAGAGACGGTGAAAATCAACCCAAATATCCGATTGACATCCATTAAGCTAAGACTGTCGTGTCTCGGATACCAGAGTTAATTAATACCTCTCTTTGGGTATATTTTAGATTAATTAATTATCGAGCACTCGAAATACCAAAAAATCACATGAATGACATTTTAAGGATGCATGTCACAACAAACATATTCGAACCATTATAAAAAGCAGATAAAAACACAAATAAAAAAACGCATGCATCGTACTATACTACGCATCATAAATACATGCTTAAACAAGATTTAAAGACATACCATCACATATCAAAATAAATAACATGGGGGCACACATTAAAGAAAAACAAATATCACATGCATAACATATATTCGACATACTAAGTAAAATGCATGAATAACGAAATCATTTATCACAAGAATAAAATGCTAAGTGAATAATTAAAATACAGACTGTCAGGGACCAAAACTGTAAATTACCCACTAAAAACACGAGATAGGGACTAAATTAAAAGAACACGGAAAGCCAAGGGGACTAAAATAGTGATTTTACCATCCAGAAACCAATTAGGACGGAAATTAGGACTAAATTGAAAACGACCGAAAACGCAGAGGGACTGCGGCTGTGGTTTAAAAATGTGGAAGCCCCCCTCGCGCAATAAGGGTAACGCGGAGGGGCTTAAAACACGATTAACCCTATTTAAAAAAATTAAAACTCTATATAACTCGAATTAAAACACTCTCAGCCCCTTTTTTCTCATTTTTGGTAACCCTAAAACATTATTAGGCTCTCGCCCTTCTTATATTTTCTCGGCGCCGTCAGGGTTCCGGTCGCCGTTTCCGGCGCCGGAACCCTAAAAAGTTTCTTTTTTTCTTTTTCGAAACCAAAAAAGCCTCTCTCTTTTCGAAACCAAAACCGAAAAAACTCTTTTGAAACCGTTTGTTTTGAAACCCAGAAAACTGTTTCGTGTTACCACTTCATCGGCTCACCACACGAGATCTCCGGAGAGATCAATGGGTTTATCATCGGTGAGAAGGCGAACAGACGAGAGGGGAGAGGAAGAGACGCGAATGGTAAAAAAACTTCTCCATTTCTGTTTTTTGTTTTTTTTATTTTGATTCGTAAATGAAAAGGAAAGTATACATCTTACACCGTTTCTGTTTGTATTGCTCTGAAAGATGCTAGATTACAATTTTCTCTCTAAAAAACTCTCTGATGCCTCTCCGAAAACTCTCCTCTCTGATTACAAATTTTTCTCTGAAATTTCGAATCGAATCCCCGCTTACAATTTTTTTCCTTGAAAATCCTCCCTTTACATTGCATTCTGCTCAGCCTTTTTATAGCCCGATACTACAAAATTTGTGCATTTACATAAATCTGTCGAAAATTTGTTATTGGTTGCTCTGATTTCTGTTGATTTCACCCCTGGAATTTCTGGTATTGCTGGTGCGCATCTGACACCTTAATTTTTGTTTGAATGCATCGCTGGCCGTGAGGAAGGGACCAGCAGAGGCAGACGACGGATCGACATCGTGGAGTGATCCTGACCGTTGGTGGAAGATCTGGATGGTCGTGTAACGCGCGTGGGGGATCCAAACAGTCGCGCGTGGAGTTCTCCTTTCCTCGGAGCCGTTAGATCGTGTCTTGATCTAACGGTTCTGATTCGGGTGGCGCAGCCTCCTCCGATGGGTGCTAGTGTTACCACGGGAGGGTAGATCTGGGCCGTTGAAGCCCCCCTGATCTTGCGGCTGTGATCTGAGCGGCGCATAACTCATCAGTGCTCATCTAGGGCTTCCTCTCCATGGCTTCATCTAGGTCGTCAGATCTGATCAAATCTGACGGTCGTGGCTGCGGCGGCTGCATAGACAAAGTGTATCAATTAGGGTTTCTGTTTAATGTGTGTTGGGCCCAAAACGGGCTTGTAAATATGTATGCTTTAAATTTTAAACTATAATGGACTTTAAAAATAACTTTGGGCTTTTATTATATATATAGATTTTATTTATTTAATATTGAGCTTATTTATATTAATGTTTTTTGTTTCCAAATTTGTTAATAATAATAATAAGATGATATTAAAATGATAATAATAATATAGTACGGTGGTAAGATAATATGTGATGTTAATAATAATAATAATACTAATGATATAATAATGATGGGAGATAATAAATAATAACATAATAACATAGTAATTATAATAATATAATATATGATAGTAGTGTTAATAAATATAATACTGGTAATAGTTATAATAATGGTAATAAACATAATGGTAATAATAATAACAGTCTATGGAGATAATAGTAATGGGTAGTAGAAAATTGATAATAGTGACTCAAACCTCTAGTAAATAATATGTATATATCTATGTATATATCAAACAAAGCCCAATGTGAATAAACAAAGCCCACTCTTATTTAAGCATATTTAGGGGCTAATCAGCCCGGACAAAATTAGTGATTACACCAGCGCAACGAAATTATTCAACTACAGAAAAAGAACTGTTTGTTGTAGTTTTTGCTTTAGATAAATTTCGCTCTTATTTACATGGAACTAAATTTATTGTTTTTTCTGACCATGCAACCTTGCGATATTGATGAGCAAGAAGGAAGCAAAATCGAGGTTGATCCGGTGGATTTTACTCCTTCAAGAGTTTGATCTTGAGATAAAGGACAAGAAGGGGAGTGAAAATCTTGTGGCCGATCACCTCAGCCGAATTCCACTAACCAATTCGGATTCGCCTATTAATGACAAATTCCCTGAAGAAAATTTGATGATGGCGCAAGCTTCAACACCTTGGTTTGCGGACATTGTGAATTATTTGGCTACAGGTGAATTGCCCCTTGACTTGCCACGGTCAGAAATTACCCGAATCAAGAGGGAATCCAGGTTCTATATTTGGGATGATCCCTACCTTTGGAGACATTGTTCTGATCAGGTAATACGATGATGTGTAATCGAAGACGAGGTAAAATCTATCCTTAATTTCTGTCATTCATATGCATGCGGGGGACATTATGGACCTAAAAGGACAGCTCATAAAATTCTCGAATGCGAATTCTATTGGCCTAATATTTTTCGTGACACATATTTATTTTGCAAATCATGTGATAAATGTCAAAGAGTTGGTAACTTAAGCCGACGTAATGAAATACCTCTAAATCCTATTCATGTTTGCGAAATATTTGATGTGTGGGGGATAGATTATATGGGGCCATTTGTATCATCATTCGGTAATTTTTTATATTATTTTAGCTGTTGATTATGTTTCGCGATGGGTTGAGGCGAAAGCTACAAAAAATAATGATGCTAAAACCACTGTCAAATTTCTGAAAGATTGTATTTTTTCCAGGTTTGGCACACCAAGAGCGTTGATATACGACAAAGAGAAACATTTTATCAATCGAGTCATCGACGCGCTAATGAAAAAATTTGGCGTCACCCAACGCATCGCGACGTCGTACCATCCGCAAACAAATGGTCAGGCGGAGGTGTCAAATCGTGAAATCAAGACCATTCTTGAAAAGATCGTGAAACCCGATCGGAAGGATTGGAGCGTTAAGCTGAATGACACATTATGGGCATATCGGACAGCGTATAAGGGTCGTATCGGGATGTCTCCTTATCGCCATGTTTTTGGTAAGCCGTGCCATTTACCGGTCGAATTGGAGCACCGCGCGCTTTGGGCAGTCCAAAAATGCAACATGGAAATGGATCTAGTTGGCGAAACGCGTAAACTCGATATCCAGGAGTTGGAAGAAATTTGAAAAAAATGCCTACGACAGTTCAAAAAATTTTAAGGAAAAAAATAAAGATTTTCGCGATCGTAATATTGCATTTAAATCATTTTACATTGGTCAAAAGGTTTTATTATTTAACTATAAATTAAAACTTTTTGCAGGGAAATTACGATCAAAGTGGCTTGGACCGTATACAGTGACTAATATTTTTTCACATGGTGCAGTGGAAATTAAAAGCAATTCCGGAGAGCCATTTAAAGTAAACGGTCAACGTCTTAAACCATACTATGACAATGCTCCAGTTGGTCTAGTCGAGGAAATTCATTTAATCGAACCCGTCACTTGAATGAGGTCGTCGAGCTAATGACGTTAAACAAGCGCTTAATGGGAGGCAACCCATTTATTTCTTTATTTTTATTGTCTTTTCTTCGTTTTACTTGATTTTTTTATTTTTTTTATATTTCTTTATTTTTTATTGTCTTTTTATTTATTTGAATTTATTTTATTTTATTTTCAGAAAATAAAGATGGGCATATTCGAATGAAGGTGGCATGGTTTATCCAGTCTCTACTTTAAATATATCCTTATCCTACCATTTTTGTTTTAAAATACAAAAACGCATTTTTTATTTTAAAACAAACACCACCTTATCTCTTATCACTTTGTTTTTCTTGTTTAAACCCAAAATCCTTTTTCTCTTAATTTTTAAAACCACATCCCTTATCATTATTTATTTTTATCACATTTGATAAAGGAAAAGTTTAAAACAAATTTAAAAAATATGAGAAAATTTTTATCATGTTTTGGTATTTGACTTTCACCCATGTTTTGTTATTTTTAACTTTAAATTTTATTCCCTACCAAACGTGATCACTTCTTTCTCTCTTTTAAAATATTTCCACACTACAACACCCAACCGTCCTCTTCATCTCCCACCTTCAACCAAGCCTCCCCACCACCCGACACCATGCCACGCACCAGGGAGTCACGCCACCGCAGTTTGTACCTTTGTCCAGCAGCTTCGGTAGAGTTTTCGACCCGCGCCAGCAACCGTCCACGACACGACCGAGTGCAGACGCAATTGATCAGGGGAGTCTCTCATTTCCTCTCTTTTCCTCTAGTTTTTATTTTAGGACAAAATGCTTTAAGTGAGGGGAGAAATGTTTGTCAAATTTTTCTTTGCTTTATCCGTTTGATTGCTCTCTTGTTCTCTTAATTTTATTTAATTTAAATTACTTGTTTAAATCCTTAGTTTGACCTTGTCTCATTATTTCCGTATGATTTTGTATTTATCTTGTTAGAAAATTTTAGGTTGTATGGTAGATTTTGGCATGATTAATTTTTTTATAAAATTCTTTTTATGACATTTTTTCTCTCTATTAATTGACATGATGCTTACCTAGGTACACAAGACAATTTTTGTGAGTTTTGAGCCTAATGAGCATGCATTATTTTTGCTCTTTGTTTCTTTGAGTGTGCCTAGCTAAATTAGTTGCATTCTAGAACTTGTGTTTAAATTCTTTTTGAGATTACATTGATTGAATATGATGCTTAAATATGATTGAGGCACTAGGTTTTAACCCTTTCTCTTCCCAAACAAATTGCCTACCCTTTAATTAATCTTCCTCAGTGAAACAATTTTGAGCCTTGGCATTTTTCTTGAAATTCACCATATTTTAGCCTAATCCATTTTTCTTATTATTTCCATTATTTTTGTCCCCCTTTTCAAGACAAAATTTTTCTTAAAAAAAACAGATTAGAATAAATGCAGTCTAGTAGAGTAGAAAACACTGTGCAGAAAAAAAAACTGTGCAGAAACTGTTCGAATATGCAGTGCATAAAAAATTGTGCAGAAAATTATTCGAGTCTGCAGAGAAAAATAAAACAGTGCAGTTCGAAAAAAATATATATACACTGCAGAACAGTTTTGTTTCGAATGAAAAAAAAAGGGAAAAAAAAAGAAGAAGAAAGTTTTTGAATAAATTTTTGGGATGATTTTTGTCTTGAATTTTAACCCATATTTTTCAGTCTTTATCCTACCCGAACATTAGCCCCATTACAACCCTTTTTAAGACCTCTTGATTTTAGCATCACATTCATGTTTAGTAGTGGAGATTTAGATTTAACCACAAGACTATGGTAATGCTCTAATTAGTTTTGGCTCGAACGATTTTCTCTACCCTTAAACACTTTGAGTGACATGAGCGATTCCTTGTGAGGGTACTTGGTTTGCATCATTGATGTTAGTAGGGTATTGGAATGTCGTTTTTGCTTAAATTCCTTAATCTTGCCATTTATCTATTTTGCTCCTTATTTTTCTTTCATGTTTAGATACTTAATCATATCGAAAACTTTGAGACTTCGTGAAATTAAGGATGATAACTTGAGCTTAGGTTTGTTTAATTTTGAGATAATTGAGGACAAGCATCGGATAAGTGAGGAGGAATTTGATGAGTATTTATTTTGGTTGTGTTTTTGGTCCTTATTTCGATTAAATATAAGTTTAAAGGACTTAATTGGGTTGCTTTATGATGTTTTCATGCAGGAGACGTGATGCTGGAAATAAGCTGGAATTCTGTAGAAAATGCTGGAGTCATGGGCATGAATGCTGACTGGGCGCCACGTCAGCGTCTTCTAGAAGATGACGTCAACATCAGTGATAGCTTATCAGGCCTCTTATCAGATAGCTTATCTCCGGATTTTTAAATTTTAAATTTTAAATTTTTTATAATTATTTTATTTAATTTTAATTATCTTTTAGGTTTTACCTATGTTATTTTGAAACACTATAAATACCCCTCTTTGGGGTAAGTCTTGTCATCATTCAATTAGCAATTGAACATCATTTCTTCTTCTCTTGAGAATTTCCCTCTTCTTAGTTTTTCTACTTAAGTTATTTTCTTATATTTTTTCTTTTAATTATTTCTCAAATATCGAGCATGATTAATTTGATAACCATGCTCGGCTAGATCTTTATAAGCTGAAGGCTTTTGCAATGACGCGTTCTCAAGGCGAGGTTTGAAATTATACTTCAAACATTTTGGAAACTTCTCTCGATTTCTTCATTCTTTATTTTCCAAATCAAAATGATTTTTAAACCCAAAGATTGACTTTGGAGAAAAACAATTGTTTTGATCTATCAAGTGGGAGGGAGGATCGGTTATTGAGACAAATCCGACATCCAGGGAACACACTCAGTAAATAGATTACTAAGGGAAATTGAGATCGAATCGTTTTTATAGAAATGACTTTTCGAGTTGGTTACGAGCTTAAGTAATTTGTTTTCTCAAACATTGAGTTAGTTTAGAAAAATTATCAAAACTGAAACCAAAAATTGATTTTGGAAATTCAGTTTACAAACAAAAACTCAAGGATTGACCTTAAAGTAATTTTGCCAACAAGTTTTTCGAAATAAAAATCTTTACCAAGGAACCGAGTAGAACAAGTCAACGCGGAAGCTCGAGGCTGATAATCTTATATTTACTTTAAACTCTTTTAAAATCTTCCTTTTACTGCAACACTCCCCCACCTAAATCACCTCAACATATCTCCATCAATAACTCTTGGTTCAGAAACTACAAAAGCACGACAAGGAAAGTTCTAAGTCCCTGTGGGTTCGACTCCTACTTCCCTATCTACACTTAATTTAATTACTTTATTTATTTTATTATTCGGAAGAAGGAAATTATTCTTGACACGTTACGACGCGTGTCACTTTGTAATCCAGTAGTTATTGTCGGTTTGTTGAATTGCAATTAAACTCGGCCCAATCTTTTACTAAAAGGATTGAGCCGAATTTATTATCTATATTTTTTATAGATATATTTTTATCTAGATATACAAAATCTTAAATAAAAAAATAAAAGACTAAACATAACTCAAATTTTCTACTAGGTCCATAATTAGTCCTATGTAACTTATTAGGAGCATCTCCTTCCTTCCCCTAGAGTCACCGTTGACAAAATAACATATTTACATCGGTGTAAATATGTTATTTTTCCTCCGACTTTATTATAGCGGTATAAATTAACTGAATTAAATTAATCAGCTATGTGTTCTTAGTAGTCATCCATAACATATCAGATGTGATTAGATGTGGGTTGTTTGAATTCGTTTGTGTTTACTATTATAATATCCAATGTTATTTTTGAAATATAAACTTGTAAAGAATTTCGGTTAATTCGATTTTGGCTAATTCAGTTTGGTTACCGACTAAATTAATTGAATGCACATCTCTATCGATTCATAACAATTTGTTCGATTTTCCATTAAATGCCACCGATCAAACTAATAATATTATATTTAATCAGATCAAATGGCTTGAGGTTATACCCCAATTTTTTATATAATAGAAAGGATAATAAAAATTTTATTTAAATATCCAATTTTCAATTCATTTTAACTTTAGTCTTATTTTTTATATTAATTGTAATTTACCTTTAATTTTTAATTTTTATTTCTAACACTTAAGTTGCGTTCAACAATGCTTTTCCAACAGGCGTTGGAGCGTCAAACGAAAAAGTAATGCAGAACATACACTCTATACACGCTGAACGAGCGTTTTCTCACCTAATTTAACGTCTAAACTGGGGTTCTTCTACAACTAATTTCCTCAGCTTCTCTGAAAATGATCGTTTGATAGAAAATTTACGTTTAACATTCAATGCTGAACGGCCTTAATCTGATTTGGATAACATACCAATTACCAACAATACAAACATTCAACCGACTTACCACATAAGAAAGAAGTTGCCAAATAAAGAAGTGAAACGGAGTAGCCCAAAATATCATAAAAGAAGTGAAACAGCCCAAGCCCAATCAAGTGACGCTAGAGAAAGGGAGCGAACAAAAACAGATCTAAAGGGTGAGAGAAAGAGAAGGATCCACGCGGCAAGACCATGGGTAAACACCAAAAATTTGGATTTGCCGCGCTAGCCTAGCCTTGCTTCATGGCTTTGGCATAAAAAATATAGTCAAAATGTCGAATCTAGAAAGAGATTCCCACAACAAAATACACAGTTTAGGATTTTGTCATAATCACAAAACCCTAGGTACGGAAACCCCTAATGAGATGAAATAATCTATAAAACTGAGAAACTAAGATTTTACTCTAAATAAGAGCATAACATGTAACAATTCTACAATTGTAAAAGAGATCATTATTGCAATAGTTTTTTAGAAGATTTTTGGTATAGTGTTATTTGGTCGTGCTGGTGAGTACTTACGGGATTGATGATAAAATCGAGAGATGAACCATGTTGACCAGGGTCATACCTTGAGGCATTTGCTTGATAGTATGACTTGTTTCCACTTACCTCTTGGTGAGGTGTATTAATGCTCTAAGAGCATATCATGTCTTATTATGGTTGTTGAGTACAGGAATCTGGATGTCCTAGAATCGGTACTACGGTACTTAATCAAGGGGATTATACTCAATGTTATGTGATCAAGTACATCTGACGTACTCACGGGCTATGTGATCTGGGTGCAATTATATAAGGTCAGGGCTGTGTGATCAAGTACATCTGACGTACCTGATGGCTGAGTGATCATGGTGCGATTAGAAATCTACTCAATAGGTTGAGTGAGCTCAAGTAACCTGATGGCTGAGTGAACTCAGGTAAAGACTACTTGTGGCTAATATGATCCAAGTACGTCTAGGACATATCCGTGGCCACGGTGATTCGAATATGGTCCATTTAACATGACGGCTGTGTGAGCACGAGTATGGTAGGGTTTCGTTTGCCAATATGTAGAGATGTATGGATTTAAATTATGTATGTTGTTATAGATGATAGATTGTGGTTGTTCTGAACTCGATAGGTTGAGTGATCTTGGGTATGATGAAGCAATGTGGAATATGTAAGACTTCATATATATCTAATGATACCTTGAGATAGGTGGTCTAAAAACTTTAGTTTGTGTAGGCTAGATGATGACTCATAGATATGAAGCCTTATTGAAGAACTAATGTTTTGATATAATAATTGAAAATAGTTTTGAACTAAATTGAAAAGATTTCAAAAGTACTTTTAAGTCCAAACAACTTAAAAATAGGTTTGAGGAATTTTTAAAGAGGTTTTGAAGTGTTTTCTAAAGCCAAACTTTACAAAACCACCTAGGTGTTTCGAAACACCCTTATGCGTTTCGAAACGACCATTCACAGAGACAAAAAGTTTCGATACAGCCTTTTCTGTTTCGAAACGAGCTTTAATTTGGGTGGGGGTTTTACAAACTGTTTCGATACGGGCTTCACCGTTTCGATACGACTATTTCCCCAACGGTCAAATCCCCAACGGCTTTTTCCAACGGTAATTTAATTTACAGCCTAACTGTCAATCGTACCGAAACAGATTGTAACCATTTCAATACGACTCGAAGGGTTTCGAAACGGCCATAGGCGTTTCGATACGGCCTGATGCATCAGACTTCAACGGCTAGTTTTGGAAAAGGGCATTCCAAAACGGGGTCTTGTGTTTCGAAACGAACGTCTGCAGAACAACATTTATGGTGGGAAATAAAGTCTCCAACGGCTCCAAAATATCCTCAACGGTCCTCAACGGCTACAAACTCATTTGGGAGTATAAAAGGGACCTCCAAGCATCAAGAGAAGACTAATGTTTCAATTGTCAACAATATTATGATAAGAAAATTTTCTTAGGGCTTTATTGTTCAAATTCTTTTATAGACAACACTTGTGAGCCTAATTGTCAAATTTGCTCAAGTGTTTAGGTTTTGGGTGAGATCTTTAATTATGCAAACATATACCTTCTAGAGGGATTTCTAGTTTGCTAAGTCTTTCTTGTGTAAGAGAGTGTTTGATCAAGCTTTGGGTAGAAAGCTTGATCGGTGTAACAGTTTCCTCCTAAGTTGAGAAAAATGGACGAAATTCTTAGTGAATTTGTTTGAAAATCCTTAGTAGGAAGCTAAGGAAGTGGATGTAGGCTTTGGGTTAGAAAGCCGAACCACTATAAATCATTGTGTTTATCTCTTATTTTTAGCTTCCACCAATTCACCCAAAAATCCAATATTCTCCGAACTTGGCAAACACATCAGTTGAAGGAAATCGAGCATCATAAAACCCAACAATTGGTATTAGAGCTTCGCTCAATCGAAGAGGATTAACATCCTATTGAGGTGATCTAGGAAGCTCGATACAACATATCAACCAACCGATCAAATGGCGCAATCCATCGACAAGCCATCATTCTTCGACGGAACACACTATGCCCATTGGAAGACAAGAATGATGTATTTCATAAAGTCCAATGACTACAAGCTTTGAGATATAGTAGAAGACGGTCTGTTTGTGCCACAACGAAGGAAGACGGATTGGAGCGCGGATGATCGTAAGAAGATGAAGCTCAATTGCAAAGCCTTGCACATCATCTTTTGTGCATTGAGCCCCAACATCTACGAGAAGATGTCTTCTTGTGAAGATGCCAATGAGGTATGGAACGAGCTTGAAGTTACATATGAGGGGACAAACGAAGTAAAGAAGACCAAGATCGGGCTCCTCAACCTAGAGTATGAAAACTTAAAGATAGAATCGGATGATGACATTACGAAGATGTTCGATAGATTCTCCACCATCACCAATAGACTCAAAGGGTATGGAGAAATCATTCTGGAAGATAAACTTGTCCGCAAACTCATTTACTCTCTTCCCGAGTCTTGGGAATCAAAGAAGACGGCCATCATCGAAGCTAAAGATCTTAAATCCTTAAAGCTCGATGAACTCATGTGATCTCTCCTCACACACGAAATCATGAAGAAAGGAAGAGAAGAGGAGAAGAAAAAGGAAGAGATAAAGAAGATGGGAAAGAAGAAAGTCAAAGAGTTAGGCATCAACGGGAGTGTCGTTGCTCTTAAATCCTCCAAATGCCAACATGTTGAATCAAGTGAGGAGGAAAGTGAAGACGAAGAGATGGTCTATCTCTTCAAGAAATTCACTCGGTTCATGAAGAGTAAAATGGAAAGATCTTATCATGAATCGAAAAAGAAGATGAAGGAATCCCACAAGTCCAACAAGAAGGGGTCATCTTCAAAGCAAGCATATGTGGCCACATGGAGTGATAAAGACTCCACTGATGATGAGTAAGCCCACCTATGCTTGATGACCCTCAATGAGGGAGAGGTAACTTCTAACTCATCCATTTCAAATTCTTATACTTTGATGAGTTACAATAAGCCTATGATGAGTTGGTTTTCGAATTCAAAGCTTTATTTTCAAAAAACAAAAAGTTGATTTCAAAGTTGAAAAACGAAAATGATTTGCTTTTGAAAACAAATTTTGAGTTTGAAGCAAAATTGAAGGATTTTGAGCTACAAGTTTCTAGTTTACAAAATTTGCTTCAAACAATGGAAAAAGATCATCAAAAAGAAGTTGATGATCTTAAGAAAGAAAAGATTTTGATTTTTAAGGAACTTGAAAAGAAAAATGATTTTAGAAAATCAAAATTTTACCAAAGACAATCTAGTACCCCTAGATTTTTAAATGGAAAATGTTTTAGAAGTATTTGGGTTCCAAAAGAACTAATCATTTCACATAAAAAGGATGAAATTGAAAAATAGATTCCTAAGGGGACTAAATTTTGTGCAACTAACGTTTATGGATCCAAAGCAATTTGGATACCAAAATTTGTATGATTGTCTTGATTAGGCGTGATAGAGGTGTTCAACAAGTCCAATCAATGAGGAAGAGCTCCATGCACACAAATAAATACACTTGAAGAGGAAGGCTTCACATCCTCCCTTGGATTAAAGTGTTGGTAAAATTAGTTGAATTCTTTTTATTTAGTTTTTATTTCTTTTAATTCAACTAGTTTAATCACATATATTAGACTAACATTCTTTGATGATGCTTTGAGTAAAGGGAAGCCAATTTTAAAACCAAAATTCTTATTTGTCATTTTTTAACCTCCTAAGTTATTTTGAACTTAAAGTTATTTGAAGTCTTTTTGATATAACAAAAAGGGGAGAAATGGTTTGAAAAATTGATTTTTCAAATGAGTAAGGGGGAGCCTTAATTGATTTTGAACTTCAGTTCTCTTATTCAAAATGTATTTTACAAAGGGGGAGAATCTCAAACAATTTTTCAAGATTGATTTTATTATATCAAAAAATGAGGAGATTGAAGAACTAATGTTTTGATATAATAATTGAAAAATAGTTTTTGACTAAATTGAAAAGATTTCAAAAGTGCCTTTAAGTCCAAACAACTTAAAAATTTGTTTGAGGATTTTTAAAGAGGTTTTGAAGTGTTTTCTAAAGTCAAACTTTACAAAACCACCCAGACGTTTCGAAACGACCTTTCACAGAGACGAAACGTTCTGATATAGCCAACACTTATATATGCTCTCTAGACTATATTTATCTCGCATGCTTGATTTATGATAATAAAAAATTGTGGTAGAGTAAAAATGTACCACCGAACTTTATAAGCTCAGCATTCGAAATCGTTGTTTCCATTCGCAGGTTAGTAGGTGGTTCGTGATCGAGGAGCACATCGAGGAAGAATCTCCCAGCACCGTCTTGTTTTCATGGTACAATACTTATTATTTAGCTTGGGCTGATGTATTCATAGGACCTTACAAATATTGAGTTTGTAAATTCTATTTGAATTATTATTTTGATATACAATGTTTTAAACTCGAAGCTCCTATTTTGTAAAATAATTTATATTGTTATTTAAGTAAATGAGATTATGAATGGTGTAAGTGATTTAAATGTTGGCTAAATTTATGATTATCAAATGAAAATTTCTTGGGTCGAATATTGAATAACTTGAATGTAACATTTTAGATCCGAATCAAAATCGAAGTGTTATATCCACAAATTTCACATGATAAATTTTCACTAAATAAATAATTCAAACATGTTAAAAGCAATGTCTGGCAGCAAACAAGGCTGCGTGCAACTTGCAAGGCTAACAAAACACCAAAATCCAATTTAATTAAGCAATTGAATTTTGGCAGCAAACAACGCTGCATGGAAGGCTAAAGAACCGTCAAAATTCAATTGAATTGTAGCAACATAAACGCCAAATTCAATATGAATTAAAAGCCTATGGCTTAATAGTAAAAAATACCTAACCTATACTCTTTTATTCTAGTTTGGTGTCTAATATTTTTTTGGCCATTGAGTGCCTAACGTTTTATTTCGCAACTCAGATTGAATTTTCCCGTCAACGATCGTTAAAATTTTTTCGTTAACTAATTATAACATAACATGTGGCCTATTTTATATATTTATTTAATTTTCGAATTACTTAAAACTTATATACTTCTTAAAAAATCTCAAAATTTTAATTTCTTTCAAACAAACCCTCAAATCACATCTCTATCACCGTTCGGCATCCCCACACGTCGGCGGTTCACCGTTCACCACCCAAACGTCGGGTACCTCACCGTTCAACATCCCTCACCCTCTAACCGTCGATTAGATGACCAACCGATCTCTTTTTTCTTTATTTTTAGATGTTCGTCGACGGTTCATCCGCCGATTCCGGCGGCGGAATCATGGAGCCTTCGGTCGCGAGGGGCGACGAAGACAAGGGTGGCCGATGGTGATTGAATCGGTGGTGGAAGAGGAGGAAATTAGGGATACAAGGTTTGGATTTGAGGGTTTTAGAGAAATTAAAGAAATATATATATGCATATCTTAAATGATTAGAGAAAGTCGTTTGAATTGAAATCAAATTGTACTATAACATGACAAATAATTAAAATTAAATTTGTATTGGAACTCGAAAACTCGACTCGACTTGAATTTCATAAAATCGACTAAAATCGAAAAAAATTCAAATAAAGTTTGAGTTGTAAAATATGACGCGTAAACTCGAATAACTAGAATTTTTTTACTCGACTCGATCGGTCGCTCACCCTTACCCTTAAGTATGCCCCTTTTATGTCTCATACTAAAAAACACTTTATCCTAAATTTAATTTTTAGTAGGGAGGTATCAAAGTTACGTTTCAATGTGGTGACTATTTTCATCCCATTAGGCACCCTTTATCCTGACTTCTATCCTTCCATCATCGCCATGAACGGTACTTCTGCCTCCGCCGCTGTTACTCCTCAGCCTTTACTCATCACTCCGGCCGAAGTCGCATCCGAATTCTCCCACCACCACCCCTCCGTCGCTCGCATCAACAATGGCGGCTTGGGCTGCTGTCCTTCTTCTCTTCTTTTTTCCCAGCGTCAGATCCAGATGCAGTGGCTACGACAGCCCGACGAATTCTTTTTCAACCAGATCCAGCCCGGGATGCTCCGTTCAAGAAACTTCATCAAGGACCTTATCAACGCTGACCATGTTGACGAAGTTTCCATCGTCGACAACGCCTCCACCGCGGTCTCCATCGTGCTTCAGCATATGGCATGGGGATTCGCCGAGGGGAGGTTCCACCCCGGCGATGCCACCGTCATGTTTCACTGCGCTTATGGATCGGTCAAGAAGTCCGTCGAAGCTTATTTCGTACGTGCTGGCGGGTCCGTGATCGAGGTCCCTTTGCCTTTCCCTCTTAACTCCGAAGATGAAATAGTCCAAGAGTTTAGGCAGGCATTAGAGAAAGCCAAACAAAGCAACAGGAGGGTGAGATTAGCTATCTTCGACCATGTTACTTGCATGCCCTCTGTGGTCATTCCGGTTAAAGAATTGGTTACCATTTGCCGGGAGGCAGGCGTCGACCACATCTTCATCGACGGGGCTCATGGAATCGGGTGCGTCGACGTGGATATGAAACAAATCGGGGCCGACTTTTACACTAGTAACTTGCATAAATGGATGTTCTGTCCACCTTCCGCCGCCTTCTTGTACTGTCGAAGGTCTAGCGAAAGCTCTAGCTTGCACCATCTCGTAGTTACCCACGAGTACGGGAATGGGTTGGCTAGAGAAAGTACTTGGATCGGGACTAGGGATTATAGTGCACAGTTGGTTGTCCCCGAGGTTTTGGAATTTGTCAATCGGTTCGAAGGCGGCATCGACGGAATCAAGAGACGGAACCACGATGGCGTTGTGGAGATGGGGATGATGTTGGCGAAAGCATGGGGGACTCATCTAGGCTGCCCTCCCCACATGTGTTCAAGCATGGTTATGGTGGGTTTGCCTGCTTGTTTGGGAGTTTTAAGTGATGAACACACTTGGAAGTTACGAACATACTTGAGGGACAAATTTGGTGTGGAAGTTTCGATATATTATCGGCCACCGAAGGACGGGGAGGTGGGTCCATTAACGGGGTACACTCGAATATCCTATCAAGTTTACAACAAGGTTGAAGATTATTACAAGTTTAGAGACGCAATTAATCAACTCGTACATGATGCATTCACATGTGCATCTCTTCCCAATTCATAGGGTTAGATGTGTATGGCTCGTGTGCAGGTGCAGCTGTGGAATGACTGGTGGTTTGGTTTAAATAAGAAGCTGAGTCATGGCTTGTAAGTTGTAATGGATCACATATATATATATATATAGGTAGAAAGATATATGTGCCAGTAAATTTGCCGATCATATAGTATTTGCTTTTGTTTGATTGATATATCGAAATTGGGTAAGGGTAAGGAGGGACAAAAATCTTCTGCCCCTTTTCGGTGTTTTGTTTATGTCTCAACACTAAAAAATACTATAAAATTAAATTTTAAGCTATAACCCTAATTTTTAAATCCTAAATTCTATATCTTAAAAATATATCATACCCTAAATTTCTTAAATCTTAACTTAAAATCATAAACTCTAAACTTAATTTTAAGCGTATGACATAAATAGGGATACCAAAATAGAGCAGAAAAATTTCATTTGGTAAAGAGATATGACAGTGGCCGTGTTGCTGTTGGGCTCTAAGACAATGTATGTGTGCTCTTTTTATTATTATTGATGTAAAAATAATGACAATCATATGAAATAAAATATATCTTAAAATCAGTTCACACAATTTTAGTCAATTTTTTATTTCATTTTTTCATCTATTCATAACAATTTGTTCGATTTTGGATCAAATATCAGCGCTCAAACTATTAATTTTATATTTTTAAGCTGTCTTTCAAAGAAAATTATATTTTTAAGCTGATCATGAACAAACTTACAGTAGGGTTTGTGGGTTGTGCCTCCAATTTTACTTATTTGAACCTTCGATTTTTATTTTTATTTTTATTTTTCTCTTATTTTATATTTATTTCAATCTTAATTTTCGTCTCCGTCACCAAAACTGATTTTGATAACATTACCATTTACCAAGGAGACAAACATTCTAACAACTTACCACATAAGAAAGGAGTTGCCGAATAAAGAAGTGAAAGAGAGTAGCCCAAAATATCATAAAAGAAATGGAACAGCCTAAGCCCAACCAAGTGACGCTAGAGAAAGGGAGTGAATGAAAAATAGATCTAAAGGGTGAGAGGAAGAGAAGGATCCACGCGGCAAGAATCCACGGGCAAACACCAAAAATTTGGATTTGCCGCGCTAGCCTACCCTTGCTTCATGGCTTTGGCATAAAAAAATATAGTCAAAATGTCGAATCTGGAAACAGAATCCCACCACAAAAAACACAGCTTAGGATTTTGTCACAATCACAAAACCCCAGGTTCGGAAACCCGAACCAAATTTAAATATATGGAGTAGTTAAATAATAATAAATCTCCAACACAGCGAAAATAAATAAACAAAAAAAGCAAAAATAAATTGGGTAAACTACATAAATGACCACCATATTATAAATAAAATCTCAATTTGACCATCATATTTTTTTCTAAGCAATTAAGCCACTGTACTATTAATTTAGACTCAATTTCACCACTTGTCATTAGGTTCCTTAATGGCAGGGTGACATGACTGTTAAATAAAAGTATAATTACACAGTTGGTCTCTGTTATTTATACATTCTTTTAATTTAATCTTAATTTTAAATTAATAAAATTAATTTATTATTTAATTAGGTGATAACACGTGTCAACACCTTATTGGAAGACTTTAAATATTTATATTTAATTTAATAATTTTATTTTCCTCCTCCGATTAGGTGGTGACATGTGTCATCACCTGTTGAGAGGAGAATAATGAAATTAAGCAATCTTACTTAAGAGGGGGATTGAACCTAGGTAAACTTTGGGGAATATGAGTGGCTTAGCCATTGCACCAAGAACGAATTTGTGTTCTACATCACTAAATTAAATATACATGTTTTATTTTTTTCTACATTTATTCTTTTAATTTCATATATATAATCATCGAATTAATTTCACATATATTACCATAAACGCTAATTTCACATATACAACCATCGAATCAAAATTGCCATATATAACCCTAAACACTATTTTCACGTATATAATTATTGAATTAATTTTACATATATAACCTTAAACCCTAATTTCACATATACAACCATCGAATCAAAATTGCCATATATAACCCTAAACACTATTTTCACATATATAATTATTGAATTAATTTTACATATATAACCTTAAACCCTAAACCACAAAAATCTCAAATCTAAATACTAACTCTAAAGCCAAAATGCTAAACACTAAACCACAACCCTTAAACTCTAATTTCTCAATCATCAAATTGATTTCACATATATAACCCTAAACCTTAAACCTTAAACCATAAATAATGATGAATCACAAATATTAAACATCAAACCCTAAGTATTTAGGGTTTAGGGTTATATACGTGAAATTATTTTAATTGTTTTGAAATTAAAATTTAGGGTTTAGCGTTTAAGGGTTGGAGTTTTGATTTAGGGTTTAGAGTTATATATGTAATTAATTCAATGATTATATATGTGAAATTAAAAGAATAAATGTAAAAAAAACAATAAGACATGTATATGTATTTTAGTGATATAAAGCACAAAGTCGTGCTTGGTGTAGTGGCTAAATCGCTCTTATTCGTCAAGGTTTGCCCATGTTTGATCCCCTTCAAATAAGATTGCTTGATTTCATTTTCTTTCTCTAAATAAGTGTTGACACGTGTCACCATCTAATTAAATAATTAATTAATCTTATTAATTTAAAATTAAGACTAAATTTTAAAAAATATATAAATAGTATGGACTAATTATGTAATTATACATTTTTTAACTGTCACGCCACCCTGTCACTAGGTTCTAACAGTAGGTGGCTAAATTGAGTACAAATTAATAGTAAGATAGTTTAATTGCTTAGAAAAAAAAGACTGATAGTATGGTGGTGAAATTGTAAATTTATACATAATATGGTGGTCATTTATGTAATTTACCCAAATAAATAAGATTTGAAAACAAGTAATCAATCAATCAATCAATCAATTATTATCCCTCTGTCTGGCCCTAATTTGAGCCCAGGATTCCATTAACAAACTCAAAGATCAAATCTCATCCCTTCCGATTTCTTCTCCACACGCAGATAACAACAAGCTTTAGCTTCTTATAGTCAAATCCCAGATTAAGCTTAGAGAAGAACTGAAGCTACTGCTGTGGTTTATTGCTCGGTAACTCTGATTCTCTCCTTTTGTCTCTCTCTTTTGTTTACTTGTTTTTCTGCAAAAAGCCAAAATGTTTTCTTTCTCTCTCTCTCTTTTCGAGTTTTGAGTATGGCGTTTCAGTTTCATCTTTCTGTTCACTTTCCCTAGAAAATTCTCTCTCTATTTCAAAATTTGAATTTTTTTCAAATTGAAGAAAAGCTGTCTCTTTCTCTCTCCATGTATTCATCAATAATATACAAAGACTCTTTATATATAGTATTTCATAGCCTTCTCTCTGTTTTGACCAGATTAATTTCTTCCATTTTTTTCACTGCTTTTAGATTTCTGATCTTTCATCTCAAAGAAAATTATTAAATAATGCGAGTATTATTGGTATTGCATCACATTTATATATGTTTCAAACTTGTTTCTTGCTGTCCCACTTGAATTAAATGCTCAACTACCTTGTTCAAACGCAGATATCCTTTTATTAATATGACTATGAGCAAAGACTAGCCAGTAGCCACTGGTTTTCTCTTCTTCTTATCCTTCAAAGCACTTGCATATTCACCCTCGGATCAAGAAGGTGAATAGCTAGACTTACCGTCGGATCAAGAACGTGCTATCCTGATGTCATCCGTGTCGTTCCCATCGCATAGGGATTTTGATCCTTTGTTGAAGGATTTGAATGAGAAGAAGCAAAGTTTCCGGCGTAACGTGGTGTCGCTTGCGGCGGAGTTGAAGGAGGTTAGGAGCCGTTTGGCATCGCAAGAACAGTCGTTTGCTCAAGAAACCCTAACGAGACAGGCATGCCTTCTTTTCCGTCTCTCTTTTCGTTATTAACTTTCGGATTTCAATTGAATATTTCTCCCTTTTTGGGTCTTTTTTTTGTGGGGTCTACTGGATCTTGTTTTCTAATAGATTTGGTTCCGCCTTTTTTTAAACAAAATCAGGAAGCAGAGACAAAGGCGAAGCAAATGGAGGATGAGATTTTTAAATTGCATAAGATGTTAGAGGAGAGAAATGGGGAGCTTCAAGCTTCAGCCTCTGCTTCTGAAAAGGTCCCGCCTAAATCCCGCTTCTTGAACTTCTATCGTTTCTTTTTGCTGATTAATTAGCTTGATTATGGCTCATTTTCACTTGTTAATTCATAATTTAGAAAGAACCCATCATGCCCTAATGATTGTATTATCTGCTATGGTGGTTAATCTGTCTTTAAATGAATCCTTTTTGTTGTATCTTGACCTTTTAAAGTTGTCAACGATCCACCCATATTTTAGCATTTCTTTTTGCTTTTCCTCTTTAGTTATTTCTCTGCATATTTTGCCAAGTTATAAATGTACTTATTTCATGCATTATTAACGAATTGTTCTTCTTAACCTCTAATTTGCTAGTTTAACTTGAGGAATGTTTATAATTAATCACAAACGTTATGGTACCATTTTTACATAATTGTTAAATTCTATTTATTATGTACTTAAATGAATATGTTAAATCATTAAATCTTATGTTAAATGATGCTTAACTAAATATTGCACCAATTGTGACCTTTGCTGGTATTCATTCCCTGTTCTTATTGCTGACATATTTATTGTTGCTGTATAGAATGGCACCAGTTTGATAGCAAATATATCTACGGCTTGATAGTTCCCAACTTTAGAGAGCTCAGAGCTGTTTTTACTAGTTTACTGTCAGATCATAATTGAATTTCCGCTTGATAATTCTTAAAGAAGCACGAGATGTCTGCCGGATTCAGAAGTATATGATCTTATATAAAATGCAATTGTGTGAATGAAGGGTAAAGACGGTACCATGTTGCTTTCCACTTGGATGGTTATGAGACTACCTTAGGAGTTAGGACTGTGTTTATATGGTATTGTTTCTAGTTCATCATCTATTTTAGCTTTCATGTAAATTATGTCGTTTAGTGGTGCCGCTTCATTGATTTTTCCTTCCTTTTTACATCATTTGGTTTAGCGCCCTAATCCACTTGTAAGATTCTGATATGACTTTGTTATGTATGTCTCAGTATATTAGGGATTTGGATGATCTAAGATCTCAGCTTACAGCCACTCAAGCCACCGCTGATGCTAGTGCAGCATCAGCTCAGTCAGCCCAAGTACAGTGTTTAGCGTTGTTGAAGGAGTTGGACGAGAAGAATAGTTCATTGAAAGAGCACGAGGATCGTGTTACTAGGTTAGGAAATCAACTAGATAATTTGCAGAAGGATCTTCAAGCAAGGGAATTGTCCCAAAAGCAGCTGAAAGATGAGGTCTTGAGAATTGAGCATGATATCATGCAAGCTGTTGCTAAGGCTGGAGCAAATAAGGACTGTGAGCTCAGGAAACTTTTGGCTGAGGTTTCTCCCAAGAATTTCGAAAAGATTAATAAGCTTTTGACTACCAAGGATGAAGAAATAGCCAAACTGAAAGATGAAATCAGGATTATGTCAGCCCACTGGAAGCTCAAAACCGAAGATTTGGAATCACAGGTATATTTTTGTATATGCATAAGTTGCCTTTGACAAAACATACTTTCAATTTTATTACCGTTTCACCCTTTTTGTATTGATATTATTAACATTTCTTAAAAAAATTTGATCGTATATCTATTTTATGGAGCAGTTAGAGAAACAACGGCGAGCTGATCAGGAACTGAAAAAGAGGGTGTTGAAGTTGGAATTTTGTCTCCAGGAAGCTCGTTCTCAGACACGAAAACTCCAAAGGGTAATGTTAATATATTGCTTCATTTCTAAAGTAGGATTTTAGTGATTGTATGCTCTGCTTAAGTGCTGTTTCTAAATTATTTGTTTGCATTAGAACTGAAAATGCTCGGATTGCTAATTTGTTTAATCACTATTGAATTTCCACTTTGCAATTTGCCCCAATTTCTTGTGCTGAACAAGTACCGAGCCAAGTTTTTCACTTCAGACCTTTTATATGGTCACTTTCAGTTTCAGTTGTATATTCAGTGAGCTCATCCTATTCCTACTCATTTTGGCAGATGGGAGAGCGCCGAGACAAAGCACTAAAAGAACTTAGAGATCAGCTGTCTGCAAAACAACAATCTGCAGGTTTTGGTGCCGAGAAACAGAATTTCTGGGAAACCTCTGGTTTCAAGATTGTAGTCTCCATGTCAATGTTGATCTTGGTAGTTTTCTCGAGGCGGTGATTCCATTTAGCTGTGTAGGTAATGTGTATAATGAATACCCGAGGAGGATTTTAGGAAGGCCATAAAACCATTGCCTTTGTAGAAAGAAAAGGCTTGTAGATGTAGTACAGGAGTCTGTTTCCCAGAATCAGTCGAAATGCCCGTCTGTCCTCATCGTGAACATGATTGAGATGACACTAGTGTTATAGCAACATGCATGACAATTTTTTCTTCCTTTCCCGTTATGGATTGATTATCAGCTGTACCGAGCAACATCATTATGACAAAACATTTACTAATCCTGTGTTGCTGACTTTACATACGATGTGAAGTAGAAAGTAGGAACTAGAAAGTAAAAGTATACCGTTTTCTACCTTAATAAAATACCTCTTACCCGCATTATTTATCTGTTATTCATTTGAAATGTTTGGTTACACAACAGGGTTAGGCTACTGCTTGTGCCAGTGGCACAGTGGCACTGCCTTTGGTGATCAGTACCATCCAAGGATTGTTGGTTTTTGTGGAGGCTAGGTTACTGTCATTGGAGTCTGTACGTATATATTCCATTCCAAGAGAAAGGAATTACATTTTTATTTTTTTGGTATCTTGAGTATTGATTTTATGGTTTATGTTTTTGGGTTGTTCCTCCATTGTTGTTAGAGATGTAAATGAACAGAGCGTTCGATGAACTGTTCGTAAACTATTCATATACGTTTGTTTATTAAGCTAAATATATAAGCATGAACAGAATTTTATATCCGTTATATCCTTGTTTATTGATTCGTTGATAAACTTGTTTATTGACTCATTTATAAACTCATTTGCTTGCTTTCCCTTTTCTTTTTTATTTTTTTTTTAATTTTAAATATTGGTGAAGTTGGGGGCTAAAATGAACACATGGTAAATTTTAGAGTTCAATTTGTAAAGCTTGAAGGGTTTAGGACTAGTGCTATAATTTCTCCAATAAACATGTACGTGAATACTAAACAACCGAATACAAACACCCTCAAAAATAAAGAATCCAACATAATATTAAAATTTTAATAAATACAAACCAGACAAACACCTTCAAAAATAAATAAACGAACAAGAACACAACATTATTTGTTTAAACTCGGTTTATTTACGCCCCTAATTGTAGCAGTAGCAGGGAGGATTAACGATATATATATACCTTTATAAACCAGACCAGATGTTTGAATTTTAAACGAGCAGCTGAAATGGGCAGGTAAAACTAAATAATAGGTGATTTGATTGTCCAACATGTGACTTGAATGAAAGATTCAAAGCCTCATTAACTGATACCCCCAGCCCCAGGACCAGGCCTCTCCATTTCCCTTTACAAAGTAGTGCCAAACACAGTACTTGGAAACATTCATAAGGTTAGCTAACATCCATATCCATCCTAAAATCCCCGAAGAAGGGATCGGAAATTGCTTCTTTAGCTGAATCATATTTGTCGAGGCGCTTTTTCAAAGACCGCATATCTCTCTCATTCTTTGAAGAACGTACCTGCCTCGCCATTTTTGTCAAATGAACACAACACACAATATCAGAAAATTGCTTCTGATAATCAACAAATGATGGACAACATTTGTCATCGAGTTATTATAGGACGAAAACCACTTACATATGTTTTCTTCAGCAGCAGTATATCCACCAAGTATATCAACCATAACACATTTGTTCTGGGAAAACTGTGCAACAACAAAAAAACAACTATGAGAAATATGCGGTTTAATGAAAAAGACCAAAACAAAGAACTAGAAATGCCTCAACCCCTTCCTTTAGTGATTGGTATAGGGTAGGCATGAGCAGCTTTGTGGATCTCATTCTTCCCTATGAATTTACTAGAACAATTACACAACCGAAACTTGATTGTACAAGTTGACTTGCATCAGTTAGGAACAAAATCACTACTACTACTTTCACCTTATACACTTGAATTAGTAGTAATAACAAGGCTAAAGCACACTACAACCGATTAACAACTATTGATAGCAACCGCAAAACCAAGAAAAAGAACAGAGGTTTTACAAAAAGAACACAATCTAAGCAAAAATTTCAGTGCTGCTGTTGAATCCAGTTGCTTAATAACAAGGTTCACTACATGCAGTTATAATAAGGTGGGGGTGGGTAGTAAGACAGTTCA
Organism: Hibiscus trionum; assembly: GCA_030270665.1. Lineage (NCBI taxonomy): Eukaryota > Viridiplantae > Streptophyta > Magnoliopsida > Malvales > Malvaceae > Hibiscus > Hibiscus trionum. Next base: position 10,572,139 of record BSYR01000020.1, on the reverse strand, counting down.
AGGCTTGAACTGATAAACCAACAAAAGTGGCTTGTTCTCAGATGTGAATAGATTGGAAAAGTACCTTCCTTCCCAGTGATCTTCTGTAACCTCCTTCATTTTTCTATATGTTTCTGACTGCATTTCATAATTCGTTAGTGCATTAGTTTAGCTTAGATTAGACGTGAATGCATTTTTCATGTAATTATGAACGGGAATTCACCACTTGTTTATGTTTCTTACTTGTTTATCTCCTTTTGGACCTTTGAAAAGATAAGGGTCTTGTGACAGATCTAAAAAGAGTATGTTTTCTCCTGTACACCAAAGCCATTAGAAAATTCTTATCACGTCAAACTTCTGATGTAGCAAAATTTTGAAAAGGAATAAAAGAAAGAAGCAGAGGAAACTTCACCAGTGTTTAATCTCGAAAGTGTAAAATCAATTATCGACACTGATAACCCATATGTCCTGAAGGATATTTGCTTGCCCTCTAGCATAAACTTCATAGTTTCAGAATCATTTCGGCTCAAAAGTATGTTTCCCCTGTAAAGAAAGGGGGCAAATTGATCAGCAACCAGGAAGACACCAATTTACCATAAAAATAGTGAAAGCAAGCACACCAATGCAAGTCACGGTGTTCAAACTCATATGCAGCTTCAGCCACAGCCAGGGCAGCCGTAACCTGCAAGACAAATGATAAGTTCACTCTGAGCTGGTAATAACAGATAACATGATCCATGAAACAGAACTATCTTTTTAACGAGAAAATCACTATTCAAATTTGTTTGAAAATTTATGTATCACAAGTCTTTGATTTACCTGAACCAATAAACTCCGAGCTTCATCAAAATTGTCAAGTACAAAGCTTTCAAGATCCTTACCACCATGTTGTAGAACAAATACGAGATAACGCTGAAGGAGATCATCAGGGTCAGCCAAAGAGTATTGGTAAACAAAAAGTGTTTGTACATGTGAGTTTCCTATACGTGAGGTATTCATAAAGTATGTATTTATAACTTTCTTGCGCACACATATTAGTCAGGAAAAAGAGAAACCTGTTTCTCTGGGAACTCTTTGGGGTGATCATTTTCTGAGCCATTCTTTTCATCCCATTTTTCCCAAGCTCTAATCAATGACGCATCATACAAACCTTGGCAAACCTTTAAACTGTCAAAGAGAGACAAATAAGAGATAATCTGAATAATGTCATCGAATAGGAAGCACAAAATTTCTGGCAAGGCTACAAAAAACGTAATTACATTTTTTTTTTGATAAATGTTTGAAAGTGCACAACCAGACATATATTATTAGGCACATATTTCATGAACTGTGACTTTCTCTTGAGCATTACCCTAAACAGCCAAGTAAGAATGAAAACTGCTTCTAATTGAAATGTTTGCTTATGGTTATCAGAAGGTAAGTTACAAAGAATGATGCGGCAATATGTGATGCGGAATACATACTCAATTGTTTCTATAAAGGTCGTGCAAGCATTAAAATCATCTTTCTCAAATTCTCGTAAACTGTTAAGAGCTTTAGAAAGCACAGCCTCCTCAAGCAATTCTTCTGATTTCTGAAGCACACAAGAATATTGGTTAGTGATAAGACAGGCAAGTCATGAATTCATCCCAAAAAATGTGTTCATGCAAAAGAACAATTTAACCAGAAAAGTTTATTTCACTGAAATAAATACCTTTTGCACTTCTCCATTTACGGGAAAATCCCCATCAAACGGAACTATTTTGCAAACGGTATTGCCTGCTCTGAAGGCTTCTCCATAAGTACCTTCACCAACTTTAGCAATACTTTCTGGAGCACTGAATCAAGAAGGTTTCACCATAATCAACCCAAGCCGTATGCATTATCGACTAAATTTAGGGCAGAGAGGAATAGAAGAAGAACAATGCAATGAACTAAACACCATTGGAACTAACAGGACCACAGAAATCAGTGAAACCCTTTAACATAGAAACATGCATTTCTAATTTCTGAAAATGGGACAGAACATTTTATGCTAACACAAGAGTCAATACATAATAGAAGATAAAGCATGACGCTTTGGCACTGTGGTAAAATCAGATGTACATAACCTGATCATTGCAATGAAGCTCACCCCTCCACTTGTACGGAAAACCACAGAAATAAATTATGTGCAGTTCTCGTCGAGGGGAAAAGGAAAACAATTAATTTGAGAGAGACTAACCAATACTTAGAGAAAAGATCAAGAAACTGTATCGGTGCTGACTGTTCACAGATTCCCAGCAAAGCAGTAAATGGATCAATACAATCAAGATGTGCTGATGTTGTTGTAGATGCCAAGGAAAGCTTCCTAATGGAAGCATTTATATCTTCACAACCTTGGTCACCATCACTTGCATTTGTATCTTCACAAACTTGATCATCGTCACTTGCGGATACCGGACCACACTTTTCAGGAGTTTTCACAATTGAAAATTCCAAATCATCAATATATCTTTGATCCAGTGGAGCAGCAGGAGTTTCCAATATTTTAGACAAAGTGGAAGAAGGCCCGCAACTGAAATTTATCTTCTTTGACAAGAGCCACTTCTCTAATCGGGATGAAACATGCGGTATAGGATCAGGGACAGTTTGGTTGCCCGTCGCCCATGTCCCAAAGTGTTTTGGTGATGGACTCTCCTCCAATAACTCAAAGGCATCAACCTCTTGAAAATATTCTCTCTCTTTCTCGAAGCTCGGAGGTTCTGCAACCTTGCCCTGTAAACAAAAACAAAAAAGGAAACTTTAATGACAAAGTGATCCCAATGCACCTTTCTCCGGACACTAGATTGGTTTCGGGAATTAGTAATTGTGCAGCAACAGAAGAAATAAAGGAAACAACTTTCGATTGTATGCGATGATATAGTAATCTGTCAGTCCTACTTTAGGAAGAGGTGGTTTTCCCCTTCTCCTGGGCTGCTTTTGTTGTGGCTGATTGGCCGCGCAAGGAGCAACAGCAATGCTTGTCCTCCCTCTGAATGAAGCAGAAATATGAGTTACATTAAAACGCATTTGAAGATTGTTGAGCAAACACCGAAACAAAAAAAAGAAGGAAACCCAGAACACTAAATAACCAGCATAAACAGGGAAACATTAAATTGTAGTAGGGGCGTAATCTCTTGTGCTATTCGTTGGTTAGATAAGAAAGAACCTGGTGGAAAGCGCGCGATTCCAACTGATCCGCTTGGTGTTAGCAGCAGCGGCGAAACTGACGCGATTGCGGTTAGAGGGTTGCGGCAGCGGCAGCAGCAGCTGGTGGTCTGAGTCAGCGGGGGTAGGGAGAGACGGTTGTCGTCTTCTCTGATAGATGGGTTGGACTGTAGATTGCTGTTGTTGTTCCGGTTCCCCTGTGATTTCTGCCCAAACATCAACGGCCCCGCCCGCTCTTGCTCTTGCTCTTGCTTTGCTATCCATTACGAAGATAAACAGACTGAGATCAGTGAGAGAAGGAAAGGACAGTGGCTGATTTGAATGCGCAGGCAGGCGGGAAATGGATCATGGCGTTTCTGCTCCGGGCTTTGGTCCAATTACCAGTTCCTGCACAGCCCAACGACAGGAAATGCCATGATCCATATTACATTAACTTTAACCCTTACCCCAACATCTAAATTCTAAACCCTAAAATATGACTCTAAATTTTAAAACCAAAAAATATTTCCACAGCCTATGTATTAAATATTTTTTGATTAATTTTTTATGTTACACTTTTTTGATTAACCTGTGTATTGAATATAATTCCTAGTTACATACTCATTGTCATGCAAGTCATATGCAATGATGTTAATATTTTATTTTTTCACCAATAATCAGTTGGTTTAACCATAGTGAGTAGTTAGATTCTTCAAGTGAAGTCAAATGTTCTAATCCTAATGTTGGGAATAAAAAAAAGATTGAAAGTGTTGTCCCCGTATTGAGCCTGTGTGAAGTACGACCTAAATTAGTCTACCGATGGATCTGATACCGATGACTAAACCAATTATTGAGAGAATTCCAAACAGTATATAGTTCTTTATTTATCATTATTATAAGGGTTAACTATTGCAATAGTCACTTATGTTTTTTCCCCAGTACAGAGTTGGTCACCGATTTTGAAAAACGACCAATAAGGTCACTTACGTTTTCGGGATGTAAACTTTTGGTCACTCAGCTGTTTGTTTCCGTTAAACACTGACGGATTGCTGACCTGACAACGAAAAAATAAGGATAAATTACTGCAATGACCATTAAAGTTTATCTCATGTACATTTTTTCTCCTCAATTTAAAAAAGTAAACATTATAGTCACTAATAAAAATGTTTTTTTTATAATTTCACCCTTAAAATTTTAAAAATTCATTTTTCAACCCTAAAACTTTACAATCAATTAGTACAATAATATTATAAATGTTTAGATAAAAAATAAGTGCCCAAAGTATACCCTTTTAAACTTAGGTGCCCAAATTGCTCCTATTTAATAACTAAACTTTCAAATTGCTCCTATTTAAACATTATTTGATAAAGTTTTAATTTATTTTACAAATATTTTTAAAAATATTAATTTTTCAATCAAATAAAATGTAACTAATAATTCAAATATAATATTTTTAAAATAAATTTATGATTCTGAATGTAAATTATTTATTTTTATTTTGTAGTTAATTATAAATTAAATAAAAAATTTGAATAATAGTAATTTTTAATCTTATCAATCATAAACCGTCCAAACTTTACGATTCGGACTGGTTTTTAATTTTTTCTCAATATTTACTACTCTGCCCTCTGAAAGACGTTTGTAAAATTCTTGAAAATAAAATGTTCGCAGTCTTGTATTTCAACATTCCTAGTTTATTTCTTCTCAGGCTGGTTCTGTGTTCTTCTTCGAACACAGATCACAACCTTAATTCCCCTTTGGGCACTAATTTTAGGTTTCACATTAAAAAAATTAAAAAATAAAATTAATGCCACGTGTCAAACACCGATTGGTTGACAATTTTTTAACACCAATTTAATAACCGGGCACCTAAAGTTGTACCTATAGAAACTTTGGGCACCAATTTTTACAAAAAAATACTTTAGACACCTAAATTATTTTTAAAACTAATATTTTTAAAATATTTTAAATTTAATAATAATAAAAAATGACATGACATGTTATAATAATAATAAAAATAATTCAGAGTGAAAAAATATGAGCATTTTGAAAGTTTAGTTATTAAATATGAGCAATTTGGGCACCTAAGTTTAAAAAGGATATACTTTGGGCACCTATTTTTCATCTAAGCATTTATAATATTATTGTATTAATTGATTGTAAAGTTTTAGGGTTGAAAATGAATTTTTAAAAATTTAAGGGTGAAATTATAAAGAAACATTTTTATTAGTGACTATAATGTTTATTTTTTAAATTGGGGAACAAAAATGTATATGAGATAAACTTTAATGGCCATTGCAGTAATTTACCCTTATTTTTTCGTTGCTAGGTCAGCAATCCGTCAGTGTTTAACGGCAACAAACGGCTGAGTGACCAAAAGTTTACGCCTCGAAAACGTAAGTGACCTTACTGGTCGTTTTTCAAAATCGGTGATCAACTTTGTACTGGGTGAAAACATAAGTGACTATTCCAGTAGTTAACCCTTATTATAATATTAGGTGGTTGTTACTTTGTCTTAAGCAGTTGGATACTAAGTTGGATTCGCGTGGATTAGAGTTTTGACTTTATCGCTTTAAGTAAATTGTTAGTATTAGTTTTTTTTTTTTGGATATTTTATGTTTGTTTTGTTTGATTAGATTAAGATTAAGTTTAGATTACATATCAACCACAACAGACAACACTCAGACCCTCATCCTTAACTGTCTGTCTGTGAACAATGAAAACAAACTAAGAATGATTAAAAATAAAAGTAAATACACCTATAAAATGGAGAAGAATCATAATCATGTTATAGTAGTAATAAATTATTAATAATTTCCTCTACTGGTCTCTCCCTTTTCTTCTCAATTCTCTGTTTCCATGTATTGGTATATCATCCTTTCTATTTCAGTTCCAGTTTCTTATTTTTCTTTCATTTTTCATATGCAATTGCTGCACTTTTTTCTTCTTGAACTCCTTTGGGTCGGATACCAGCTTTTTGGTGATCATTATCTGATTTCGACCCGCAGTTTCCTTTTTAATCATTTATATAATATTACACACTTCCCTGTCTGAATTTTACCTTCGAGATCTTTTTTTGGTAACTTTTTTAAGAACAAATTTTACTTTTGATTATTGTTGAGGAGATGGTTGAAAGATGGGTCTTAAATTATCTGTATTTCTTCTTGTATTTTTAGGGCTTAGAGACTGGTGAAAGTGTTGCTATAAATTAAGAAGGTTCTTCAAGATAAGAGATACAAGAATCATGAGTTGCAAACAATGCGTCTTCTTGACCACCCGAATGTTGTAGCTTTGAAGCATTGTTTTTTTTTTTCAACAACTGAAAAGGATGAACTATATCTTAATTTGGTACCCGAGTATGTATCTGAAACTGTTCATCGTGTGATCAAACACTATACCAAGTTGAACCAAAGGATGCCATTGATATATGTGAAACTTTACACATACCAGGTTAAGTGTTTGTTTTTTTCAAAATTTGGTTCCTCTTGTGGTTTTAAATTGAAGCTCGGTTGAGATGCAAATAAAGGTTGATGCTTGCAGATATTTAGGGCACTGTCTTACATCCATCGCTGCATTGGTGTGTGTCACCGGGACATTAAACCTCAAAACCTTTTGGTATGTTCAAATATATGTTTCTTTTGGGGTATGATATCTCTTTGTTGGTTGAGTATAGGAGTACTGTTTCTTTATCTGCATGAAACTTGTCAAGTCTCTTTGTTATGTCTCATACAGTTATACCTGCTAATTTAGTGACCTATCCTGCAGGTAAATCCACATACTCATCAGGTTAAACTATGTGATTTTGGAAGTGCAAAAATCTTGGTAGGTTAGAATTTCTATTAACTTTACTTCTTTGTTAAAGTATCAGTCTTTGGTTTTTGCTTAGGTCTTACACTTTTATACTTATTTTCTTGGCAGGTGAAAGGGGAACCGAACATATCCTACATTTGCTCATGGTAAGAAATGATTGAGCCACATTTTTTGTTTATAGCAAGGGTTATTTAATGTTGTTGAGATGTAGAAATGCCTGATTGTTTGATTGATGGTGTTTTGTGTTGTCCACCAGAACTGAAGGGTGTTCCGGTTGAGACTCTGGTGAAATTGATTCCGAAGCATGCAAGAAAGCAATGTCCAAATCTCGGGTTGTAATTGAATGCAAAATGTAACAGAGAAGTCGAGGAAGTGTATTATCATTTGCTTCATGTAAGTAATTTTTTTTAGTTATGTAAAAGCAGATATTTATACGACGGTGACGACGACAACAACAACAACAATAATCGTGCTGTCCAAACATCGAAACCTCGCAATAGATTGTAACTAATATTTTAGTTTTGATATGTATGGGTTCTGGATTGGTCTCTCATTGTCATATAACTAACCATGGTCCATACTGACGTTTTTACAGAAATAATACTTTCCTTTTAATATATTTAATGAATTGATAGGATGCTCATTTGTGGCATATTTGGGAATATTGACCCAAATATTATTTTGAGATTCTTTTATTTTAAAAATAGGGATCCTCACATATTATTTTTGGATATAGAGATAATTACTGTTCAAATCAGAAAATTCATGGACCACAACCCGAGTTTGAACAGTAATTTTCGAAGGGTATCACTGTGCAAATTCGAATGGTGAACTACCACCCTTTTAAAATGCCACACTGTCACTTGGCGCGATGTGGGCGTTCCGAGCACTGTTCAAAGTCGGACTGTCCACCCCCCATCTTTGAACAGTGCACCGAATAATAGTGCCTGGGCTGCTCACTGCGTGCCACGTGACGTCGCGCAAAACAGAAAAGGGGAGGAAAGCACCCCATTTTTTAACAGTGAAACAACCCCAAGAACACTGTTCAAACTCGGGCTGTGCACTACATATGTTTTGACTTTCAACAGTAATCATCCCTATTTTCGTCCATAATATGAGGGGATCCCTGTTTTTGGAATAAAAAAAATCCCAAAGTAATATTTGGGTAAATCTTCTGGCATATTTGTGTGTAATTTGATTAAAAATTATCAAATTAAGTGTCCAAACTATCATATTTTCACCTTTTAATTGTCTAGACTATTTTTTGTCCTTTTTAGGTGCTCCAATTATTTTGTTTTCCCCTTTTAGATGCTTAAACTATTTTTTTGCCCTTTTAAGTGTCTAATCTTTTTTTTTTGTCAAAATAGGTGTCTCGATTTGACCTTAAAAGGGGCAAAAAATAATAATTTAGACACCTAAAAGGGTCAAAAACAGTTTAAGTACTTAAAAGAAAAAAAATATGATAGTTCGGGTACCTAAAAAGGCAAAAAATAATTTAGGCACTTAAAATGAAAAAAAAACATAATTGTTTAAGCACTTATTTTAACATTAAGTCAAAATTAAAAGTTAAATATAATAAAAAGTATAACTTAAAAGTGAGAATGTATAAATCATGAGACGAGGAGGTAGAGTCTAACCGTAAGAAGAGGTACAGTTAAAAAATGACAAGTTTCAAAATTTGTGAAAGGTTCATCCAAAATCTAAAATTTTAGACTATTTAATAACATTTTAAGTTGGTTTTTTCATAATTTTTAACAAGTTTTAAAACTTGGGTTTTTTTTATAATATTTTAGGTTCTTGAACAAAGTTTCGAAACTTGTCAAAAATTACGAAAAAACTAACTTAAAGTGTTATCAAAAAGTTTAAAATTTTAAGTTTCGAGTGAGTCTTTTACAAGTTTCAAAATTTACCGTTTCTTAACCACACTTTAAACTTGTTGTTCTCCAGACTCAGTGTATAAGATATTTATTTTGATCGAAAAATTCTTATTTAAACACTTAAAATAAAAGAAAAAAAATAATTTAAACACTTACTTTTAATATTAAACCTAAATAATAATAGCAGTAAATTGAACAAGTGATCGGAGAGAGAGAGAGAGAGGGAAAATGCCGATAGGGAAGTACTACTGCGACTACTGCGATAAGCAGTTCCAAGACACTCCGGCTGCTCGGAAACGCCACCTGCAGGGCCTCCAACACCTCCGCGCCAAAGCTCAATGGTTCCACTCCCTCAACGGCCCCGGTACTTCTCCTTTTTTACTCTTCTCCTTTCCCTGCTTTCTAGCTGAAGCTACTTTTTGATTGCAGATCTCTATCAAACTTCTTCACAAGGCGTCTGCAATCGCTTCCTCAAAACCGTAATAACCCATCCCCTCTCTTCTCAGAAATGCTTTTTTTTTGTTCGTTTATCTAATATCCAACTGCACTTGTTTCTAGGGATTTTGCCAGTACGGAGATAACTGCAAATACTTCCATCCCAGCAACGATTCCCGGACCCCTATTCCTCAACCTGCAACAGGTCTCATTTCATATTTATTTATTTCTTTATGGTATGCAATTAAGGATATGTTGTCATTTGATTGCGATTTATAGGTGGTAATGGTATGACAATTTCATGGGGAAATCTGCCGCCATCTTTGCAGCCTCCTCCCGAGACTGGTTATCCGTCGCTTCCCTTCGTCGATTGGGGTTAAAACTACTCCGTTGCTGTGTTTTTAGATGCCAATTCCCTCATATGACTGCAGCTATAATGTCTATGCTTTATTTCACCCGGTTTCTGTTTCCTTTTGCATGGCATCAGTTAGAAAGACAACAAAGAACTTAAATTAAACACAGTTGCACAACATTAAACGAGTACGAGACTCGGAGCTCGACAAGTACAAACAAATGTTCTGGTAATGGAAACAAGCCGGAATCTATTCACATGCTAACATTCAAGCACAAGGTGTATCTGCTGAAATACAATTTCTTTCCTTTCACCTTCCATCCATCCATCCCTTACAACATGATACACAACAGTACCATCGTGTCAATTCCCGGAAATGAAGATGAGATATGTTGCTAACAGAGAGAACCGAGTACCTCCAACAAGGAGGCAGCGAATTTCATTTGGGTCTCCTCGTCTATGGTTAAGAAGAGAGGGACATGGACAAAGAGGGATTTGATCCCATTCTGCTCCGCAAAGTGAAGGGAGTGGTAGTACACATAATTGCACACAAACCGTCCGGCATCATCCGATGTCATTACCTCATATCCCTTCTTTGCTAACACCTTTGTGATCTCCTCAACAGGAAGAGAAGTCTGCAGGAACGTAACAGAGGAAAGTCTTTAACCATGCGAAGCAAAGAAAAGCTATACTTAGGGACAACCGTACTACCTTTCGTACACGTGAAATTCCACCATCTGCAGGCACAATGGGTACTCTCTGCAAACAATATAAAAGTTAAACAAAAGGATGAAAGTTCGAGGGAAAGAGGTAGCGATATGCACCATGATCGGGGCAGTGGGATATATATACTAACCTGAGGTTTCCATCCCATTTCATCAGGGCAACGGAAAGTAGCTTCATTTACAGCTTGCTGCTCAATAGCAAATCTACATGCACCACTATTGACACCAAAATGTACCTGAAGAAACATTGTTAATAAAGGAGAGGGAGGGTAGCATGTTAGAGTTATTGCATAAAGCAGCTAGTTACAAAGGCCTCCTGCAAATGTTCTTAGAATAAGAGAATTCGAACACCGTGACCGGGACACTCTTCTTTCCAGCTTGTACTAATGCATACGTGAAAATAAGCAATTAGAACAGAGTAGAAAGTGAATGCCGAGTAACTAACCCAAATAATTTTCTCAGAACATGAAGATTGAGAATCCTTCCCTGTTAAGGCAGATTGCAATGTCTGATACAGTGGAGTGAGAGCTCCTTGTCCGGCAGTCTCAAGAACACTACAACTGCCAAGAATAACGCCTTTCGGCAAACCTTTCTTTCTCATATACTCTTTTAGATTACTAACAATGGTTTCAGTTGGGTTCTCTGAAACTCCATGAAATTTCTTAAAACCAGTCACATGGATGGTTACTGCTGCTGGCCCTTCGGAACCCATCGATCAACAATTCAGATGATACCGACAAAGTCTTATTCCGAGAAAACTGATATAGTTATCCAAGTACCTGCATGAATCACAAGAGAAGTAAACCAACAAACTCTACCAAGAACGTTCATGGTTAACAAATTTACACTTCATTACTCCTAACTCTGTGCAGACCCAATATAATTCTGAATAAGGAGTAAGTTGAAATTAGAAATTATCAAAAGATGGTATTGGTAACAGCCACAGGGCAATGGGAGCCTGAGTTTTAGCTTCAGAATGTTGAACCGATCAACTGGCCTTGCTAACAATGAATACATTGAGAAAATAAACTTGTGATGATCAAACATTCCTTCTTGTTTTCCAGAAGATAATACTTCATAAAAGCTTCAAAACCCCTATATATTTTACAAAGTTCATAAATCTGCAGAAAGGAAGCAGCTGAGAGACAAAGCTGTAAGATCAAAAGAACATCATAATTCATAATCCAGTTACCAAAACCATAAAATGAACAATCTAGAATCAATTAATCTGATCTAAGACATAATCACACAATCCAAGCCTAAAAAACGAAACGAAACCTCAGAAATATACCTGGAAAGCAAAGGCAAGAAGAAGAAGATTACAAGCTTTGGTCACCTGTAGTGTTTGATGGGAAAAGGGAAAGAGAGGAAAAGAAAAGTCGCAGCCAAGCAGTCTTATCTAATCTAAAGCTGGTTTAAATAAATACGAAAGCTAATCTGATAAAGATTCCCACTTTGGTTTCATATAGAGAGAGAAAGAAGAAGAAAACAAATTTGTTTGTATATATATATATATATCATAATCGTGTATGTTAGTCAGTTTAGTTGAAGAAACGGGGAGGTAAGTGGGTGGGGTTTGGAGTCACTTTCGTTTCATCATTATATAAGAAAAACTGCATCTACAGTTGTATTACCTATCATCGTTTAACAAACTATCATCCGAACCATCCCGAGATATTTCGGGTTCGAGTAACGTAATTAGGGATGGTCATTTTACCGATTCGGTCAGATTTCGACACGACTCGGTTTAATTGGGTCAGATTTTTTAATAAAAAAATGGATTCGGGTCAGGTTTTTATTAGGGGTGGATTTTGGTCTGGTCGAGTCGAATTTTTACTAAGGGTGAGCTCTTGTCGGGTTCGGGTTTAGGGTAGAAAATATTCGATCTGACCTCACATGGGACTAATTGTGTAATTTTCCCTAATTTTTAGGGATATTTATAATTATACCCCTCTTTATATATATATTTTTATAATTAGGTCTTTAAAATTCAATTTTTATTTACAATTTAGTCATTTAAATTATAATTTTTTACAATTAAGTCCCCATAAAATTATTTTTTTATAATTAGATCTCTAAAATTAATTTATTTTTTATAGGTAGGGTCAGATCGGTTTAGGGTTTTTAATTTCGGGTCGGGTGCAGGTGGGCAAAAAACCCAAATTGTGCCCATCCCTAAACGTAATTTATAAATATATGTGAGTTTATTTAAATTTAAAATTGACCTGAATATTACCTTATAATTTTTTTCTTGAACAATGACATCTGAATTTTTTTAATCACCATGGAAGATAATACGATACAATACATTAAAAAGAGAGAAAAAAGGAACAAGTCCACTAAAAGTCTCTTACAATGATACAAAGAAAAGCAAACACTTCTATTGAGATTAGCATACCAAAATCTAGAGATCTTCCTGAAACTCTTTGTCTCTATCCAAACTAGATGCTTTACAGGGTGAAAAAGGAGTGGTGAGCGAACCAAACTATCAAGCAATCAACCATCAACCGAGTGGGGATTCATCTTTCTAAGACCACCGACAGAACAATAATCAAAGATTAGCGTCGTGAAGATCTCTATAAGAGCACCAACCGACTGCTAAGGTATGCTGAAATAATGCCACAAAGACATATGAAACGAAAAAAAATCAAAGAAAATGTGCCACAAACAGAGGACACGCGTGGCACAAAGGTAGAGATTCTTATTAAAATATAAAAAAAACAAGAAAAATAATAGACTCGACGGTCGACAACCAATACTAAGAGTGTTTGGTGGTCGCCGACTGCCAACCAAAGGAAAGAAAAAGCAAAATTGCAGGCGACAAAGATTTAAAAGTGAGCGGCTAAGTTAAAAAAAACGTCTAGGTTGCTTTAGCAATAGGGTAAACTACTGCATGGGTCACTTTCGTTTAGGGTAAACTTCGGACTACTAATTGACACTTTTCAAAAGTGGTGACTAACTCTGTACAGACGCTAAACGAAAGTGACCCCTGCAGTAGTTTACCCTTAGCAATATTACCTTATAATTAATGTCACATCCCAAAAACCGGTCTAGTCGAAATTAGGTTTCGATGGCCGATTATTTTATATCGATTGAATAATTCATTCGACTCTATCTGAATCAATAAATATTATTCGGGTTAATTTATGATAGATTATTATTATTATTAATATTATTATTATTATTAATGGGTGGGACCCATGTCAAATCCTTCAAATTGAAGGAATGCCACCAGGATAAACATGAAATAGATTAATGGAGTAGGTAAAGTTGTCCATGTGGACAAAGTTGTAGAGGACAAAATTTTACATGGAATAGAGGTATGATTTGCTCAAAAATGTTAAGTATAAGTCTCTTAATTGTTCTTAGAAGTTACGGGACTGGAACTGAATAAAATTAGAATCTGCTGGGTTAAATTGTGAAATTCGAAATGTTTAGGGGGTCAAAATGGTGTTAATAAATTCTGAAAATTTATGATTGAAACAGGGGATTCATGAAATGAATAAAATTAAATTGCCAAGCTTGAATTAAGTCTCAATTGGTAGGTTAAAACCATTTAGATCATATATAGGATTATTAAAGAATAAAAAGGGGACTGTTTTGTGGAAATTGATAAATTGAGGACTTACATGTCCTATTTTTGAGGTTTCTGGATTATAAAAATAATTTTATAAGATTCATGTAAACGTGGTTAAAAGCTCAAGATTTATAGTGTAGTGAAACATAGGTTATAAATGCACTAAAGTCACAAATTAAGCATAGACAGATTAGGTTTCTGAAAATGCCTTATGTTCAAGTAATAAACTGTATTAATAGGGAAATGATAAAATTATATGCCATACATAGTTATAAAGGTGTGTTTATAAGATTTCCAGAATGGTAAAGAACTCATTATTTGGAGTTGTGAGTAAAAAGATATGAATTTTTGAGTAAGTAAATGTCATGAAAACATGGTAACAGTTTGCCCCTAAATCTGCTTCAACAACGACTTTAGAAATTCATTATAAATTGTATAAGAGAAATTAAAAGCTATAATTTATATGGTTTAAAAGTTTATTCAGTCTAGTTTCGTTTAAAACAAACGAAATCAGATTTTGAGTTATAGAACATTTTATATAAATATTTCTTTAAGGACAATGCAAGCTGCCTAATGTACTAAATGATATATTTCTTTAATGTTTGGTTAGAAAAGAGTAGAAATGAAGGAAATCACAAAGTTGGAGAATAAGGAAAATGTCTCTAAGCTTGGATTGAGGTGAGTGTGGATGCATTTGTCTCGGGTGACGCGATGTCATTCCGATCATTGTTTTTATATGTGAGTGTAGATGCATTTGTCTCGGGTGACACGGTGTCATTCCGGTATTTTTATGTCTTGATATGCGAGTATAGTCGTGTCAGGGGTAGGCTCGGTGCTGCCCCGTTGCATTAATTATGAATTTATCTGCATCTGGTAAGTACCCTGCATTATTTGGATATGCTCAAAAAATGATTATGATATGCTATGTGTATATGAAAATAATATGAAATGCTACATGATATGGAGCTACGACTCATCTTGTTATTTCATATGATATGATATGAAAATCATGGACTATGTGAATTTGTGTGTATTTATGGACGTTGGATACAATTGGCATGCCATAGGGTTATTCGAGCTCAACATGTAAGGGAGGACTACGGTCCAGGGCTACGGCCTATATGTGGGAGATAAAAGGATGGAAGTGTAAGGGATACATGGAGCTACGGCTCAGGGCTACGGCTCATTTATGATTCATGATATGGTGTACAGGGAATCCGCGTATCCAATGGTACCAATATATTATGTGTTTGATACGTTATGCTATGTTATGATCATGATATGATATTATGTTTTGTTATAAATATGAAGTATGCCATGTTATTTCATAATGATTATTTTTGGAAGCATGCTACATGACATAACATGTTCATTCATTGTCATTGGCTACCTCACTTAGACTATGTAAGTCTAATGCATTCATTGCATAACATTTCAGGTTAAGGAAAGTAACAGATCGAGATCGAGATTAGTTGGAAGGTTGGCAAGTCACTACAATTAAAGAGTAATGTGTTTTGTCCTTATGAACTCCTAGTATGGTGGCAAAGTAGTTAAAGTAATTATACTAATCTTGTGAACCTACTATTGTGTATACGTTACCTATGTTTTATATAAGGTTTTAAAGCTATATTGACTATTGAGTTAGTAATAAAAATTGACATAATTGATACTTTACAAAATAGTCACTAAACATTACATCGTCTAATCAGGTAAGTAAATGACCTCCGATAGTAATGAGGTTTTACAGGTTAATAACTAGTAAGTTTAATTTCAGTATATTTTCACGAATTTCAGATAAAGATCTTTAATTTGTGAAAATTACAATTTAGTCCCTAAGTTTGAAAAAGTTTAAAATTGACCCCAATTTGAGTAAGTTATTAATAAGTTAATTGTAAAGTCTTAAAAGAGATTAATAAAATATTACGAAATGATTTTTGAACTTTGGATTTATGTCTCCGATCTTCGCATCGTTTCCGGTAGCGCACTCCGACCCGGTTCTCTACCAGGCCGGGAAGGGGGTGTTACATTTGTGGTATCAGAGCTAGAGTTTAGTCGGTTCTGGACTAAACTTAAGTATGTTTGTATTGTGTGTTAAGTTACTTTGCCACCTATGAGTTAATTTGTTAAGTATGTGACTTGTCAACTGATCCGATCTCTTTTATAATATAGATATGTGTCTCGAACTAACGAAACTTAAAATAATGAGTCTGTTGCTATCTCCTCGACTTATGGCGAGTAGGTGCAAGGAGAAAATCCTCTGAATTCTCAGAACCCTCCTGTTCGAGGTGTAGAGCCTGAAGCTCCTACAGCTCAGGCAGAATGTTATCAGAATATAGCTGATATGTTTCAGCAATTTATGAATGTGTTAAAGGCTAGTCAAGTCATACAACTTACGCCACCTGTTGCGCAACCTCTTCGAGCCCCAATCGATAAGTTATCGCAATACCGAGTTTACACCTTTACTGGTCGGGACATAGATGATTCCGAAATAGTCGAGTGTTGGTTAGACAATACTTTAAGGATTTTTGATAAGCAATTAAGATGTTCGGATGAACATAAGCTTGAATACGCTCTTGCGTTGAAGCCTTACAGTGATGGGAGACTACTGTCCTTACCGTCTCCGAGGAAACCGTGAGTTGGGAAATTCTTCTTGAAAGAGTTCCATAATAAGTACATAAGTGTCAAATGTTTATCATAGGGCTTAGCGATGAGTTACGACTCATGTTTACAATGTTATACATTAAAAATTTCCAAGATCTCGTAAATAGAGTCAAAGCTATGGAAGTAGCGAAGAGAGCTTAGAAAATTAGTAAATTTAATAAGTCTGAAAAGAAATCAAGACATGAAAATTTCTAAGTGCAATTTTTGTCAACGACGACATGAAGGACAATGTCGCAAAAAAAAAATATAGGAAAGGTGAATTCTTCATTTCTAGAAGATTCTGATCCCGAAGAGTGCTCGGATGAACAATCCGAAGCTACAAGTAAGAATTCGAGGACGAATTCTTTTCTAAGGGGGGGAGAGTTGTCACATCCCAAAAACCGGTCTAGTCGAAATTAGGTTTCGATGGCCGATTATTTTATATCGATTGAATAATTCATTCGACTCTATCTGAATCAATAAATATTATTCGGGTTAATTTATGATAGATTATTATTATTATTATTATTAATGGGTGGGACCCATGTCAAATCCTTCAAATTGAAGGAATGCCACCAGGATAAACATGAAATAGATTAATGGAGTAGGTAAAGTTGTCCATGTGGACAAAGTTTCAAATTTTCTATTAATTCTTTACCTTTGTTTTCAATTATTATTATTATTATTATAATTACAATTATTATAAAGGAAGAAAGAAAAGATGTTTACCTGAAAGCCACGCCTAAGCCACTAAGGGGTGTGGCAATTTGCCACAATTTTGGACAATAAAAAAATAGGCCACTCGGCCAAATAAAGAGAAAATAGTGGCAGCCACCATTACAAGTGGTCTTTGGGAAATGATTGAGGGAATTAAAGATAATTTTGAGGGAGCCCAAGGCCGGTTTAGTTCAACTATAAATAGGGGGAGATGAGTGCATTTGATAAAAAAAATATGAGGAAGTGAGGAAGAAAAATAAGGAAGTCAGTGAAGAAGCGAAATTAGGTGGGATCGAGTTCAGTATTAGATTAGTGGTCCGATAAATTCGATATAGTAATATCGAATTTCTACCGATGACGGGGTAAGCTCAAATCTCTAGTTAGTTTAAGTTTCGGTATCGAGTTGATTAATATTTTTATATATATTCGATACTATTTTATTGATTAGTTTTTATTAATTATCATGGTATACGAGGTAGATTCGGAACAACCGTCAAGCCCAAGAAATAAAAATAAAGTATCGGTCTATCAAGGTGAGTGAAATAAATTAAAGTTGAGATTAGAGTCTCAACTACCTATAATTTGATGTTAGTATTTATATTAAGCATGAAATTGAATTAATTAAAGGTTGGTAAAAGATAAGGGTAGAAAGAATAAAGAAATTCGGATTTGTAAACTGTCCTGTAGAAAACTGCATTTTTGAGCATGTTAGAGTCATTTCTGGAAAACGTGTTCTTCTACAAAGTTGTAGAGGACAAAATTTTACATGGAATAGAGGTATGATTTGCTCAAAAATGTTAAGTATAAGTCTCTTAATTGTTCTTAGAAGTTACGGGACTGGAACTGAATAAAATTAGAATCTGCTGGGCTAAATTGTGAAATTCGAAATGTTTAGGGGGTCAAAATGGTGTTAATAAATTCTGAAAATTTATGATTGAAACAGGGGATTCATGAAAGGAATAAAATTAAATTGCCAAGCTTGAATTAAGTCTCAATTGGTAGGTTAAAACCATTTAGATCATATATAGGATTATTAAAGAATAAAAAGGGGACTGTTTTGTGGAAATTGATAAATTGAGGACTTACATGTCCTATTTTTGAGGTTTCTGGATTATAAAAATAATTTTATAAGATTCATGTAAACGTGGTTAAAAGCTCAAGATTTATAGTGTAGTGAAACATAGGTTATAAATGCACTAAAGTCACAAATTAAGCATAGACAGATTAGGTTTCTGAAAATGCCTTATGTTCAAGTAATAAACTGTATTAATAGGGAAATGATAAAATTATATGCCATACATAGTTATAAAGGTGTGTTTATAAGATTTCCAGAATGGTAAAGAACTCATTATTTGGAGTTGTGAGTAAAAAGATATGAATTTTTGAGTAAGTAAATGTCATGAAAACATGGTAACAGTTTGCCCCTAAATCTGCTTCAACAACGACTTTAGAAATTCATTATAAATTGTATAAGAGGAATTAAAAGCTATAATTTATATGGTTTAAAAGTTTATTCAGTCTAGTTTCGTTTAAAACAAACGAAATCAGATTTTGAGTTATAGAACATTTTATATAAATATTTCTTTAAGGACAATGCAAGCTGCCTAATGTACTAAATGATATATTTCTTTAATGTTTGGTTAGAAAAGAGTAGAAATGAAGGAAATCACAAAGTTGGAGAATAAGGAAAATGTCTCTAAGCTTGGATTGAGGTGAGTGTGGATGCATTTGTCTCGGGTGACGCGATGTCATTCCGATCATTGTTTTTATATGTGAGTGTAGATGCATTTGTCTCGGGTGACACGGTGTCATTCCGGTATTTTTATGTCTTGATATGCGAGTATAGTCGTGTCAGGGGTAGGCTCGGTGCTGCCCCGTTGCATTAATTATGAATTTATCTGCATCTGGTAAGTACCCTGCATTATTTGGATATGCTCAAAAAATGATTATGATATGCTATGTGTATATGAAAATAATATGAAATGCTACATGATATGGAGCTACGACTCATCTTGTTATTTCATATGATATGATATGAAAATCATGGACTATGTGAATTTGTGTGTATTTATGGACGTTGGATACAATTGGCATGCCATAGGGTTATTCGAGCTCAACATGTAAGGGAGGACTACGGTCCAGGGCTACGGCCTATATGTGGGAGATAAAAGGATGGAAGTGTAAGGGATACATGGAGCTACGGCTCAGGGCTACGGCTCATTTATGATTCATGATATGGTGTACAGGGAATCCGCGTATCCAATGGTACCAATATATTATGTGTTTGATACGTTATGCTATGTTATGATCATGATATGATATTATGTTTTGTTATAAATATGAAGTATGCCATGTTATTTCATAATGATTATTTTTGGAAGCATGCTACATGACATAACATGTTCATTCATTGTCATTGGCTACCTCACTTAGACTATGTAAGTCTAATGCATTCATTGCATAACATTTCAGGTTAAGGAAAGTAACAGATCGAGATCGAGATTAGTTGGAAGGTTGGCAAGTCACTACAATTAAAGAGTAATGTGTTTTGTCCTTATGAACTCCTAGTATGGTGGCAAAGTAGTTAAAGTAATTATACTAATCTTGTGAACCTACTATTGTGTATACGTTACCTATGTTTTATATAAGGTTTTAAAGCTATATTGACTATTGAGTTAGTAATAAAAATTGACATAATTGATACTTTACAAAATAGTCACTAAACATTACATCGTCTAATCAGGTAAGTAAATGACCTCCGATAGTAATGAGGTTTTACAGGTTAATAACTAGTAAGTTTAATTTCAGTATATTTTCACGAATTTCAGATAAAGATCTTTAATTTGTGAAAATTACAATTTAGTCCCTAAGTTTGAAAAAGTTTAAAATTGACCCCAATTTGAGTAAGTTATTAATAAGTTAATTGTAAAGTCTTAAAAGAGATTAATAAAATATTACGAAATGATTTTTGAACTTTGGATTTATGTCTCCGATCTTCGCATCGTTTCCGGTAGCGCACTCCGACCCGGTTCTCTACCAGGCCGGGAAGGGGGTGTTACAATTAAATACTCCCTCCGTCCCACAATTTGTCTCTTGTTGACTTTTTTGTCAATTTTTTAATTTTGACTCATAATTATTTAAAATGTATCATTTATAAAAATATGAAAAAATATATTTTAAAAACCACTAATCGAGTAGTTTTCAAATATATATTTTATAAAAATTAATTATTTAATATAATAATAGTCAAAGTTTAAAAATTTTGATTTTCAAAAAGTCAATAAGAGACATTTTTTATGGGACATAGGGAGTATTAAAAAGACAAAGTATCATCTATATTGGTTTCATAGTCTACGAAAACCGCGAGATTATTATCAATAAGGTTGATTCAAATGTTAAGCAATTTGCTATTGCTTAAGCAAATCTTTGGTTTGAGGCCTTGTATATGCAAAAATAATTTGTGGGAAGATTCACCCACCAAAATCAATTGTGCGACGTGGGTCGGTCTGAATTAATCAGACAATGTCCTAAGATACCAAAAAAGCAATAAAAATAAACCCATTGTTATTTTTAATGTCTTCTTTAAAATTTAAACGTAAGTTTTTTCTTTTAAAATATAATATATTGTATCAATGTATCAAAAATTTGTTAATATCCATATTATTATCATTATCATTATCATATGCTAATTCTATGTGTGATTCGATATTGATAATTATAAGGATTTCAACTAAATTTTAAAAAATCAAGTTACATCAAAATTTTAATTTTTTTTTAGTATTAATGTTTCCATACATAAAACGTTTGAACTTGTGATTGGTCATTGTTTTACCTATGTCTTTGGTTTTAGGCAAATGAAATGATAGATCATCCTTTACTTTGGACTTATAATTTTAATAATATCAATCGAATCAACATTCAAATAATTTAAAGATTATAAATTTACACGAATAAATTCATAATATTTATTTTACCGATGATAAAAAAATGTCTATATATCATAGATTTATCAAATATTGATCTATTAATCAAATAAATATAGAAGATTAAAGATAAAATAAATTTAAAAAGAAAAAAGTAGCAGTGGTAAGCCCAAACAAAACCTATTTATAAATTAACAGGTAGTTTTAAGCCCAAACAAAACCTAACGCCGCCGCCCCTGGCCCTCAGGCCTCATCTGAAATCTTTCTGTATATTATTCTATCCCTTCATTTGTTTCCAAGTTTCAACCCTGTTCTCGTCCTTCATTTCTCTTTCAATCTCTCGCCATGTACTGTACAGATTCTCTCCTTTGCCTTATGTTTCTGCATCTTATTTACAATTTATCTCTACTCTCTTGTTTATGTGTTCTTGTTTCATTTGCTTCTTCTTTTTTGTTTAGATTTATGTGTATCTATTCATAAAAGTCTTTTTACGTTGATTTCTGCTGATGGGTCTTTTGCTATTTTATCCCAGATCCAGATCTCGATCTGGGTTTTATTAGATCTGCTTATATTTACGCTCGGATCTTAATTTCCGTGAAATATAGTATGCTTCTAGTATTATATTTCATATTGAATCTATTTTTTCTACGATATCTGCTTGTTTTGTTTAATTGGGATTATATATTTTTTCATTTTGTTTGATATGTTATTGTGTTGTAGTTGATTCAGATCCTGTGGTTAAGTTGTTCTCACCTCTTTAAACAAAATGGTTTTTTTGTTCATTTTTCTCATTTTATTAGTTGATGAATAAGCTGGGACGGAACTTCTCTTATGTTCCTTTTTTTTTCCATCTTCAGCCAGAATAGAAGGATGGGGCTTTCTTTTGCTAAGTTGTTCAGTCGCCTGTTTGCCAAGAAAGAGATGCGAATTCTTATGGTGGGTCTTGATGCTGCTGGTAAGACAACCATTTTGTACAAGCTGAAGCTCGGAGAGATTGTCACCACCATTCCCACAATTGGTATTCTCTTAAGTTATTGTTAGATTTTCTGCAAGTATTTTGCTTTCATATGTCTATAGATATTGATGCTTATTGCTTTCTAACCCAGGGTTTAATGTGGAGACTGTTGAATATAAGAACATTAGCTTCACTGTCTGGGATGTTGGTGGTCAGGACAAGGTAATGCAACAGGAACCCAAAATTATTGATTTCATTTATTGCTTGGCAAACATCACATGCATATTTATGTGTATTTTTCTTGCAATTAAGTTTAGCTTTTATTTGTTTTCTGTGATTTGATATTACTACAACACATGAGAGAACCTTGTGATGTATTGATTTATTTAGCATATTCATTACAAAGATTTGCTTTTTATCTGCATAAATATGTTGTTTTAGTTTAGCTGTTGTTGCTTTATAATTTCATATTGTGAATTTGAGTGCTTATTGACGGTCTTGTGCTAGCTAGATGTTCTCCGTTAGCACATAACATTATCATAAGCTATATTTATCTGTGCCATCTTGTCTTTCAAGTTTTCCTTTGGCTATAAGAGGAAGGCTATCCACGTAATGGCATATATAAAACAATGTTTATGTATTTGTTATTATTATCTGTATTCATTCATACTTGTTTAGCAATAACTACAATGTTTATGAAAATGCTTTTCTTTTTTAATTACCTGGTTTTGAACATATTGCTGATTTTTTGAACTGTACAAGAATGCCAAGCTAATCTGTCTTCCGCTTCAAATTTATATTCTATATATGGTGCAGCCGAAAATATTTCTTCAATGTTATTGAGATCTAGTGGATTTTTTTCTGTGAATTGCTGCTTGCTTTTCTGTGGTAGTCGTGTTTACCCAATTTTCAAATTGAGAGTGGAATATTTGGAGTTTGATGGCATGAAATTTTCTGATCGCTTTTATGGCCTCTTTCAGATCCGACCTTTGTGGAGGCACTACTTCCAAAATACCCAGGGGCTAATCTTTGTTGTTGATAGCAATGATCGTGATCGTGTGGTTGAGGCCAGGGATGAGCTTCACCGTATGCTAAATGAGGTGACAGTTTGCTTTTTTGCTCTATTGCATTTGTTTTCTCTATTGAGTTGAAATATTAAGGGTGTGTTTGGAAAGCCACCCTTGGATTTGGGTGTAAGAGTGTAATTACACAGTTGCGGCATGTTTGGACAACTGTAGGAAATGCACTTTTCTAGTTTATAATTAATGTTATTTTAAAATTTAGACTTATATAATTGTGTAGCTGGAATTTGTGCTACCGAACATGAGTAAGGTAGTACTTATTTTTTCATGCAATTACACAATGGTGTCCAAACATGCCGTAAAGAGAGAAGGGATGAGCTAAGGGATGATTAGTTACTATTTTCATATCATTGCTTCTGATATGTGTAGGATGAGCTGAGGGATGCTGTGCTGCTTGTATTTGCAAACAAGCAAGATTTACCAAATGCTATGAATGCTGCTGAGATCACCGATAAACTTGGTCTTCATTCCCTTCGTCAGCGTCACTGGTATTTTATAATCAAGTTTTCCTGCTTGTTTATTTCCAAATCGGTCTGTTTTGTTGTAAACAACTTGTTTTTTTCCGTTACAATGTAATCTTTTCTTTAATGTGAGTCGCAGGTATATCCAGAGTACATGTGCTACTTCTGGTGAAGGGTTGTATGAGGGACTGGATTGGCTCTCCAACAACATAGCTAGCAAGGTTAGGTTCAGACTGATGTGTGAGCCCTTTGTTGATATTATTCTGTTCTAACTCTTGCTTCCATTCCTTTGTTTTTACTAGGCTTGAGAGGTTTGGTCAATGATCGGTGACATTTACATATGGGGCAGCGAAGTGGAATTTGAATATGTATATTTTTAGTTTTATAATGATATGTTCGGGTATTGGGTTTTTCTTTTGCTACAAGAAATGTACGAGGTTGTGTTAGATATGGCCTGCCTGCTTTGTAGATGGAATTCGTTGTCGACATTTCATAGTAACATGTTATGAATTTTCCAAGTATGATCTCAAATATGTTTATTGCTGTTTGTTAGATAGCTGAGAAAGCTCCAAGTTGAATTTGGTTTGAATTGTTCAACATTCTCCCATTTCATATGTTTAGACTTTGGTGGTTGTTGCCCTGGTCCTCTTGATGGTTTTTCTGTTAGTGTCGATTGTGTTGTCTGATGTACTTTCATTTTGTTTGTTCTGTGAAGGAGAAATGGGGTTCATGTTTTTTTTTTATTTATGATTAATGCTTTTAGCCCCTGATGGGTTTGATCTTTGATGGAAATGGTGAAAACTGGTTTGGATCTTTAGTATGGATTGATGTGTCATTCTGTGCCCAAAAACTGCATTGCCCGCTTGTGTTGTGCCCATAGAACAAAGCTCAATTCATGCCTTCTTCACCCTTGTGCCTTGAATGAATTGGTCTCTTATTTTTACTATCATTTCGAATGTAAATTTCCCAGGCTAGTGCATCTTGGGAGGATGTTGCTGTTTTCTTCCCCACCACTAAAAGCAGCAGTTACAACTCACGACGCTTCCACACCTAACACAAAATTATGCAAAAAACGTGGCACATACAGGTAGATATACGATTAGATTATTCTGGGCCTATGGATTCATTCACCGATTGACAACTTAACACGGATGAAAATTGTCTACCCTTAATTTTGCCTCCATTGTTGCATTTATTTTAAAATAGTGGGTTTGGAGTTTAAGGTTGTGGCTTATTAAGGTGTAGGGAATTAAGGGTATGATATATTTTTAGGGTTTAGAAATTAGGATTAGAGCTTAAAATTTAATTTTAGGTGTTTTTTTAGTAGGGAACGTAAAGAGGCATAGTGGGTAGAAATTTTTACTCACTTAACACAACCGGTAAACGGAAATGCGATACCTCTCTTCTCTTCTTGCAAACTAAACAAACCCCAGATAGATATGGTAATTTATCAAAAGTTTAAACACCTCCAACCTCTGCAAATGCTTACCAGGAATGCACAAGTTTGCATCCAATCTAACTTTCTCTTTCACATTCTCGCAAGATTTTAAATTTTCATTAGGATCTGGAACTTCAACTTCTGATAGTATTTGTCAAACCCTTTTGTGTTCACAATAGATTCTTTTCATAAAAATATTCATTTTTTATATAAACATTAAATTCAAAACGTTTACAAATAGTCAAACTAAACAAAGAATCCATAAGGCCACAGCATGATAGTTCCTTATGTCAGTTTTCCTGAGAAAGTATCTCTGCCCCTTTTAAAAAAATGCAAGGACAGATCAAATACAACTAGAAAAATACTTAATACATTTACACAATTACACTCCCTACACAACTTAGCTGTATTTACTCCCGTCAAACACTAAGCAGCGGATGGGGCATTAATATGATGAACAACGCCAGCCTCTGACAACCCTGCCAAAATTTGTTCCAGGCTTGCTTGCTTTTCCTCATCAGCTTCTTCTTCGCTGATGCTCACAGCATTTCTCAAGTCAAGAGACTCATCATTGTAAATATCCCACCATTTTGCCACCAGCATCTTAATGTCTTCCCTCTCCATGTTCTCTTCTTTGCCCGTATACCTCCAGGGTTTGGAGCCAGCAGCACAGTAGTGAACCACCTTGGCCTTTTCTAGCTCAATGTTCTCAGGGTGGCGCCATAGCATGGCCATCACCAGGTTGTAAATCGGAGGAATGGGCCTGTAAATGTCCCTAAAGTACATGTTCAGATAATCCTGCTCCGCAAATGGGGTAGGAGGGGTAACTCTGAGAGTGGTCAAGAGGTCCTGATAGACGGAAAGGCTGGGTTCATACACAAACATGCCAGCGTTGAAGTAAAGAGGAGGCTTAGGACCAAGCTGAGAAGGCCACTGGACCTTGTTAGGACACTGTTGGCAGTAGCCAATCTTGTACTGTGGGGTGTGGCTCCAAGTTTTCTCACAGAAGCAATCCATCACAGCATAAAAGTAACCATCTTCCATGTCGAACAAGTGGTCTATGTTTTCAAACACTTGGATGTCTCCGTCCAAGTATATCATCTTGGAATACTCCACAAACTGTACATAAAAATAAGAAAACTATTCATTTTGGAACATCTTTTTAATTGAAATTCCTAAACAGAACCTGCAAATTAGATATTAATATATTTACCTCCCAGATACGCAGCTTGGAATAGTTGATGACATAGTAGGCCATGGCAAACTGAGTTTGGTTCTCGGGTGGGTACACAGGCTCGATCTCCTTGAGTATGCAGCCCTGTTCCACAAGTATCTTCCTGTGGTCCTCCGGCACGTCCGGCAAAAGAGCCACCACGAGAGGGTACCTGCTTTTAACCTTCCTGAGTCCCTTGGCTAGCCCCACCACACCCTTGACGTAGTCACCGTTCCCTGCCAAGAACGTAACGTAAGCGTTTTTGGGAGGGATGGGAGCTTTGGCCGTGAGAGTGGCTGCTTTGGTGCCGGTGATGTTAGGGGCCATGTTTTAGCTTAGTGAGTGTTTGGTTTCAAGGAAAATGAGATTGCGTTGGTGTTGCAAGAGAAAGCTTAGTTGTTGGTGTTGGGGAGGGATGCGGGAGGTGCTGTTTATATAGGCTATAAACAACGCGTTGGCCCACCACAAAGAGAAAGGAAAAAAAAAGAAATGTTATTTTATGATATTGTGATTAATTAATTCATTCGTTAAAAATAAAAAAATACAATTAAATATTAAAACTATTTGTTACAATAACATTTGACATTACAACCTCAAATATAAAATTAAATGCGTGTTTTTTCTGTGGGCCTCAAGTCTCGACTTCAATTTCATAGGTAATACCGTTGAATTGTAATATACAGTATTTAAAATTAAAATATAATTTGCTCATCCGTGTGTTCTGATGGCAAAGGTAGATGTTCATTGTTCTTCGGGACTCGGGTTCGAGCACCAGTAATGCATGTTGTGTGTACTGTTTTTAAAAAAATTAAAAAAATTGAACATGTACTACCATTGCATCACACCAGTATATTCAAAAAAAATTAAAATATAATTTAATGTTTTCAATTGTTTTAGTATATAAGGGATAAATTGAAACCCTACTTTTCTCTACAAATTCAAGAGCAGCGTCACACCTCTTCTTTAATTAATTTTAGTATTGGTTGTCGATTATTAATTTTATTATTTATCTTATTTTTTCTTGCTTTTATATTTTAATAAGAATATTTATCTTTGTCACACGCGTTTTCTCCGTCCTTGTGTTACAATTTTCTTTATTTTTGTGGTCCATTTCATCCTTCCTTGTGGCATGATTTTAGTATACCTTGGCGGCCGATTGGTAGTCGTACAGAGATGTTCACGATGTTAATCTCTGACTATGGTTTTATCGGCGGTCTTAGAAAGATGGATCCCCACTCGGTTGATAATTGGTTGCCGATGTAATCAGACCTGGGTAGCAGAGCAATCTGTCTATTAGCTTAGTTCGCTCACCACTCATTTTTTTACCCCTTAAAGTGTCTCGTTTGAATAGAGACAAAGAGATCTAGGAACATTTTTAGATTTTGGTATGCTAATCTTGATAGAATTGTTTACTTTTATTTGCACCATTGCATGAGACTTTTAATAAATATGTTCTTTTTTTTTTCTCTTTTTGATACAATATATTGTATTATGTTGCATGGTGATTAATGAAGTATAGGTGTTTGTTAAAAAAACTTAACTTATATAATCTTCATAAATAAATTTTACATTGATTTTCTAGTTTATTTTTTAAGTTTAACCTTCAAAAATTCATTTATTTATCAACTAGTTTGAATTAAGTTTAGTAGAATAATTTTAAAACGATCATTTAAATCTAATTCAATTTAGTTTATTTTTGTAATGTGCATGTCTCTCTTATGGTCAATATTTAAGGTGTGAGATTGTTTCTACCAATAATATCATTTGCAAGGTTTAAACTCGCGTTCTCTCTATAAGAAACAATGTATATTGTCAATGCACTCAACACTCGTTGATTTGTAAATTATTATTGCTCACTAGGGGCGACAATTACCCATGGATGGTAGCCCACCCGACTCACCCAATCCAACTAAAAGGACGAAAATTCGATAAAACATGAATTTGATCCGTTTGAAGTGTGTGGCGGATGGAGCGGGTGATGGATTTGGGTGAAAAATTTTCATCCCACTATCCGATCCGTCATCCGCCCCATCCATCGATATATTACTAATTTTAAAAAATATTTTGAACCTTAGACTTTTTAAGCTTTTGTTTATTATTGGGAAATGAGAATTTTGTTTATGTAGGTTTTGTTGTATGTAAGATTATTTGGAAATTTAGAACTTAAATAATAGTTGACTTTAATGTATTACATATTAAATATTTTTAGTAAAAATTTACATGTATTTTTAACTATAATTTTCTAATAATAGAACCCATTTATGATCCGATCCACTCGCATCATCCGTAGTTGATGGGTGGGGGGATTTAGGTCAATGATCAAGCGGGTGATGGATGAATTCGATGATAACTTAAATAAGAATGATGGGGTGGGTGAAGCTCTAACCCACTCAAATTTGACCCGTTGACAGCACTAAATTGCTCACTTATTGTTGAACAAAATCAAAACATACTCTCTCCGTGTATCAAAATGGGTGTAAATAAAAACTTCATTTTATTTTGTTTTGTTTACATCTTAGCTAACTCCAACTAACCGACATCACCAAAAATACCTGGCCCACTGTGATATCGCCACGTAATCCACAAGTAGTTTCCTTGTAGGCTGTCGGTTATTCTTAGTTTAAATGAAAGCGGCGACACGTCATCGTAGGGTCCACTAAATCTACTGCGTGTTGAACCCTGACGCCACGTGTCAGCATCGTGTATAGAAGTCGGTGATTTTGCTTGTTGGTTGTTTGAATCAACGGTCCAACAAAACCATCGCATTTATTTAGTTTTCTTTTGTTTATCTTTGGCTTAATATCCAAATATGTACTTAAACTATACTTTTTTTTTTCAATTAAATGCCTAAATTATTTTTCGGGCTAAATTGGACCTAAAGTTTAATTCCGTGACTCATTTAAGGTTCGTCGTTAATTTTCACCGTTAATTTCCACCATCATGTCACCGAAAATCGACCGACGACGTATGAATCGATGAAATTGTCGAATGGTTCTTTCGAATGATTCGCGACGAACGACGGCAGGAGGGACGTCGAACGACGTGTGGGTTGTTTGGCGAGGGGAGGGCGCTTCATTCTGTCTGCGGCAACCAGTGGCGGATCCAAATTTTTTTTGAGGGTGGGCACAAATCAAAACATTTTTTAGGATGGGTACAAATAATAAAAATTTCAAAATTTCAGGGTGGGCACAAATCATAAAATTTAAGGACTAATTCATAAAAATTATAAAAATTGAAGTCAAATGTGTAAGGTTTGAAAAATTCAGGGTGGGCACAGGCCCACCCAAAGGACCATATAGATCCGCCACTGGCGGCAACACGATCTTCGCCGGCGAGAGTGGTCGGATTTGGAGGGTTTAAGGATTTGGGGACTGTTTTGGGAATATTTAAAAATTTCAGGGTATATTTTTATTTTTGTTTTGTTTTATTAATTTTATTCATTTTTAATATAATTTTTTGAAATTTTTAAGAGGTGACACATGTCCTTTAACGGAAAAAATTAACGGTAAACCTTAAATGAGTCACGAAATGACACTTTAGGTCCCAATTTAACTCGAAAAATAGTTTGAGCACCTAACTAAATAAATGAACATAGTTTGGGCACCTATTTGCCTATTAAGCCTTTTAGCTTTTTCAAAGTTTCTAGTTAAGTTGGTTATGACCCACAATTACAATTAAGATAACGAAACGTTTTAATACATTAGATTTATGGGATATTGTTCTTTATTTAATGGACTAACCGACCAAATTTCTAGGATAATGTTTTTAATTCTTTTGACTATCAACTTTTAACTTCCATCCCATGTTATACGTTCAATATCTGAATTTTTTTATATTTAATACAGGTTATGATTTCATATATTTGATATTGATTTTTTTAATTCTATATTGTTTAAATTTACTATCATTATTTTTTATTTTGAATAGTTTTTTTTAATATTCTTTTGAATAGTTTCAAGTTGATTATAATATACTATCTATTCATATTTTCTCTCAATTTTTTGATAAGACATACACACCTTACAGACAAAACTGTTCGTACTCAGATTTTTTATGATGAATAAGTCATCTTTTCTACTATGACCTTTACTTATACAAATATTACTTTTAATTAATTACGTAAAAGATAAAAGGGATTATTAAAGTATGAAAAAGAAAATGAATGGTCAAGCTTGTCCAGAATTATGGGTATGATTCCTTGAATTGGTCACCAATATTAGCATGGTTAATGGTGCATATGGCAACATATATTTTTTTTTTTAAAAAGAATTCCAAATTTAAAGGTGGATATCTAAGTTTACATTTCTTCTTTGGTAGGGTAAGCTTACGTTAAATTAGATTAGATTTTGGGTTGCTTGTAACATGTAAATTAACAAATGTCGCTACCCATATCCACATCTCTACATTTATTAATAAGATTAGATAAGGTAATTTTTGGCCTTTGAATTTACATTAGATTAGACTTTCGATTGCTTGTAACTTGTAAATTAACAAATGACACTACCCATATCCACATATGTACACTAATTAATGGGAAAATGTTATTTTTGGTAATTGAATTTAGAAATATAGCCCATTATCTTAAATTAATTTATTTGAGTAATTTTTGAAACTTGTATTTTATCCCTTAGTTATGAACTTGAAATTTCAACTTTTTATGAGGCAGCATTGTTAAATAATGTCACAAATAGTTCTTTTGCGCTCGACGAGCAACGACGAGCACCACTATTGGCGAGCACCGATGAGTACTGATAGGTTAATTTATAAAATTTTTAAATTCAAAGTACTTTATGCGTAATTATAATTTAAAAAAAAAAATTAAAAGTGTAATTTAATTAAAGTAATTTTTTAGTTTTAAATTTATTTTAAATTAATATACTATCCCAAATCAAAAAATCTTAGTTATTTTTTGCTTTGAAATTAACCCAATTGCCGCCTCACCTACCGCCAACCGCTACCGTCGCCGACAAACTTTACCGCCGCCGTCGCCGATAGCCACCGTCACCGTTGTCAACAGCCGCCGCCAGTCCTAATCTTTCGTTGCAATTAGGTAATTTATCTCCAATTTTTGAAACCCTAATTATCTTAAATGTGATTCGATTTAAGTATTTTCACTTAATTTTGATTCAATTTATCCCCAAATCCCAAAATCAATTGCAACAATCCAATTTTTTTGATTGATTCGCAAAAATAATGGCCGATTCGAACCCCCAAAAAGTGCAGTTCGTCGCGCGTACCGGTACGACGTACCGGTACTGTAAGAATACCGTATCGATACGCGGGGGCTAACTGTACCGGTACGCCATGCGTATCGGTACAATTTTTTGTCACTGGATTTTTTTTTTTGTAAGCGTACCGGTACGGTACACTTACTGTACAGGTACGCCTGAAATTTTTGTACGGTGCATGCTTCTTGAGGTTTTATTTTTACCTTTTTATTAAGTTTCATTAGATTAAATTTTACTTTCATTTACTTGTATTAAATTGCAGGTTTTTTCGAGATGGTTGATATCGTAGACATCGAAGATATTGGAGATCTAGAAAAAATTGAACCTACGGAGTTCGAGCTCTATATCGAAGACAGAGAACATGGACTTAATTCTGAAGAAGAAGAACCTCATCCTGATGTTGACAATGTAAAACAAATAGATGATGAGAAGACCCTTGACTATTTCATCGACGAAAGCGTATGGTATAAGATTGGTAAAGAATTAAAGGATTATGATGAGAATGATATGAGTATGCTAAAGTGGAAAACTTTAAACGACTGTGTTGAATTTTACCATACCTATGCTAACGTGAAAGGGTTCGGAGTTCGAGTCGACCAGACAGTGAAAATATGAGCTACACATCAAATAATTGCAAAGAAAATGGTGTGCCGTAAGGAGGGACATAGAGACAAAAAGTGGTATAACTTGCCAAACAGAAAACGTCTACGAAGAGTTGAAGACCAGACATCAGAGTTGGTTGTAGAGCATTTATTAGATTTAAATTGGACGAACGTCATCATTATTGAAAAGTTGTGAAATTTCAAGAAGAACATAATCATGATATGGTTCGCGCAACACATGTTGTATAATCATATATGTAATTTTTATTAATAATTCAATTGATAGATACTAAATTCTAGTTGATTATATATATTTAATATTTTTTTATTTTAGTTCATTCCAAAAAATCAGTCGGTTAGATGAGCTGAAGATAAAAAGCATGCACCACTCTGGAATTACTCCAAGTAGGATAATGCGAAATTTCGTGAATGAAGTTGGTTCAATTCAGAATGTTGGTTTTCTACCCAAGGACTTGTACAACTATCTGGATAGAATTAGATGAGAAGAAGTCCAAGATGGCGATGATGAAACAATGATGGCATATTTATATGGGAAGCGAGAATCTGATCTTTTCTTTTTTATTAGGCACACGAGGGATGAATCCGGACACTTGGAGAAGTTGTTCTGGTCCAATGGTGTACCACGCGCCGACTGTAAACAATTTGGTCATGTACTTGCATTTGATACAACTTACAAGTGTGACGCATACAAAAAGCCGTTCGTTGTTTTGGTTGGTGTCAATCATCATCGAAACACAATGTCATTTGGATGTGCTTTTATTGTGAACGAGAAAGAGGATACATATGTGTGGGTATTAGAACAGTTGATCGAAGCGGGAGATGGGTACAAACCACTTACTGTTATTAATGATAGAGATAAGGCTATGACAAATGCCATTTCTCGAGTACTACCCGGGGCAAAACATAGATTGTGTTTGTGGCATATCATGAGGAACATGCTTTCTCATATGGAATATAATTTTTTTGATGGCTTTATGAGATGCGCTGACATGTGTAGGACGCCATCTGATTTTGAAAGTGCCTGGAAAGAACTAGTGGAAAAGCACAACGTTCAAGGGAAAAAATGGGTAGAGAAATTATATGAAGATAAAGAGAAATGGGCAGAAGCATATTTGCAAGGATACTTTTATGCATGTAACATTATATACACTTTAATTTAATATATTATATTCTGTATCTAATGTAATTAATAAATATTTTGTGTGTGCAGCAATGAGAACTACTCAACGGTGTGAATTAAGGAATAGAACACTGAAAATTTGGTTGGACAAAAAAGTGATGTTGTACCGATTCGTTGAGAACTACCATAAACAGTTGCAATCTCTAAGATGGGAAGAGTCTCATCAAGATTACAAATTAATGGATGAAGAACTATATTGTGACGGTATGTTGGAAACTCTCAAGCGCAATGCAATCAAGGTATATACGTAAAATTCTTTTGCTACATTGTGCAAAAAAATATCGTATGAGAGTTATTATTTGGTCAAAAAAAATAAATTTTGAAATGAGTGCATGTGTTATTGGCTAGAGCATGTTGAAAAGGAGAAATGGTATCTTGTACTTAGAAATATGACACATGATACCATGTACTATTGTTGTATGAAGTTAAAGTATGTTGGATTTTCATGCCGCCATATGTTTGTCGTGTTGAAATATGAAAAGGCTAAAGAAATACCACAAGGGTGCATAATGCAACAATGAACTATCTATGCGAAGAAAGATGTTGGACTTGAAAATAAAAATGCAGATTTCGAAGATAATAATCCAGCAATAATTCAAGCCAGATATTCCACTCTAGCCTCTTATTGTTTGACCATATGTCACCGTGCATCACAGACATTGAAGACTTTCAATGAAGTTAAAGATCAATTTGCAAAAATGAGTCTGAAATTACAAACGGTTAAAGTGAGATATAATAAAAGAAGTAGTAAAGGTAAATAGACTCTTAGAATTAGCGATCCTATAGTTCTTGAAACTGGAAAAGGAAAACTCAAGAGAACGAAGCGTCAAGATTCATTGTCCAACCCAAAACATGTTGTATATGTTGAGGATGTCACGTTGGACTCGTATAAAACATATGAACCTTCTCCGAATAAGCCTTCAGATCAGGATACGAGCCATATTAATGAAGTTTAAAATTTTAAATTAGCTGGATACATGCCAAACACATACAAACAAAACGACATCTCGAATGTAATTAAATATGAATTATTCAAATAATTATGCTTTCTTGTTATTTATTGATAATATAATATGTTTTGTGCAGCCTGTTTATACTCGTGAATTGAAAATTATGAAAAAAGATCCAACCATTTTAGATCGGCAATCAAATAATGCTTGGTAGTGCACGGTCTCCTCCAAAAATCAGAGTGTTTGTTCTTGTAAGTCATTCATTCATTGAGTTATAAATACGATTGTTTTATTGCGCTTGGTAATTTTTACGAATATTCTTTGTAATGATAAACAAGACAATGCATGCGCATGCCTTGATAGCATATGGGACAAGATGCGAAGCAAATACTGCATGATGTACGAGGGTTGAAACTTTCATTGTTTTCTCGGTCCATTGGGAGATTTAGGATGATTAAGTTTTGATTTTTAAAATTTTTTAAAGTTGTTGTTATGAAGTATATTATACATTCTTAATCGGTTTGGTTTATTTTTATACATTAAATGTTTTTTTTATACATTCAATGTTTATTTTTATACATTCTTATTCGGTTTATTTTTAAACATTCAATGTTTATCATTATACATTTTTATACGCTATTTAGCCGTACCGATACACTATTTAACAGTACTGATATTGTATTGGATTTCCAAATTTTAGTAACCCTTTCTCGTACCGATACTCAATCTGTATCGGTACGATTTATACTCACTGAAAAATTTAAATACAGTACCGTATCGGTACGCCTAAATTGCATACCGGTACTACCATACCGATACTCTATTTAGGCGTACTGATACTCTATTGAATTTCCAAATTCCAGTAACCATTTCTCGTACCAATACTCAATCTGTACCGGTACGAATTATGCTCACTAAAAAATTAAATACAATACCGTATTGGTTCGCCTAAATAACGTATCGGTACGGCCGTACCGATACGGGTAAATAATCGTACCAGTACGCGCGACAGTTCCCCTATATATAGCCCCCCACTCAATTTTCCCCCGATCCTAAAACTTAAAACCGACTTCCCTATCTAAAATCCAGCCATTTCACTACTGCATTGCAAATTTGGGAAGGATTGGGCATCCCCAACACATTTATTTCATTTATTTCACGAATTATTGAAGGTATTTAAAAAATATAACATTTATTTTCTTCATTTTAAATGTTAGGGTTCTTTAGGGTTTTAGGTTTTTATTATTTGTTATGAAATTTTTATATTATTTTAGTGTGTTTTCATCCACATTGGTATTATTTGTTAGTAAAATGATGGTAGTAAAATAACTATTGATGAAATTCATCGTATGAAATAATGATGATTTATATTTTAGCACAAAAATGGTGGTAGTAAAATATTGATATATATTTTGGCCCAAAAAGTTTGAATGTTAGGTTAGGGTGATTTGCAAATGGTAGGTTATTTAAGTATTTAAGTTGGTTAAATGGTAGTAGTAAAATGCTATTACTAGTTTGCACAAATTTTGTTAAGTTAGATTTTATTGGTTAGTAAAATGGTAGTTTGCACAAATTTAAGTTGGTTAAATGGTAGTAGTAAAATGCTATTACTAGTTTGCACAAATTTTATTTTTTTATATACATTGTGCGTAATATTTTTGCAGGGTTTTTAGTTTGAAATGACACCAAAGTCTAAATCTGGTACAAAACGTCAACGCATGGATGTATTTTCTTCGAGTCAACCTAGAAACAACCCTGAACCTAAACCTCAACCCATTTTTGTAACCCCCTCGTCCCGGTCTAGTCGGATGACCGGTCCGAGTGGGCCACACGGGGAAAACCGAAGCGAAACCCGTTAAGGTTCCTCCTCGGTTAACGACCCAGAAAATTTCTTTTAACTTTATCTTATCTTCAGGCATTATTAAGTCCTATGTGAAGCACATCAGCGGAAACACAAACCATCCAACATCGACCATCCAAAACAACATCTTAAAACCACTCATTTTAACCCTTTATAGCAGGCCGTATCGAAACGCCCTTAGGGTGTTTCGATACGCCTTGACTTAGCCAACAGGCCAGGGTCAACCTGATGAGACCGTTTCGAAACAGGGGTGACCCGTATCGAAACGACCCCAACGGTCAACTTCTCGTGGTCAACGAGATTTGACCGTTTCGAAACATCGTAGACCCGTTTCGGAACACCTTTGTCTCGCCAATTTCTCAAAATTCCAGTAGCAAAAGTGTACCGAAACGGCCCCTACCCGTTTCGAAACGCTCGGCCAAAAACAAAGGGATCGTATCGAAACAGGGTAGCCCGTTTCGAAACACCCTCTGTCTATAGACTGGTTTTAGCTGTTTTAAGGCACAAGGGTGTCCCTAAACCCCACCAAAACCTCCAACAACACACTAATAACAATTCTAAGGCAAACCAACATACAAGCATGCTTGAGCATCATCATAACAAGGCTAAACACTAAGGCACAACATCACAAGCCACACAACCATACATGTCATTAGAGATATTAAGCTTTAACGTATCCAACACTTAGGCAATTCTAGATAGCAAAATACTAACATGGTTTCAAGCATAGCATGCATCCCAAAAGCCAAATTAACATGCACGAACGAGGAGACTAACATGCTCCTAGACAACATCCATAGTAACATGATCCAAAAACATCATAACACGATACCTATCCCATTGCTTTACTATTACAATCTTTAAATTTAACTATCATACTTGAGCTAACCGTAAGCAACACTTGGAGGCCTTTCCTTGCCCTTGCCACCCACAAGCTACCGATCTGCATTGTCGAACAAAAAGGAGCGTAAGCATAAAAGCTTAGTGAGGGTAAGCTCATAAAACAAACCTTCGACAATGCAGGGTCCAAGCACGAGCTACAACCAAGATAAAGTGCATGATCTTACCTCCGATCCACACGAGCCATAAATATAGATGATGCATGAACATATATTCAATATCATGTCATGCTCAACATGTCTAAATCCACAACATATGAAATCACATATATTAAACCATGTTAGCAACACATCCCAAATCACATTGGCTTACAATTAATCACATATTGGCAACATAAACTACAATCCGTATTGGCACCTAGCTATGACTCGAATACGCGGATAACCGTTGGAACTCACATCCAACAACTCTACCATTACCTGACGATGGGATTACACTCATCACCGTTCACGCGGAGGGGATTCCACTCATCCTCACGCCTCGTTTCACGCAGAGGGGATTCCACTCATCCTCACGCCCGTCGATGGGATTCCACTCATCACCGACTATTATATATAAGAAGATTTTCGGGCGAACCCGTACTCCATCTTGATGACTACCATCATCAAGATCACGCGCGCATTTTGACTCACGCGTGCACACTAAACATCCTAATGATCGATCATTTGTACCCAAGCATACTAGTGCCAATACTACACATTTCATTACTCTTTCACAATATCATTCCATAATAACTTCCGTGCTTAGCACGTACTCACCATGACTCACCGTCATGCTCAAACCACATTTCCATGCCTAGCATGTACTCACCATGATCCTCGGATCATACAATCACCTCATAATATCATTTCACATGTCAACACCACATGTATATCATTAACACAAATATCACATCATATTTTACACATGTGTATATCCATATCATATCTATCATCAACATGCATATAACAATGCATCGAACATGCCTCAACATATATGTATACAACATATACATAATCAACACCATCACAATTTAACACGAGGCATATACAACCATTAAAGAGTGCAACCAAAGTCTCTAATCAAAGCTTGGGATTAGGCTACCACTCTAATCCCAACTCTAGGTGGGTTTACCAAGCCCATCCTAGGTTCACATGCTTGAACCAAATACTCAAAACCATTTTAAAAATATTTAACCACTCACCTAAGCTTCCAAGCTCCAAGCCAAGCAAGTAACCACCCTCACGTTTCCGGATTTCCCCTCGATGCTTCACCAACACAAGTTCTCGCTTCTAAACAACCTCAATACAATTCAAATAACCTCAAGTCAGCCCAAACATCAAAACACTAACCCGGAACACAATTCAAACACAATTCACAATGTTTCAAGCCATGAACAAAGCCCATACTTAGCAATATCGGACAGCCCCAATACCTCTTCCAAAATCCATGTTTCCAACACCCATTGCACCCACAAATGATCCCAAATCAACCCCTAACCATAGTACTACCATTGGGCTATCAATTTCCACCTAAAACAACCCCCAAAACTCACCCAAAACCCTCCAAAAACCCCATTTATACTCAAATTCGGGAATTCATTTAAAATACTCTAAAAATTATATATGTTGGACTATTTGATTCACAAACAACATATCTAACATAAATAAACCAAAAGCCTTGATAAAAACTCATAAAGTCACAACCTTTAACCAAAACTTTGAAAAACCCAAATTCTAAAACATTGATGAAAATGAAATCTATTTGTACTTCCAAGTAGAGGAAGATGAGAGCAAGTCGGAAATGTAATTACCTTTCAAAACCGAGCCAAAATGGAGGAGAAATGAGATGAAATAGTGAAAGGGGGAGGGGAGCTTTACTTGTCGTTAAAATGGTGGAAAATGGGAGTGAAGAAGATGAGCACAAGTTTTATTCAACAAAAAGGGGTTTTAATTTTAAAAGTTCATTTTATTTACCCTTTTGCCATTAATGAGATGGCAACTCTCCCTTACTTTTAAATCCATGAAATTTTAGTTTCATTTCAAATTAGCCCAACATAAAATGTTTATTTTGAAAATAAAGAAAGACACAAGGTCCAAATAATATATAATATTATTTAATCATAAACCGAGACCCAATAATATTATTTAAATATTATTTTCTTCCGACCCCCAAACTCGGGTGTTACAATTTTACCTACCACATTTGATTCATGTTTTGATAAAACCGAAATACAAAACCAAAGGGCAAACTTTGAATTGTTTAAAAATTTTGATCTTAGGGATGAGCATATTGTAGATTTTAACTTTATGTCTGACCCTACTTTTAAATTCCCTTACATGAAGTATATGAGGCGATGGAAATTTATACAAATGCTCCAACTCAGTCCTGAAATTTATCCCACTTTAGTGCGAATTTTTTTCTAACGCTCGGTGTATTGTTGATGAAACTAGTAAAAGTGTTATTGCCATAGAGTCTTACCTTATGGGGAAGTCCTTTCTGCTAGACACCAAAATTATTTGTTCTCATCTGGATCTAGAAAACACTGGTCTAGAAAATGAGGATGTATACATAGATGGTGCTCCAGACACTGGCTCTGTTACTTCCCTAAATGCCCATGACCGCTATCTACATCTCATCGTCACTTGGTGGTTTTGGCCATCAGGAGGAAAGTATTCCACCATTAGGAATGTCGATTCTTGGTGGATTCAGTGCTTCCACACTGACCAGCGAATCAATCTTGGCCAGATAATTTTTGCCGACCTAGTATACATCGTCAACAACCGTCGAACCGGTCGTGTAACCTCCTTTTACTATAGTACTATCCTTAGTCATATCTTTAAGAATGAGAACATCAATTGTTTCATAGATATTCATTTCCCTTTAAAAAATCCTATTGGTGTTGCATCTCTTTGAAAGGTCAGTTTTCAACTCATCAATGGCGATTAGATTCATGCTCAACGACCAAATCAACCACCTCGACTTGTTCGTCGTCAGACAGTTGCTCGAGCACTTGAGGGAGAGGTTTCTTTAGCCTCACTTTCGGAGACGATCACTCAGATGAAGGGTCGCATTATGAGTCATTTTGATGCATTTGAGGAGCGTATAGAGTGGTTGGAGTATTCAGTTGACCTCCTTCATGATGATGGCGACGATGACAATGGCAGCAACGATACACCCGAGGCTTAGTTTTTTGTTACTTGGATTACACTTTTTATGGATTATGATAGAACTTTTTATGGATTATGATAGAACTTTTTTATGATTTATGCTTGCTATTCTTTTATGATGGTTACTTTTTTTTATGGATTATGTTGGAACTATTAGAATTTTTTAAGTTGAAGTATTCACTTGTTATTATTTTATGTATGGATTATGGATTGGAAAATTCTATATTATGCTAGAACTTATGTTGGAGTATTCACTTGTTATTCTTTTATGGATTATGTTGGATTATTCACTTGGATTATTCTTTTTGTTATCAAATATGTTATGGAGTTTATGAGTTATTCACTTGGATTATTCCTTTTGTTATCAAAGGTAAAAATAACGTAATTGTTGTATAAATGAGATTTTTTTTCTTCCAAAAAGTACTAACATGAATCGAAATAATAAAAAACATAAAATATAAAGTGCTCAAATTAGTCAAAAGGAAAAGGAAATGACCCAAAAAAAGTTTCACTACAATTCAAAATTTCTTAATCCTCGGCTACTTCATCTTTTGTGGGCAATTTAAACAGATCAACTTCATTGTGATTGCTACAAACAAGTTTGGCCAAAATTCTCAATCGTTCAACTCGCATTTCTTCTGTCTACACAATAGAAATATAACGTTAGTCAAATGTCACACTTTTTCAAAATGAAACTACATGATATACTTCACCGTGAAAAAAATCTTCGATCAATCACTTTTGTTATCGGCTTCTATATACTTTAATGTATACATGCCACAATCATTCCTGAATCAAATATGAAATAGATTAATATATTAACAAAGACAAACTTAGAGAAAAAATCATAATATATTTAAACTTACGAATTTGGCTGCTTCGGTACTTGTACGCAATTGAATAAAAATTCTACGACATCTTTAAATAATCGACCCAAATGAGCATGACCCGCAAACCAAACTAGAGCTTTAGTCAACTGTATAAACCGTGAAAAAACATTAAGATATCGATAGTTAAACACTATTCATATATTAGTTCCCATAAATGAGTTAAGGACTTACTATGTTTTCTGCAATCTTTTTACGCGCTCTAGTAGCACCAAGAGAGTCCAAAACGTAATTATGTCTCTCAGCAACATCAACAACTAATAAAAATCAGTGACTTTTTGCATCATATAAAGGCACATATACCTGTGAAATCATATAAGTTCAAAATCACTGCCAACTACATAAAAATTTTGAATCAAAGTCTGCGACAAACAAAAAATTAGATAATATCATCAAATTATCAACTGAAAATAATATTATTTCTAGGCGGCCCATAAATATTTTTTTACCTGTAAGGACAAAGGAAGATATAACTTTTTTGGCATTTGCTCTTGTCTCAAATGCAAATCGTAGAGATAGATATCGATGAACTATTAAATATTAAAAACAAAAAATTAGTAATGTTAACAACAAACAAAACTTTATTATAACATGTTACATTACCCAATCAGATAACTAATTTTCTGAAAAAACAGTGCGAGCATTGCCAACGTCAAACGAATAGTTTTTTTTCATGTAAAGAGTCCCGACTGTATCATCCCAAGTAGCAATATTCATGCAAACTTTGGTTTCTTCAGACGTTAAGTACTTCAAATATTGCTTGTACGCATCGCTTATCCTCGGATTTTCCTTACGTCCTTCTGCTAACGTATCACCTGGCTTAGAACAATACTGCATGAAATACATTAATTAAACTCTTACAAATGATAATAAACGGAAAATTACATGTCGATATTTATAAATAATTTTTTTGTAAAATCTAACGTTTTTTTCTTTAAATTTTTTGAGCATGTAGGGTCAAATCTTTCAATTCTTCTTCACTATCAACATCATAGACATTGTTCTTGTTCCCAACCTGCGCAATTAAAGAGTAATTGATAACATATGTAATTCAAATGACATATTTGTACATTATTTATTTCAAATTTACACCCTGCAAAGAAAATAATTTTTTCTCATTACCACCTCATTTTTTCGGGAGCATCAACCTTGCATGTTTCTCCACTATCTTGCAAAGTAGTGTTTTTTGCCTGTTACCATATGTCAAATATTAGTTTTAAGTAAAATATGCTAAATAACAAATAAAGAATTATTTATACATACCTTTGTATTCACTCTAGAAGTTCGAGCTCTTTTTTTTGATGTCATATCTTTCGACTTCAGATCATCTGTAACATCAAAACGTGCAGTCGAACTTCTCTTTGATAATGACTTATGACCGTTAGACATTTTAG
This sequence comes from Hibiscus trionum, assembly GCA_030270665.1. NCBI lineage: Eukaryota > Viridiplantae > Streptophyta > Magnoliopsida > Malvales > Malvaceae > Hibiscus > Hibiscus trionum. The sequence goes on along the minus strand of BSYR01000020.1, from coordinate 10,529,636 downwards.
GCCACATTTTTTTACTTATTGGAGTTTCCTTCAACGTAACTAGTTGACTAGGAAATCGTTGGGGACTAAATTCAAATTTAAATAAATCGCTCAGAATTTCTGGAAAACCTTCCCTATTGGTCTTGATTTCGTCTTCTGAAATAGCTTCAACTTTGCTTTTACCACTACGTTCTAACGAGGGAGAAAAATTCATATCACAATCAATAAATGAAGACATAATCGGTATTTTAATACCACTCACGGTTTCTTCCTTCATTGCCCCGGCAGTTAGTTCTTCTTCCCCGTGAGATTCATTCTCTAAACCATCAGCATTCAATGGCTCGCTGTATAAATTCATATCTTCAGGTATACTCTTTAAATCATCTCCCACTAATGATTTATTATGTACAACCTCTCCTTTTAGTGAATCACCATCTTGTTTTGAGCATTTTACATTGCTCGCTGCTAATATGGACACTAATTTCTCAAATTTGCCATTTAATTTCTCAAATTGACCATTAAATTTTTCAAAATGAGAATTCATTTTCACAAACTCCTTTTCAATATTTAGCACAAATTGAATGAGTGTCTCGAACTTCTGATCACTCTGATAAGGAGTGCTTATGTTTTCCTCAAGTACAACTCCACGCTTTTCCTGTAAGTACATAAAACACTAATCTCAACAAAAACTATTTAAGACAAGCATTGAAAGTTCAAGTAATTATTAATAAATGTACCTCGGTGTTTGTCTTCCTCGAACACATGTCGATATGACTCTTGCACTTTATCATTGTTGTATCTTGTTTTGAAGGCGTTAAATTTAGATCCACCATCTACATCAAAGAGGTTAATTTTAAGTAAGAACAATTTGCAACATTTGAAGCTAGCGTACCGGTACGCTATCAGTACCGTACCGATATTGGTTTGGTACTAGTAATGTACCAGTACGGTAAAATTATCGTACCAGTACTACATGATGTCGCTGAAAATCCAGTGACCAAAAACTGTATTTGATAAGCTCCTATATATGCCACTTTTTGCTTGCTATTTTCTTTGTCTTGAGGACTTTTCACTACTTAATTGGTTGCATTTATCTCATTTTCTGTGCAGGGACTCAATTCTGGAATTAGTAGCAAAAAGGTGCATTTGTGCAGTTTTATTTATTTTTCTGGCTGTGGCTGGCATCATGGGCACGACGCGTCTGACGTGGCAGTTTCTAGAAGATATAGTCAGCGCAAGGAGAGACTCTGGAAGAATCTGGAAGATCCAGTCAGCACAATCCGAACTTAGGATTTTTAAATTTAAATTTCAAACAAACATTTTTAATTATGCTATCCTTTTGTTATTTTTATTAAATCTAAGCCTATAAATACCTTCCTTGGGTAAGACTTAAGATCATCTCTTGTTTATGAGTTCTTGTTGCTACTTGCCTTTATTTCAATAGAAATATTTTCTTGTTTCATCTTTGTTTTTTATTTACTTTACGCTTCTTAAACATTTTTCCAAAAATATGCTAAGTATGACAATCTATATCATGCTTAGCTTTTTAAACGTTTTTCAAATAAAAAAGGATCTGTTGATCTGGAAACGTTTAATCATACAGTTGGGAGGAAGAATCGGCCTGTGGCACTTCAACTTCCTGTGATCACTCTTAGCGGCGGTCCGCTAAGGAAAGATGAAATCAGAAACGATTCTTAATGAGACAACTTCTGAGTCGGGCTTTTCCTGTTTTTAAACTAAGTATTTCAATGGAGATAGACGTGGTTGGTTTATTTAAGAATCGACTTTCGGAGATAGACTTGGGAAGATCGGTTACATGAGAGAAAAGCAAGTTACGATGGGTTGGGCCTCGTAGACTGTAACCGACATGAATCCCGTTGTGAAAATTTATTTTCAATGATCGCGGGAATTGACGAAACTAGCTCGAGGCTGCTTCCCTATTAGTGATTTTTCTATTTCATTCTTCATTCTATTTACTACATTTTTTTGTTTATTAATATTTTTGTTACTTCAATCACACCAAAACCCCTTTTTTTTACTTATTTGTTTTAGCTACTTCTAGGATCTAAATCACGACAAGGCTTAGTCAGCGATTCCAACAAAACTCCTTGTGGATCGACCCTCTTCCTCTATTCTACTTTAATTTTCTTATCTTATTATTATTTGAAGAGGCTTATTTATTTTATTTATTTTGGCGAGTAAAACGACGCTTGTCAAAACTGGCGCCGTTGCTGGGGAGTTTTATTTTCGGCAATCACTGATTGTTTTGTTTGATTTTTATGACCAGGAGAAATCCGGGAAATCTAGTTGACCTTGACCCGGAGATTGAAGCAAGAGCTCGTAGAACTCACGGTGAAACGCTTAGACGAAAGAAACAACAACGAGAACAAAGTAGACAATAATCTGATCAGGAATCCAATTCTGAAACTACACCAGTCAAAGATTCTATACCAAAACCAGAACCGATGGGAGATCAAACAATTCAAGAACTAAACGCAGCCCCTACTGTGCAACAACCACTTTGCGTCGCCTTTCCTAATGGCGAGACCCCTTTTCAACTAAAAACGAGTTTAATTCATCTACTCCCGACATTCAACGGTCTCCCTAGAGAAAGTCCACATAAACACCTCACCGAATTCCATATGGTGTGCAGTAGCATGAAACCGCAAGGGGTCTCGGAAGACCAAATCAAACTACGGGCATTTCCTTTTTCCTTAGCCGATCCGGCTAAGGAATTGTTATTTTATCTTCCGCCTAATTCAATTTCTACATGGACTGAACTTTCTCGTATTTTTCTTGATAGGTATTTTCCTGCGGCAAAGGCGAGCGAGCTTAGGCGAAGCATATTGGGAATCCAACAAAGAAACGACAAATCTCTCTACGATTATTGGGAGAGGTTCAAAAAGTTATACGCAAGTTGCCCGCAGCATGGCCTATCCAAACAGACCCTCCTTCAGTATCTCTACGAAGGGATGCTCCTAATGGATAAGATGGTAGATGCCGCTAGCGGTGACGCTCTCGTCAACATGACCCCTACTACAGCGAGAACGCTAATCTCTACAATGGCTGCCAATTCACAGCAATTCGGCTCCTTAAGTGAACCAAGCCGCCGAGTTCACGAAGTAAGTACAGTTTCTTTGGAGAATTAAATAGACAAATTGACTGATATCGTCAATTCTCTTGTTACAGGTAAATTAGGAGTCGCAAGTGTATGTGGAGTATGCACTATACCAGACCACCCGACTGATTCATGTCCACTTTTACAAAATGAGTCAGGCGACCAAGTCAATGCCATAAATTTCCCAGGACCTCCCCAAAGACCATACAATCCCTACGGAAGCACCTTCAATCCCGGTTGGAGAGATCACCCAAACATGAGCTATGGTAATAAGAATCAAAACTAACAACCAAAACAACCTCCCTTCCCAAACCAAGCACCACAAAAAACCTCACTTGAAACTATTGTCGAAAGACTAGCTGTCTCACAAAAAAAACAAAACAAAACAAACGAAAAAATAAATTAAAAAACAAAAAAAAGAAAACAAGAGCAGAAACTTTCGAAACAAAATAAAAGAAAGGTTTGATGCTATTCATTTTAGTTACCTTTGTTGTTATGTTGCCTACATTTTCTAAACTATGGACATGATTTAGTAACTTGCTGAAAACTTCTTGTCTTGATCATTCTAGCCTTATTTTAGCCTTTTCCTACATCTACCTCAGCCCCATTACACCCTTGATTTAAGTATTAATGATTTTTGCATCTCATTTCTTAAAAGTAGTGGAGAATTAAACTTGCCACAAGCCTATGGAGACCCTTGTTCAAATTTTGACTTTGAGAGTTTTTTTTTGCTTTCTACACCCGAAACACTTTGAGTTGACTTGAGTGCATCTTGGTGAGGATTAAGCTTAAGTTAGAATTTGATTATCATTTGATAGGCAATTGTAAGGGTGAAGAATTGTTCTTACTTATCCATTCGTTTAGATTCATGCTTGATTCATATTATTTTTGGTGCACTTGAACTCTAATGATTTTGTTTAAAGCTTGCAACAATTTAGGGAGATGGATGCTTTTGATTAATTTCTTTCAAACATACTTGAGGGCAAGTATGAGACAAGTGTGGGGGAATTTGATAAGCTCCTATAGATGCCACTTTTTGCTTGCTATTTTCTTTGTCTTGGGGACTTTTCACTACTTAATTGGTTGCATTTATCTCATTTTCTGTGCAGGGACTCAATTCTGGAATTAGTAGCAAAAAGGTGCATTTGTGCAGTTTTACTTATTTTTCTGGATGTGGCTGGCATCATGGGCACGACTCTGGGCACGACGCGTCTGACGTGGCAATTTCTAGAAGATACAGTCAGCACAAGGAGAGACTCTGGAAGAATCTGGAAGATCCAGTCAGCACAATCCGAACTTAGGATTTTTAAATTTAAATTTCAAACAAACATTTTTAATTATGTTATCTTTTTGTTATTTTTAGTAAATCTAAGCCTATAAATACCTTCCTTGGGTAAGGCTTAAGATCATCTCTTGTTTATGAGTTCTTGTTTCTACTTGCCTTTATTTCAATAGAAATATTTTCTTGTTTCATCATTGCTTTTTATTTACTTTACGCTTCTTAAACATTTTTCCAAAAATATGCTAAGTATGACAATCTATATCATGCTTAGCTAATTTTTCCAAAAGCCGAGAGCTAGTACAAATCAATTCCATGCGTGAGAATTGAACATTTATTAAATCCCTTCGAGATACATTTTCATCTTTCTGTTTAGATAGTTTGGCAATCGACCTTACTAAAAGTTTTAAACGTTTTTCAAATAAAAAAGATTCGTTAATCTAGAATCGTTTAATCATACAGTTGGGAGAAAGAATCGGCCTATGGCACTTCGACTTCATGTGATCACTCTTAGAGGCGGTCCGCTAAGGAAAGATGAAATCAGAAACGGTTCTCAATGAGACAACTTCTAAGTCGGGCTTTTCCTGTTTTTAAACTAAGTATTTCAACGACGATAGACGTGGTTGGTTTATTTAAGAATCGACTTTCGGAGATAGATTTGGGAAGATCGGTTACATGAGAGAAAAGCAAGTTACGATGGGTTGGGCCTCGTAGACTGTAACCGACATGAATCCCGTAGTGAAAATTTATTTTTAATATCGTGGGAATTGACGAAACTAGCTCGAGGCTGCTTCCCTATTAGTGATTTTTCTATTTCATTCCTCATTCTATTTACTACATTTTTTTGTTTATTAATATTTTCGTTACTTCAATCACACCAAAACCCCCCTTTTTTACTTATTTGTTTTAGCTACTTCTGGGATCTAAATCACGACAAGGCTCAGTCAGCGATTCCAACAGAACTCCTTGTGGATCGACCCTCTTCCTCTATTCTACTTTAATTTCTTTATCTTATTATTATTTGAAGAGGCTTATTTATTTTATTTATTTTGGCGAGTAAAACGATGCTTGCCAAAATTGGCGCCGTTGCTGGGGAGTTTTATTTTCGGCAATCATTGATTGTTTTGTTTGATTTTTATGACCAGGAGCAATCTGGGAAATCTAGTTGACCTTGACCCGGAGATTGAAGCAAGAGCTCATAGAACTCACAGTGAAACGCTTAGGCGAAAGAAACAACAACGAGAACAAAGTAGATAACAATCTGATCAGGAATCCAATTATGAAACTACACCAGTCGAAGATCTTATACCAGAACCAGAACCGATGGGAGATCAAACAATTCAAGAACTAAACGCAGCCCATACTGTGCAACAACCACTTTGCATCGCCTTTCTTAATGGCGAGACCCATTTTCAACTAAAAACGGGTTTAATTCATCTACTCCCGACATTCAACGTTCTCCCTAGCGAAAGTCCACATAAACACCTCACCGAATTCCATATGGTGTGCAGTAGCATGAAACCGCAAGGGGTCTCGGAAGACCAAATCAAACTACGGGCATTTCCTTTTTTTATTTTATCTTCTGCCTAATTCAATTACTACATGGACTGAACTCTCTTGTATTTTTCTTGATAGGTATTTTCCTACGGCAAAGGCGAGCGAGCTTAGGCGAAGCATTTTGGGAATCCAACAAAGAAACGACGAATCTCTCTACGATTATTGGGAGAGGTTCAAAAAGTTATGCGCAAGTTGCCCGCAGCATGGCCTATCCGAACAGACCCTTCTTCAGTATCTCTACGAAGGGATGCTCCCGATGGATAAGAAGATGGTAGATGCCGCTAGTGGCGGCGCTCTCGTCAACATAACCCCTACTGCAGCGAGAACGCTAATCTCTACAATGGCTGTCAATTCACAGCAATTCGGCTCCTTAAGTGAACCTAGCCGACGGGTTCACAAAGTAAGTACTGTTTCTTTGGAGAATAAAATAGACAAATTGACTGATATCGTCAATTCTCTTGTTACAGATAAATCAGGAGTCACAAGGGTATGTGGAGTATGCACTATGCCAGACCACCCGACTGATTCATGTCCACTTTTACAAAATGAGTCAGACGCCCAAGTCAATGCCATAAATTTCCCAGGACCTCCCCAAAGACCATACAATCCCTACGGGAACACCTTCAATCTCGGTTGGAGAGATCACCCAAACATGAGCTATGGTAATAAGAATCAAAACTACCAACCAAAACAACCTCCCTTTCCAAACCAAACACCACAAAAAACCTCACTTGAAACTATTGTCGAAAGACTAGCTGTCTCACAAGAAAAACAAAACAAACGAAAAAAAACTGTAATATCCAGAGTACTGGTACGTGTGAGAGTACCGTACCGGCACGGTAAGTTATCACTGATTTTCCAGTGGCTAAAAACTGTATCAGTACACATAGAGTATCGGTACGATATTCTCACGCGTACCGGTACGCGAATAATACCGTACCGATACGCGCAACGAACAAAAAAATTAGGGGTTTCGGATTGGCCATTAGTTTTACGAATCAATCTAAAAAATTGTCTTGTTGAAACTTATTTTGGGGTCTTAGCAAAGGAGTTGGGGTTCTCAATTTTGAATTACATAAGCCAATTAACATAATTTTGGTTAGAGTGATGATTACGGTTTCAAAAATTAGGGATAAATTACCTAATTCACTACAGCAAAAGAGGTCTTTAGCGGCACTCTAAAAATGCCGCTACTTTTTTACATTTCGTGGTGTTTTTGAGGAAACGCCGCTAAAAACACACAATATGTAGTGGCGTTTGGCTTAAAACGCCACAATTACTCTTGCTATAGTGGCGTTTTACCTTATAAATGCCACAATAATCTGATTTATAGTGAAACGCTGCAAACTCTCATTTACGCAATATTTTTAAATATTTAATTTTATTATTTCACTAAAGCACTCCCTCACCCCCATATCCAAACCCAGCAAAACACAATCCCTAATTTCTTCCCTTGCCTCTCTCAGTCTATTTCTATCTCTCGTCTCCGATTTGGGTGGCGTCTCCTTCGACTCTGGTGCGACGGAGGAGGAGAAGAAGAGGACAAAGATGGTGAGATGTAAGAGCTTGAAAAAGAGTACAAGGAGCTTCACAACCATGAACATCATGTTAATGGAGATTTATTGGTTTATTTGCGTTTCTAATTTTATTTCTGCTCCATTTTACATCGTTTAGTTACAATACACTTAGATTGACAATTTGACAGAGTTGTGTTTGAGGAAATATTGAATTATGTTTTCTTCAAGCTTTCTGTTTTATTTTTTTCTTTTGTTTTTCAAATTAGAGATATATTGAGGAATCTGAAGCATCATAAGGATGAAGATGTTAAAAAGGGTCAAGCAGTGAAGAACCCAAAGGTAATATATATACATCTTCCATAGCGCTTACATGAACTTGAATTCAATGATGTTTGGCTTTTTAACTATAATTTTAAGATCATTTTTTTTATAAAAAAATTGTCATTTATATGTATGGCTATATTTTTGTTGGTGCTGTTACCAAAAATTGTCAGGTTCTTGCTTTAGAAAGCCTTCGCCAGTTCGAATAGACTACCACGGGTACCCTTTTCTCATCGGTTTATCGTGTATTTTTGTTTTCTTTCCTCAATTGGAATGTTTTGTTTATTTATTCAATTAAGATTTATATGAGGGCTTTTCTACCAGGATCCAATTAGGTCTTCATTTTGTGCATCGGATGAAGAAACTTATTAACACTAGAGATAAAGTCATAAATAAATTAATGCAGTTTCCAGCCTTCCACTTCTTTGCATCAGCTAGAAACTTATTAACACTAGAGATAAAGTCATAAATAAAAATAAACTTTGTTTTCTTCTCGATCAATTCAAATGCTATGTTCTTGGATGTTCTTTTAATTGCATAGGCTGGCCCGATGGAATCTAGAGTTGCTTTACAACCTTGTATAGTTCAATATGAATAGGATTGTCAATTTTAGTTTTATAACTTGATCAATCTTCTAATTTAATACATTTCAGCTTGTGTTTTCATCGTCTGCTACTGTTTATGGTTGGCCGAAGGAGGTTCCATGTACAGAAGAGTCCCCTCTGGTTGCAGTGAATCCATATGGACGAACAAAGGTATGCAGTGAACCTTTCATAAATGCTTACTCTTTTGCTTCTCTAAGAACTAAGAAGCGGTATGGATAAAGAAAGAACAATGGATAGTCATTGCAATTCTACTAGTTTTACTTAGGAATTTTTCAATTGATATTTTTCCCATAGTGTCATGTACTCGTATCTGACATGGTTGGTCTTTCAGCTTTTCATTGAAGAAATTTGTCGTGACATCCATAATTCTGATCCTGAATGGAAGATCATACTTCTAAGATATTTTAATCCAGTTGGCGCACATCCTAGTGGCCATATAGGTGAGGATCCCCGGGGTATTCCAAACAATCTCATGCCTTTTGTGCAACAAGTTGCCGTTGGGAGGCGGCCATCATTGACAGTTTTTGGAAATGATTATTCAACAAAGGATGGTACTGGGGTAAGCTTTTTATCCATGACTTTTAGATTCTAAATTGATTTTATATCATAATTCAGAATTTGTTTTCGATATGTGTAGGAACTGTATTATGATTGAATTTATTTTCCATCTATAACCTTTTTTTGTCAGCTAAGCTCGACATGTGTTTAAACTCCTAACATTTCCTTGGATTCCTTTTATGAAGCTGGACTTGCTGCTATATGTTCAACAATAGGGGAGAGGCAGGTCAGAAATGAAAGAATAATGAATCCATCAAGATAAAAGAAGGCAGTGAGGATCTTTCCCAGGCCAACTGTCGGCCCCTTTCGACCCATTGTCCATGGCCGTAAGAACAGATCCCTTGAAGGTCTTCAGGCTAATGTTCAGGTGCAACAATGAAGAGAGCCAAGTTCTTTCTTTCCCCACAAGAAGCTAAAATTATAGGAATGTAGATAGATTTGTTTTGGACCATGGTGTTATTCGCCTTTACTTTGTTTGAAAAATGACTCTTTCATAACACCTTTTTTGTTTAAATGTAATGCATTTTAGATTATTGAATAGTATATATACTTTTATTTGATTTTTTTGAAACATGGTGTTATTCGCGGCGTTTGTAATCACAAACGCCACTAAAGACCAATTATTCGCGGCGTTTAAGTTCCAAAACGCTGCTACAGATCATGACTTTTTGCGGCGTTTGTAAAACAAACGCCACTAAAGACCAATTATTTGCGGCGCTGGTTTAAGCGGCACTTCTTGCGGCGCTTTCTTAAGCGCCGGGGGAGTTTTTAGCGGCGCTAAAAAACACCGTCATAGGGCTAAAAAACGCCGCTAAAGACTTGTTTTGCTGTAGTGATTACAACAAAGAATTAGGACTGACAACAGCTGTCGGAGGCGGCGACGGTTGTCGGCGGCGTTTGGCGGTGGGTGCGGCGGCAATTGGGTTAATTTCAAAGCAAAAAAACCTAGGATTTTTTGATTTGAGATAGTTTATATTAATTTAAAATAAATTTAAAACAAAAAAGTTGTAACACCCGGGTTTGGGGGTCGGGTGAAAATAATGTTTTAATATTATTTCGAGTTCGGTTTTATAATTTAAATAAATAAAATAATGGTTCAGGTTTTGTTTGCAAATAAAACAAAGGTGTTGGACCCAATTTTTAAACCAAAACCCAATAGCCATTTCATTAATGGCAATTTCGTAAATACGTGGCCTTGTAAAATAAAAACCCTTTAATTTCAAAACACCCAATTATGTGTCATTTTCTACCTCCCAAACAAAAACCAACGTGAAACCCCTCCCACCGTTGAAGTTTCTATTTCATCTCCTCCATCCTTCATCCTTGATGATTTTTAAAAGGTAATGATACTTTTGAGCTGTCATCACCTTCCTCTTTCTCTCCATGTATTTAGTTTTTCATAAAACCCATTGTTTTGTGTTTTGAGTTTTTGAACTTTTAAGTTAAAAATCTCAACTTTGTTGTCCAATGTTGAAGCTTTTGAATTCTTATTATTATGTGTGTTATTCGTAGCCCGAATGGTCCAACATATATGATTTTTACTTGATTTTATTAAAAAATTCGTATTTGGGTTTAAGTGGGGTTTTAGGAGGGTTTAGAAGTGAGTTTTAGGGCTGTTTTATGTTGGAAAATGAGGGCTGATGGTTGTATGATAGTTAGGGGTTGTTTTGGAAGCTATTATGTGTGTTAAAAGAGTTGGAATCAATGGTTTTCGGCTGTTCATAAGGGCTGCTCGGGAATGGCATTTTGGGGTTGTTCTTGGCTCAAAAAACATGTGTTTTGTGCTTGGGTTGTGTTCCGGGTTTGCTACATTGTTTTGTGGACTGATTTGAGGTTAATTTGATTGTGTTGGGATGATTAGAAGCAAGGATTTGCGTTGGTGAGGCTTCGGGATCGAATCCGGAAGTTGAGGAGGCTTGAGTCGGCTTTGCTTGATTTGCTTAAGGAAGTAAGGTGAGTGGTTAATGTTTTAACTTGATTTTCAAAGGTTGGTTCAAGCATGTGGATGTGAAAATGTTTTCAAGTATCGTTTTTAGTTCAAAGATGATTTTGAAAAGGTTTAGATTGGGCGTGAAAAGTCACTTTAATCTCAAGAGTAAGTTGATGAGAATCGCCTCTTTAATTTCCCCTTGTACCGTTTGTTTTCATTACTTGTGGTGATAAATTGTTATGCATGGAATTTCACTACCTTGGGAGGAAGCATGTTGCTTATTATTAAATCGTTGATCAAGTATGATGGTATTAATGGTGTTGTTGATATGCCTTGTAAGATGTGTGTAAGTTGGTGCAGGTTGTGCACAAAAATGGTGAGTAAGACCATTTGTGGTTGGTAAGTTGTAAGTAGTAAGTTGGTGCCTAGTTGTGGATTTTGTTACAACTTGTTTTGGTTGTGCATGATATAGTGAGTACATATCGCATGATGGTGATTGTATATCGTGTTGCATGGTTGGTGTCGAACCTCACGTGATGGTTGTCGTTGCTCCAGTGATGTGTAGTCTCGCCGGTAGCGAGTGGTATAAGACTCTGGTGATGTGTAGTCCCACCGGTAGTGACTAGTAGAAGAGTACTTTGATGTGTAGTCCCATTGGAAAACTACTAGTCGAAACGGTGATGTGTAGTCCCAGAGTGTATGTTTGGTTATGCTTGTGCATACCATGTGTTGTTCATGTTGTGTCTCACTATATCATTCCTTTTTATGGTTTTGCTTTAATCTAGGATTATGTCTTTATGCATACCATGAAGTGTGATGCCATGATAAATATCTATATTGTTGACTTGTGGTTGGACTTGTATGTGTTGGCTTTTACTTTTAAAGAAAGCTTTGAACCCTGCATTGTCGTTGTTATGTTTTAGAGCTCCGCTCACTAAGATTTATGCTTACGCTCTTTTTTTTTCCGGTAATGCAGATCTTTAGCTTGGAGTTAGCAAGGAGCAAGAAAGGGCGTCTAAGCGTGTGGTGGTTTGCTCAAGTATGGTTTATCAAATAATGTAGTAGTTTAGCAATGGGAAATGCTACGTGTTTTAGGAGCGTGCATCTAGACTCCTTTGTGTTGGCTTTATGTTGTTAATGCCTCATGTTGATGGATTCGTAAACCAAGTTTATGTTGATGCCTAAGTGTTCGCCTGGGAGGCTTATAGCCATGTCCTTTGGATGTCATGCTTGGCTTGTAAAATCATGTTTAGATTGCCTTATATGAATGTTTTATGTTTGTTTGCTAAGGCATGAAACTCATGTATGCTATGTATGCCTTCTTTGCATGATTTCGTGAATTCCTTGGTTGAATGATGTTCGTCCATGTTGGGTGCTTGTATGACTAGATCTTGGTTTGTAAATGTTGTATGTATATTCGTATGTGGCTAGGGAGGTCTTATCATGCATCTAGAGTGTAAATCTTGTGTGTTTGTGCTGTAAATGGAGAATTGCAAAGCAGGGCATATCGGTACGCCTAAGGGCCGTATCGATACGGTCTTGCCTGCAGGCCTCAGTTTTGACTGGGCGTATCGATACACGAGGGCGTATCGATACGGGCTTTGCTCACTGGATTTCTGAGAAGTTGGTGAGTTTAGGGCGTACCGGTACGGGGTTGAGGCGTATCGGTACGGTTCCATCTCGTTGACCTCGAAATGTTGACCGAGAGGGGCGTATCGATACGCTCAAGGGTTGTATCGATACGGTCTTCCCTGAGTTGACTGAGAGGGTTGACTTTGGTCAAGGCGTATCGATACCCTCTGTAGGTGTATCGATATACGGCCTGCTTAATAAGGAAAATTGGGCTGTTTAATTGCATGTTTTGTGGGTTTTGTATCCGTGTTTGTTCGCTGCGTGTCCTATCACATAGGAGTTAATAAAGGCATCTAGAAAAGATAAAGAGAAAAAAATAGGGTTGCTAACCGAAGGGGAGCCTTAACGGGTTTCACTTCGGTTTTCCCCGTGTAGCCTACTCGGACCGGTCAACCGTCCAGACCGGAACGAGGGGGTTACATTTGGTGGTATCAGAGCCTGAGGTTTCCGAGACCTCGGGTAGGTAAGTGAGGTAAGTTTGAAGTGTTATGTTGTTGTTATGTCTCGATGAATGTTTTGCCATGTATGCTTGATGTTTGCTTGTTAGTACGGTGTTTGAAAGCATGTGTTAGCATGATGGTTGTGTTGAAGCGTAGTGTCGAGTTCCCATTGCTACTATTACTTATTTGAAAAGATTTTTGTAAAGGAATATACTTGAGCACCTTGGACCCTCGCTCTTGCTAACCTTAAATATTCTTGCTTGTGTGTTTTGTTTATTGTTGTCTTTAGTAAGTTTGAGGCCGAGACGTGACCTAGAGCTGGTAAACGTGAATCTGAGGTTTTAGAGGATGTGAATGTTGAGAGAGTTCATCGCTTTAGTTCAGGGCAGTATGACCGTACCAGAGTTCGGAGTGCAGTTTGTCTGTTTGGGTCAACATGCCTATGAGTTGGTTTCTGTTGAGGGAGAACAATGTGACCGATCTTGATATGAGTTGGTAAGAGAAGTGAAGACTTAAGAGTTGACTTCGGAATGATGTCGATGTTATAGCAAGTAATTCCTCGATACAGTCATTGAGCTTGTTTTTCTGATTGATTCTGGATCTACGCGTCCGTGTATTCTAAGTGAGCATGCGAAGTTGTTGAATCTACCTTGTGAGGTACTAGAGGTAGGTGTTAGTGTTACTAACTCCTTTGAGGATACGATTGTGGTCGGAAGGATGTACAAGGGGTGTCCGTTGATGGTTCATGGGGCACGTGTTTCCAGTAGATGCGATGGAATTACCTTTTCGGTTTTGATGTGAAACTGTGTATGGATTGACTTGTAGAACATAGAGTTAGGGTAGACTTTGAGACAATGGGAGTTTTCTTAAAGCTTGCGGATGACTATGAGATTGTAGTGGTAGGTGGGAATGTGGATTTTGTATCGAATGTTGATCCAGCTTTAGAGGTCAAAGATTGATTGAGTTTGGTTGACAGGTTTGCCTAGAAAATGTGATGGATTTGATTTTTGGAATGAGAATCAGACCGCAGAATGTTAGAATAGTTTGTGTTTTCCTAAAAGTGTTGGCAAGAATTACCCGGTTTGTCTCTTGTTAGGGAAGAAGAGTTTGTTATTGATACCGTCTCCGAGTTTGCTCCTGTTTTGATTGCTCTGTATCCTATGGTTTCCGAAAGAATTGAGAGTGTTGAAGAATCAACTTCGAGATTTGTTAGACCTTAGATTGATTAGGCCTAGTACATCATCTTAGAGTATGACAGTACCGCTTGTGAAGAAGAGAGATGACAATACAAGAATGTGTTTAGATTTCAGATAGTTGAAACAATTGATAGCGAACAATCAGTGTCCTTTTTTCCGAGCATCAGTGGGTTGTTGATCATTTGAGGGGTGCTTCAGTCTTTTCAAGATTAATTTGAGATCCGATTTCTACCTGTTGGAAGTGAGAGAAGTCGATGTACCGAAGACAGCTTTCGGGGCAGGATATGATCACTTCGAGTTTTGGGTTATGTCGTTTTGTTTGACTAGTGTGTTAGTTACTTTTATAGAGATGTTGAGCATAATATTTTCCCAAGTTTCTTGATCAGTTGTTGTAGTTCTCTTAGATGATACATAGGTATACTCACGTACTGAAGAAGATCATGACAAGCTTTGGAGTTAGTGATGTAGACTCTATTAGAGAATCAATTGTATGCCAAGTTGAGCAAACGTGAACTCTGAGTCTAGGAAGATGTCCTCCTAGGACATGTAGATCAGCCGAGTGTGTTAGAGTAAACCTTAAGTAGTCAGAAGAAGATGTGAGTTGGAAGAAATTGAAGACTGTGACAAGTATCTATAGTTCCTAGGTCTAGCACTGTTACTATCGAAGGTTTGTAAGTGGTCTTTTGAAGGTAGCTGCTCCATTGACATGTTGCTACAGAAGAATGTTCAGTTTGTGTGGTTAGATGCGAGACAAAGAGCCCTTGAGAAACCTATAGAAACTTTGATGAAAGCTTCGACCTCGGTCCAGCCGTATCAGGGAAAGAATTTGTGAACCATAGTGATGTGTTACATGTAGGGTTAGGTTGTGTGCTTATGCAAGACAGAAGATTGTGGCCTATTCATCGAGATAGTTGAAAGACCTTGAAAAGAATTATCCGACACAAGACATAGAGTTAATTTCAGTTGTATCTGCTTCGAATACTTAGAGACAAAGCATGTATAGTAAGAAATGGACAATGTATACACTTATCATCAGAACTTGAAATATTAGACGACTTAGGAAGGGTTGAAACTTGAATAGCATAAAGTGTTAGAACTGCTTGAAGATTGTAATCTCAAGATTGAGTACCCTCCGAGAGAGTCGACGTAGCAACCGATGTTTCGCGTTATATTTGTTGTTAGATTAGTAGTTGAGTTGCGAGTTGTATTTTCCAGATTCAGTTTATCAAATGATAGTGTTTCTGTGGCCGAGTTTCAGGTTGAGCCTACATTGAGTCAGAATACTTAAAGAGAAACCGTTGCAAGACAGGTTCTTGGCACCTCACGTGCAAGAATTTGTGGAAGGAAGACCTTCAGAATACAGTTTCAGGGATGAGGGAGTTTTACATTTCAAAGACAGAATGGTTGTGCCGAATGACATAGTGTTTTGAGACGTATTGTTTTGGCCGAAGCACACGGCAGTTCATTTGCATTGCATCAGAGTAGTATGAAGACGTATTGAGGGTTGAAGATGAGTACTTCTAGATTGAGTTGATGGATGATGTGGTTCAGTATGAGAGTAAGTGTGTAGTTTGCCAGCGTGTCAAGACCAAGCATCAGTTTTCTTCTAGTTTGTTACATCCGTGGGAGATTCGTATTGAAAGTGGGTAATAGATTCGAGAGATCTTGTGTCTGATTCGCCTTCGATTTCCTCCTTGAGAACTTAGTTGAGTAATCAATGTTAGTTGCACTGTATGCGGTCCTTCATACATGTTCACGTTACTTGTACCTTGTGTAAGATGGCGGAGTTATGCCTTAGCAAGAGTGTGAATTGTACAGTGTCTTGTATTCGATAGTGGCCAGTAGAGATTCGAGATTTCAACTAGAGTTTTGAAGACGTTTGCATAGTGTTTGGGTTACCTGTTGAAGTCAGATGGTTAGTCAGAAAAAGGTTACAGGTCAAGTATTCAAACAGTGCTGTATGTGATAGTGAATCAGGCTAGTTCTGTTCTTTATTTGTTGCAGTTACCACCAGAGTTAGAGAGGGGATTCATAATGTGTTTTGCGTATTTATGATCCGGAAGTGTGGGTCAGAATTGTCCCGCGTTATGTGGTTGAAGAGGTTGTGTTGAGTTTAAAATTGGCATGCCTTGAAGGACCCGTTGAGATCTTGGCATCAGATAGCTAGTGTTGTGTGGTGAGTCTACCGAGTTGGTGAGTATGTTGTGGTGAGAGAGAAAGTGTGGAGGAGCATGTTTCAGTGGCTCTTCCTGTCTGATAAATTTAGGGGATGAAATTTCCTTAAGTGGGGGAGAGTTGTAACACCCGGGTTTGGGGGTCGGGTGAAAATAATATTTTAATATTATTTCGGGTTCGGTTTTATAATTTAAATAAATAAAATAATGGTTCGGATTTTGTTTGCAAATAAAACAAAGGTGTTTGACCCAATTTTTAAACCAAAACCCAATAGCCATTTCATTAATGGCAGTTTCGTAAATACGTGGCCTTGTAAAATAAAAACCCTTTAATTTCAAAACATCCAAATTTGTGTCATCATCTACCTCCCAAACAAAAACCAACGTGAAACCCCTCCCACCATTGAAGTTTCTATTTCATCTCCTCCATCCTTCATCCTTGACGATTTTTAAAAGGTAATGACACTTTTGAGCTGTCCTCACCTTCCTCTTTCTCTCCATGTATTTAGTTTTTCATAAAACCCATTGTTTTGAGTTTTGAGTTTTTGAACTTTTAAGTTAAAAATCCCAACTTTGTTGTCCAATGTTGAAGCTTTTGAATTCTTATTATTATGTGTGTTATTCGTAGCCCGAATGGTCCAACATATATGATTTTTACTTGATTTTATTAAGAAATTCGTATTTGGGTTTAAGTGGGGTTTTAGGAGGGTTTAGAAGAGAGTTTTAGGGCTGTTTTATGTTGGAAAATGAGGGCTGATGGTTGTATGATAGTTAGGGGTTGTTTTGGAAGCTATTAGGTGTGTTAAAAGAGTTGGAATCAATGGTTTTCGGCTGTGCATAAGGGCTGCTCGGGAATGGCATTTTGGGGTTGTTCTTGGCTCGAAAAACATGTGTTTTGTGCTTGGGTTGTGTTGCGGGTTTGCTACATTGTTTTGTGGACTGATTTGAGGTTAATTTGATTGTGTTGGGATGATTAGAAGCAAGGATTTGCGTTGGTGAGGCTTCGGGATCGAATCCGGAAGTTAAGGAGGCTTGAGTCGGCTTTGCTTGATTTGCTTAAGGAAGTAAGGTGAGTGATTAATGTTTTAACTTGATTTTCAAAGGTTGGTTCAAGCATGTGGATGTGAAAATGTTTTCAAGTATCGTTTTTGGTTCAAAGATGATTTTGAAAAGGTTTAGATTGGGCGTGAAAAGTCACTTTAATCTCAAGAGTAAGTTGATGGGAATCGCCTCTTTAATTTCCCTTTGTACCGTTTGTTTTCATTACTTGTGGTGATAAATTGTTATGCATGGAATTTCACTACCTTGGGAAGAAGCATGTTGCTTATTATTAAATCGTTGATCATGTATGATGGTATTAATGGTGTTGTTGATATGCCTTGTAAGATGTGTGTAAGTTGGTGCAGGTTGTGCACAAAAATGGTGAGTAAGACCATTTGTGGTTGGTAAGTTGTAAGTAGTAAGTTGGTGCCTAGTTGTGGATTTTGTTACAACTTGTTTTGGTTGTGCATGATATAGTGAGTACATGTCGCATGATGGTGATTGTATATCGTGTTGCATGGTTGTTGTCGAACCTCACGTGATAGTTGTCGTTGCTCCGGTGATGTGTAGTCCCGATACGGGGTTGAGGCATATCGGTACGGTTCCATGTCGTTGACCTCGAAATGTTGACCGAGAGGGGCGTATCGATACGCTCAAGGGTTGTATCGATACGGTCTTCCCTGAGTTGACTGAGAGGGTTGACTTTGGTCAAGGCGTATCGATACCCTCTGTAGGTGTATCGATACGGCCTGCTTAATAAGGAAAATTGGGCTGTTTAATTGCATGTTTTGTGGGTTTTGTATCCGTGTTTGTTCGCTGCGTGTCCTATCACATAGGAGTTAATAAAGGCATCTAGAAAAGATAAAGAGAAAAAAATAGGGTTGCTAACCGAATGGGAGCCTTAACGGGTTTCACTTCGGTTTTCCTCGTGTAGCCTACTCGGACCGGTCAACCGTCCAGACCGGGACGAGGGGGTTACAAAAATACTTTAATTGAATTACAATTTTATTTTTTTTAAATTATAATTACCCATAAAGTACTTTGGATTTAAAAATTTTATAAATTAACTTATCAGTGCTCATCGGTGTTCGTCTTGCTCGACAAGCGCTATAAAATTTTCCTAATGTCACACTATCTTTTACCATTGAGACGATTGAAAATGTTAATTCAAAGATCAACTTAAAAGATATTTATCATGTTCTAAGGCTAATGTACATGTAAATTAAAAAAAACTATCGATTTCAGGGTCAAAAACTACATTTACCTTTTTTTTGGTACAATTCATGTCCAGTTTATAATCTATGTTCGGGATTTATGGTTCTCCCTCTCAAGTTCCAACAATGTCATCTTTTAAGTTCAAACTTGAGTTTTCTCTCAGAAAAAACAACGTATCTTGCTATTACACCCAACATTTATCGGTAAATTACATTTACCTTTGATTTATATAAGTATTATGCGGATGAAATATAAATATCGAAATATCCGGCTGGTCCACACCATTGTTATCCGTTAGACTAAGGAATTAGAAGCTAACCCTGGTAGGGTATAGACATTAAATAATGACATTGTGAAATTCTTGGCAATTTCTTTGTTCATTAACTACCGGAACCTGTATGGGCAACGTTCACTTAGGAACATGCAGATTAGTAGGGATGTAAAAACAGGTAATCAGATGGGTTTCAGGTTGGGTACTGTCAGGTCAGGTAAAATTGAGCACATGTCATTTCAGGTTATTTTTCTGTTTTGACTCGACTCGGGTCGGGTGCGGGTCCATTTCAGGTCGGGTCTGAAGCAGATAATTGACAGGTTAATTCGGGTTCAGATACACTTCAGGTCGAGTCCATTTCAGGTCGGGTCCGTTTCAGGTCGGGTCCATTTTAGGTCGGGTCCATTTCAAGTCGGGTTCATTTCAGGTCGGTTGCATTTCAGGTAGGGTGCATTTCAGGTCGGGTAGTTTCAGGTCGGGTAATTCAGGTCGAGGTATTTTCGGGATTGGAATTCGTATTGAGTTTGAGTTCGGTACAACCGTATAAGTAGTCGATAGACTTTAGGTTGGCCTTCGTCAATCGTCATTTATTTGGAGTTAATTATTTAAAGTCATATCAAATTAAAATTATAAAATATTGTAGTAATTAAAAAATAATTAAAAGGGGTCAATTTGGACTGAAAATGGGTCAATTTGGATTAAAAATAAAATTTCACGGATTATAATGAACAAAAATATCAAATTAAAATTATAAAACATTAGACAAATTTAAAAGAAAACAATGAAAAAGGTTCAATTTGGAATAAAAATAATGTTTTGGGGACTGTAATGAACAAAAATATCAAATTAAAAGTATAAAAATTAGAGTAATTAAAAAACAATAAGTAGAGGTCAATTTAGAATAAAAATAAAGTTTTAGGGTCTAGAATGAACAAAATTTCAAATTAAAATTATAAAACATGATGAATTAATATATATATATATATGGGTCAATATGGAATTAAAATAAAGTTAAGGGACTTGAATAAGAAAATATCAAATAAAATAATAAAACATTGGACAAATTTAAAAAATAAATGTGGGTCAATTTGGAATAAAAATAAAGTTTTAGGGTCTAGAATGATGAAAATATCAAATTAAAATTATAAAACATTGGATGAATTAAAAAAACAATGAATATGGATCAATTTGGAATTGAAATAAAGTTAAAGGGACTAGAATGAACAAAGTACCAAATTAAAATTATAAAACATCGGACGAATTAAAAAAACAATAAATAAGGGTCAATTTGGAATTAAACTAAAGTTTAGGGGACTAGAATGAACAAAATATCAAATTAAAATTATAAAACATCGGACTAATTAAAATAAAGTTAAGAGACTAGAATGAACAAAATATCAAATTAAAATTATAAAACATCGGACTAATTAAAAAATTAAAAGTGGTCAATTTGGAATATAAATAAAGTTTAGGGACTAAAATGAACAAAATGTCAAAGTAAAATTATATATTATTGGTCTAATTAAAAAACAATTAGTAGGGGTCAATTTGGAATAGAAATAAAGATTTAAGGGCTATAATAAACAGAAATATCAAATTAAAATTATAAAATATTTGACGATTTAGGGTTTAGGGTTTAATGTTTAGGAAAAATTCATTAATGGTTTAGGGTTCATGTATTGATACATACATACATAATTGCATACATTAAGGTTTAGGGTGTAGGGTTTAGGAAAATTTATTAAGGGTTCAGGGTTCATACATTAATAGGTATATACATACATACTTACATACATTAGGGTTTAGGGACGGTAATGAACAAAAAAAATCTAAATTAAAATTAAAAATATTGGACTAAATCGGTGACTAAAATATAAATCAAAATCAAAGGTATTGGACTAAACTAAAATTGAGATTAAAACGAATCCAACTAAAACTAAAGAATAAAAAAGAGCTAATTGTAAAGCTCATCAACTAATAATGACCTAAAATGCAAATAACCCTTAAAATGGGCGGGATTTCCCCCCTTATTTTTTAAACTTAATTGTTTACTCAATTTCAAATGAAATTGAAAGATGAGAAATGTTCAAATGAGAATTGGATGTTGGGTGAGACTTGGGATTGAGAATTAGGATTGATTATCGTTCTTTGAGATTTTGGCTAAAAAATGTTAATTTGGATTAAAAATTAAATTTTAGAGAATAGAATAAATTGGACTAAATTGCCAAAAATATAAATCAATATGAGGCAATTTTGACTAAAAATTAAATTGTATGGACTATAATAAATAAAAATATTATTCGACTAAATTACCAAAAATAAGAGTATATATGAGTCAAATTCAGCTAAAAATATTAGTATGTATGTATGTATATGTGTATATATATGTGTGTGCATATATATTATAAATATATATATGTGTGTATGTAAGTTTTAGTATGTATAATATGTATACTTACATACGTACATATATTTAATATGTATATTATAAATATATATAATATATATACTTATATATATATTGTTATAATTAATTAAATATATGTATGTGTATATATATATATATATTATATGTATGTATGTATAATATATATATAATATGTATATATACATATATCTATATATATACACACATACACATATAAATATACATATACATATATTATGATATATACATATATATGTATGTATTGTTATAATTAATTAAACCTATGCATATATATATATATATAATACTAAAACACACACATGTATACATACATACTAAAACACACACACACATATATATATATATATATATATATATATATATATGTATGTATTTAAGTTTTAGTATCTATATGTATATGTAAGTTTTAGTATATATATATATATATATATATATATATATATATATATTGTTATAATTATATATATATACACACACATATATATGTATGTAAGTTTTAGTATGTATATATTGTTATATATATATATATACTAAAACATATATATTTGTATGTATATATGTATACCCCTAAACAATACCCATAAACCTCAACTCCTAAATCTTATAATCACTAACAATTAGAGTACAAGCCTAATCCTTAAACTAATCTCATAACCCCAAATAATTAAGTTGACACGTTTACCCCTAAACCCCAAACATGAATCTCTAGATCTTACATACACCATTCACTAATAATTAGAGTGCAAGCCTAATCACATAATCCCTAAACTAATCTCATAGTCCCAAACAATCAACTTGACACATTTACCCCTAAACCCTAAACATAAACCCATAAATTTAACAAACAAAATAAATTGAAACATAAAAAGGACAAATCTAAAAATAAATTAAAACTAAATTATTAATTAGAGCCCAAATCACAAATGAATAAAATTATTAAACATAGTTACTTACCAAATCTTTATACGAGGACCAAGTCAAATTTAAAGCAAACCAAAAAACTTAATAATTAATCAATTTATGAAGCATGGCCTAATTGAATGAAATTTAAAGAAACTAAACTAAAAATTAGGATTAAAAAAAACAAACTAAAACCTAAAAACCCTAAACCTTAACCATCTAATTAAGGAAGGACCTAAAGGATAATTAACCCCTAAATAAAAAAATTTCGCCCACACTTTATTTTATTTGAAATCTGGCGGCAGCAAACACCCCCCCAACTTTCCCCCATCAATTTAAGAAAGTTCCCCCCTAAACTAATTTTTATTATTATTTTAATAGTTATAATTAAAATTTTTAATAAAATATTTTTTAAATTTAATGATCACAATTAACTAATTGATTTAAATTTTAAATAATTTGTTTTAAATTCATCCATCATAACTTATTAATTTAATAAAACTTTTAAATTTTGAATATTTTTTTAATAAAATAAATTTAAGTATGTTAATTCTTATTAAATTTCAGAAATAATTTATATTGAACGAGTTAGTACTAAATTAATTTAATAAATTAATACTTTTGTTGTGAATAATATGAAAACAAGAGACTACAAGCTACGAGACATAGTTGAAGATGGTCCGTTCGTGCCTCAACGAAGCAAAGCGGAATGGAGTACCGAAGATCACAAGAAGATGGAGCTAAATTGCAAAGCCTTGCACATCCTCTTTTGTGCTTTTGGCCCAATCATCTATGAGAAGATGTCTTCTTGTGAGAGTGCCAAGGAGGTATGAGACAAGCTTGAAGTCACATGCGAGGGAATCAACGAAGTTAAGGAGACCAAGATTGGGCTCCTCACCTTAGAGTATGAGAACTTCAAGATGGATCCAGAAGAAGACATCGAGAAGATGTTTGATATGTTCTCCACCATCACAAATGGATTCAAAGGCTATGGAGAAGCCATTCCGGAAGAGAAGCTTGTTCGAAAGCTCATCTACTCCCTTCCCGAGTTATGGGACTCAAAAAGGACCGCCATCGTCGAAGCCAAAAATCTCAAGACCTTGAAGCTTGATGAACTCATGGGGTCACTTCTTACTCATCAAATTATGAAGAAGAACAAGGAAGAGGAGAAGAAGAGGGAAGAAATTAGAGCTATGGGGAAGAAGAAAATTATGGAGCTTGGCATTAATGCAAGTGTCGTTGCTCTAAAATCCTTCACATGCCATCATAAAGATTCAAGTGAGGGAGAAAGTAAAGATGAAGAGATGGCCTATCTCTTCAACAAATTTACCCGGTTCATGAAGAGCGAAATGGAAAAATCTAAGCATGAATCGAGGAAGAAGATGAAGGAATCCCACAAGTCCAACAAGAGGGGATCATCTTCAAAGCAAGCATATGTGGCCACATGGAGCGATGAAGACTCCACCGATGATGAAGTAGCCCACCTATGCTTGATGGCCCTCAATGAGGGGGAGGTAACTTCTAACTCATCTATTTCAAATTCATATACATTTGATGAGTTACAAGATGCCTATGAGGATTTGCTTTTGGAATTCAATGCATCATTTTCCAAGAACAAAAAGTTGATTTCAAAAACAAAAAATGAGAATGATTTGCTTTCCAAAACAAATCTTGAACTTGAAGCAAAATTGAAAGATTTTGAACAAAAATGTTTTGATTTACAAAATTTGCTTCTTAAAGTTTAAAAAGAAAAAAATTTGATTTCCAATGAACTTCAAAAGAAAAATGATTTTGGAAAATCAAATTTTTATGTAAGACAATCTAGTGCCCTTAGATTTGTAAAAGGTAAATGTTTTAGAAGTGTTTGGGTCTCAAAAGGACTTAGTACTTCAACAAAAAAGGATGAAATTGAAAAATGAATTCCTAAGGGGACTAAATTTTTTGCTACTAATGTCTATGGATCCAAAACAATTTAGATACCAAAAATTACTTAATTGTCTTTTGCTAGGTGTGATGGAGAGTAATCAACATGTCATAAATTGAGGGGGAGCTCCATGCACACAAGGAAGAACACTTGAAGAAGGAAGGCTTCACATCCTCCATTGGGTTCAAGTGTTGGTAAAAATCTAGTTGCTTTATTTGTTTAATTTGATTTATTTCTTATTTCAACTAGATTATGATCATATATGTTCGACTAACATTTTGATGATGCTTTGAGTAAGGGGGAACCATTTTAAAACCAAAAATTCTTATTTTTGTCATCTTTTCAAATAGTAGTTATTTCGAACTTAATGTCTTTTAAATTCTTTTTGATATAACAAAAAGGGGGAGAAATGGTTTGAAAAATTGAATTTTTAAATGAATAAGGGGAGCTTTAATTGATTTAAAAAATTTCATCTCTTATTCACATTTTAAAAATTAAAGGGGAGAATCCCAAATAATTTTTCAAATTATTTTTATTATATCAAAAAGGGGGAGATTGTAGAAATAATGTTTTGATATAATAATTGAAAAATGTTTTGAACTAATTTGGAAAGAATTCAAAACTTGTCTTTAAGTCCAAACAGCTTGAATTTATGTTTGATGAATCTTAAAAGGTTTTTGGCAATGTTTTTATTGATTTTAAATAGCCAAACTTAAGTTTTCAGGTTGCCCGTACCGATACGGTCTAACCCGTATCGATACCTTTTTGCCCAAGTTTGGTCACTGCCAAAACTCGTATCGAAACAGGCTTTGCCGTTTCGATACGGTAAGGGATCGTTTCGATACGCCTAGTAAGCGTATCGATCCCATTTTAACAACCCCAACGGTCATATTTCCCAACGGTCTTTTAAATGCCATACCGTACCGATACGCCCTCAAGCGTATCGATACGCCTAGGCTGGAAAGAGCCCAACGGTTAGTTTCTGATAAAGGCCGTACCGATACGGATCCACTCGTATCGATACGGAAGGTTGCATAACAGCATTAATGGTAGGAATTAAAGTCTCCAACGGCTTGAATTCATCCCCAACGGCTAGTAACGGCTACAAACTCAAAGAGGAGTATAAAAGAGACCTCCAAACATCAAGTAATGGTTAATGCTTCAATTGTCAATCAACAAATGATCAAAAATTGTCTTAGTACTTAAATTGTCATTCCTTTGTATAGACAAACACTAGTGAGCCAAAATTGTTAAATTTGCTCAAGTGTTTTAGGTTTTGGGTGAGAGCTAAATTGTGCAAACAAACACCTATTAGAGGAATTTGTGTTTGCTAATCTTTTCTCTTGTAAAAAGGGTTTGATCAAGGCTTTGGGTAGAAAGCTTGATCGGTGTATAAGAGTTTCCTCCTAAGCCTAGAAAATGGGACGAATCAATAGTGGATTGATTGTAAATCTTTAGTGGGAAGCTAAGGTAGTGGATGTAGACCTTGGTTAGAAGGTTGAACCACTATAAATCACTGTGTCATTAATCTTTTAAGCTTTCACACCATATCCACCTAAAATTCTACTTCTCTACCACTTAGCGAGCAAGAACGGTTGAAGGAATCGAGCACCCTAAAACCCAACAAATACAAGATGTAAAGAAGAGTTACAGCGCTACTCTTGAATTTGCAGAGAAAAGTAGGGTTCTATGTTAAAACAATTGAAAAATTATTAAATTATATTTTAAATTTTAAATACTATATATTAAAACAATTCAAAGGTATTACCTATGAAATTGAAGTCGAGACTTGAGGCGCACAGAGATACACGCATTTAATTTTATATTTGAGGTTACAATGTGAAATGTTATTGTAACAAATATTTTTAATATTTAATTGTATTTTTTGTTTTTAATGAATGAATTAATTAATCACGATATCATAAAATAATATTTCTTTTTTCCTTTCTCTTTGTGGTGGGCCAACGCGTTGTTTATAGCCTATATAAACAGCACCTCCCGCATCCCTCCCCAACACCAACAACTGATCTTTCTCTTGCAACACCAACGCAATCTCATTTTCCTTCAAACCAAACACTTACTAAGCTAAAACATGGCCCCTAACATCACCGGCACCAAAGCTGCCACTCTCACCGCCAAAGCTCCCATCCCTCCCCAAAACGCTTACGTTACGTTCTTGGCAGGGAACGGTGACTACGTCAAGGGTGTGGTGGGGCTAGCCAAGGGGCTCAGGAAGGTTAAGAGCAGGTACCCACTCGTGGTGGCTCTTTTGCCTGACGTGCCGGAGGACCACAGGAAGATACTTGTGGAACAGGGCTGCATACTCAAGGAGATCGAGCCTGTGTACCCACCCGAGAACCAGACCCAGTTTGCCATGGCTTACTATGTCATCAACTATTCCAAGCTTCGTATCTGGGAGGTATATATCATTAATAATATCTTTGCATGTTCTATTTAGGAATTTCAATTAAAAAGATGTTTTCAAAATGAACAATTTTCTTACTTTTGTGTACAGTTTGTGGAGTATTCCAAGATGATATACTTGGACGGAGACATCCAAGTGTTTGAAAACATAGACCACTTGTTCGACATGGAAGATGGTTACTTTTATGCTGTGATGGATTGCTTCTGTGAGAAAACCTGGAGCCACACCCCACAATACAAGATTGGATACTGCCAACAGTGTCCTAACAAGGTCCAGTGGCCTTCTCAGCTTGGTCCTAAGCCTCCTCTTTACTTCAACGCTGGCATGTTTGTGTATGAACCCAGCCTTTCCGTGTATCAGGACCTGTTGACCACTCTCAAAGTTACCCCTCCTACCCCATTTGCGGAGCAGGATTATCTGAACATGTTCTTCAGGGACATTTACAGGCCAATTCCTCCAATTTACAACCTGGTGATGGCCATGCTATGGCGCCACCCTGAGAACATTGAGCTAGAAAAGGCCAAGGTGGTTCACTACTGTGCTGCTGGCTCCAAACCCTGGCGGTATACGGGCAAAGAAGAGAACATGGACAGGGAAGACATTAAGACGCTGGTGGCAAAATGGTGGGATATTTACAATGATGAGTCCCTTGACTACACAACTGCAGAAGCTGATGAGGATGAGCGAGCAGGCCTGCAACAATTTTTCGCAGCCTTGACAGAGGCTGCCATTGTTCGTCATATTAAAGCTCCATCCGCCGCTTAATGTTTGCGGCCTTACTTAGGTGGGTGATAAAGATTATTAGTATTATACGTTACTATACAATACAACACACTATACACCTATGTTGTGCAATGTGTTCTTTTCTTCTTTGTAGTTGTATTTGATCTGTCCTTAACAATTTTTCAAAAGGGACAATACTGATATCTTCTCAGAAAAGTTTAAGGACTATTATAATGTTGTCCTTACGGCTATTTTCTACGGTTTGATTATTTGTAGTCTTATTTGTAAATGTGGACATTTCAGTACCCACTGAAAACAAGTTTCATGTTACACTCTTTATTTGAAATCTTTAGAATTATTTTCTCTTTTTAATTTTTTTCTCCAAACATCTAATTATCTATTTAGATTCTTATTCATCTAAAATTGTTTATACAGAGAATCCTTTGTGTTGGAACAAAATCTTTGGAAATAAATGACCCTGACTAATCTGTAGGGATGTAAAGCTGACCCGATCTGAAAACCCGACTGAAACCTGCTCGAGTCAGAACTTGATTTGACCTGAAAATTTAATGACCCGAACTCGATCTGTAACCGACTGTTGTTGACCCGAACCTGAATTCGACTTGTTACTGTAGTGATCGAACCCGACCTGCGTCCGACTGAAAACGACTCGAACCCGAATTGGACTTGTTACTGTGGACCTGAAACCCGACTTGCGCCCGACTGAAACGAACCCGAACCCGATGCCAACCTGGCAGATAACCGATTTTACCCGACTGAATTGACCCGAGATCCGATATTACCCGACCTGTTTTGAACCCGACCTGTTAATTGACCCGAACTGCTTTGAACCCGACCTATTTTTAACCTGAACTGATATTGACCTGACTTGATATTTACCTGACATATAGTTGAGGAAGTCTACGATTTGATAAATTTAAAGTGTTGATAAATGTAAAGTTGTTATGAATATTTATCTATGTGGATGTCTATCATGATAAGGACTTTATCAAAGGAGATTTGAATTATTTTATCATTAAGATTATTATCTACATTAATTAGAGTTTAATGTATTATGTACTTCTTATGCCTATAAATAGATGATTTACTCAAGGCATTGTACACAAGTCAATATTCAGAATAATACAAATCTCTTTCTTTTCTCTCATCTTATTTTGTTCCTATTCCTTCTTGTTCTTGTTTTCATATTATTCACAACACGTTATCAGCACGAGTTTGCTCAGAAGATTTTAGTTACATATCAAGCTTCTCCAAAGATTTATCTGGTATATTCTTTTTCCATCTTATATATTTTAATTTATAAAATAATATATATACAATAATAAATTAAAACAATATATAATTAATTTCTTGCTTATGTTATCATCCATGTGTTGTTATTTATTTTGTTATTAATCAATCTAATTAATATAAGCTAACAAAGTCATACCTATAATGATAAAATTGTTGTTCGCTAGTATTAAAGGAGAGTAATCAGTTTTGTTTAATATTTACTTAATTATCCGTCTGTTATCATCCGTATGTTATCATCCGTCTGTTGGTATTTATGACTTCTATTATATAACAAATAATAATATTTTTCTTAATTAATCCAACTTGTTGTTATTTATTTTGTTTAATATTTTGTTTTAATTTGCCATGTTTGGTTATTATAAATTATATGTTGGTTTGTTTTAATTCATACCATGCGTATATACAATGAATTTATATGTTATTTGTTTTAATGGTTTAATCCGAGTATAATTGGCTGGACATCCCGTTCTGCGAGGCTACTGGTCTCAAAGGAGGTTTTTAAATGACCTTGTGGACAGGTATAACAATGCCACGTATGAGGATTAAATCTTCTTTCTGTTGTTTTTTTTATTATATATATTAATTTATAATTAATCTAATTTGATTGTTTATCTTTTATAGTACATCAATGGCAAATCTTACAAAGATTGAGTTTGTGGCTCTTGATATTTCCGGAAAGAATTATTTATCCTGGATCTTAGATGCCGAAATACACCTAGATGCTAATGGTCTGGGAAATACCATTAAAGAGGGGAATGCAGAATCTGCCCAAAATAAGGCCAAAGCTATGATACTCCTTCGCCGTCACCTCCATGAGGGGTTGAAATCAGAATATTTAACGGTGAAAGATCCTCTTATTCTTTGGAATAATCTAAAGGAACGATATGACCACCAGAAAACTGTTATTCTGCCTAAAGCTCGATATGACTGGTTGCATCTGAGATTGCAAGATTTTAAATTAGTAAGCGAGTATAACTCTGCTATGTTTCGTATTACTTCACAATTGAAGTTATGTGGTCAAATTATTACTGATGAGGATATGTTAGAGAAAACATACTCCACTTTTCATGCAAACAATGTTGTCCTTCAGACACAATATCGAGAAAAGGGCTTTAAGAAATATTCTGAGTTAATTTCTTGCCTTCTTGTGGCTGAGCAAAACAATGAGCTATTGATGAAGAATCATGAATATCGCCCAACTGGCTCCGCTCCATTCCCTGAAGCGAATGTGACATTTTATAGCGGAAGAAATAAAGGTTACACCAATCATCGTGGTCATAACTATGGGCGTGGTCGTGGTCGTAGTCACGGTCGAGGACATAGGCGAGGTGGTCGTTTTAAAAATAACTATACCCACCGTAAGTGGAACAATAAAGATGACAATAGTGCAAAAGATCAATCCAAGAAAGAGGAATCTATGTGTCATCGATGTGGCAGCTTAAATCATTGGGCCCGTGCTTGTCGTGTGCCAAAGCATCTTGTGAATCTTTACCAACAGTCAATCAATGGCAAAAGAAAGAAAGCTGAAACAAATTTTGTTTATATCAATGACAAAGATGAGTATGGCCTTGGCAAAGATGATTATGACATTACTGGCACTAGCAATGGCGATTATGGCTTTACAGATATAGATGTTAATGATTTCCTCATTTCCCCTGAGAAGAATACTTGATTTTTTTTTGTTTTGTTTTGTTTTGTTTATGTTTATTATTATTTTAGGAAAAGTTTGTTAGAAAGATATAATATTTTATTAGGAATTATATATATAAAGAATAAAAATTATGGATGTTATTTATTTAATTTATATTTTGAATATTTTTTTAATATTTATTTTATTTTATTTTTCTTTGAAGAATATGATTCCGTCTCAAATACAATCCGCCAAAATTGGTGATGATTTATGCTTAGCGGACATTGCAAGTACTCATACTATACTTAAGCACAAGAAATTTTTTTCCCATTTAACAATGCAAGGGAATAATGTGAGTACTATATCCGGAAGTGCTAATATTATAGAAGGCTCCGGAAAAGCAAATATGTTATTGCCAAATGGAACTCTATTCCATATTCATAATGCGCTATACTCTCCAAAGTCGCAAAGAAACTTATTAAGTTTTAAAGATATTCGCAATAATGGATATCATATTGAGAGTAGTTGCCAAGGAGATACAGAATATCTCTATATTACAAGTATAACTCAAGGCAATAAGAAAGTTTTAGAAAAATTACATGCACTGTCATCCGGATTGTACTACACAAGAATCAGTGCAATTGAAGCACATGCTATTGTAAACTATAAGTTTACTGATAACTTTATTATTTGGCATGACCGGTTAGGCCATCCCGGTTCGATTATGATGCGAAAAATTATCGACAATTCATGTGGTCACTCATTGAAGAACCAACAGATTCTTCAAAGTAATGCCTTTTCATGTGATGCTTGTTCTCAAGGCAAACTAATTATTCGACCATCGCCAGCTAAAGTAAATTATGAGTCTATCAATTTTCTGGAACGGATACATGGTGATATATGTGGGCCTATACACCCTTCTTGTGGACCATTTAGATATTTTTCTAGTTTTAATCGATGCATCGACTAGATGGTCACATGTATCCTTGCTATCAACCCGCAACTTGGCATTTGCGAGGTTACTTGCTCAGTTGATAAAATTACGAGCACATTTTCCAGATTCCCCTATAAAGACAATTCGTTTTGATAATGCTGGTGAATTTACTTCTCAGAGTTTTGATGATTTTTGCATGTCGATTGGAATAAGTGTTGAACACCCTGTAGCGCATGTTCATACACAAAATGGTCTTGCAGAGTCCTTTATCAAACGACTTCAATTAATTGCAAGACCGTTACTAATGAAGTCAAAACTACCGATTTCTGCATGGGGACATGCCATTTTACATGCAGCATCATTGATTCGCATCAGGCCTGTAAGTTATCATAATATCTCTCCATTACAAATGGTTTTTGGTCAGGAACCAAATATTTCCCATCTTAGAATTTTTGGATGTGCGGTATATGTTCCGATTGCTCCACCACAACGCACAAAGATGGGTCCTCAAAGGAGGTTGGGAATATATGTCGGTTTTGAATCCCCTTCGATAGTTAAATATCTTGAGCCTATGACGGGGAATTTATTTACAGCTCGATTTGCCGATTGTCATTTTAATGAGTCGGTTTTCCCAACATTAGGGGGAGAAAATAAACAGCTGGGAAAAGAAATAAGTTGGAATGAATTATCATTATCTCATTTTGATCCACGTACCCAACAATGTGAACTAGAAGTTCAAAGGATAATTCATTTGCAAAACTTAGCAAATCAATTGCCAGATGCTTTCGCTGACCCTAAAAAAAGTGACTAAGTCACATATACCAGCTGTGAATGCTCCGATTAAGATTGATGTCCCAGAAGGACAAACTCTAGTTGCTAATGAGTCAAACGCACGCCTGAAGCATGGTAGACCAGTAGGTTCCAAAGATAAAAATCCTCGAAAAAGAAAAGGAGCTATATCTTGTGATGGTCTAATCAAGGAATCAATGGATTATGAAAAATCTCGAGAAGAGATTAAAAGGTCTCCAAAAGAGACATTAGACATGAATCAGGTACCTGATAATGATGAGATCTCAATAAATTATGTCATGTCTGGTAATAAGTGGAACCGAAACAAAATCGACGTCGATAATACTTTTGCATGCAATATAGCACTAGAGATTTTGAATGATAATGTGGATCATGAACCATTGTCAATTGAACAATGTAAGCAAAGAGATGATTGGCCAAAATGGAAAGAGGCAATTGAAGCGGAACTAAAATCTCTATCAAAAAGAGAAGTATTCGGGCCTGTAGTCCATACACCGGAAGGTGTAAAACCTGTGGGGTATAAATGGGTTTTTGTGAGAAAGAGAAACGAAAAAGGAGAAATTGTGAGATATAAAGCTCGTTTGGTTGCACAAGGATTCTCACAAAGACCGGGAATTGATTATGAAGAAACATACTCCCCAGTGGTGGATGCAACCACTTTTAGATTTTTGATTAGTCTGGCAATAAAAGAGAGACTTAATTTCCGCTTAATGGATGTTGTTATAGCCTATTTGTATGGGCCTCTTGATAATAATATTTATATGAAACTTCCGGAAGGTTTCAAACTGCCTGAAGCAGTTAATTCAGGTTCTCGAGAATATTATTCAATCAAATTAAATAGATCCCTTTATAGATTAAAACAATCTGGGCGCATGTGGTATAATCGCCTCAGTGAATACTTATTAGCAGAAGGCTATAAGAATGATCCAATTTCTCCATGCATTTTTATTAAGAGATTTAGCTCTGGATTTGTTATCATTGCTGTGTATGTTGATGATTTGAACATTATTGGGACTCCTGAAGAGATCTCATTGACAGTAGAATGTTTAAAGAAAGAATTTGAAATGAAAGATCTTGGGAAAACAAGGTTCTGTCTTGGATTACATATTGAGCACTTAAAGAATGGAATCCTTGTGCATCAATCAACATACATAGAAAAAATGCTAAAGAAATTTTACATGCATAATGCACATCCATTGAGCACTCCTATGGTTGTTAGGTCACTTGATGTTAACAAAGATCCATTCCGTCCTCGAGAGATGGATGAAGATATTCTTGGTCCAGAAGTGCCATACTTAAGTGCTATTGGTGCATTAATGTATCTTTCTAGTCACACACGACCTGACATATCGTTTGCTGTCAATTTGTTGGCAAGATTTAGTTCATGCCCAACCTGAAGATATTGGAATGGGGTCAAACACATATTTCGTTATCTTCAAGGTACGAAAGATATGGGATTATTTTTCTCTAATCTATCCAAAACCGAATTGGTTGGTTTTGCGGATGCAGGATACTTATCTGATCCTCATAATGCTCGATCACAGACTGGTTATGTATTTATGATGTGAGCACGTTCAGGCCACCCAACGATGTAACTTTAAATTTTCAGGGAAGTTTACTTTTTCATTTGTTACATACTAATGTGTAACATTTCTTATATTTATATTATTTATATTAGTATGTTTGGTATGTTTTGAATAAGTTTGATATAACTTATGGTGTGTTATATTTGTTTGTGAGCTAATGAATAAGGATGCAAGTGTTTACGACTTGTATTATTGTTTCCATTAAGTTTACAATGCTTTGATGGAATGTTTGTTTTCTTTTGACATAGGTACGTAGGAAGACGTTGCATGTACCATGTACGATCAGCCCTTCACCATACGTGACCAGCATCACTTGCATGTACCATGCAAGGTTCGGTCAAGAGAGAGCAAGATGCAGCCGAGCCTTTGTTTCATCCATGCACGTGAACAAAGCAGCTTTGAATACATGGCCAAAAATCAATTGTCGCCCCCTTGTTTGAATTTTAGAGGCATGCATAATTTAGCATGTGCTTTAATTCAAACGCAGCCACAATCTTTTCCTTATTCAAAGTATGCGGCAGAAATTACACCGATCCTCTTTGCACACGGATAAGAACAAAGGGTGGTTGGTTCAACTTTGAATTTGAACAAAGCAGCCGGCAAATGGGAATTAAAATTCAAACAAGGCAGCGCACAATTGTCATCTAACATATGCGGCAAGGATGAGAACAAATGTTTGAATTTTATATATGTGTGCAGCAGCCCGAGCCATGCGTGAATCAACAAGCAACTTCCATCTTTGAATTTTAATGCATGCATAAATTTGCATGTGATTTAATTCAAAGGCAGCAGACTTCTTTTTATCTCACAAGACGCGAGCAACATTGGATAAGAATAATTGGTTTCCACTTTGAATTTCAAGTGGCTGCACATTTTACATGTGCCTTTTTCTCAAAGTGGCGCACATCAATTCAAAATAGATGGCCATGGAGCACTGCCGCCTCAATTGGTGGTTTCTTCTTTTAATTTGTTTAATTATTTTTTTTCTCTTCTTTATTTTCAGCCACAAATTGGAATTCGGTTAACTTCCATTTGTGCCTATATATGTAGAACGAATTATACTTAGTAAGAAAAGACTTGGATGAATGAAAATTTGTGAGATTTTATCTCAATTTTAGTTCTTTTCAGAACTATTTTTCCTTGATACTTCGGGTTCCCAATTGTTAGATAATTGACGGGTCCAAGTACTTTATTCGAATAAATTCAAGATAAGGTTCGGGTTCGTTCAACAGATTGTTCGAGTTCTTCCTTGGAGTTTGTTCATCTATCGACTACGAAGAACAGATTCGATTCGGGTTTGCATAACAGATTATGCAGGTTCTTTCGAGTTCAACGTGTCAAGTCCAAGAACGTTGTTGCTATTGTTGAATGTTTGAAGATATCATCTTCATCCTTAAATTATTTCAGCAACTTTCTTCTTTTTCTTATTTCTGATTTATTTTCTTATTTTCTTTATTTTTGACACCTATATAAAAATCTAGGTTTGTTTCTATTGCAGAGAAAATACGTGCTATTATCCTAGATCCGTGAATAAACGAGGAAAGTTGATTTCTTCAACAACACCCTTGTATCATATGGTATCAGAGCTTTGGTCGGATTCTAGCACCTTCTGCACTACCAGACAAAATATATATATATATATATATCTATCCAAAAGACAAAAAAAGTCAAAAAAAAATTTCAAAATTATATATATATATATATATATATATATATATATATATACGAAAATTCAAAAAAAAAGAAAAAGAGTGATGAGTTGTGAAGAATAAAACAAAAAACAAAAAAAAAATTGTTGAAAGGTTTTGATATGTTGAAGGATGTATCTATCTTACCTTGAAATGCTTTGAAATCACCCGAAATCAACTTTTCTGTTTATTTCGGAGATAGGATGGTGGTAAGCATTTCTACTGCGTAAGTTGCTAATTTCTTGTCCTTTTAGCATCCTTTCTTTCATTTCATATTGTTAATTTTTTTTTCTTTTAGCCCAAATTCTCAACTTTCATTTTTTTTATTATTATTATTATTTATTTCTTTTCTCCTAACCCTTATCTTTGTTCTAACAATATTCACCCGTTATTTCAATTTGATAACACTTGAAGAATCTGAACATCGGAATTAGTTTCCTTTAAAGAACTAAATACGAGAGATCGAGGGAAAAGGCAAACAGAGCGTGTGAGAACAGAAGGGGAGACAAAAAGAGCCATTCAAGTATTCTCCCGAGTGAAACACGAGTGCTGAGGGTTAATTCCTTATTTTCTTGAGTGCAAATTCTTTGGAGTGACTAGTAAAGATTTTTGTTGTGTGATTGGTGAGGACTAATTTTTTTATTATTTTTCTAACCTTTAACCTGTTTGTTTGTTTATTTGTTTGTTTGTTTTATTTGTGTGAAAATGACAATTTATGATATACAACAACCACCGAATCTTCAGATGCAAGCCTTAGAGCGTATGATGCAACGAGTGATGGCAAATGTATTGAAACCTATACATTCTCAATTGGATAAATTAGATGGGGGTGGTTCCCATTCTGTCCATGAAGAGATAAGTAATGACGATGTACAGACATTTGCTACCGATGAAAAACTTGTTGACGATAGAAGTCTGAATGATCAACCACCACAGGATGAACCGCAACGAAACAACCTCTTCCATACGAGATGCAATGTGAATGGCAAGATATGTATTGTAATTATTGATAGTGGTAGTTTTGCTAACATTTCTAGTACTCTCATGGTTGACAAGTTAGGATTGAAGACGACCCCACATCCCAATCCGTACAAGTTACAAGGGTTGAATAATGGTGTTGAAATCAAAGTTACCGAACAAGTTGTTATACCATTTTTCATTGGTAAATACAAGGATAAGGTAACTTGTGATGTGTGTTCTATGGATACTTGTCATTTGTTGTTAGGAAGACCGTGGCAGTATGATAAGAGAGTTTTGCACGATTGTTACACCAATCGATACTCTTTTACTCATGAGGGCAAAAAGGTAACTTTGGCACCTATGACTCCAAGCGAAGTATATGAAGACGAAGTTCGTTTGAAAGCGAGTAATGCAGCTTGGAAAGCCAGCAAAGAGAAGAATGACTGTGACAAAGAAGAAGTGAACTCAAAGGTTTTATCTGATTCTACGTTTTCTTCTATCTTTTCTTCTAACTTGCAGGTTAATAAGGTGATGCCATGTGAAGTTCCCAAGGTTGATACTGTTGGTATGTCTAGTGCATTAAAATTCTTTCCAGAAATTCACCAACCTTCTATACCACGGTTTGACGTTCCTTCCCATTGTACTATTAATTTTTCATTTTTATATACTGATTTCTTTGGTTGTACATTGGATTGTGAACAACCTTATGTTGTGATTTTGGATGATCATCGAGATTCTTGTTGTTCTTTGGAGTTGCCTTTGTATGTCATTGTTTGTAGGATTACGAATGTACAACGAGCATTGTCTAACTTTATGTTGTGCATTATTCGGAGAAGTACAAGAAAGAAGGCATTTCCATTTGTGTTCTTTGTAAAAGAACTTGGTTCGAAACGATGGCATATGTGCCGAGCAAGACGACTGAAGAAGTTCCCTGCCAAGCGAAAGTCGAAATTGTTCCCTTTTGTAATAAAGGTCGATTTGGGGACAAATCGCATTAAAGAAGGGGGAGATGATGTGAGCACGTTCAGGCCACCCAACGATGTAACTTTAAATTTTCAGGGAAGTTTACTTTTTCATTTGTTACATACTAATGTGTAACATTTCTTATATTTATATTATTTATATTAGTATGTTTGGTATGTTTTGAATAAGTTTGATATAACTTATGGTGTGTTATATTTGTTTGTGAGCTAATGAATAAGGATGCAAGTGTTTACGACTTGTATTATTGTTTCCATTAAGTTTACAATGCTTTGATGGAATGTTTGTTTTCTTTTGACATAGGTACGTAGGAAGACGTTGCATGTACCATGTACGATCAGCCCTTCACCATACGTGACCAGCATCACTTGCATGTACCATGCAAGGTTCGGTCAAGAGAGAGCAAGATGCAGCCGAGCCTTTGTTTCATCCATGCACGTGAACAAAGCAGCTTTGAATACATGGCCAAAAATCAATTGTCGCCCCCTTGTTTGAATTTTAGAGGCATGCATAATTTAGCATGTGCTTTAATTCAAACGCAGCCACAATCTTTTCCTTATTCAAAGTATGCGGCAGAAATTACACCGATCCTCTTTGCACACGGATAAGAACAAAGGGTGGTTGGTTCAACTTTGAATTTGAACAAAGCAGCCGGCAAATGGGAATTAAAATTCAAACAAGGCAGCGCACAATTGTCATCTAACATATGCGGCAAGGATGAGAACAAATGTTTGAATTTTATATATGTGTGCAGCAGCCCGAGCCATGCGTGAATCAACAAGCAACTTCCATCTTTGAATTTTAATGCATGCATAAATTTGCATGTGATTTAATTCAAAGGCAGCAGACTTCTTTTTATCTCACAAGACGCGGGCAACATTGGATAAGAATAATTGGTTTCCACTTTGAATTTCAAGTGGCTACACATTTTACATGTGCCTTTTTCTCAAAGTGGCGCACATCAATTCAAAATATATGGCCATGGAGCACTGCCGCCTCAATTGGTGGTTTCTTCTTTTAATTTGTTTAATTATTTTTTTTCTCTTCTTTATTTTCAGCCACAAATTGGAATTCGGTTAACTTCCATTTGTGCCTATATATGTAGAACGAATTATACTTAGTAAGAAAAGACTTGGATGAATGAAAATTTGTGAGATTTTATCTCAATTTTAGTTCTTTTCAGAACTATTTTTCCTTGATACTTCGGGTTCCCAATTGTTAGATAATTGACGGGTCCAAGTACTTTATTCAAATAAATTCAAGATAAGGTTCGGGTTCGTTCAACAGATTGTTCGAGTTCTTCCTTGGAGTTTGTTCATCTATCGACTACGAAGAACAGATTCGATTCGGGTTTGCATAACAGATTATGCAGGTTCTTTCGAGTTTAACGTGTCAAGTCCAAGAACGTTGTTGCTATTGTTGAATGTTTGAAGATATCATCTTCATCCTTAAATTATTTCAGCAACTTTCTTCTTTTTCTCATTTCTGATTTATTTTCTTATTTTCTTTATTTTTGACACCTATATAAAAATCTAGGTTTGTTTCTATTGCAGAGAAAATACGTGCTATTATCCTAGATCCGTGAATAAACGAGGAAAGTTGATTTTTATATAGGTGTCAAAAATAAAGAAAATAAGAAAATAAATCAGAAATGAGAAAAAGAAAGAAAGTTGCCGAAATAATGAAAGGATGAAGATGATATCTTCAAGCATTCAACAATGGCAGCAACGTTCTTGGACTTGACACGACGAACTCGAAAGAACCTGCATAATCTATTATGCAAACCCGAATCGAATCTGTTCTTCGTAGTCGATAGATGAACAAACTCCAAGGAAGAACTCGAACAATCTGTTGAACGAACCCGAACCTTATCTTGAATTTATTCGAATAAAGTACTTGGACCCGTCAATTATCTAACAATTGGGAACCTGAAGTATCAAGGAAAATAGTTCTAAAAAGAACTAAAATTGAGATAAAATCTTACAAAGTTTTTATTCATCAAATGTCTTTTGGATATATATATATATATATATATATATATATATATATATATATTTTGTCTGGTAGTGCAGAAGGTGCTAGAATCCGACCAAAGCTCTGATACCATATGATACAAGGATGTTGTTGAAGAAATCAACTTTCCTCGTTCATTCACGGATCTAGGATAATAGCACGTATTTTCTCTGCAATAGAAACAAACCTAGATTTTTATATAGGTGTCAAAAATAAAGAAAATAAGAAAATAAATCAGAAATGAGAAAAAGAAGAAAATTGCTGAAATAATTTAAGGATGAAGATGATATCTTCAAACATTCAACAATAGCAGCAACGTTCTTTCACTTGACACGTTGAACTCGAAAGAACCTGCATAATCTGTTATGCAAACCCGAATCGAATCTGTTCTTCGTAGTCGATAGATGAACAAACTCCAAGGAAGAACTCGAACAATCTGTTGAACGAACCCGAACCTTATCTTGAATTTATTCGAATAAAGTACTTGGACCCGTCAATTATCTAACAATTGGGAACCCGAAGTATCAAGGAAAAATAGTTCTGAAAAGAACTAAAATTGAGATAAAATCTCACAAATTTTCATTCATCAAAGTCTTATTTTTTTTAATCTGAAATTGGTCTTCTACAAATGAAAATGCATTACATATTCGTAGTCGATAGATGAACAAACTCCAAGGAAGAACTCGAACAATCTGTTGAACGAACCCGAACCTTATCTTGAATTTATTCGAATAAAGTACTTGGACCCGTCAATTATCTAACAATTGGGAACCCGAAGTATCAAGGGAAAATAGTTCTGAAAAGAACTAAAATTGAGATAAAATCTCACAAATTTTCATTCATCAAAGTCTTATTTTTTTTAAATGAACATGCATTACATATTTATAGTGGATTAAAATAAAATAAAAAAATAAAAAACAAAAAAAAACACTAAATTGTCTTTTGGATAGATATATATATATATATATATATATATGTATTTTGTCTGGTAGTGTAGAAGGTGCTAGAATCCGACCAAAGCTC
Organism: Hibiscus trionum; assembly: GCA_030270665.1. Lineage (NCBI taxonomy): Eukaryota > Viridiplantae > Streptophyta > Magnoliopsida > Malvales > Malvaceae > Hibiscus > Hibiscus trionum. The sequence continues at coordinate 10,489,443 of BSYR01000020.1, read as the reverse complement.
TGATACCATATGATACAAGGGTGTTGTTGAAGAAATCAACTTTCCTCGTTTATTCATGGATCTAGGATAATAGCACGTATTTTCTCTGCAATAGAAACAAACCTAGATTTTTATATAGGTGTCAAAAATAAAGAAAATAAGAAAATAAATCAGAAATGAGAAAAAGAAGAAAGTTGCTGAAATAATTTAAGGATGAAGATGATATCTTCAAACATTCAACAATAGCAACAACGTTCTTGGACTTGACACGTTGAACTCGAAAGAACCTGCATAATCTGTTATGCAAACCCGAATCGAATCTGTTCTTCGTAGTCGATAGATGAACAAACTCTAAGGAAGAACTCGAACAATCTGTTGAACGAACCCGAACCTTATCTTGAATTTATTCGAATAAAGTACTTGGACCCGTTAATTATCTAACAATTGGGAACCCGAAGTATCAAGGAAAAATAGTTCTGAAAAGAACTAAAATTGAGATAAAATCTCACAAATTTTCATTCATCCAAGTCTTTTCTTACTAAGTATAATTCGTTCTACATATATAGGCACAAATGGAAGTTAACCGAATTCCAATTTGTGGCTGAAAATAAAGAAGAGAAAAAAAATAATTAAACAAATTAAAAGAAGAAACCACCAATTGAGGCGGCAGTGCTCCATGGCCATCTATTTTGAATTGATGTGCGCCACTTTGAGAAAAAGGCACATGTAAAATGTGCAGCCACTTGAAATTCAAAGTGGAAACCAATTATTCTTATCCAATGTTGCCCGCGTCTTGTGAGATAAAAAGAAGTCTGCTGCCTTTGAATTAAATCACATGCAAATTTATGCATGCATTAAAATTCAAAGATGGAAGTTGCTTGTTGATTCACGCATGGCTCGGGCTGCTGCACACATATATAAAATTCAAACATTTGTTCTCATCCTTGCCGCATATGTTAGATGACAATTGTGCGATGCCTTGTTTGAATTTTAATTCCCATTTGCCGGCTGCTTTGTTCAAATTCAAAGTTGAACCAACCACCCTTTGTTCTTATCCGTGTGCAAAGAGGATCGGTGTAATTTCTGCCGCATACTTTGAATAAGGAAAAGATTGTGGCTGCGTTTGAATTAAAGCACATGCTAAATTATGCATGCCTCTAAAATTCAAACAAGGGGGCGGCAATTGATTTTTGGCCATGTATTCAAAGCTGCTTTGTTCACGTGCATGGATGAAACAAAGGCTCGGCCTCATCTTGCTCTCTCTTGACCGAACCTTGCATGGTACATGCAAGTGATGCTGGTCACGTATGGTGAAGGGCTGATCGTACATGGTACATGCAACGTCTTCCTACGTACCTATGTTAAAAGAAAACAAACATTCCATCAAAGCATTGTAAACTTAATGGAAACAATAATACAAGTCGTAAACACTTGCATCCTTATTCATTAGCTCACAAACAAATATAACACACCATAAGTTATATCAAACTTATTCAAAACATACCAAACATACTAATATAAATAATATAAATATAAGAAATGTTACATATTAGTATGTAACAAATGAAAAAGTAAACTTCCCTGAAAATTTAAAGTTACATCGTTGGGTGGCCTGAACGTGCTCACATCATAAATACATAACCAGTCTGTGATCGAGCATTATGAGGATCAGATAAGTATCCTGCATCCGCAAAACCAACCAATTCGGTTTTGGATAGATTAGAGAAAAATAATCCCATATCTTTCGTACCTTGAAGATAACGAAATATGTGTTTGACCCCATTCCAATATCTTCGGGTTGGGCATGAACTAAATCTTGCCAACAAATTGACAGCAAATGATATGTCAGGTCGTGTGTGACTAGAAAGATACATTAATGCACCAATAGCACTTAAGAATGGCACTTCTGGACCAAGAATATCTTCATCCATCTCTCGAGGACGGAATGGATCTTTGTTAACATCAAGTGACCTAACAACCATAGGAGTGCTCAATGGATGTGCATTATGCATGTAAAATTTCTTTAGCATTTTTTCTATGTATGTTGATTGATGCACAAGGATTCCATTCTTTAAGTGCTCAATATGTAATCCAAGACAGAACCTTGTTTTCCCAAGATCTTTCATTTCAAATTCTTTCTTTAAACATTCTACTGTCAATGAGATCTCTTCAGGAGTCCCAATAATGTTCAAATCATCAACATACACAACAATGATAACAAATCCAGAGCTAAATCTCTTAATAAAAATGCATGGAGAAATTGGATCATTCTTATAGCCTTCTGCTAATAAGTATTCACTGAGGCGATTATACCACATGCGCCCAGATTGTTTTAATCTATAAAGGGATCTATTCAATTTGATTGAATAATATTCTCGAGAACCTGATTTAACTGCTTCAGGCAGTTTGAAACCTTCCGGAAGTTTCATATAAATATTATTATCAAGAGGCCCATACAAATAGGCTGTAACAACATCCATTAAGCGGAAATTAAGTCTCTCTTTTATTGCCAGACTAATCAAAAATCTAAAAGTGGTTGCATCCACCACTGGGGAGTATGTTTCTTCATAATCAATTCTCGGTCTTTGTGAGAATCCTTGTGCAACCAAACGAGCTTTATATCTCGCAATTTCTCCTTTTTCGTTTCTCTTTCTCACAAAAACCCATTTATACCCCACAGGTTTTACACCTTCCGGTGTACGGACTACAGGCCCGAATACTTCTCTTTTTGATAGAGATTTTAGTTCTGCTTCAATTGCCTCTTTCCATTTTGGTCAATCATCTCTTTGCTTACATTGTTCAATTGACAATGGTTCATGATCCACATTATCATTCAAAATCTCTAGTGCTATATTGCATGCAAAAGTATTATCGACGTCGATTTTGTTTCGGTTCCACTTATTACCAGACATGACATAATTTATTGAGATCTCATCATTATCAAGTACCTGATTCATGTCTAATGTCTCTTTTGGAGACCTTTTAATCTCTTCTCGAGATTTTTCATAATCCATTGATTCCTTGATTAGACCATCACAAGATATAGCTCCTTTTCTTTTTCGAGGATTTTTATCTTTGGAACCTACTGGTCTACCACGCTTCAGGCGTGCGTTTGACTCATTAGCAACTAGAGTTTGTCCTTCTGGGACATCAATCTTAATCGGAGCATTCACAGCTGGTATATGTGACTTAGTCACTTTTTTTAGGGTCAGCGAAAGCATCTGGCAATTGATTTGCTAAGTTTTGCAAATGAATTATCCTTTGAACTTCTAGTTCACATTGTTGGGTACGTGGATCAAAATGAGATAACGATAATTCATTCCAACTTATTTCTTTTCCCAGCTGTTTATTTTCTCCCCCTAATGTTGGGAAAACCGACTCATTAAAATGACAATCGGCAAATCGAGCTGTAAATAAATTCCCCGTCATAGGCTCAAGATATTTAACTATCGAAGGGGATTCAAAACCGACATATATTCCCAACCTCCTTTGAGGACCCATCTTTGTGCGTTGTGGTGGAGCAATCGGAACATATACCGCACATCCAAAAATTCTAAGATGGGAAATATTTGGTTCCTGACCAAAAACCATTTGTAATGGGGAGATATTATGATAACTTACAGGCCTGATGCGAATCAATGATGCTGCATGTAAAATGGCATGTCCCCATGCAGAAATCGGTAGTTTTGACTTCATTAGTAACGGTCTTGCAATTAATTGAAGTCGTTTGATAAAGGACTCTGTAAGACCATTTTGTGTATGAACATGCGCTACAGGGTGTTCAACACTTATTCCAATCGACATGCAAAAATCATCAAAACTCTGAGAAGTAAATTCACCAGCATTATCAAGACGAATTGTCTTTATAGGGGAATCTGGAAAATGTGCTCGTAATTTTATCAACTGAGCAAGTAACCTCGCAAATGCCAAGTTGCGGGTTGATAGCAAGGATACATGTGACCATCTAGTCGATGCATCGATTAAAACTAGAAAAATATCTAAATGGTCCACAAGAAGGGTGTAATGGCCCACATATATCACCATGTATCCGTTCCAGAAAATTGATAGACTCATAATTTACTTTAGCTGGCGATGGTCGAATAATTAGTTTGCCTTGAGAACAAGCATCACATGAAAAGGCATTACTTTGAAGAATCTGTTGGTTCTTCAATGAGTGACCACATGAATTGTCGATAATTTTTCGCATCATAATCAAACCGGGATGGCCTAACCGGTCATGCCAAATAATAAAGTTATCAGTAAACTTATAGTTTACAATAGCATGTGCTTCAATTGCACTGATTCTTGTGTAGTACAATCCGGATGACAGTGCATGTAATTTTTCTAAAACTTTCTTATTGCCTTGAGTTATACTTGTAATATAGAGATATTCTGTATCTCCTTGGCAACTACTCTCAATATGATATCCATTATTGTGAATATCTTTAAAACTTAATAAGTTTCTTTGCGACTTTGGAGAGTATAGCGCATTATGAATATGGAATAGAGTTCCATTTGGCAATAACATATTTGCTTTTTCGGAGCCTTCTATAATATTAGCACTTCCGGATATAGTACTCACATTATTCCCTTGCATTGTTAAATGGGAAAAAAATTTCTTGTGCTTAAGTATAGTATGAGTACTTGCAATGTCCGCTAAGCATAAATCATCACCATTTTTGGCGGATTGTATTTGAGACGGAATCATATTCTTCAAAGAAAAATAAAATAAAATAAATATTAAAAAAATATTCAAAATATAAATTAAATAAATAACATCCATAATTTTTATTCTTTATATATAATTCCTAATAAAATATTATATCTTTCTAACAAACTTTTCCTAAAATAATAATAAACATAAACATAACAAAACAAAACAAAAAAAATCAAGTATTCTTCTCAGGGAAAATGAGGAAATCATTAACATCTATATCTGTAAAGCCATAATCGCCATTGCTAGTGCCAGTAATGTCATAATCATCTTTGCCAAGGCCATACTCATCTTTGTCATTGATATAAACAAAATTTGTTTCAGCTTTCTTTCCTTTGCCATTGATTGACTGTTGGTAAAGATTCACAAGATGCTTTGGCACACGACAAGCACGGGCCCAATGATTTAAGCTGCCACATCGATGACACATAGATTCCTCTTTCTTGGATTGATCTTTTGCACTATTGTCATCTTTATTGTTCCACTTACGGTGGGTATAGTTATTTTTAAAACGACCACCTCGCCTATGTCCTCGACCGTGACTACGACCACGACCACGCCCATAGTTATGACCACGATGATTGGTGTAACCTTTATTTCTTCCGCTATAAAATGTCACATTCGCTTCAGGAAATGGAGCGGAGCCAGTTGGGCGATATTCATGATTCTTCATCAATAGCTCATTGTTTTGCTCAGCCACAAGAAGGCAAGAAATTAACTCAGAATATTTCTTAAAGCCCTTTTCTCGATATTGTGTCTGAAGGACAACATTGTTTGCATGAAAAGTGGAGTATGTTTTCTCTAACATATCCTCATCAGTAATAATTTGACCACATAACTTCAATTGTGAAGTAATACGAAACATAGCAGAGTTATACTCGCTTACTGATTTAAAATCTTGCAATCTCAGATGCAACCAGTCATATCGAGCTTTAGGCAGAATAACAGTTTTCTGGTGGTCATATCGTTCCTTTAGATTATTCCAAAGAATAAGAGGATCTTTCACCGTTAAATATTCTGATTTCAACCCCTCATGGAGGTGACGGCGAAGGAGTATCATAGCTTTGGCCTTATTTTGGGCAGATTCTGCATTCCCCTCTTTAATGGTATTTCCCAGACCATTAGCATCTAGGTGTATTTCGGCATCTAAGATCCAGGATAAATAATTCTTTCCGGAAATATCAAGAGCCACAAACTCAATCTTTGTAAGATTTGCCATTGATGTACTATAAAAGATAAACAATCAAATTAGATTAATTATAAATTAATATATATAATAAAAAAAAAACAACAGAAAGAAGATTTAATCCTCATACGTGGCATTGTTATACCTGTCCACAAGGTCATTTAAAAACCTCCTTTGAGACCAGTAGCCTCGCAGAACGGGATGTCCAGCCAATTATACTCGGATTAAATCATTAAAACAAATAACATATAAATTCATTGTATATACGCATGGTATGAATTAAAACAAACCAACATATAATTTATAATAACCAAACATGGCAAATTAAAACAAAATATTAAACAAAATAAATAACAACAAGTTGGATTAATTAAGAAAAATATTATTATTTGTTATATAATAGAAGTCATAAATACCAACAGACGGATGATAACATACGGATGATAACAGACGGATAATTAAGTAAATATTAAACAAAACTGATTACTCTCCTTTAATACTAGCGAACAACAATTTTATCATTATAGGTATGACTTTGTTAGCTTATATTAATTAGATTGATTAATAACAAAATAAATAACAACACATGGATGATAACATAAGCAAGAAATTAATTATATATTGTTTTAATTTATTATTGTATATATATTATTTTATAAATTAAAATATATAAGATGGAAAAAGAATATACCAGATAAATCTTTGGAGAAGCTTGATATGTAACTAAAATCTTCTGAGCAAACTCGTGCTGATAACGTGTTGTGAATAATATGAAAACAAGAACAAGAAGGAATAGGAACAAAATAAGATGAGAGAAAAGAAAGAGATTTGTATTATTCTGAATATTGACTTGTGTACAATGCCTTGAGTAAATCATCTATTTATAGGCATAAGAAGTACATAATACATTAAACTCTAATTGATGTAGATAATAATCCTAATGATAAAATAATTCAAATCTCCTTTGATAAAGTCCTTATCATGATAGACATCCACATAGATAAATATTCATAACAACTTTACATTTATCAACACTTTAAATTTATCAAATCGTAGACTTCCTCAACTATATGTCAGGTAAATATCAAGTCAGGTCAATATCAGTTCAGGTTAAAAATAGGTCGGGTTCAAAGCAGTTCGGGTCAATTAACAGGTCGGGTTCAAAACAGGTCGGGTAATATCGGATCTCGGGTCAATTCAGTCGGGTAAAATCGGTTATCTGCCAGGTTGGCATCGGGTTCGGGTTCGTTTCAGTCGGGCGCAAGTCGGGTTTCAGGTCCACAGTAACAAGTCCAATTCGGGTTCGAGTCGTTTTCAGTCGGACGCAGGTCGGGTTCGATCACTACAGTAACAAGTCGAATTCAGGTTCGGGTCAACAACAGTCGGTTACAGATCGAGTTCGGGTCATTAAATTTTCAGGTCAAATCAAGTTCTGACTCGAGCAGGTTTCAGTCGGGTTTTCAGATCGGGTCAGCTTTACATCCCTACAGATTAGTCAGGGTCATTTATTTCCAAAGATTTTGTTCCAACACAAAGGATTCTCTGTATAAACAATTTTAGATGAATAAGAATCTAAATAGATAATTAGATGTTTGGAGAAAAAAATTAAAAAGAGAAAATAATTCTAAAGATTTCAAATAAAGAGTGTAACATGAAACTTGTTTTCGGTGGGTACTGAAATGTCCACATTTACAAATAAGACTACAAATAATCAAACCGTAGAAAATAGCCGTAAGGACAACATTATAATAGTCCTTAAACTTTTCTGAGAAGATATCAGTATTGTCCCTTTTGAAAAATTGTTAAGGACAGATCAAATACAACTACAAAGAAGAAAAGAACACATTGCACAACATAGGTGTATAGTGTGTTGTATTGTATAGTAACGTATAATACTAATAATCTTTATCACCCACCTAAGTAAGGCCGCAAACATTAAGCGGCGGATGGAGCTTTAATATGACGAACAATGGCAGCCTCTGTCAAGGCTGCGAAAAATTGTTGCAGGCCTGCTCGCTCATCCTCATCAGCTTCTGCAGTTGTGTAGTCAAGGGACTCATCATTGTAAATATCCCACCATTTTGCCACCAGCGTCTTAATGTCTTCCCTGTCCATGTTCTCTTCTTTGCCCGTATACCGCCAGGGTTTGGAGCCAGCAGCACAGTAGTGAACCACCTTGGCCTTTTCTAGCTCAATGTTCTCAGGGTGGCGCCATAGCATGGCCATCACCAGGTTGTAAATTGGAGGAATTGGCCTGTAAATGTCCCTGAAGAACATGTTCAGATAATCCTGCTCCGCAAATGGGGTAGGAGGGGTAACTTTGAGAGTGGTCAACAGGTCCTGATACACGGAAAGGCTGGGTTCATACACAAACATGCCAGCGTTGAAGTAAAGAGGAGGCTTAGGACCAAGCTGAGAAGGCCACTGGACCTTGTTAGGACACTGTTGGCAGTATCCAATCTTGTATTGTGGGGTGTGGCTCCAGGTTTTCTCACAGAAGCAATCCATCACAGCATAAAAGTAACCATCTTCCATGTCGAACAAGTGGTCTATGTTTTCAAACACTTGGATGTCTCCGTCCAAGTATATCATCTTGGAATACTCCACAAACTGTACACAAAAGTAAGAAAATTGTTCATTTTGAAAACATCTTTTTAATTGAAATTCCTAAATAGAACATGCAAAGATATTATTAATGATATATACCTCCCAGATACGAAGCTTGGAATAGTTGATGACATAGTAAGCCATGGCAAACTGGGTCTGGTTCTCGGGTGGGTACACAGGCTCGATCTCCTTGAGTATGCAGCCCTGTTCCACAAGTATCTTCCTGTGGTCCTCCGGCACGTCAGGCAAAAGAGCCACCACGAGTGGGTACCTGCTCTTAACCTTCCTGAGCCCCTTGGCTAGCCCCACCACACCCTTGACGTAGTCACCGTTCCCTGCCAAGAACGTAACGTAAGCGTTTTGGGGAGGGATGGGAGCTTTGGCGGTGAGAGTGGCAGCTTTGGTGCCGGTGATGTTAGGGGCCATGTTTTAGCTTAGTAAGTGTTTGGTTTGAAGGAAAATGAGATTGCGTTGGTGTTGCAAGAGAAAGATCAGTTGTTGGTGTTGGGGAGGGATGCGGGAGGTGCTGTTTATATAGGCTATAAACAACGCGTTGGCCTACCACAAAGAGAAAGGAAAAAAGAAATATTATTTTATGATATCGTGATTAATTAATTCATTCATTAAAAACAAAAAATACAATTAAATATTAAAAATATTTGTTACAATAACATTTCACATTGTAACCTCAAATATAAAATTAAATGCGTGTATCTCTGTGCGCCTCAAGTCTCGACTTCAATTTCATAGGTAATACCTTTGAATTGTTTTAATATATAGTATTTAAAATTTAAAATATAATTTAATAATTTTTCAATTGTTTTAACATAGAACCCTACTTTTCTCTGCAAATTCAAGAGTAGCGCTGTAACTCTTCTTTACATCTTGTCTTTGTTGGGTTTTAGGGTGCTCGATTCCTTCAACCGTTCTTGCTCGCTAAGTGGTAGAGAAGTAGAATTTTAGGTGGATATGGTGTGAAAGCTTAAAAGATTAATGACACAGTGATTTATAGTGGTTCAACCTTCTAACCAAGGTCTACATCCACTACCTTAGCTTCCCACTAAAGATTTACAATCAATCCACTATTGATTCGTCCCATTTTCTAGGCTTAGGAGGAAACTCTTATACACCGATCAAGCTTTCTACCCAAAGCCTTGATCAAACCCTTTTTACAAGAGAAAAGATTAGCAAACACAAATTCCTCTAATAGGTGTTTGTTTGCACAATTTAGCTCTCACCCAAAACCTAAAACACTTGAGCAAATTTAACAATTTTGGCTCACTAGTGTTTGTCTATACAAAGGAATGACAATTTAAGTACTAAGACAATTTTTGATCATTTGTTGATTGACAATTGAAGCATTAACCATTACTTGATGTTTGGAGGTCTCTTTTATACTCCTCTTTGAGTTTGTAGCCGTTACTAGCCGTTGGGGATGAATTCAAGCCGTTGGAGACTTTAATTCCTACCATTAATGCTGTTATGCAACCTTCCGTATCGATACGAGTGGATCCGTATCGGTACGGCCTTTATCAGAAACTAACCGTTGGGCTCTTTCCAGCCTAGGCGTATCGATACGCTTGAGGGCGTATCGGTACGGTATGGCATTTAAAAGACCGTTGGGAAATATGACCGTTGGGGTTGTTAAAATGGGATCGATACGCTTACTAGGCGTATCGAAACGATCCCTTACCGTATCGAAACGGCAAAGCCTGTTTCGATACGAGTTTTGGCAGTGACCAAACTTGGGCAAAAAGGTATCGATACGGGTTAGACCGTATCGGTACGGGCAACCTGAAAACTTAAGTTTGGCTATTTAAAATCAATAAAAACATTGCCAAAAACCTTTTAAGATTCATCAAACATAAATTCAAGCTGTTTGGACTTAAAGACAAGTTTTGAATTCTTTCCAAATTAGTTCAAAACATTTTTCAATTATTATATCAAAACATTATTTCTACAATCTCCCCCTTTTTGATATAATAAAAATAATTTGAAAAATTATTTGGGATTCTCCCCTTTAATTTTTAAAATGTGAATAAGAGATGAAATTTTTTAAATCAATTAAAGCTCCCCTTATTCATTTAAAAATTCAATTTTTCAAACCATTTCTCCCCCTTTTTGTTATATCAAAAAGAATTTAAAAGACATTAAGTTCGAAATAACTACTATTTGAAAAGATGACAAAAATAAGAATTTTTGGTTTTAAAATGGTTCCCCCTTACTCAAAGCATCATCAAAATGTTAGTCGAACATATATGATCATAATCTAGTTGAAATAAGAAATAAATCAAATTAAACAAATAAAGCAACTAGATTTTTACCAACACTTGAACCCAATGGAGGATGTGAAGCCTTCCTTCTTCAAGTGTTCTTCCTTGTGTGCATGGAGCTCCCCCTCAATTTATGACATGTTGATTACTCTCCATCACACCTAGCAAAAGACAATTAAGTAATTTTTGGTATCTAAATTGTTTTGGATCCATAGACATTAGTAGCAAAAAATTTAGTCCCCTTAGGAATTCATTTTTCAATTTCATCCTTTTTTGTTGAAGTACTAAGTCCTTTTGAGACCCAAACACTTCTAAAACATTTACCTTTTACAAATCTAAGGGCACTAGATTGTCTTACATAAAAATTTGATTTTCCAAAATCATTTTTCTTTTGAAGTTCATTGGAAATCAAATTTTTTTCTTTTTAAACTTTAAGAAGCAAATTTTGTAAATCAAAACATTTTTGTTCAAAATCTTTCAATTTTGCTTCAAGTTCAAGATTTGTTTTGGAAAGCAAATCATTCTCATTTTTTGTTTTTGAAATCAACTTTTTGTTCTTGGAAAATGATGCATTGAATTCCAAAAGCAAATCCTCATAGGCATCTTGTAACTCATCAAATGTATATGAATTTGAAATAGATGAGTTAGAAGTTACCTCCCCCTCATTGAGGGCCATCAAGCATAGGTGGGCTACTTCATCATCGGTGGAGTCTTCATCGCTCCATGTGGCCACATATGCTTGCTTTGAAGATGATCCCCTCTTGTTGGACTTGTGGGATTCCTTCATCTTCTTCCTCGATTCATGCTTAGATTTTTCCATTTTGCTCTTCATGAACCGGGTAAATTTGTTGAAGAGATAGGCCATCTCTTCATCTTTACTTTCTCCCTCACTTGAATCTTTATGATGGCATGTAAAGGATTTTAGAGCAACGACACTTGCATTAATGCCAAGCTCCATAATTTTCTTCTTCCCCATAGCTCTAATTTCTTCCCTCTTCTTCTCCTCTTCCTTGTTCTTCTTCATAATTTGATGAGTAAGAAGTGACCCCATGAGTTCATCAAGCTTCAAGGTCTTGAGATTTTTGGCTTCGACGATGGCGGTCCTTTTTGAGTCCCATAACTCGGGAAGGGAGTAGATGAGCTTTCGAACAAGCTTCTCTTCCGGAATGGCTTCTCCATAGCCTTTGAATCCATTTGTGATGGTGGAGAACATATCAAACATCTTCTCGATGTCTTCTTCTGGATCCATCTTGAAGTTCTCATACTCTAAGGTGAGGAGCCCAATCTTGGTCTCCTTAACTTCGTTGATTCCCTCGCATGTGACTTCAAGCTTGTCTCATACCTCCTTGGCACTCTCACAGGAAGACATCTTCTCATAGATGATTGGGCCAAAAGCACAAAAGAGGATGTGCAAGGCTTTGCAATTTAGCTCCATCTTCTTGTGATCTTCGGCACTTCATTCCGCTTTGCTTCGTTGAGGCACGAACGGACCATCTTCAACTATGTCTCGTAGCTTGTAGTCTCTTGACTTAATGAAGAACTTCATCTTTGTCTTTCAATGGGCATAGTGAGTTCCGTCAAAGAAGGGCGATTTGTCGATGGATTGCGCCATTGAGCCGGTTGTGTGAAATGATGATCGAGCTTGTCGGATCTTCTCAATAGGATGTTAATCCTCTTCGATTGAGCCAAGCACTGATACCAATTGTTGGGTTTTAGGGTGCTCGATTCCTTCAACCGTTCTTGCTCGCCAAGTGGTGGAGAAGTGGAATTTTGGGTGGATGTGGTGTGGAAGCTTAAAAGATAAATGACACAATGATTTAAAGTGGTTCAACCTTCTAACCAAGGTCTACATCCACTACCTTAGCTTCCCACTGAGGATTTCCAATCAATCCACTATTGATTCGTCCCCTTTTCTAGGCTTAGGAGGAAACCCTTATACAGTGATAAAGCTTTCTACCCAAAGCCTTGATCAAACTCTCTTTACAAGAGAAAAGATTAGCAAACACAAATCCCTCTAATAGGTGTTTGTTTGCACAATTTAGCTCTCACCCAAAACCTAAAACACTTGAGCAAATTTAACAATTTTGGCTCACTAGTATTTGTCTATACAAAGAAATGACAATTTAAGTACTAATACAATTTTTGATCGTTTGTTGATTGACAATTGAAGCATTAACCATTACTTGATGCTTGAAGGTCCCTTTTATACTCATCTTTTAGTTTGTAGTCGTTACTAGCCGTTGGGGATGAATTGGAGCCGTTGGAGACTTTAATTCACACCATTAATGCTATTCTGCAGCCTTCCGTATCGATACGCGTGGACCCGTATCGATACGACCTTCATCAGAAACTAGACGTTGGGCTCTTGCCAGCCTAGGCGTATCGATACGCTTGAGGACGTATCGGTACGATATGACATTTAAAAGACCGTTGGGAAATTTGACCGTTGGGGTTGTTAAAATGGGATCGGTACGCTTACTAGGCGTATCGAAACGATCCCTTACCGTATCGAAACGACAAAGCCTGTTTCGATACGGGTTTTGGCAGTGACCAAACTTGGGCAAAAGGTATCGATACGGGTTAGACCGTATCGGTATGGGCAACCTGAAAACTTAAGTTTGGCTATTTAAAATCAATAAAAACATTGCTAAAAACCTTTTAAGATCCCTCAAACATAAATTCAAGTTGTTTGGACTTAAAGACAAGTTTTGAATTCTTTTCAAATTAGTCCAAAACATTTTTCAATTATTATATCAAAACATTATTTCTACAGCCTTCTTAGCTAGTGGTCGACTATCGATTTTAGTATTAGTTGTCGATCACCAAATTTATTATTATTTTTGTTTTTATATTTTAATAAGAATTTTTGCCTTTGTGGTACACATTTTTCTGTTCTTGTGACACGATTTTCTTTTGTTTTGTGATTCGTTTCATCTGTCCTTGTGGTATGATTTCAGCATACCTTGGCGGTCGATTGGTACTCGTACAAAGATCTTCACGGTGTTAATCTATGATTATGGTTTTGTCGGTGGCCCTAGAAAGATGGATCCCCACTCAATTGATAGTTGGTTGCCGGTGTAATCAGACCTGGGTAGCGGAGCTATTTGCCTGATAGCTTAGTTCGCTCGCCACTCTTTTTTCACCCCTTAAAGTGTCTCCTTTGGATAGAGACAATGAGATTCAGGAATGTTTCTGAATTTTAGTATATTAATCTCGATAGAAGTGTCTACTTTTATTTGCACCATTGTAAGAGACTTAGTAGATATGTTCCCTTTTTTTTCTCTCTTTTTTATGCAATGTATTGTATTATTTTTCATGGTTATTAATAAAATTCAATGTGTCTATTTCTAAATTCTATGTGCCTCAAGTCTCAGCTTCAATTTCATATGTGACACTGTTGACTAATTTTTTTAATATAATATTTTTTTTTGATATTTTTTGTACTATTTTAGTTTTAAATAAAATGTACGTACATTTTTATAAATAATCTATGTTTTTCGAACTCAGATTAATAAGAAAAAAACATTAAATATATCATCATGTCTTGAAAATTTCTAAAGTAAAGTTTTTCAAAAAAAAATTCTAAAGTAAACATAATGTGTCTATATGTACCACTAATTATATGCAATGATATGTACCATTAATTATTTTAATAACTTTTAAAATTATAGGACTTAAAGTGTGATTATTCTTTTTTATAAAGAATGAATAAAAAAGTATACTTTTAACTTATTTAATAGCTATTTTAAAAGAATTTAATTAAAAGTAAAATTAAAAATTATTATTTTTAAAATAAAATTTTATTGTTTTTGAAATTAAAAATAAAAAAAAATCTGAAAAAACATATAAATGTTGTGAATAAAATAAAGAAGAACAAGAAGAAGAACAAGAAGAACAAAGAGATGAGAGAAAGAGGGAGATTTGTATTATTCTCAAAATATAGACTTGTATACAATGCCTTCAATGAATCATCTATTTATAGGCATAAGAAGTACATAATACATTAAACTCTAATTCATAGAGATAATATTCCTAATAATAAATAAATCAAACTCCTTTGATAAAGTTTTAATCATGATAGACATCCACATAGATAAATATTCATAACACTCCCCCTTGGATGTCTATGAAGATAATGTGCCTCGTTAAAACCTTACTAAGATAAAAACCCAGTGGGAAAAAAAATTCTTTGGTGAAGGAAAAAGAGTACACACATCTTTGATACACATAACATGTTGCCTCATTAAAAACCTTACCAGGAAAACCCATTGGGACAAAACCTCGGTTAAGGGGAAAAGAGTGCAACGCGTATTTACTCCCCCTCATACAAACATCACACAAGATCTTTGAATCTTCATAATTTAATCTTGAATATCATTTTTCTAAAGATCGTGCGGGATGAAACTTTGGAGTAATATGTTCCATGATGTATCCACTTTCAAACTGAGATATACATCTTGTGTTATCTTCACACAAGATAGCTTTTATCATATCTTGTAAAAGTAAATCCACATATTTTTTGGATATGTTGGGTCAATAGTCTTAGCCAAACACATTTTTTTTTGGCTTGCCTCATGCATAACAATTATTTCTACGACATTTGAGGAGGCATCAACGAATGTTTGAAGATCTAAATGTAATGATCTTTGTATATTCATAGATATTTCTTGACCAACTAATATATAGTGCTTCAAGACCAAGAAAAGATATAATTATCTTTATTCACATCCAACAATCTTACAACTATTGGGATACTCAAAAGATATGCTCTATTCATATTGAATTTTCTTTAAGATTCTTTCAGCTTATGTCTATTCATAGACAAAAGAAATATATAAAAATGCTCGATCTTCAGGTCGAGATAAACTTGATGTCAAGATTCAAGTACTTGTATTGAAAGTACTTCACTAGTTTCCAATTTGAAGCTCTTTAAGAGTTCTAAAATTATCATAATGGATCTTGATCCAAACTCCTTTATAAAATACATAAGAAAATCTGATCATTCTTATAGTATTTTCTCAATTAGTATTCACTAAGGCGATTATATCAAATGCGCCAAAATATTCATGAGACATGTCTAAATAAATTTCCTCAGAAATTTCCAAATGCTTATAGCATTTTAGATTCTTCAAGGATAAATAGGGATCCACAAATAATTAGACGCATGTAAAATTTTCAAATCTGCCAAAGTAATTGCATCCACCATGAAGTAATTAAAACTTTTCATAAATCATAGTTCAAGTCGTATTTACGACTACTTATTTGTGCCTCACTTGCATTACACCTTTAGGTGTTTAGACTGCTTGTCCAAATACTTCTATTTTAGAAGTTCAAAACGTCTTTCAACATTGGCCAATTCAATATCTATACTTCTGGATAGATTTTATACAAGATCCTCGATTTCTTTCTTTACTTCTATAGAAGTATTTTATGTAAAATTGTTTGTAAAATCGTTGTCGACAACTTTCTAATTTTTCTGGTTCCATTCTCGTAATGACATAACTCATCGAGATCTCTTCAAGATTTCAATCTTTATTTCAGGTACCTGAAACTCTTATAGAGTTTTATTATTTGTTATGTCTTGGGTCTCTTCAGGAGCACCCGCCTCCAATATATGACCATCTCATATTACTTTTTATTTACGAGAATTTTGATCATTGGAACCATTTCAACTATCATGCTTCAGGCATGATTTACATTATCTCGCTCTAACATGTAATTTAAACTTACATCATTTCAGCTGGTATATGAGACTTAATTACTCTCATTGGTCAGTAAATATGTCTGGCAGTTGACATGTAATAACATGAATTATCTTATGAACTTCTAGTTCATATACGAGGATCTAGATAATGATAATTCATTTTCCTCTATCCAGCTGATTATTATCTCCCCCTGATGTTGAGAAAAATCATGTCATAAATGATTCTCCAATTAATGTTTAAGAATTTAAACATAAAAGAAGACTCGTACTCAATATATATTCTCAACCCTTTTTACTTGCCCATTTTGTGCGTTATGGTGGAGCAATTCAACTATATATCGCACATTCAAAGATTCAAAAAATGGGAAATATGACTTCTGACCAAAAGTCAAATCATAATGGGGAGTTTATTATAACTCGTTGGCTTGATGCGTATAAGTGTTGCTATATGGAAATACCATATAAATATTAAATGTTTTGTTCTCACGGTTTAGCTATTAAATAGGAGGCATCCAATTAAAAATTTTCTAAACCGTATTTTTCATAATCAATAGGCTTTGTAACCGATATAACCTAAAATATAAACCCACTAGCTTTTCAAGACGAATAGTCTAATTGCATAATCTGAATCTTTTTAGAATCAATCTCACAAACTTCTGGTTGTAAGTCGATAAAACAATGTAGATGCATCTACTAAAATCATATAAAACTTTCCACATTTGTGAATATATGGGCCCATATTTCGTTCAGATATGCAAGGCATTCAGTCTCAACTTCAGTACAAGAACTTTAAGTTCTAATTCTTTTGGTAAGTGGGATCATTTATATCCTTTGAGAACAAACAACACAAGAACTTCAGGTTCTTTTTGTAAGTGGAATTTAATCAATTCCTTTAAGCAACACAAGAATTTCACATTCTTTAATAAGTGGAATTTAATCCATTCCTTTGAGAATAAGCACCACAAGAACTAAAGGTTCTTTTAATACATGTGCATGTAAATCTCAATAATTTATGTACCATTATTGATCAGGATGGTCTAACCGATCATGCCAACTATATATATGTGTATATATCTCTGAATTTGTAAACTTCTTGTTTACCATAACATGTAATTCAATCTCACTCGTACATGTCTAGTACGACCATCAAAATTGTTCCTTTAAATAGGAATATATTTAGCTCTTTTGGAGCTTTCAATTGAAATTATCTTTTGGTAGCAATATATAGCTCTTCTAGAGCTTTCAACTGACTTTTTGACTACCAGAACTTATATCCATATTGGCTTATTTCAAATGCCAATTGATAACATATGTTATCTATAATTCCCAAAGGGATAGTTTGCGAACTCATATTGCGCTCTTTATGACTTTGACGAGTATAACGCACTGTGAATATGGAATAAAGTTCCATTTGACAATAACATATTTGCTCAACCAGAGCCTTTTGTGATATTAGTACTTCCGGATATAGTACTCACATTATTCTCTTGCATTTTAATCGAGAAATGCAATTATGCACCTTTCAAAATGTGCTTTGTTTCATTTACTTCAAGTAATGAAAATATGTACTTTGTATCATTCACTTCGAGGAATGAAAAATATAAAATATAGCACATCATATCAAGTCGATTATCTATCAGAGATAAACTTTCAAGTGCTCTTTCGAAGCATTGATATTTTAGTACTTTGAGAAATATTACTCATATTTCCCCTTGCATTTAAATGGGAAAAATATTTCTTATGATTAAGTACAATATGAGTACTTGCATTATCTGCTAGGCATAAATAGCCACAATTCTAGGCATAAATAGCCATAATTCATTGTATATTTTATTCCGGAAGTAATCATATTCTTCAAATAATAAACTAACATAAAGCGTAAATAAATAATATGTGAAATAAATAAACATAAAGCAAACTAACATAAATAAATAATAAATAAAACGAATTAACATAAAATAAATAAAATAAAATAAAAACCCAATTATTCCTGTTAGAGGTTACAAGGGAAATAAAATAAATGGTAAATTATTCCCTTCAAGGGTTATGAGAAAATTAACAATATCCAATTGAGTTGGACCAATAACGCCATAATTATTTTCGCCATAAACAAATTTTGTTTATATTTTATTTCATTTATCATTCATGATTATGGATAAAGTCCATAATACTTTGGCGTTTAACAAGTACGAAACCAATGGTTTATAACATCACATTGGTAAAAGGATTTCACTTCCTTAGAATGATCTTTATCACTCTTGTCATCCTTATAACTTTGCTACCAGCGGGTAGAAGTATTCTTAAAACGACTATATTTTTCATGTGTATATTCATAGCCTCGACCACGACCACAACTTTTAATGTGATTTTTTATTCCTTCCATAATATAATCTCACATTCACTTCAGGGAATGGAGTAGAGCCAGTGGGCCTTTAAAACCTTTTTCACATATCCTTATCACAGAGAACAAAGATTTAATCCTCGTATGCGGCATTGTTAAACATGTCCACAAGGTCCTTTAAAAACCTCCTTTGAGACCAGTAGCCTCGCAGAACGGGATGTCCAGCCAATTATACTTGGATTATATCGAAATTATGTCTCTAATTGAATAATGATTTACCATGTTTGCATTCACTTCAGGGAATGAAACAGATCCAATAATCGCATGGAATAAACATCATGCTTGCATTCACTTCAGGGAATGCCCCATCATTGATAATTGCATGGAATAAACATCATGCTTGCATTCACTTCAGGGAATGCCCCATCATTGATAATCGCATGGAATAAACATCATGCTTTGCATTCACTTCAAGGAATGTCTCCCATAAAACTTTTTGGATCAAGAAGAATTTTCGTAACTTGAAATTGGGAGAAGTCTATGGTCAAGTTTTTCAACGAAGAAGAAATATTGCTTTCGAGCAAATATAGACTTTATAATAATCTTCTTGTAAATTCAAAATCATCATGATTTATCGCACTTTAAAATAATAATATAAAGAATAAAAATAAAACCAAAATTTACCGATATTGATTTTTCTCTCGTGGACAATGGAGACATAGCATATGACCGAGATAGCTTCTCATAGTCCCTTTATATCACATCTCTTTCCAAGCCATTTAAGCATATCATGTAAAACTCAAAACACAGTTAAAAATATTACTCCCTCCGTCCCACTAAAACTGTCACATGTTGACTTTTTTCTGGTCAATTTTTTTAAACTTTGACTATAATTTATTTAAAAATTTTAATTAATTAAATTTTATAAAAAATATATTTAAAAACTACTTGAATCAAGGTTTTTAAAATATATTTTTTAATATTTTTATCAATAATAAATTTTAAATTATAAGAGGTCAAAGTTGAAAAAGTTTGACCCAAAAATTGTCAACATGTGACAGTTTTAGTGGGACAGAGGGAGTAACTTTTACCAAATAAAATGACATAAATAATAATATGAAAAATATCAAATATAATCATATAAGTAAAAGTATGAATAAGCATACCGCTAACCCTTTTAGGAACAAGAGAAAACACACGTAATTTACACCAAACGCAACCTCTCGTCTCTGTCGATTCGTCTTTTGGTTTGTGAGAAGCCACAAATTTATCTCTTTCCAATATTCGAATAAAATCAAACATACTTCCAAAATTTTTAAAAATTAAAACAAAGTTAAAATATAAAGAGAAAGACAATCGATAACTAAAAAATAAGGAGAAAAAGAAGAAGAAAAAACTTATCTTTGGTTTATTCTATAATCGAATTCTTCCTGGTAACTTCTTTTGAATTATAACGATGAAGACCTCAGTTGATTAGAGTCTCGTGCTGATAACGTGTTGTGAATAAAATAAAGAAGAACAAGAATAAGAACAAGAAGAACAAAGAGATGAGAGAAAGAGGGAGATTTGTATTATTCTCAAAATATAGACTTGTATACAATGCCTTCAATGAATCATCTATTTATAGGCATAAGAAGTACATAATACATTAAACTCTAATTCATAGAGATAATATTCCTAATAATAAATAAATCAAACTCCTTTGATAAAGTTCTAATCATGATAGACATCCACATAGATAAATATTCATAACAAAAGTGTTTCAATCTATTTTAATAAGTCCTCATAATTTTAAAGTTAATAAAATAGTTATTGGTGCATTATACTCCATATGATTAACGGTAAGTAACCTTTACTCTATGCTCGTCCAATTTTTTTGACTTTTTTTAATAAGATATACACATCGTACATAATTGGTGCTCGAACCTGAGTTACTTGAATGAATTACATAATCTTTTACCACTAAAACAACAAAGAGTGTGGAGCAAATTGTAAATTATATATCAAATCAATCTTTTCGTAAAAAAAAAACATAAGAAAATGATTTATTCAATTTATGTATATATATTATCGTAGGATTAGAGTAGTTTTGTTTCACATTTTTTATATGATTAATAATAAAATAGTAGTTAAATGTATAAAAAATAATAGTATTTTTTAGACTTAAGGGCTACTTTTTTTTCTGTAGTTGTCTCAATTTATCAATTTTGTCTCTATGGTATTTTTGCATCAATTTGACTCTTAAAATAGACAAATTATATCACTGTTTAGGGTTTATGGTTTGAGATTTAGAAATTAGAGTTAGAGTGTCGGTCAAGGGGCAAACAATGATGCAATTCGACTACTTTATGGGCTAAATTGATGTGAAAATACCATATGGACAAAATCGATAAATTAAAATTACTATAAGAACAAAAGTAACCTTAAGCCTATTTTTTATGTAGGTAAAATTTTAAATTACTCTAATATTTTATTATATAGATAAAATTTCAAATAATTTGTTTATGACGTTGCTCCAATAGAGTTGTTCTAATGGGATATTGACAGGCATATCAATAGTTCCCTATAGAAGTCGGTCAGCTCTTTAACTCGTAATAAACCGCTGTCTTTCTATTTCAAAAATATTGTATTTAAAATTTTATAAATACTTAAATATTTTTCAATTCATTCAAAACTTAACTTATAATCTCCTTAAATAATATTTAAAATAAATTAAATTTTGTCGATAAAAAGTTTTAACATAGTTTAAAGTAAAAACGTTTTTTGTGATAATAATACGATTTCTCTCTCGATGGAAAACCCTGAAAACCCTACTTCCGAAGCCGCTGTCCCTGAAAACCCTAGAAAACACCGCCGTATTGACGACGACCCACCGGACGGTGGTGGCAAACCACAGCAACGACCACACGCCGCTGCTCTCTCTTACAAGGACTCCTTGTTATCTGCTCAAACGACCAACCCTAGTATGACGGAGGAATTCTTTGAGGAAGAAGATATCGAAATCTTGGAGGGCGACGTTGTTCGCTCTTCCGAAGACGGAATACCATCCATAGTTTTCTCCGATCGGATCCAACTATTGGCGGAACGAAGCCTAGATCAAACCCTAATTGTGAAACTACTTGGCCGACGTATTGGCTATAATACCTTGCATACGAAGATATATGAGCTCTGGAAACCCAAACAAGCGATACGGTTGATGGACATAGAGAACGATTACTTCTTGGTAACGTTTCGCCTAAAATCGGATTATCTTAAAGCTCTTACGGATGGCCCCTGGACTGTTTTCGGACACTACTTAACGGTGCAGCAATGGTCTCCTGAATTTTCAACCGCTACTCCGTTCCCGACACAGGTGGCCGCATGGGTCCGCCTTCCTGGTCTGCCGGTGCCTTTGTATAAGAAAAGCTTGATTGAGGAGATATGTCAGTGCATTGGTCCAGTGCTGAAACTTGATTATCAGACAGAATTGGGGCGTCGTGGCCGCTTTGCGCGGATGGCTGTTACCGTTGACCTCTCGCAGCCGCTCGTCTCCAAGGTAATCGTTAACGGAAATATACAGTTGGTAGAGTATGAATCTCTACCAGTTATTTGTTTTAATTGCAGACTATATGGTCACGGCAAGGACCATTGCCCCACAGCTAAAGAGAATGCCCAGCAAGTCCACCCTGAGTCATCTGAGATGGTCGAAGGTCTAACCGTCCCTGATCAAACAAACCAGGCTGATGCTACGGATAACGCCACAGATGCTGCGTCCTTTGGACCATGGATGGTCGCGGAGCGACGACCAAAACGCAGTACCAAACCGCACAAAACTCCACAATCTGCGACGACCAACGCCCCAAGTGGATCCCGTTTCAGCCCCCTCACTGTCGAGGATGCAGGAACGAAGTCGATCTTTAACCCGCCTGTTTCTTTTACCGCTCCTATGCCCCAACAGCAGCCCCGGAAGACAGTACAACCGTCCGCTTCTAGGACACGTAACAAGGGCAAGTTGCCCACTGTTTCCCATGGGATTAAAATAGGTGCACAGCGTAAGCCACTCACTGTTAACCTTGGGGATTTTCCAATTCTAGCAAAGTTCGCGGCAAAATCAGCACAGCATCAAGCTTCCTCGAGTGAGAATCCCATCCTCAATAAGTCCAACCATGCTGCTACTGTTATGGCCGAGAATGCTGATCCGAATGTGATGAGTTTGGACCTGATAGTTCCGTCCCATAGAAGCCCGAGTGATGTCGCCCCCTTGGATAAGCCCCCTAACCGAAATCAGCCTTTAAATGCTTCAGTGCCCGGTGTTCCACCAAAGCCTCAAGAGTTGGTTCCCCCTGGTATTCCGGATGGAAATATTGTGCATGGTTCGATTGAGGACCAGCCGACGACTATGATAGAGTGATATACTCTCCTTTCTTTTGCTCCCAATTTTTTAATGGATTTAAAGATTTTCTGTTGGAATGTTCAAGGCTGCGCTGATAGGAAATTCATTCTGGCAGCTAAGCAAATCTTACGTGACAACAAGCCGGATATTGTGGTTTTTGTGGAACCACGCATAAGTGGGCGTCGAGCTGAGTCGGTTATTGCAGAGTTAGGTTTCCCACACTCTCATAGAGTTGAAGCAGCTGGTTTCTCGGGTGGTATTTGGGTGGCATGGTATGATCGTGTTTCAGTTACTATTGCTATTACTCACTTCCAATTTATACACTTCCGGATCACGCATGAGTCAAGTCAATCTTCGCTTCTAGCTACCGCTGTTTATGCCTCTCCGTCGGCAGCAGGACGGAAACTTTTATGGCGTCATCTTCATCATCTTGCGGAAACAATTCGCAGTCCGTGGATTATTTTTGGTGACTTTAATGCCACGCTCTCATGGGAAGACCGTAAAGGGTGTGCTCTTTCTGCTAGACCAAGCAAAGATTTCCAGCATCTCACTCTTGATCACTGCTTGCGTGACATGGGTTACAGTGGTCCAGATTATACATGGTCTAGAGGGATTGCTTCTGTCCGTCTTGATCGCTTCCTCTGCAATAGCTATTTTGATGAGTTATTTCCTGAAGCTTCGGTACAGCATTTGCTCCGATTACGGTCCGATCACCGACCTATTATGCTACAAATTGGAGCAGTGCATCACAGGGCCCCATCAAAATCTTTTCGTTATTTCTCGGGGTGGCAATCGCATGATGACTTCTCTCGTATGGTCAGAGATAATTGGTTGCCGAGTGATTCTATTGTTGAAACTATCCATACTTTCACTCATGCGGCGGATACTTGGAATCACACGGTTTTTGGATATGTGGGCACTAAGAAGCGCATCATCATGAGCCGCCTACGTGGTATCCAGCGGGTATTGTGCACTAGACCATCCAGTTTTCTAAAAAATTTAGAAGAAAATCTCCTCATCGAGCTTGAGCACCTTCTTGACGAGGAGGAGCTTCTTTGGAGGCAAAAATCCTGTTCTGATTGGATCGCTCAGGGTGACCGGAATACACGCTATTTTCATAGACGTGCTATGGCTCGGTGCCAGCGTTGCTGCATAAAAACATTGCAAGTATCCGATGGTACATGGTGTGACGATGACTCGCAATTACAAGAGGAAGCTGTGAGCTTCTTCGGTAACCTCTTCAAAACCGACGCTACTCCTATGGGAACATTCCCCATATCCGGCTGCTTTCCGCGCATTAACAGTGAGCTCATGGAAGCTCTCGATCAGGTGCCTTCTCCGGAGGAAATTCATGCAGCCTTAATGGACATGGCGCCTCTAAAATCACCTGGATGGGACGGGCTCCACGCCGAGTTTTATCAGAGACAGTGGTCGATAGTAGGTCCTTCGATCGTCTCCATGATTCAAGGCATCTTCCGAGGTAATCACATTGATGTGGATCTGAATCGTACCATAATTGTCCTGCTTCCCAAGTGCAATAGTCCCTCGTCGTTTGCTGACTTTAGGCCTATCAGCCTCTGCACTGTTTTATACAAGCTCCTATCAAAAGTCATCGTTCGTCGGCTCAAACCAATTTTCCCACTGTTAATTGGGCAGAACCAAACAAGCTTCGTATCCGGGCGAAATATTACTGAAAATATAATCATCAATCAAGAGGTGATTCACTCCATGAGATTATCGAAAGGTTTAAGCAAGTGGATGGCTATTAAAGTTGACTTAACCAAAGCTTTTGATAGAGTTAAATGGGATTTCATATCTAATTCCCTGATAGATGCGGGGTTTCCGGCCACAATCCGACGGATTGTTATGAGCTCTATCTCTTCGGCAAGTTTTCAGATCCAGTGGAACGGGTCTTTGACTCGCCCATTTTTACCGGAGCGGGGTATTCGACAAGGCGATCCGCTTTCGCCGTATATCTTTGTGTTGGTTATGGAGAGACTTGGACACCTCATACATTGCTCGGTCACATCTTCGGAATGGAAACCGTTCCGTTTCATTCGTGATGGTATTCCGGTTTCACATCTTTTCTTTGCTGATGACTTAATTCTATATGTTGCTGCTGATTCCTCTCAGGCCTCTCTGATACAATCAATTCTAGCCACGTTTGGTGCTTTCTCAGGTCATAGTGTTAACAGGGCGAAGACTCAGATTTATTTCTCGCCTAATACCCCTACTACGCTGCAAGACGATATCAGTCATTTTCTGGGCTACCAGCGCGTTGATTGCCTTGGGAAGTATTTAGGTGTGCCTGTACTTCATGCTCGCATGAGGTGTTCGGACTACAATTTTATTATCGACAAGATCAAGGAAAAGCTTAGTGGGTGGGCTAGTCGTACTCTTTCGCTAGCAGGCCGGGTTACGCTAGCTAAATCTGTGTTATCAGCTATCCTTGTGTATTTTATGCAAACTTCTTTGTTACCGAAGAAGATTTGCACCGAGATTGAAAAGCTCATCCGCAAGTTCATTTGGGGTTCGACCGAAAATGCCTCCAAAATTTCTCTTGTGAACTGGGAATCAATGTGCCAACCATTGAATCATGGTGGCCTAGGATTTCGGCGTATTCACGACTTCAACATTGCCTTTGTCTTAAAGATTTGTTACGCAATAGTGACCGATACGCAGGCCTTTTGGGTCCGCCTCCTCCGACAAAAATATCGTCTTCGTAACCTATGTCCGATTTCGGTTATGCGTTCTCCATGCACACCCTTGTGGAGGGCCATTTCCGTAGCATGGCCGGATTTGCTGGATAGTATCGCCTGGACAATTGGTAATGGCCAATTAGTGAATGCTTTGGACGACATATGGGTGCCTACTCTTGGACCCTTGCGGCAGTATCTTCAGCCGTGTGCTGCCAATCTCGCCACTTTAAGTGTATGGGATCTCACGGATAGACATGGCAGCTGGGATTGTGAGTGACTCAAGACCCTCTTTAATCCGGCCATTATTCCCCATATTATGAGCATTCGCTGCCCCGATGATCTAGATGTCTCTGACATGCCCACCTGGAGGCATAACACCACTCTTAGTTTCACGTTTGCCTCCGCGTATGAATCCAAATGTCGGTAGCTTTGGGACGGACGTGAGACATGTTGGACGTTGTTGTGGTCTCTCCGTGTCCCTCAACGCGTCCGGATGTTTATTTGGCTGTGTTTCAAGCAGAGGTTAATGACCAACGGTGAGCGTTTCCGCCGCTCGATCGCGCCATCGCCTTGCTGCCCCCGCTGCAACATGGAAGACGAGACATTGCTGTATGTTCTTCGGGACTGCAATGTCGCAAAGCAGGTATGGCTTCTCTTGTCTCCCTCGAAGCTACCTACGAATTTTTTTACTACAACTATTCAGGATTGGCTGCTGCAAAACCTCAGTCAACAAAAGGCTTCGCAGCAGTCACATATGCCGTGGGGACTGCTGTTCGCCTCTCTGCTATGGCATATTTGGAGAGGTAGGAATGATTGGGTATTCAATGGGAATCCCTCTTCACCGGAGCTGACCCTCTCGCGCGGTTACGCATGGACAAATTATCTCATGGAAGCCTATGATCGAAGCACTCCTCCTCGTTGTACCCAAACTAGGACGTAAGTTTGGAGTAGACCGGAGATGGGGTGGATCTCTATGACAACGGATGGTGCGGTTTCGCCGGTGTCAAGCCTCGGTGCAGTAGGTGGTGCTTTCCGACGGGCGGATGGCTCTTGGTTGACGGGTTTTAATAAGGGCCTGGGCGTAACTAACCCTTTGCAGGCTGAATTATGGGGGGTCTTGTACGGTCTTCGGCTAGCGCGGCGGAAAGGGTTTGATCGCATCATTATCCAGGTTGATAATAAAACGGTTGTTGAGAGGTTGAATAGCCCAGTTGCATCTTCGGACGTCAATCCCATTGTCTGAGATATTGCCAAGCTCAGGGATCAAGGTTGGGAGACAATGGTTCGATGGCTTCCCCGCGAAGGAAACAGGCTTGCCGACGCACCTGCGGCAATGGCTTCCCCTTTGGACTACAACTTGGTGATCTTTGATGTTCCTCCACCTTCTCTTGTGCCTATTATGGCGTCGGGCAATTTATGATTCGCACTAGCTTTATAAGTTATCTCTTTCAATTCAAAAAAAAATAAATTAAATTTTATTTATATTGATTTTCTAGTTTATTTTTTTAAGTATAACTTTCAACATCTCATTTATTTATCAACCACTCTAAATTAGGTATTACATAGAGTAGTTTGAAGGTGATCAATTCAATCAAATCCAATTAACTTATTAAAATTTACATCTTATACCAGCAATTAATTGATCTAGTGAAATGAGACGTTGAATTTCTTAAACAATGTTAAATTTTGATGTTGTGAATAGAGAAAATCGAATTGAGAGGGTTGCCTCCATAATGTGTCTGTAAAATCCGATCCAAATTAATTGGTTAATAGATCAAATACTGATGATTAATACAGTGGCAGATCCGGAAATTTTTTTTAGGGTGGGCACAAGCTAAAATATTCATGAGGGTGGACACAAGTAATAAAAATATCAAAATTTCAAGGTGGGCACAAGTCATAAAATAAAAAAATTAAGGATCAATTCATAAAAATTAAAAAAAATTGAAGCTAAATGTGTGAACTTTAAAACGTTTAGAGTGGGCACAGGCCCACCCAAACCTTAATGTAGATATGCCACTATGATTCAACCAAAAATATATATCAATTTTTTAAAACAATCTAGCAGTTTATTAGATGAATAAATATTCTATACACATGCGGTGGAAACTGAAAGTTTTCACAAGCGCCTTAGTTTTAGGGTATAGGGAGTTAGTTTAGGGTATAGGGTTTAGGGGATTAGGTGTAGGGGTTAGAATTTAGGGATAGCTGTTTCAATTTAAGGTTTTGGGTTATAATTTATGGTTTATAAGTTAAAACCTAAATTCTCACCATATTACCCTAAAAACTAAACACTAACCTATAAACCCTAAATTATAACTCTAAAGCTTAAATTAAAACAACTATCCCTAATTTCTAAACCTTTACATCTAAACCTCTAAACCCTATACCCTAAACTAACTCTTTATATCCTAAAACTAAGGCGCCACCGTCAGTGTACATGATATTAATTCTTATTAGATTAGGCTAACTATTAGTTGGTAGTTTATCTTTTAAATATTCTTATTGCTAACTTATTGTTGAACGAAATCAAAACATACTCTCTCCATGTATCAAAATGAGGGTAAATTAAAACTTCATTTTTATTTTGTTTTATTTACAGCATAACTAACTCCAACTAACCGACATCACCAAATATACCTGGCTCATTGTGATATCGCCACGTAATCCACTGAGAGTCCCTTGTAGACTGTCGGTTATTCCTAGTTTAAATGAAAGTGGCGAAACGTCATCGTAGGGTCCACTAAATCTACTGCGTGCTGAACACCTGGCGCCATGTGTCAGCATAGCATATAGAAGTCGGTGATTTTGCTTGTTAGAACCACCATTGCATTTATTTTTCTTTATTTAATGATGGCCCACAATTACAATTAAGATAATGAAACGTTTCAATACATTAGATTAGATTTATAGGATATTGTTCTTTATTGATTGGACAAACCGACCAAATTTCTAGGATAGTGTTTTTAAATTTTTTGACTATAACTTTAACTTCCATACTGTGTATTACATTCAAATTTTGAAACTTAAATTTCTTTTGGCAATTAAATATGTTTGTTTTACTGTTTATGTTCATGGTGCGAAGTTGTCCCCTTTCAATAATATTAATTTTAAGATTTAAATTTGTGTCATTTTTTTGGGAATTCAATGTGTCTGACCAATGTACCCAACACTTGTTGACTTTAATTTTTTTTAATAAGACCCTTTTAAATTTTCTAATGCTATTGATATTGATTTTTTTAATTTCCATATTTATGTTAATTTACTACTATCATTTATCTTTTTATAATAGTCCCTTGATAAGGTATACATATGTTGCAAATAAAATTACTCGAAACTGAGTCTACTAACGTAAACGATATATATTTTTTTTGCTGAGACATTTACTTATTCAAATCTTACTTTTAATTAATTCAAAAAGGAATTACCAAAGGACGGGAAAGAATGAATGGTCAAGGAAGCATGTCCAGAATTCTAGGAATGATTCCTTGAGTTGGTCACCAATTTTAGCATGGTTAATGGTTTATATTTTTTTAAAAATAATTTTAAATTTAAAAGTGGATATATAAGTTTACATTTCTTCTTCGGTGGGGTAAGATTACATCACACTAGATCAGATTTTGGCACTAGATCAGATTTTGGGTTGATTGTTACATGTAAATCAACAAATGTCACTACCCATATCCCCCCCCCCCATATATATATTAATGGAATAATGTCATTTTTGGTTTTTTTGATTTAAAACTTTATTCATACTGATATTTAAACTTCAATTCAAAGATCAACTTAAAAATATTTATCATGTTCTAAGACTAATGTAAATAAATTAAAAAAACTAAACTATCAAGTTCAGGGTCAAAAAATTATATTTCCCTTTTATTTATCTATTATGTGGACGAAATATAAATATCGAACATTTGTTATCAGTTAGACTAAGGAATTAGGAGCTAACCCTGGTAGGGCAGGCAGACATTAAATAACGACATTGTGAAATTCTTGGTAAGTCCATTGCTCATTAATTATCGGAACCTGTATAGAGTATAGAATTTAGGGTTTAGTTTAAAATTGAAGGAATTTAGGGTAGAGTGTAGAATTTGAAATTTAAGGTTAAAATTTTTAATTTAATTTTTAAGTGTTTTTTTAACATGAGACAAAAATATGACATAATTAGGGAAAGAGGATTTTTACTCCTCTATTATTCACATGAGATTGAGAACACACGAAATAGTCGGGGTCATTTCCTTGTCGGTTTAAACCATACAAATTTTTTAATCATGGCCTATCATTTATATCTAATTATTTTATAATAGTCATTGAATTTTTATTAAAACCATAGAAGATATTACAGTTAGAACGCATCCAGAAATGAGAATGATAAAACTAATCCACCAAAATATTTTGCAGCCCAAAAACAAAAAAAGTGAATACTTCTATAGAGATAAACATACCATCAAAATCCAGAAGCTTTCTTGAATTTCATTGTCTCTATTCAATCGAGACGCATAACGGGGTGAAAAAGGAGTGAGCGACCCAAACTATCATGCAGAATGTTCTGCTACCCAAGACTGATTACATCGACAAACAACCATCAACCGAGTGGAGATTTAACTTTCTATGACCACCGACAAAATCATAATAAAAAACTAACGTCGTTAAAATCTCTGTGTGAGCAACAAACGACCGCTAGGGTATGCTGAAATTATGCCACAAGGACAAAGAAAAACGCATGTCATGAGCACAGAAAAAACACGTGTCACAAAAGCAGAGATTCTTATTTAAATAGAAAAAAAAAATCCGGTATCAAAAAGAAGAAAAAAAAATTACAGACGACAATAAGAAGATTATGAGCGATGATAGAGAATTAGAAAATTAGGATAAGATGTGCGGCACTCATTTTCTTTTTCTATTATATATCTAATAATTTCATTCGTATACAAACGATTCTTTTTATATAAAGTTTAGATGAATAAGAGACTAAATAGATAACAAGATGTTTGGAGAAAAACTAGTATTAAAAGAGAAAACAATTCTAAAGATTTTAAATAAAGAGTGTAACATCATACTTGTTTTCAGCGGGTACTAAAATGTCCACATTTACAAATAAGACTACAAATAATCAAACCATAGAAAATAGCCATAAGGACAACATTATAATAATCCTTATGCTTTTCTGAGAAAATATCAGTACTGTCCCTTTAAAAAAAATGTAAGGACAGATCAAATACAACTACAAAGAAGAAAATAACACCCTCTGCACAACTTAGGTGTATAATGTATCGTAACGTATAGTATTAATAATCTTTATCACCAACCAAATTTAGCCTGCAAGCATTAAGCAGCGGATGGAGCTTTAATATGATGAACAATGGCAGCCTCCGGCAATGCTGCGAAAAATTGTTGCAGGCCTGCTTGCTCATCCTCATCAGCTTCTGCAGTTTTGTAGTCAAGGGACTCATCATTGTAAATATCCCACCATTTTGCCACCATCATCTTAATGTCTTCCCTGTCCATGTTCTCTTCTTTGCCCGTATACCTCCAGGGTTTGGAGCCAGCAGCACAGTAGTGAACCACCTTGGCCTTTTCTAGCTCAATGTTCTCAGGGTGGCGCCATAGCATGGCCATCACCAGGTTGTAAATTGGAGGAATGGGGCGGTAAATGTCCCTAAAGTACATGTTCAGATAATCCTGCTCCGCAAATGGGGTAGGAGAGGTAACTTTGAGAGTGGTCAAGAGGTCCTGATAGACGGAAATGTTTGGTTCATACACAAACATGCCAGCGTTGAAGTAAAGAGGAGGCTTAGGACCCAGCTGAGAAGGCCATTGGACCTTGTCAGGGCATTGTTGACAGTAGCCAATCTTGTACTGCGGGGTGTGGCTCCAGGTTTTCTCACAGAAGCAATCCATCACAGCGTAAAAATAACCGTCTTCCATGTCGAACAAGTGGTCTATGTTTTCAAACACTTGGATGTCTCCGTCCAAGTATATCATCTTGGAATACTCCACAAACTGAACATAAAAAAAGTAAGAAAATGATTCATTTTGAAACATCTTTTTAATTGAATTCCTAAATAGAACCTGCAAAGATATTAATATTTACCTCCCAGATACGAAGCTTTGAATAGTTGATGACATAGTAAGCCATGGCAAATTGGGTCTGGTTTTCGGGTGGGTAGACAGGTTGGATCTCCTTTAGTATGCAGCCTTGTTCTACAAGTATTTTCCTGTGATCCTCCGGCACGTCTGGCAAAAGAGCCACCACAAGTGGGTACTTACTCTTAACCTTCCTGAGTCCCTTGGCTAACCCCACCACGCCCTTGACGTAGTCACCGTTTCCTGCCAAGAACGTGACGTAAGCATTCTTGGGAAGGAGGGGAGCTTTGGCAATGAGAGTGGCGGCTTTGGTACCGGTGATGTTAGGGGCCATGTTTTAGCTTAGTGAGTGTTTGGTTTTAAGGAAAATGAGGTTGCGTTTGTAATAGAGAAATTGGTGTTGCAAGAGAAAGCTCAGTTGCTGGTGTTGAAAAGGGATGTGGGAGGTGGTGTTTATATAGGCCACACACACAAAAACGCGTTGGCCCACGAGAAAAAGAGAGGAAAAAAGAAATAATATTTTATGATGTTGTGATTAATTAATTCAATCATTAAAAAATTAAAAATACAATTAAATATGAAATATAATTTTTATAATAACCTTTTACATTACAACCGTGAATATAAAATTCAATGCGTGCATTTCTATGTGCCTCAAGTCTCAGCTTTAATTTCATATGCGACACTGTTGACTAATTTTTTTTAATATTTTTAATATAATTTTATGATAATGGTTGTACTATTTTTAGTTTTGAATAAAATTAACACATATTTTATAAATAATATTATTCAAATTCATATTAACAAGAAAAAAATTAAACATATCATCGTATGTCCCTACAAGTATTCTTTGGATTTATGTGTTGACTAATTTTTATATTCCCAACAAACTCTAAATTATATTACAAAAGATCAAATCAACCTTTTAATAAGAAAAACCATAAGATAATGATTTGTTCAATTTATGTGTATATATATGTGTTTCATATTTTTTATATGATTAATAATAAAGTAATAGTTAAATTTATCAAACATAATTGTATTTTTATGTAGGTAAAATTTTAAATTAATATAATATTATATGATATTGATAAAAATTCAAATAATTGTTTATGGCGTTGCTCCAATTGAGTTGTTGTAATGGGATCTTGACAGGAATATCAATAGTTCCCTATAGATGTCTTTTTATTTCAAAAATATTGTATTTAAAATTTTATAAATATTTAAATATTCTTCAATTCATTCAAAACTTAACTTATATAATCACCATAAATAATGTTTAGAATAAATTAAATTTTATATGATTTTCTACTTTATTTTTTTAGTATAACCTTCAACGTCTCATATATTTATCAACTACTCTAAATTAGGTATTACGTAGGTTTGAAGGTGATCAATTCAATTAACTTCATTTATAATATTAAAATTTAGATTTTATACCAACAACTAAATGACCTAATGTGATGAGATGTTAGATTCTTTAAACAAGATTAGGGATTCAAATCTCGTCGTTGTGAATGAAGGAAAACAAGTTGGGAAAGTCGCCCTGTAACGGTTCGCTGTAACTTGGTCTAGATTAGTTAGCTAATAGATCGAATACAGATGATAAAACACAAAAATGTAGATCCTATTTTTTTTTATAAATCTAGCAATTAATTCTACTGGACTAACAAAATCAAAAACATACTCTCACCATGTATCAAAACGAGGGTAAGTTATATTTGATACATTGTAAAGTGTAATTGTTTTTATACAAGTATGCATGCTTATTTACAAGTTAAAATCTAAAATTTAATTTTCTAACCCTAAACCTTAAAATTGTAATTTCAAAACTTAAACTATAAACTCTAAATTATAACCAAGAATTTTAAATTCTAAATCCTACAACCTAAACCAATTATCTTTAAATCCTAAATTAAAATATTAAACTTTTAAATGACTCCATTTATAAAAATATTATTTTCACCACTAATACATAAGATAATAATCCAATTAGAATTTTATTTATTTTGTTTTATTTACGATTTTAACTAACTCTAACTAACCGACATCAACAAATATACCTGGCTCACTGTGATACTGCCACGTAATCCATTGAGAGTCGGGTAGTTTCCTTGTAGACTGTCGGTTATTTTTAGTTTAGTTGAAAGTGGCGAAACGTCATCGTTGGCGCCATGTGTCAGCATAGCATATAGAAGTCGGTGATTTTGCTTGTTAGTTGTTTGAATCAACGGTCCAACAAAACCATTGCATTTTTTTTCTTCATTTGTTTATCTTTTTCAAAGTTTCTAGTTAAGTTGGTTATGACCCACAATTACAATTAAGATAATGAAACTTTTCAATACATTAGATTAGATTTATGGGATATTGTTCTTTATTTAATGGACTAACCGACCAAATTTCTAGGATAATGTTTTTAAAGAAAATCTTTGTATCTTAAGATAAATAATGTTTT
Source organism: Hibiscus trionum (assembly GCA_030270665.1). NCBI lineage: Eukaryota > Viridiplantae > Streptophyta > Magnoliopsida > Malvales > Malvaceae > Hibiscus > Hibiscus trionum. The sequence continues at coordinate 10,455,023 of BSYR01000020.1, read as the reverse complement.
TTTACTGAGACATTTACTTATTCAAATATTACTTTTCATTAATTCAAAGATAAAAGGAATTATTGAAGGATGAAAAAAAATGAATGGACAAGACTAACGAGTTGGTCCAAGTGGTAAGTAACTTGGTATCGCTTAAGCAAATCTCTTTGTGTATGCGGAAAATTTTCGTTAAAAAACGCATCCACTAAAACGATGTGTACGACACGGATCGTGTCAGATTAGTCAGGACAAAACCCTAAAAAACGAAGGCAAAAAAATGAATAGTCAAGGAAGCATGTCCAGAATTCTAGGAATGATTCCTTGAATTGGTCACCAACTTTAGCATGGTTAATGGTTTATATGCCAACATATATATATATATATTTTAAAAAGAATTTTAAATTTAAAGGTGGATATCTAAGTTTACATTTCTTCTTTGGTGGGGTAAGATTACATCACACATGATCAGATTTTGGGTTGCTTGTAACTTGTAAATTAACAAATGTGGTTACTCATATCCACATCTCTACATTTATTAACGGGATAATGTAATTTTTGGCCTTTGAATTTACGTTAGATTAGATTTTGGGTTGCTTGTAACTTATGAATTAACAAATGTCCATATCCACATATCTACATTTTAATGGAATAATGTAATTTTTTTGGTTTTTTTAATTTAGAACTATAGTCATTCTGATATTTAATTTATTTATTTGAGTTAATTATGAAACTTATATTTTTTCCTCAGTTCATGAGCTTGAACTTTTAATCTTCTTGATGATGTAACATTATCAAATTATGCCACGTCACCTCCTAAAATATTTAAATGATTACATTATATAATCTCGAAATAACATTATCGAAATTATTCAAAACATCAATTCAAAGATCAACTTAAAAATATTTATAATGTTCTAAGACTAATGTAAATAAATAAATAAATAACTAAACGATCAACTTCAAGAGAAATTATTAGATAGATCTGGCTCACCACATCATTTGTGATCTCAACCAATAATATTCATCATTCTTAAAGGAACTTTCAAAAAACTATACACTCCTTATTTACATGTAGAAAAAAACACATTTGAAAAAAAATGAGATTTATGGATATTATTGGTAGAGACCACGAATAACGTGCATGACAATTGATACATTGACACGTAATATTTAAACTAATATCATATCGCCATAATTGACACGTAATATTTAAACTAATCTCACACCACCATATAAGCATAGATCGTCCCTTTCGGCAAAATAGTCCAAAATAATTTTTTGAAAGCCAAGGTGATTACAAGTAATATCTACTCTAAATAACTCTCAGTCATTTGACAATGCATGCTCAATCACCTTACTATAGGTGCTGGTGCTCGAACTTGTAACCTCTAGGAACAACAATTGTTCCCTTAATCACTGAGGCAAGTTAATTCATGCAAAAGAGTCCAACATATAAAATTAACATATCATTCCAAACAACAATGAATTGTTCACTCGCTTCACCTATTATTAGGTATGCCACCATTACTTAAGTGTTTGCCTATGGAGTCGATTACATTGGGGAGTCAGAGATATACAAGGTCCGGAGAGCTAAGTCGGGTTCTGGGTGTTCCTATTCGAAGTAGTACATCAGAGATCACTCTTTTGTAGTTTCACACTCCAAACTTCCTCCTCCTGTGGCAACAGAGGAGCTTAAGAACTTTAAGGAAAGTGTTCAAGATACCTCAAGAAAGGCCAGGTATAGTCCTTTTTACGACCATCCGGTTAAATTTTGAATGGTTTATGTTTTATGGAGCATGATTTCCTTGATGAGGTAGTGTAGTGACTTCTTATTGTAATTGTGGTGACAAGGGAACATTTAATGGTAGGTACTTTCAATGGTAATACTTAATAGAATTGGAAAATAACAGCAGCATGGTACATGATTATTATGATGCATGCAATGCTCATATAACATGGTGCATATGCAATGTATTCTCTCTGTCTGCAATGTAGATATTCCATCTTCAAACATCCTTGCTGCTTGAGTATTTGTACGATATCTGATACTCGTAGGTTGTGTAGAACTTGCCATTAATTCTAGTGCCTCTTCTCACAGTTCGTCTTTCTGAGCTTGTACTTGGTGCATATTTTATCATTGTATGATTCCTGATACTCGTGGGTTGTGCAGTTTGTTTGTTGAATATACATGATCTTTATGTCAGGGATAGAGTCAAAAAGTTACGTGAGTCAATTTCTAAATTGGAAAGGTATAGAGAAGCCTTAGGCTAAAAAAAGCAGCAACGAAGTGATATTTCGATTGAGAGAACTAATGGAGTAAGCATTGCAAAGTTGGGAGGAAGAGGGAAGTACTTATCTATGTTGGTGATTAATTGTCTCTTCTCTTCGGTAGTATGGGTACTTATAGTCCCCGAGACTGTTGGTGATTAGAAAGTGTCAGGTCTAATAACAACCTATGGATGGATCGACAGAAGTATGCAGTCTGATCAGGTGGATGAGATCTGACAGTGTCTATTCTTATGATCCTTTAGGCTTCCGGTTTCATGACACTCCAATAAGGCCAGACTCAAGAGAAATGCTGCAATGAGTGACTTCGGAGGCTTTTAAGGGTTATTTCCAGAATTATATAGAGAATTGAAATTTTTATGTTGTTTGAAAATAGATGAACCTGAACATGATTCAAACATCTCCGAGGAAAGCCATGGATCAATAGGTTTACAAGGCATTGCTAGTTTTTTTTTTTTTTTTTGAATAGTTAAAGGTAATTACAAGATAGTATCTGTTGATAGATATTTTTAACCCTTTGACAATACATATATACTTTATAGACAAAACGATTTGAACCCGTATCTCTTCAGATGAACATCATTCGCTTTTTAATGTTAGCTTTACTTTTAGTTTCGTTTACTCCCTTGTTTCTTAATCAACCAGCCATGTCTTTGCAACAGCGAATGCGATCCCTTATGCTACCAAACCAGTGCAATGACAATGCGACAGTCTTCACATCCCATTTAAACGCTTCTTGTCCTTCAATTTCCACAGCTTTTCCATCTTTCTTGCTTGAATTTCATTACCCTTGACCTCCATATCAAGTTCTCGAATTAGAACATCATCTACAATAGGTGTGTGCGCGCAAAATAAACCGTAACGTTACCCTATATAACCGTTAAATTTCACCGGTTAATTAACTTACCGTTAAAGCTTAAGCGGGCTCGGTTAATCAACCGTTAAAAATGATGGTTAATGGTTAACCATGATGAAATTATTTAGACATAAAATAAAGTTTGTGATTAAAAATTCTTTATTTAAATATTTTTTCTTGAAATTTTAATACAATATTTATTGGAGTGATAATTTTATTATTCTCAAAAAAAATTAGCAAATATTTGGGGAAAAAATTGTATATGTTACAGGTTAACCTGTAATCGAACCATTAAGTAGCGGTTAACGGCTATAACGGTTAATTAACCAACCGTTTATGCTGAATGGTACCAATTAAATTTTAATTTTGTTTTCAAATATGATTAATTGTATATTGAGTTCTTTAAATTTTTAATATTTATTTAAAAATTATTAAAAATATTGTGTGTCGCACTTTCTAAACTCATAGCCGCTGTGCCGGTGAAATCTAAGTTTAATTTTCTTTCATTCGGCGGACAACGTTAGGTTTGAAAATCTAAGTTTAGTTTGTTGATCATTCTTAAAAGGCTTAAGGGTACCAAAAGGTCCCTGAACTTTTTTTAAAAAATCAATTAAGCCCTTAATGTTTTTTTGCACTCAATGTCACCCTCAAACCTCAAAATTTAACCAATCTAACCCTTTGACCGACAAAATCCGTCATTGACCGACGAAATCTGTTAAATTCTTAAACATGGTCGTTTATATGCAAAAAAACAGATTAGCGCTGTTTAAAATTTTAAACCGATGGAGAATAACATAACCTCTGCTAAGGTCTCATTGCTTGAAGCAAGCAACTCACATTCTGGTAGCCAAAAGGGATTGGACGCCAGAATCAGGAATGCAGACTCATTGCCCCCGTCAATTCATCTGATTCTGAGTCCCTGGACGAGATATTCCAGAGACTGAAACGACCGTCAGTAGACTACAGTGATGAAAATGAAAATGAAAATGAGGATGACACAGAAATAAAGATCAAGCGTTCTACAAGATGATACTTATTCATTCAGAGAAATGACTTGTTGCTGTCATAGAAACTGTACAGATCAAATGGCCCATGGAATTTGCGGGGTAGGAGTGAAGGGAATATGTTTTTGCTGTATTCAATTCAGACTGATGCAATAGGGGGAAATGTAAATCATTCCACATGTGATTCAAGCTAATTTTGTAAATTGAACGGAACACACTGGCATTCAGCTTCTTACTCGTGATATATATAGAATAATAAAATCTAAACGCATTTCTATTTTTAAGACAGTTCCGGTTTAAACCTGATTGTGTTTCTTCAAGTTTAATGAAAGAACCAATGCTTATAAAAGATCAGAAACACAGGATTCAAGCGTGAAACAGGAAAATGCAGAATTTTATTTGGCAGGGTTCAAGCAATGACGGAATCCGTCATTAATAATTTAGCTTTGTTTAATATTTGGCAGGTGATGTGGCATATAAACGGCTCATGTTTAAAATTTTAACAGATTCTGTCGGTTAATGACGGATTCCGTCGGTCAAAGGGTTAGATTGGTTAAATTTTGAGGTTTGAGGGTGACATTGAGTGCAAAAAAACATTAAGGGCTTAATTGATTTTTAAAAAAAAGTTCAGGGGCCTTTGATACCCTTATGCCTTCTTAAAAAAAAATAAACAGTTAATCAGAGTACTACATATTTAGCGCCTTCAGGTCGAACATCTTTCGACAACAATTCTGTGCCAAACTGTCTACCTTCTTCTAGTTGCTTCATTTTACGTTCATCAACCGGGGCTGCGCCATCCCAATGGGAAAGGCAACGATTAATCACAATGGTGTCAAGATTTGGTGCGCTTTCAACTAGGAAACAAACTAGAAAAGTATCTGCTGCAGCCCCAACAAAGCCAACTATTTCCAGCTCCCGCAGCATCCTCAGTTTTTCTTCTCTCTGGTTAGCATAGTAGTAACCTATAGTTGTTGTCCTCAAAAAGTCCTCTTTTTCCATCAGTATTTCTACTTCCACTGCTTCCACCTGATAACATAAACAGCAATTTGTACAAATTTAAATTTGAAATCAATAAAAACAAGTCAAGAGTGGAATTCATGTACCAAAAATAATACTCTTACCATAGTAAGAAGATAGAATTAATTTTGCAATAAGTTGAGTTAAAACATTAACCTCAACTTTAAGTTTGTGCAACCAAGGCATATGTGTTGTCAGTAGGACCAAATATAGAAGCTCAACCATGCCTTCAATTGGCTGAATAGGAAGACGACAATTCCGAACTTCACATGTCAAGTATCGAAGGTTTGGAAACTCCGGTTGGTATGACGATATACGCTAATTGAAGTAGCAAACAATCAACATTACTTGTACTATAAAATCAAATCAAAACATGATATATATAGATAGATAGATATCAACCTGCGCTTACCCTGCGTTCGGATGGAAGTTGTAGCGTCAGATTCACCAATTGGAAAGTTGGTAGAAAGCTGGGAATGCATGTTTTTGAGGGATGTATTACACTCTGATCCCATTGTCCAGCATAAGATACATCACAAAGCTGAGGTACATGCTTGAGATTTATGTGCAATGCTATATTTTCCTCTCCTCTATATTCAAAAGAAACCAAATTTGGTGCAGAAACCTCAATGCTTTTGATGCAGTTGCAAAAGGATATGTGCAAGTGTTTCAGCCTCAGTGATGAGCCACAAACATTTATATGAGTAAGCTGATTCGAGTGAGCAACGTTCAATGTTTCGAGTAAGGGGCAATTGGAAAGGAAAGACTCCAGAATCTGGCCACTTACAACCACGTGTTTCAAGCAAAGACCGGTTAGGAACCTAATTCCAGATGAACTGGAAAATTTCCAACCAAACAGGTAATTTTCACTGTCCCTCCGATTACTCAATCTGCATGGTTCGAAATCTAGTTCTAGCCTTTTAACCTTCTTCAATAGTGCAATGTCGATCCATCCATTGATATGTCGCCTATGTTGTTGAGTTAAATCAAAACAAACCCTCAACTCATCTATAGTTCCAGCTTTATGTGAGTTAAGAAATCGAGTAATCGAGTCTACATAACCTTCCCTTTCTTTTAGCAGCTTCTTGGGATCTGACATTAATGTCTTCGAAGCATCAAAGTTTAGACTCCCGCTGAACAACCGACATAAATATCGCCATTTTTGTGAAAGAACACAGGTTCTTACTGCTTCTTTCAGCGGGAGAAGACATAAAATCCGAACAAGCAGATCTTCAGACAACTCACTTAATCGATCATGTTCCTTCTGCACACACACACACACAAACTGAATCTTCAAAATTCAAGCATGAAAACACACTTTAAGGAAGCATATAATTCTTAAACACATACAGACAGACAAAGTAGGCACAGATGCGAATTGAACAATATATATCTCGAAGAAGAAATATTAGTTGAAAAATTTTAGTGGTTATTGAACTTACTGCAACCACATGAATAAAAGGAAGGAAACTAATTTTATGATATTTCAGAATTATTATATGATAAATGCACAAACAAAGATTTGATTCTCACCGAATTGTATAACTGTTTTCTGAATATTTTCTTTGGTTTGCGTTCAATGGTCGACGGCAGCACCATGTTTGCGGCCACCAGAGACAAGTTAAAGCCTCGAGAGGAAGGTCGTTTATTTTTTGACCAAAAAAAAACTTTCTAAGTATTTAAAGAAAAAATTTATAGTTTAGGGATTTAAGTTTATGATTAGGGTTTTTCAGTTTCTTTTTCTTTTTCAATTAAAAAACAATAAAATTTTATTAACACAGTACATATAACTTTTATTTTTAATTGGATTCTATTAAAAAATATTAAGTAAATTAAAAGCTTTTTCAGCTTTTATTTTTTTTCAATTAAATAATAATAAAATTTAATTATTTTAGAACTGAAAAAGGAATATGTTGAAAAGTGATAAAAAAGTATTTTAAAAGAGTTTTCAAATATATATGCTCTATTTGAAGCTAGTCATATTATTAATAAAATTTTACATTTAATTAATTTTTTAATTAAATTGAATAAATTAATTCGACTCAATTCAATTAAAAATTAATTTAATTAAAATAATAAAATAAAATTATACAATCTGATCGAGCGTTCACTGCTACTCAATACAATAACATAAAGCGAAATCAATATTCTATAATAATGGATTTCAATGAATGTCGATTACAAAAGTGCCATAACACTGAATGAAGAGGTATGATTGATGCACTTTAAAAAATAATACTATGTCATTACAATATTGACTTTATACGTATGTATGCAATTTTAAAATTTTAAAATTGAGAGCGCGTTAGAGTTGCTAACAGACAGCAACAGAAATTTACTCACACAACCGGGTCGAAAAGTTTTGCTCGTATAGCTAATGATGATGTATTTTTTAATCTACTACTTTTCATAAGTATTAATTTCTATTATACACTGTAGCAAATTACGACCGACATTAGTGTTGGACGAATAAATCTCTTCGACATTACATACACAAAAAAAAGATGGCTCTCATATTACTTCTAAAGCTGCAGAAATTATGGTGTATTTATGTTGGGTCACGTTGATACACCTCATGACGCAGTAGAAAAATTATCTGACGATTACCACTAGAGATTCATGTACGAAGAACGAATCAGGGTGAAGAATTACTTGTTTAAAATATGGAATTCTGAATTTGGAGGAGATAGATATTCATTCACGATTTCACGACTCAACTTAATTAGGATTTCAATTAAATATATATAATCATAATTCAACTTAACTAGGATTTCAAAATATATATATATATATATATATATTGTTTTAAATCGAATTATATTATTTATATATTAAAAAAGTCATAATTACAATAATTATTTTTTTTTTAATGTTTACTCAATAGTTAAATTATATATATTAAATGTATATTAATTTAGCTAAATTTGTGTACAACAAATTTGTACATATATAATTCGTTTAATATATGCTCATTTCAACTGTGGGTGTGACCTTATAGGTTCATACGACGTTAGTAGTAAATATTAAAGCATTTCTAATATTACAAATAATGAGTGACATCTAGCAATATGTCATTGTCACCTAAGTTACAAGAAATCATGATTCGACATAACATTTTCATGATTAACTCTATTTATGTATTACATCATTTTGTCAATTATATCTAGATTGGACACAAGTCATGGAACAATTACACTTGTATAGTCAATCTAGTATTTCTTGATATCTTGAGTAGAAACAAATAACTATAATATCTCATATCAACTTATTCGAGCATAGCCATGTATTTCTAGTCTCACTCAATTAAGAGACCTGTGACATTACTCCTATTATGTAGGATGGGGCAAATCCTATCTTGATCACCCATATCCCACTACATAGATTGTGACATATCCAATATCAGTCTTTATAGTGTAGTCAGTTACGACACACATTTGACTGTATCAAAATATGTCACGGTGTTGAAATAATGATGATATCAAGTCTGAGGATCATACATGTAGTTATCACTATGAGAAATGTTGTGATTGTCACATAATAATTCAAGAAACATGCTCATAGCGGGTCAGTCCAGTATGACGTTTTGTAACACATACTTATGTATTGATTTTGACATCTTCGTGTCAATAACAACACTTTGTCATCAATCAATTACATATTAGTCTTAATGCATTATTGTTGTTCATGTCCACAATAATACCTGACTAAGGACATTTAAGAATAACCATATTATTCTAAGGACTTTATTATAATTCAATTTATTTATGCACACATAATTGTAACTGGAAGTAATAATGACAATGTCTCTTTTTTTTTTGAAAATCCTATTCTACTTCTACCTAGAGGGGGAGGGGGAATATCTAGGTGAAGGCAATGCTCCTGAGGGGTCTTGAACCTGGGACCTAAGGGGAAGGGAGTGGAGCAGGTGAGCGTGCTCTGACCACCAGGCCATCATGGCATGCTCAACAATGTCTCTTTTTGAATAAACAAGGTAAAAATAAATGTCATTTACAATCACCTTATGATTGTTGGTCTTTGGACATACTCCAATAATTTATTGGACACAAAATCTAGATTATGTTATATTTATATCAATAGTATAACATTTTTATATTAGATAATGTTTGAAATCGTTTCTTAATTGATTATCAGGCTAAATTGAAGGATAAAAAGATGGAGTAGAAGCTACATCTTCAACTAATGGTTCGGCTAACGTGGATGAGATCGACAATCAAACTATTGCTGAAGTTTTGGGTCCTAAACAATATGGTCGGGTTCGATGCCAAGGATCACTCGTTACCCACCAAAATATTTTGGTGCTAACTCGTCTCAATATATGCCATCACAGAGCAAGTCTTCCTAGGCAGAAGTTAATCGTTTACAACAACAGTTAACTCAATTTAAAGTCGAAGTAGAAGCGAGGGAAGTGGATAAAGAAGCGAGAAAAATAGCATATCAGAATCTTAAAAACAAATTTCAAGAAATAATGTCGATGTTCAAGCAGAATCAACCGCAGAATCCCCATGTTAGTTGATTTATTAGATTCATTCATGTTTCGTTTATTCTACTGAACAATGTTGAATTACATTTTACTTTAACGATGAACTACAATGTTGAATTACATTTCACTTTAACGTTCTAGACTTGAATTTATTTTTTTTGTTAAGTATTTCAACTTAATTTGTTCTTATTAGATATGTTACAGGTTAAATCTGTGTAGTAAATATATGAAAATGTAGCTTGGTAAAGACAATAAGCTTAGCGACGTTTTAAGGTGAAAACGCCTTCAAATATCACATCACAAATACAAACATCGGTATAGTGAAGGTATTGACGGTGTTTGAAATATAAAACTCAGCCACAGAACACAAACAAACACCGCTATAGAGCAGGTACTAGCAACATTTTATATTTAAAATACTGCTAAATAGTAGGTATTAGTGGCGTTTGAAAAAGAAAATGTCGCTATAAAACACTACCCTTTTGTGACGTTTGTAAAATAAACACCGCTATAGTGAAGGTATTAGTTGCATTTGAAAACGGTAACCAATTGTGTGATTTACCTAAAACTTTATAACAAATTTCGGTTAATTAGAAAACCGGTCAAATTATCAAAAAATTTCTGTTCAGTTAAAAAATTTTGAAAAAATTTCGGTTCGGTTAACGGTTAAAAGGAAAAAAATTATGTTAATGGATTTTGGGTAATTTGGTTCGGTCGGTTAACCGAATTAATGAATGCACACCCCTACTCCTTTCAAGAAATCGAAGAAAATTAAAGACAAACAAAGCGTTTGCGTGGGGATAGATTTTGAGAGAAAAAGATTATAGAATATTTTTGTTTGAATATGGTGAAAAAAATAAAATTTTAAAGTCTAGGGATTAAATTAGAAATTGTCTATTTTTATTAATGTGACACATCATCAAATTAATGGGGATTAATGCCCAATGACTAAAATAGAACAAAACGATAATATAAGTGGCTTAAACAAAAAAAATTAAAACTGGTGACCAAAATGAAACAGGCCAAAAATAAAATTAACGAAGACTAACGGTCCAGTAACTAAAATAAAAGTATTTTTAAACATAAATAACAAAAATAATTTTTTTAATTTAAATGACCAAAAAAAACATAAACAAAGGGTCCACCGCTATCTTATGTACAAAAGTAAAGCATGAAAACTAGAAAAGCACACGAAATATAGGAAAAATAGAGAGAATGTGTTTATACCGGAACAGGGAGGAATAATTATAAGCGGGAACGTCGTGGACTGTTCACGTTGCCCGCAGCCACCTGCTTCGGTGTAGTAGCTGCCTGTCCCCGAGGAGGCGCACACTTGACAGGGTTTGGCCCCAGCTCACCGCCTTCCGGCTTCGGCAGCTCAGCAACCCCCTTCCCCTGATTTCTTCTTTCCTCCATTCTCAATGTCATGCATCTCCTCCACTTCTGACCCTCTCTCTCGAACCCTTCTACCGTTGTCACGCTCCACTCTATGCTCGGCTCGTAACCCTCCGTCACCATCGACGATACTGACAAGTGACATCCGAAGCCTAAGGCACCTGGTATCGATCTTATTGTATTAAAATGCAAGACCTCGTCCAAGGAATCTCGACGATTGTACGTCGGATATGGGATGGTGGTCTTTCAAGACACTTTCGCACCTAACACTCAAAACTACTCAAAAAGAAAGAAAACATGGCACATACAGATAGATATACGATTAGTTTATTCTGGCCCTATGTGAAACATGGATAACTCGCTCCCGTAGTTATCTCTTCTTGCAAACTAAACAAACCACAGATAGATATGGTAATTCATCAAATGTTAAAACTTAAAAGAGCTCCAACCTCTGCAAATGCCTACCAGTAAAGCTAAAGTTTGGATCCTATCTAACTTCAACTTCATCAACCTTGTTTATTAGGATCTGGAACTTCAACTTCTGATATCATTTCTCAATTCATTTTGAGTTCACAATAGACTTAACAAAAAAAGTACAGAAAATATTCATTAAATCCAAAACGTTTACAAATAGTCAAACTAAACAAAGAATCCATAAGGACAGCATGATTGTTCCTTATGTTTTCCAGAGAAATATCTCTGCCCTATTTAAAAAATGCTAGGACAACTAGAAAATACTGAACACATTTACACAATTACACTCCCTACACAACTTAGCTGTATTGTATTCTATATCCCCGCCAAACATTAAGCAGCCGATGGGGCATTAATATAATGAACAACGCCAGCATTTGACAACCCTGCGAAAATTTGTTCCAGGCTTGCTTGCTCTTCCTCTTCAGTTTCTGCTTCGCCCGTGCCCACAGCGTTTTTGAAGTCAAGCGACTCATCATTGTAAATATCCCACCATTTTGCCACCAGCATCTTAATGTCTTCCCTCTCCATGTTCTCTTCTTTGCCTGTATACCTCCAGGGTTTGGAGCCAGCAGCACAGTAATGAACAACCTTGGCCTTTTCTAGCTCAATGTTCTCAGGGTGGCGCCATAGCATGGCCATCACCAGGTTGTAAATTGGAGGAATTGGCCTGTAAATGTCCCTGAAGAACATGTTCAGATAATCTTGCTCCGCAAATGGGGTAGGAGGAGTAACTTTGAGAGTGGTCAAGAGGTCCTCGTAGACGGAAAGGCTGGGTTCATACACAAACATGCCAGCGTTGAAGTAAAGAGGAGGCTTAGGGCCAAGCTGAGAAGGCCACTGGACCTTGTTAGGGCACTGTTGGCAGTATCCAATCTTGTACTGTGGGGTGTGGCTCCAGGTTTTCTCACAGAAGCAATCCATCACAGCATAAAAGTAACCATCTTCCATGTCGAACAAGTGGTCTATGTTTTCAAACACTTGGATGTCTCCGTCCAAGTATATCATCTTGGAATACTCCACAAACTGTACATGAAAAGTAAGAAAAATATTCATTTTGGAACATCTTTTTAATTGAAAATCCCAAACAGAATATGCAAAGATATTTAATATATTTACCTCCCAGATACGCAGCTTGGAATAGTTGATGACATAGTAGGCCATGGCAAACTGAGTTTGGTTCTCGGGTGGGTACACAGGCTCGATCTCCTTGAGTATGCAGCCCTGTTCCACAAGTATCTTCCTGTGGTCCTCCGGCACGTCCGGCAAAAGAGCCACCACGAGAGGGTACCTGCTCTTAACCTTCCTGAGTCCCTTGGCTAGCCCCACCACGCCCTTGACGTAGTCACCGTTCCCTGCCAAGAACGTAACGTAAGCGTTCTTGGGAGGGATGGGAGCTTTGGCGGTGAGAGTGGCAGCTTTGGTACCGGTGAAGTTGGCCATGTTTGGAAAATGTTTTGATTATACGGTAGAAGGGTAAAGTGTTTGGTTTGAAGGGAAATTGAAGTTCTGGTTTGGTATTTGGTATTATGCAAGAGAAAGCTCAGTTGTTGGTGTCGTGTTGGGGAGGAATGTGGTGTTTATATAGAAATATTTAAACGCGTTGGCCCACGGAAAAGAAGAAAAAAGAAATAATATTTTATCATATTATATTATTATTTAAACAATTAATTAAATTTACTAATGAATGGAATGAAATCGTATAATACATTTAATTAAAAAATCAGTTGATTTTATTATGTTTCTTTTACGGTTTAACTAGCTCCAACTAACCAACAGCATCAAACACACTTGTGCATAGGAGAAAACTTTCTCTACCCAGCGGTAACTTATCCACGTGAGTTTATTAAATAGTTTTATAAAAAACATACATATTAATTAGGGGTGTGCAAAACCGGGTTCGGTTAACCATTAGCAAATTATTTCAGTTAACCGATAAGTTTGGGTCACCAAATTCTCGACCCTAAACCGTATCCATTCAAGCGGTTAACCGTTTAGTCGGTTAACCGAAAAAATCGGTTCGGTTCGGTTCGGGTAACGGTTTCTTTTATTTTGTTTATTAAAAATATAATTTTTGATAATATGTTACAAAAAAGTACATACTTTTTAAAAACGACACATGATATTATTATCTTTTCTAATACTAGCAAGTTAAACACTTAAACTTGATAAAATAAAATTATGGTTCTACTTTTGGGGAATGAGAACATAAAATAAAATAAATTTTTTTAATATAAAATAATAATATATATTATATAATCGGTCGGTTCGGTTACCCGGTTTATCCCAAAACCGTAAACCGTAACCGAACCAGTTTCTTTTTAAAAAATAAAAACCCGAACCGAAACCAAATTTTTCGGTTCGGTTAACCTATTTTTCGGTTCGGTTTTTTCGGGTTTCGGAATCGGTTTCGGTTTTTCGGTTTTTTTGCACACCCCTAATATTAATTAATATATTTATTTATTTTTGCTCATCCCCTTGTGTCCTGGTGGCAAAGGTAGATGTTTATCATCCCTTGGGACCTGGTTCGAGCACCAGTTATGCATGATGTGTGTGCCGTCTTTGAAAAGACTAAGAAAGTTGGACAGATGCTACCCTTGCATCGCACCAGCATATTCAAATATATATATATATATATTTATTTTTAAATAATTAAAAAATATTTTATTTTCATAGATTATATATTTAAATCTAGACAAAATTATTGTCTAGAAAAAATCAAATACTCTTACATTTATATATGAAAAAAATTCATCTACCCTCACTTTTTATCCCATTTATTGTCCCGTTTACGGATTATTGCCATATAGTTTTAATTAATTAGGTTTTTTACATTGTGCCCTATTTACATCTAACAAAATCTAATTTTTATTGTACGATAATTATGAAACCTATTAGATTAAAAACTTCAATATATTATATGTTACTTATAGATTTAGTTCTCGTTATCCAATTTATTAATTTGAAGTCATAAAATTTAGTTATATTGTCTTCGTATTATGAGCCAATTGAAATCTTAAAATTTAAAAAGTACATTAATCGAATCCAACGAGTGGTCTTATTCTTCAATTTGATAAATTTAAGTCATATGATTTAGTTATAATGTCTTGGTATTATGAGTGAATTGAAATTTAAAAAATTAAAAAGTATATGAATCGAACCCAACGAGTGGTCTTAGACTCTTAGTAGAAAGAGAGATTATATTATGTTTATCTTAAAGAACTTCGGTTCGTGCAGCTTTGTCTGCAAAATATATTTGCATACCTATCAAAATGTTAAGAAAGCATGAACATATATACTATCATGTAATCATACCGATTTTATTTAAAAAATACATGAATCGAAACTACAAAAATTAGAATACATGAACTATTGACTATTTTTTGTTCTAAAAGAACAAAAATAAACTATTCATCTTGATTTCGATATAGTATATCTCTTCAAGGGCTATTATTTGAAGCAAGATCACACTCGTTGATCCGAAAATTAGCGAAACATGATACTACAATTGGTCAAAATATTTTTCTAATTAGCTTGGTTTCTGTTACTATTATATTAAAAATAAAATATTTCATTAAAAATAAAATATTAATTATATTATACTTATAGTTATAAAAAATTATTTATGGAGTAAAGATTCATTAATTGTATTGTTGTTAGGAAAATTTTCAATACAGAGTACATGTAAACTCTAGTTTACACGAGCTTTTTAATTTTAGGGATTAAGATTATAGTTTAGGATTTAAATTTTAAGGGTTTAGGTTTTATGGTTTAGAATTTAATGTTAGTGTTTAGAATTTAAAGATTATAGTTTAGGTGTTAGGGTTTAGAATTTAATGTTAGTGCCAGCGTCGTCCCTGGGCATGGGCAATAGGGGCGCCCGCCCAGGGCCCTTACCCTGCCCAGGGCCCATTTCTTCGAATATTTATAGTTACGATTTAATATTTTTTAATATTTATTATTTAAAATTTAATTTTTTAATAATTGTTATTAGAGTTCTAGTCTTAAAATTTATTTTTTCCGATATTTTTTATTAGGAGTATAATTTTTTCAATACTTGTTATTATAGGTTTATTTTTTCGAATACTTGTAATTAGGCGCTCATTTTTTATTATTTATTGTTATTTCAATACTCGTTATTAGGGTACAAAATTTTCAATACTTGTTATTGTGAGGCCAATTTTTCAATACTTGTTACTAGGGGCCTATCATTTCTAATATTTGTTATTAGGGACCTACTCTTAAATTTTATTTTTTCCGATACTTGTTATTACGAGTCCAATTTTTTTCAATACTTGTTATTTATGGTCTATTTTCCCTAATATTTGTTATTACATGCATACTCTTAAATTTTAATTTTTCAATACTTGTTATTAGGGTTCCATTTTTCCTATATTTGTTATTACAAAAATACTCTTAAAATTCATTTTTTTTCAAAATTTGTTACTAAGGTCTCATTTTTTATATTTCACCTGTTACTAAGGCTCTAATTTCAAATTTTATTTTTTCCAATACTCAAAATTTTAGTATTTAGTAGATAAAATTTTAAGTTCGAGTCGTAAGGACTTGTAAACTCGCATAATTTGAATTTTTTTTTACTCAACTTAACCCGATCGAACGCTCACCCTTAATTAGGGCCTATTTTTTAAGTTTGCCCATAGGCCACCAAAATCTCAAAAACGAGTCTGGTTAGTGCTTAGAATTTAAAGATTATGGTTTAGGTGTTAGGGTTAGGAATTTAAGAGTTGAGTTTTATAAGGTAAAAACACATATTTGTACAAAATCTATTTTACACAATTTGTATATCAAAGTTTTACCTATTGTAGTTATAATCTTAAAAATGATTTATTGATTAAACTTAAAAATGCATTAATTGTATTACATACATTGTTTATTAAAAACATAGTGTATCACATTTATTAGTTCGGTAATGTACTCAATGGGTTGATGTAGAATTGCCCCACCGGTGCACTGTTTAAAATGGGTGTCGGCCGTAGGGGAACTTAGATAGTGTAGGGTCCACTGTGATATGACCACGTAATCCGTTGAGAGCCGCGTGGCTTCCTCATAGACGTGGGTTGTTCATCTATATATTTTAATTTTAGTCGCAAAAGTCACCGTAGGGTCCACCATATCGATTGCGTGTCGACCTCTTTGGTATTTCTAGCTGCCATGTGTCATAACCGTATTTAAAAGTCGGTGATGGACATTTGAGTTTTCTTTGTTTGAACCAACGGTTTAATTAAAACGAAAAATTATTACATGGTTTCGTCTCATCACATCATCTATAGTTTTTCCCTCTAAATATTAAGCATATAATTTATTTTTTTCATATCATTTTTCTAAAAAATAAATATATATCTTTTTAAGCCATGTAAATAGGGAGCGAGTGATTATATAGAAGTTGATTATGAATGGATTAGTGACATAGAAAAAAATAAACTATGTGACTTATTTTTAGTGGATGGGGACCACGGATGATGTGGTGGGCCGAAAACATATAATAATTTCTCAATTAGAACAATCTCATATTATTTTCATTTCAAAGTTTATAGTTAAAAGTTAGTGACATGTAAATAGAGAATGAGTGGTTAAATAGAAGTTGATTATGAATATATTAGTGACATAAAAAAATTTTGTGACTTATTTTTAATAGATGGAAACCATGAATAACGTGGTGGGCCGAGACCATATAATAATTTCTCAATTAGAACAATCTCTTATTATTTTCATTTTCAAAGTTTATAGTTAAAAGTTAGTTAGGACTCACGGTTGCATTAAGATGATGAAGTGTTTCAATATATTTGGTTTTTGGGATAATTCTCTTTTATTTAATGGACTCACCGACCAAATTTTTAGGATATTATTTTTCATTCTAAAAAATAATAACTTAACTCACAAGTCACATCCGATGTTTTAGTTCAAAATTTGAATAGAGAATAAATGAACAGTACTCGAGTCTTTAATCTTTATGCTGACATACCAATAACAAACAGAGACGGCTCATGTGGGTCTTGACAAGGGTTCATGTCCTCTCTCTACGCGGAATTTTTTTACCTTTATTTTGTATAAATAATTTTTTAAATAAATAAATTATACATTTATCTTTCTCACTTTTAATATTTATATCTTTAAAGTGAGAAAGATAAATTTACACTAAATACTTAAAAATCTAAAATCTACACTATAACCCTAAAGGCAAGACGACGCAGTCTTCGAGTAGTTGATGCTTGCCGGTAATTATGCGCCACTTCGTTCTGTATTTGAGGATAGCATATCATGAGGGGAATATGCCCCGCAATATCAGCTTCAATTAAGTTGAGAATAGCTTCATCCTAAATCCAACAAATAGCCTCGGTAAAATAGAGAAGACACTGATTCAATTCGTTTTATCTGTAATGTGTGTGTATTATCAAAAGATTAAAAATTTATATGAACAGATATTATTTTGTAATCACTTTTAAACTTAGCTTCATCATGTCTTAAGAATGGCCAGTGGTGATGAGATTTCGAACCCTGAAGAACCTAAAATCCATGTGACCTGGCTCTACATTGCCATTTAATACCAACCTTGAATCTTGATATACAAGTCATGGAGGAATTTGTTTAGTATATTTTTATAATTTATAATATAATTAATATATTCTCTAATTAAAATTTTATAACAATATATTATAAATTTTAAAATTTTGTATAAGAATATATTTATAATTCATTTTATAATTAATATAATTTGTTATTGTTTTTTATTCTTCTTCATTAGTTTTTTAGTTGTTAAGATAAATTATAAACAACGTTACAATATTAATATTTTTAATTGAAGTTATAAATATATTTTTGTAAAATTCTGAGATAAAATCTGGACTTGACAGGTTTTAATTTGACTCAACAAGACCAAAATTTTTTAAATTAGACTTGAATGGCACGAACCAACTTGTCTCAGTAATTAAAGGAACGGTTGTTATTCTTAGAGGTCCAGATTTGAACACGAACAACTACAATAGAGTGATTAAGCATGCATTGTCAAATGAATGACACTACTCACACGTTGGTGGCAATTATTTTAATGAGGTAGATGTAAACGTGAATGTGGCTCAAAATATAATTAAATATAATTAAGATATAGGGTAAGCTCTGGATAGGGACATCTAATAGGATACGTTGAGAAACGGGAAGAGGTCTTATATCATATAGACGGAATTTGGTGATAAAGTTTACGGTGCAATTTAAAATTTTAAAATTTTTAGAGTTTTAAACTAAATTTTTAAAAATTAAAGGGCTCGACTTTCATTTTTCTTAAAAAAATTAAGATCTAAATAATTTTTTTAAAACTTGAGTAGCTTAATAAGAACTTTTAAAAATTATAAAAAAATATTTGATTAAAAACATTAAAAAATTTAAACTTAATCTAAATTTGTAAAAATTTTGTGCGGGCTATATTAAATTTTAAATGTCTAGAATCTAGATTATAATTTTTCTATGGCCTTCAAAGGCCTCTATTGTATTCTTCCTAGGGGTGATAATGAGTATGCTCAACTCGCAAGTTATTCAGGTTCTGTCTAGGTTTAGCTCGAGTGAGTTCGATTAGGGTTCGTGTTTGGCTCGAGATCTTAACAAGCCAAGCCGACCCAAGCTCGACTTGTAAAGCTTGTGAACATGGTCAGAATAATTATATATATGTAACCACTTCGTCCCGGTCTGGACGACTGACCGGTCCGAACATGTCACACGGGGAAAACCGAAGTGAAACCCGTTAAGGCTCTCCTTCGGTTAGCAACCCTAGAAAATTTCTTTAAATTATTATCTTGTCTAAAGGCATTTATACGTCCTATGTGAGATACGACAACGGATAGACAACAAAGCGATGCAATGCAATCAAAACAAGTAATTCAACAACCCATTTTAGCCTTTACAACAGGCCATACCGATACGCTAGGAGACCGTATCGATACGCCTTGACTTGGTCAACTACCCAGAGTCAACCTAGGGAGACCGTATCGGTACACTGGTTGACCGTACCGATACGCCCTTGACGGTCAACTTCTCACGGTCAACGATATAAGATTGTACCGATACACCCAATACTCGTACCGATACGCCAAAATCTCGTCAATATCTCAAATTTTCAGAAAGCTTTTGGCGTATCGATACACCCCCGTGTACCGGTACGCTAGGCTTAAACTGAGCCCCAAAGTGTAGGACCGTATCGATACGGCCCTTGGGCGTACCGATACGGCCCTTGGGCGTACCGATACGCCCTGCACTGCAAAACTCAATTTAGTATCAAAACGATCCAAGACTCAACTCTAGATGCATTTTACGACTCACCTAGCCACAAACAAACCTTCATACAACATTTAGCAACCATGAATAAGCATACGGATCAATTTAAACAAACAACGGGGCATCATCACCAAGGCAACCATACTTGAGAGAAACTTGCATTCTAAACATGCATAAAGGGTTTAACTAGCCAAAGGATACATGCATCCACTAGCAAGGTTTACACGCTCTCAAAACAACACATAAGCATTCATGGGTCATGGTCATAAGCCTTTGAACACAAGCATATATGCAACAACATACATGGTTTACAAATCCATAACAAGGCATTAACAACAAACCAACATATATGAGTCTAACAATGCTCATACAACCACATAACATCAACAACCAAACATGCTAGGACATCAAAAGCCAACAAAAGAGTTTGAACTCCAACCCCATACAAGTTTAATACCCCCGATGTCTAGGCATTATTACAATTACTTAAATCATACTTGAGCTACTTGAGAACTCCAAAAAAAATTCCTTCATTGCCCACATGCCTTCCGAACTCTAACGATCTGCATGTTGGAAAAAGGTGAGCGTAAGCTTGATAGCTTAGTGAGCGAAGCTCTAAAAACTCATCAAACACGCAGTTTTCAAAACACATTTCTTAAATGATAAATAAACCATTTGAATGCACGAAAGGTATCACAACAAGACAACTACATGGTTTGCACATGCACAACCAAAACACACGGTGGGACCATACATCACCGTTCGACTGGTAGTTTTTCGATGGGACCACACATCACCTTACTCTTCTACTAGTCACTACCGGTGGGACCACACATCACCGTAGTTATGACAATCATCACGTGAGGCTCGACACCAACAACGACTACACAACAACAACAGATATAAAAGCAATCCACAATGCATATGATATAACAACAATTACTCATACATCATCGCTTAACCATCAAGGTAGGATTAGTAAACTTACACTTGGGTTTAGGTTAGCCCTCAAGGCTCCACCCAAACCTCAAGAATCCTTTTTTTGAAATCAAATCAAGTTCAAGACATTTTCACTCACCGATACAACCCAAACGGAAGCCGAACACCAATCTCAAGTCTTCAAATTCCCTGGATTAGTGCCTGAAGTCTCTCCAACGGTTTCCCTTGATTCTAACCAATCAAAAATAGTACATTGCTCAGCCAAAACATTACAAAACACTGTCACAACCCCAAACTACAACTACAAGCCAAATTCTCACAAATTCAACCAAGGCCAACACCAACAATTCCCATTTTCGTACTCCCCAACAACCTAGAAGAAAACCAATGATTCCAACACTCAAAACACCTTCAAAACAACCTTCTAATATCGCTATAACCCCAGCCCAACTCCCTTTCACAAAATCACACCAAAAACACAAGTTTTGACTCTTTAAAACACCTATGAAAAACCCATTTCGGGATTCTTAATAAAAACCCGCCAATTTAAGATATAATGTCCCTTAGGGCTAGGTTAACTCATAACTTAACTCTACATATCAAAAGCAAAACGAAAATCCATTAAAGTTCCACCCTTTTCTTTGAAAACTTTGAAAACTCAAATTTCTCTACAATGGTGTTTTCTAAAATCTAAAACCATGAATGTGTTAGGAATTGAAAGGACAAGTCAAAAATGGTCTTACCTCGTTGAAATCACTTGAATTTGATGGAGAAATGAATGGAATAGTGACAAGGGGTGTGGGAGAGGTTTTAGGTCGTCAAAAATGGTGGAATGAAGAAGATGAACATTTTTTTTGGGGAATTATACCCCATTTTCACCATCTTATTTTCCCCTTATTTTAAAATTATCAAAATGCCATTAATGAATTCAAAATCTTTTTAATTTAAACCAAAGCTTAATTGAATTTTAAAACGAACCCACGACTCGAACCCGATTTACCCGAGTAACATCCGACCCCTAAACCCGGGGCGTTACAACTCTCCCCCACTTAAGGAATTTCGTCCCCGAAATTACCTGACTGAAAGAGATAAGGAAACTATCTTTCCATATCTTCTTTTCTCTCCCAAGTGGCCTTGTCTACCCCTCGACGTTGCCACCTCACTTTGACCAACTCAATTGACCTACCACGCAACACCTTGCTGTCTGAGGCTAAGATCTCCATTGGTTCCTCATTATATGTCAAATCTGGATTCAATTCAATCTCTTCCACTGGAATTACGTGAGAAGGATCCGATCTATACTTTTGGAGCACCGACACATGGAACACATCGTGAATCTTCTCTAGCTCAGTCGGGAGTCTCAATCTGTATGCAACGGGACCAATCCTCTCAACTACCTCATAAGGTCTAATGAATCTCGGACTCAACTTGCCTTTCCTACCAAACCTCATCACCTTCTTCCAAGGTGAGACTTCCAAAAACACTTTCTCACCCACAGCATACTCTACCTCCCTTTGTAACCCCCTTATCCCGGTCTGGACGCTTGACCGATCCGAGTGGGCTACACGGGGATAACCGAGGTAAAACCCGTTAAGGCTCCATTTCGATTATCGACCCAAGGAAAAAAAATTCATTTAATATCTTATCTAGATGTGTTAATTTAACCTATGTGTGAAACGACAGCGGAAACAAAACTCACGAGAAGCCCAACAACAAACAAGGCCTAAGCCCAAACCTTGAGACCCTTTAGAGATGTCAAAAAGCCCATTTACAGGCCTGTGTTTCGAAACAGTCAATGCCCGTTTCGAAACACGGGCTCCAGTTTTAAAAGCCAGACACCCGTACCGAAATGCATCCACTCCGTTTCGGAACAGGGTCCCATTTTGCCTAGGCGTTCCGATACCCGTTTCGGAACATGCAATTCCAATAGCCAAAGTGTTTCGAAACTTGTTTCAAAACATTGGCTTACAGTAGCCAAACCGTACCGAAACGAGTTCCGATACGGGGGCCCTGGAACCACACACGTTTCGAAACAGGGCAACCCGTTTCGAAACACCTGCAATCTGTGGAATCCCAAAATCAATCTTAAACATCTCCAAATAATCCCAAACGTCCTTAACGACCCCAAGAAGCATACATAACATACAAACATACTCTAGAGGCATGCACCCTATAGCAAACATACTCGATATACATAAGGAATACGAGGTAGGGCATCCATTCAAAAGGTCATACTTAGCATTCAAGGTTCATGCTTCACAAGGACAAACAATTAGACATTAAGGTAGGCAATTCAACATGATTCACAAGCATTCAAGGCAACCAAAAGCCAACCAACAACGTGAATTTTAAAGGAGTCTAACATGCTCCTAAACAACCAACACCAACATACTTCAAAGGCTCAAACAACATATACATGTCCCATTGCTTGACCATTACATCATATAATATAAATCCATACTTGAAAGATTCAAAAGCCCAACTAGCAAACTTGGAGGCCCCTTCTTGCACTAGCAACCAACGAACTACGGATCTGCATTGTCGAACAAAAGAGAGCGTAAGCATAAAGCTTAGTGAGAGTAAGCTCATTAAAAACAAACCTCGACAATGTAGGGTCCAAGCACGAGCACAACCAAGGTAGAATGCATGATCTTACCTTCGATCCACATGAGCCAAAATACACATGATGCATGAACATATATTCAATATTATGCCATGTTCAACAAGCTCAAATCCACATCATATGTAAACACATATAATAATCCATGTAGGAATCACATTTCATAACATATTGACACCTAGCTATGACTCGAATACACGGATAAACACGTTGGAACTCACATCCAACACAACCATTACCTTACGGTGGGATTACACTCATCATCATTCACGCGGAGGGGATTCCACTCATCCTCACGCCCCGTCGATGAGATTACACTCATCATCGACTAACATATATATAAGAAGGTTTTCTAGGCGAACCCGTACTCCATCTTGATGACTACCATCATCAAGACCACGCGCACATTTAACTCACGTGTGCACACTAACATCTTAATGATCGATCATTTGTACCCAAGCATACTAGTGCCAACATTAAACACAATCCACAATATCATTTCATATCATTTCCGTGCTTAGAACGTACTCACCATGATTAACATCTTGCACAATCCACATGCACATATCAATGCATCAATCCAAGCCTCAACATACATGTATAACATCATATACATAGCCAACACAATCACAATTAAACACGAGGCATACACATTCAAATATCAACCATAGTCTCTAACTATAGTTTGGGATTAGGCTACCACTCTAATCCCAACTATAGATGGGTCTACCAAGCTCAGCCTAGTCCACATGTTTGAACCAAATACTCAAAAACATTTTAAAAACATTAAACCACTCACCTTCACTTCCAAGCTCAACAACCACACAACCAAGACCTTCAAGCTTCCGGATTCACTTCCGATGCTTCACCAACACAAACTCTTGCCTCTAATCATCCTAACACAATCAAAATAATCTCAAATCAGTCCACACAACAATGTAGCAAACCTGAAACACTATTCAAGCAATAAACACATGAATTCAAGCCATGGACAACCCCCAAAACATCAAACTCGAGCAGCCCTTATACCCAATCCAAAACTTATGATTTCAACACATTTAACACACTCAAATGCTTCCAAAACAATCCTCAACCAACATACAACCAAAGGCCTTCCATTTCCAACATAAAACGCACCCAAAACCCATTCCAAAACCCTTAAAAAACCCCATGAAAACCCAAATACGAAAATCATGTTAAAATACTTTGAAATTCATATATATTGGACCTCGAGGTTCATAAACAACATTTTCTAACATTATTAAATCAATAGCTTTGATAAAAACTCATAAAGTCACAACCTTTAACATTTTTCCATGAAAAACCAAATTCCTAAAACATGGATGAAAATGAAATCTAATGGTACTTTCAAAGAGAGGAAGATGAGAGCAAGATGGGAATGTAATTATCTTTCAAAACCGAGCCAAAATGAAGAAGCAAGGAGATGGAATAGTAAAAATGGGGTAGGGAGAGCTCTTGTCGTGAGTTTTTCTTGTTTGGAGAAGAAGATGGTGAAATTTGATTATTTGAAATGGGTTTTATTTGGAAAGACCCACTATTTACAAAAATGCCATTAAAATGGCTATTGGGCTTTAACATAAAAAATTTGGTCCAACACTTTCAATTAAATTTTGCAAAACAAAAACCGAGACATTATTTTATTTATAAAATCGAAACCCGAAACGATATTTTAATATTATTTTCACCCGACCCCTAAACTCGGGTGTTACACCCTTCTCTTTAAATCGGTATACGACTTCTGTCGGTCTGAAGCTACCTTCAAGCGATCACAAATAAACTTTACCTTCTCGGTAGTGCCCTTAAGCAAATCGGGCATGGGTACAAGCTTTTGTACAGCTTCGACTCAACAAATCGGAGTCCTACACTTCCTACCATACAGAGCTTCATACGGTGCCATATGAATACTAGCCTGATAACTGTTGTTGTATGCAAACTCTACTAACGGTAGATGTTTCTCCCACGACCCCTGAAAGTCGATGATACAACACCTCAGATCTCGGTCTGACACAATCGATTTCGGTACCCCATGTAGTCTCACTATCTCACAGATGTACAGATCGGCCAACTTATCTAAGGTATAGGTGGTATGAACAGGTATGAAGTGAGCACACTTAGTAAATCTATCCACTATCACCCACATTGAATTCTTCCTCGAAGGAGTCAACGGTAAACCTGACACAAAGTCCATGGTGATACGTTCCCACTTCCATTCCGGAATCTTCAACGGCTGTGACAACCCTGAAGGAAACTGATGCTCGGCCTTGACTCGCTGACAAACCATACACTTACTCACAAACTCGGCCACATCCTTCTTCAATCCAACCCAATAGTACTCTTCTTTTAACCCTCAATACATCTTCGTACTACCCGTATGCATAGCAAAAGGACTGTTATGAGCTTCATTCAAGATCGTACGTCTCAACTCGGCATCTTCCGGAACTACTATCCTATCCTTGTAACATAGGATCACATTCTCACCAAAATAATAATCGGTAGGCCTATCTTCGGCTATATCTTGCACGTGAGGTGCCAAAGACTCATCTCGCAACTACTTCTCTCGAACCAACTGAACTAACAAAGGCTTAACTTGGAGCTCGACTATCAAACCACCATCCTTGGACACACTCAATCTCGCAAACATAGCTCGCAACTCAACGGCCACTTTTCTACTCAAAGCATCGACCACTACGTTTGCCTTACCCGGATGGTACTCTATCGTAAATTCATAGTCCTTAAGAAGCTCTAACCACCTACGATGCCTAAGGTTCAACTCCCTCTGAGACATCAAGTACTTCAAACTCTTGTGGTCGGTATATACGGTACACTTCTCACCATAAAGATGGTGTCTCTAGATCTTGAAAGCGAACACTACGACGGCTAACTCTATGTCATGAGTGGGATAGTTCTTCTCGTGCACTTTCAACTGCCTCGAAGCATAAGATACCACCTTACCTTCTTGCATAAGCATACAACCCAAACCTACGTATGATGCATCACTATAAACTACAAACTCTCTCCCCGGTTCAGGCTAATAGGAGCTTTGGTCAAAGCTTTCTTCAACTTCTCAAACGCTTCTTGTCTTGCATCTGACCACTCATAGGGGACATTCTTCTGAAGCAACTTAGTCAAAGGAGCCGCTATCCTAGAAAATCCCTCAACAAATCTTCTATAATATCCCGCCAAGCCTAGGAAACTACGGATTTCTATCACTGACTTCGGTTGTTTCCAATTCACTATAGCTTCTATCTTCTTGGGATCCACACTAATCCCATTAGCCGAGATCATGTGGCCTAGGAAGACTACCTCTCTAATCCAAAACTCACATTTGCTTAGCTTGGCATACAATTGATTCTCAAGCAACGTCTGAAGAACTAACCGCAAATGCTCATCATGCTCCTCTTCGGTCCTAGAGTATACTAAGATGTCATCTTTGAACACTACCACAAACATGTCCAAAAACTCGTGAAACACACGGTTCATCATATCTATGAAAGCTGCTAGAGCGTTAGTCAACCCGAAAGGCATCACCAAGAACTCATAGTGCCCATAACGTGTACGGAAGGTTGTCTTCGGTATGTCTACATCTTTCACCTTCAACTGATAGTATCCGGACCTCAAATCAATCTTCGAAAACACGAAAGCACCTCTCAACTGATCAAGCAAGTCATATATCCTAAGTAAAGGGTACTTGTTCTTCACTGTCACCTTGTTCAACTGCCTATAATCTATACACATCCTCATGCTACCATCTTTTTTTCACAAACAAGACCGGAGCACCCCACGAAGAAATACTAGGTCTAATGAAACCTCTATCGGACAACTCATGAAGCTGCGTCTTCAACTCTTTCGGTGCCATTCTATACGGAGCAATAGACACTGGTGCAGAATCGGAATACATCTCAATAGCAAACTCAACTGCTCTATCTAGAGACAAACCCTGCAATTCTTCCGGAAAGACACTCAGAAAATCACATATTGTTCTGATGTCTTGCGGTCTAACCTCACTCATATTCGGATTCATCACATAAGCCAAATAAGCCTGACAACCCGAACTCAACAACTTCTGAGCTTCCAAAGCAAAAACAACATTGGACAAGAATCTCACGTTCTCGCCAACTACCACAACCTCAAAATCATCCGTAAGCTTCAAGGAGACTCTCTTGGTCTCAAAGTCAACCCTAGCTCTATGCTCTACGAGCCAATCCATGCCCAAAATCACGTCAAAACCGTAGAACAGTAACTCCATCATATCAACCGGAAACACGTGGCCCTGAACCATCAAGGGACACCTCCTATACATTTTCCTAACTACCATTGTATCCCCAAAAGAGCTAGTAACATTTACACCTACCTCTAACCACTCACATAGTAACCCTAAAGACCTTGCGTGCTCACCCAAAATATAAGAATATGTCGACCCCGAATCTATCAAAGAAAGCAAACTCAAAGACTGTAACGAGAAATTACCTGCAATGACATTCATGTCATTCCCAGCCTCTCGCTGAGCATACACCCTAGTCGGTCCTCATCCCTCGAGCTGAACTGCTACTACGTGAGCCAAGTTCCTCTGACCCTCATTCCTCGGCTGAAAGTTTCCACGACCGCGCCCACAGCCTCTTTGATGCTCAAAACCCCTCGTTGGAGCCGGTCCGCCCCTAGCCAGGTGTGGCAGTTAAGCCTCATGTGGTCTCAAGAACCACAGTTCCAACATGGCCCAAAGGTACCCGTACACTCGCCCTGGTGGCGTCTCCCGCATCTAGTGCACTCCGGAGTGTGTACAACAGCTCCTTGGCCCTGATGGCCCCATCCATAGTTACCACCCCTATGTCTCAAATCAGGCTGATACCTCTTATCTCTATGCCTCTTGGCATGATCTCTGTCCTAATTCGTGTGTCTCTTCCCGGAATCGGACCCACTAGCACGAGCACTGGAGCCCAAGTTCTGCTCAATATCCTTGGCCCTAGAGACCAAAACATCAAACCAGTGTAGTCAGAGGCAAGCATGTAGGTCTTCACTCTTCACATTTCTAGTCAACCCATACCGGAAGCGCTCACACCGCTCCCTCTCACTAGGAACCAACTCGGGTGTATACTGGCTCAATCTCACAAACTGAACCTCGTACTCAGACACGGTCCTGTTACCCTGAACCAAAGCCATAAACGCCCTCTTCTTCTCATCCAAATATCGAACTCCGAGATACTTCCTCTTGAAGGCATTTCTGAAGAACTCCCATGTGATATCCGCTTCGGCCATACCTGAAGTAACAGTGGTCCACCAAGTGTATGCGTCCCCCTGAAGCAAGGAGACAATGCAACCCAACTTACGGGCGTCTGAACATTCCATCTGACCCAAGATGTGTGTGGTACTCTCAAGCCACACCTCTAAACCCTCGAAAGTCAACCCACAGAACTCAACTCCACCCAAACTACGGAGCCTCTCTAGGGGTAATCCTGTCCCCGCACCCTGAGGTGGTGCTGCAGCTTGTACACCGACCAAAGCTGTCTGAAAAGCTCCAGCTATGGTCTGAATCAAGTGGGTCATGTCCGCGCCCGCTGGACCCTGACCCGCCTGAGCCCCAACACCTCCAACGTTAGCACCGGCCTGAGGCTCATTACCATCACCTCCGACTTGCGCACCAGCCTGAGGCACGTTACCTTCGCCACCCACTCCATCACCACCGGGAGCAGGAGGAACAGGAGGCTCACCCCCAGGTGCTTGGTCACCCGCTCTAGGTCGCCCCCTCGGTCTCACCATATCAAGATAGAATTTAAAACATCAAACACACAACACACAAGAAAAACGTTAGGTTAGCAAAAGGGCAAGGACTTAGGTTCTCAAGCTCGTCAAACCAAAAACCATTTTTTGACAAAAACGCCTAACAATGGGGACATTTGACTAACCCTTAACCAACAACAAGGCCACTAAAACATGCTTTCAAACACCGTACTAGCAAGCAAAATTCAAGCATACATGGTAAAATACTCACCGGGATATAGCAACAACATAACACATCAAACTCACCTCACTTACCTACCCGAGGTCTCGGAAACCTCAGGCTCTGATACCACCAAATGTAACCCTCTCGTCCTGGTCTGGACGACTGACCGGTTCGAGCAGGTCACACGGGGAAAACTGAAGTGAAACCGGTTAAGGCTCCCCCTTCGGTTAGCAACCCTAGAAAATTTCTTTAAATTATTATCTTGTCTAAAGGCATTCATACGTCCTATGTGAGATACGACAGCGAAAAGACAACAAAGCGATGCAAGGCAATCAAAACAAATAATTCAACAGCCCATTTTAGCCTTTAAAACAGGTCGTACCGATACGCTAGGAGACCGTATCGATACGCCTTGACTTGGTCAACTACCCAGAGTCAACCTAGGGAGATCGTATCGGTACACTGGTTGACCGTACCGATACGCCCTCGACGGTCAACTTCTCACGGTCAACGATATAAGACCGTACCGATATGCCAAAATCTCGTCAATATCTCATATTTCCAAAGAACTTTTGGCGTATCGATACACCCCCGTGTACCAGTACGCTAGGCTTAAACTGAGCCCCAAAGTGTAGGACCGTATTGATACGGCCCTTGGGCGTACCGATACGCCCTGCACTGCAAAACTCAATTTAGCAGCAAAACGATCCAAGACTCAACTCTAGAGGCATTTTACGACTCACCTAGCCACAAACAAACCTTCATACAACATTTAGCAACATACGAATCAATTTAAACAAACAACGGGGCATCAACACCAAGGCAACCATACTTGAGAGAAACTTGCATTCTAAACATACATAAAGGGTCTAACTAGCCAAAGGATACATGCATCCACTAGCAAGGTTTACATGCTCTCAAAACAACACATAAGCATTCATGGGTCAAGGTCATAAGCCTTTGAACACAAGCATATAGGCAACAACATACATGGTTTACAAATCCATAACAAGGCATTAACAACAAACCAACATATATGAGTCTAACAATGCTCATACAACCACATAACATCAACAACCAAACATGCTAGGACATCAAAAGCCAACAAAAGAGTTTGAACTCCAACCCCATACAAGTCTAGTACCCCCAATGTCTAGGCATTATTACAATTACTTAAATTATGCTTGAGCTACTTGAGAACTCCAAAAAAAGCTCCTCTCTTGCCCACATGCCTTCCGAACTCTAACGATCTGCATGTTGGAAAAAAGATAGCGTAAGCTTGATAGCTTAGTGAGCGAAGCTCTAAAAACTCATCAAACATGCAGTTTTCAAAACACATTTCTTAAATGATAAATAAACCATTTGAATGCACGAAAGGTATCACAACAAGACAACTACATGGTTTGCATATGCACAACCAAAACACACGGTGGGACCACACATCACCGTTCGACTAGTAGTTTTCCGATGGGACCACACATCACCTTACTCTTCTATTAGTCACTACCGGTGGGACCACACATCACCGTAGTTATGAAAACTAGGGGTGAGCAAAACTCGACTCGACTCAAAAAAACCGAATAAATCGACTTGACTCGAGGCGAAAATACTCGACTCGTCTTGACTCGACTCGACTCGAAATTTCATAGAC
The DNA here is from genome assembly GCA_030270665.1 of Hibiscus trionum. Classification (NCBI taxonomy): domain Eukaryota; kingdom Viridiplantae; phylum Streptophyta; class Magnoliopsida; order Malvales; family Malvaceae; genus Hibiscus; species Hibiscus trionum. The sequence continues at coordinate 10,424,059 of BSYR01000020.1, read as the reverse complement.
TCGACTCGACTCGTAAAAATTTCAAATAAAGTTTTAGTTGTAAAATGGAAATTCGAATAACTCGAATAACTCGAAATTTGTAGTAATTAGTAAATTTATTTTTAAGTTCAAGATGAGTTCCTCAATTTTTAATGATATATACATACCGATATATAAAAATATAAAGAAATATTGCCACATATAAAAAATATGAAGAAATATATATATATGCATATCTTATATGATTAGAGAAAGTCGTTTAAATTGGAATCAGAACGTACTATAACATGATAAATAATTACAATTAAATTTTTATAGGAACTCGAAAACTCAACTCGACTTGACTCGACTCGAATTTCTTAAACTCGACTCGAATTGAAAAAAGTTCAAATAAAGTTTGAGTTGTAAAATATGACTCGTCAACTCAAATAACTCGAAATTTTTTGACTCGACTCGATCGAACGCTCACCCCTAATGAAAACCATCACGTGAGGCTCGACACCAATGACTACATAACAACAACGGATATAAAAGCAATCCACAATGCATATGATATCACAACAATTACTCGTACATCATCGCTTAACCATCATGGTAGGATTAGTAAACTTACACTTGGGTTTAGGTTAGCTCTCAAGGCTCCACCCGAACCCCAAGAATCCCTTTTTGAAATCAAATCAAGTTCAAGACATTTTCACTCACCGATGCAACTCAAACGGAAGCCGAACGCCGATCTCAAGTCTTCAAATTCCCTGGATTAGTGCCTGAAGTCTCTCCAACGGTTTCCCTTGATTCTAACCAATCAAAAATAGTACATTGCTCAGCCAAAACATTACAAAACACTGCCACAACCCCAAACTACAACTACAAGCCAAATTCTCGCAAATTCAACCAAGGCCAACACCAACAATTCCCATTTTCGTACTCCCCAACAACCCAGCAGAAAACCAATGATTCCAACACTCAAAACATCTCTAAATACCTTCAAAACAACCTTCTAATATCGCTATAACCTCAGCCCAACTCCTTTTCACAAAATCACACCATAAACACAAGTTTTGACTCTTTAAAATACCCTTGAAAAACCCATTTCGGGATTCTTAATAAAAACCCACCAATTTAAGATATAATGTCCCTTAGGGCTAGGTTAACTCAGAACTTAACTCTACATATCAAAAGCAAAACGAAAATCCATTAAAGTTCCACATTTTTCTTTGAAAACTATGAAAACTCAAATTTCTCTACAATGATGTTTTCTAAAATCTAAAACCATAAATGTGTTAGGAATTAAAAGGACAAGTCAAAAATGGTCTTACCTCGTTGAAATCACTTGAATTCGATGGAGAAATGAATGGAATAATGACAAGGGTTTGTGAGAGGTTTTAGGTGGTCAAAAATGGTGGAATAAAGAAGATGAGCATTTTTTTAAAATTAAACCCCCTTTTCACCATCTTATTTTCCCTTTATTTTAAAATTACCAAAATGCCATTAATGAATTCAAACTCTTTTTAATTTAAACCAAAACTTAATTGAATTTTAAAACGAACCCACGACTCGAACTCGATTTACCCGAGTAACATCTGACCCCTAAACCCGAAGCGTTATATATATATATATATATATATATATATATTATACTACATATTCACTAAAAGTAATTTTTTTAACAAAAGAAAATCAATAAAATAAATTAGGAAAAAATCTACTAAAAGCAAATTAACTAAAATAAATTAGGCATTATGTACTAAAACAAATTTACAAAACTTGAGTCAAGCCAAGTTTTTTGATGAGCTTCAAGTCCGAATTGAACTCATTAATATTATTTTCGAGTCAAACTCCAGCCTAAAATTTTAAGTTCGACGATTCTCGAGCCCCAAGCCTAATTGTGTTGTTTATCCCACCTAATTATTCCCAGCAGCTGTAGTCAAATTATCAACGAATATATAAAGAAAAAACAACTAATAAAGAATAAGCATATTGCTTCCACTTAAACGTCATTTGGTTGATTCTTCCAATAAGTCGAAGCAACAAAATGAACCCAGTCTCAAACATATCTTGTTCTAGTATTAACAATAATATTAACTTGCGGTTGTAGTTGTAGTTGTAGATGTGGTTGTAATGTCATGTTTGTGACCGTTACGGCGTGATTTTTTTTCTAAAATATAATCATAATTCTAAACGCGATTACAATTTGCAGCGTCGCGAGAACCTCTAAATTATTATATGCGACTGTCACGTTATGTTGCGGCCGCAATTTAATACTCACTACTAACATGAACTGCAAAACACTTGATTTTTTTTATCATTACTCAAATTTATTGAAATTACATATAACTGAAACACACATATGGAGCCTTCTCCTAGTGGAAATTCAAGGCTCATTTTCTCCACTTTACTTCTTCTCCTTGGGCTGGTCATCAGTCTCGAAAGCCGATACAGGGTAAGACCTGGAGAGACCGGCAGGGGTCTTGAAAGTGATTTTGCCGGTGGGTGGATCATCGACGGCGATCTCACTCAGTGTGACCCAGATCAGAAGCTCCTTGCTCTTAACCCCATTCAGCTTCCTTATCCTGTTCTTCTCAATCACAGATGTGACCTCCGTCGCATAGGAAGTAAGCTTCCCGATCTTGTCAAACTTGTGGGTTGTGCTCTTCTTCTGTTTAAGCCAGACGAAGCCTGTGTCCTTCACGTACCCGCATTCCTCGATGTCTTTCAAGGGCAGAAGCCCCCGGGGAAACCCCATCTCTTCCAGCAAACACTTGTATTTCTCTTGACAAATCTCATTCCCATGGTATATTTCTGACGCACTGGCTTTGATCTCTTCGGTCACCAGAGACATCTTTTCGGAACTTGTTGGGGGAAAGGTAGCTTAATGGCTGAGGAAGCTGGGAAGGCGACGGGTCCTCATATAGTTTTCAAGCTATGTATCCACCCTTGTGCCACCCAAATATTTCCATGTTGCCACCATGTAAACGGACAAAAATCTTATGTCACTTTTTTATGTTTATTCCTACGTTTTAGTACTAAAATTTTGAACTCTAAACACTAATTTTAAATTATAAACCTTAAAAATACACCATATTAATCTCAATTTCCTAAACCATAATCTTAAACTCTAACTTTAAATCTTAAGTTTAATTATTTTTTAATATAGGAAGCATAAATAAAAGTACCGAAAAGAATAGTGGATTTTTATTCCTATGACAACTGACAAGCATGTAAATAGAAATCATTTGGATTTTTTTGTCCTTATCTGCATAATAAAAATTTAGATTTTGGATCAAAGTTTAATATTGGAGTTTAAAGAATTGAGAGTAAGGTGTATTTGTTCATATTTAAAACTAGAATGTAAAATTTAAATTTTTTACTATTAGCGTATAAAAAGTAACATCGAAAATAATCTCCGGTACACCCTAATACTAAAGCTGAGTTTGGGGTTTTGCCATAAATGATCCTTGGTCCATCCTGGCTGCTGCCTCTTGTTAGTTTAGGTGCAGCGGCTTTAAATAGAGGTGAGCATTTGGCCGAACTAATTCAAGTGGAATAAATCTTTTTGAATTTACGAGTTTTAGTTTATAATTCAAATTTTATTTGAAACATTTTCAAATAAAATATAGTTTATAAAATTCGAGTCGAGTTGTTTAAATTTCTATTCAAATAGTAAACATTTTATAATGTTACTAATTAGTTCTAGTTCAAACAATTTTCTATAAGTATATATGAAATACATATATACCGCTTCATATTTCTTCATATGTGATATATACATATCATGAAGAATTAAGAGACTCGACTCGAACTTAAAAACCGATCTATTAATTACTACAAATTTTGAGTTATTCAAGTTATTTGAAGTTTCATTTTATAACTCGAATTTTATTTAAAATTTTTCGAGTCAATGTTTGCTCACCCTTAACTTTAGGTGAACTAATTGGTATGACCGAGTAATTTGGGTAAGCCTAGGGTGCGGCGGCTTATGGTAAGGCTAAAAATGGCGATTTTCGGTTCAAATTTAAATTCTTAACAATTAGAAAATATTTTAGGTTGGATTCGGTAACATTTCAGGTTGAAACCGAAATTATTACGCTGCCCATAATATTTTAGGTTTGTAACCGAAATTCCTACCAATTGGGTACGTTTTAAGTTGGAACCAAAATTATTACGTGTCCATAACATTTTAGGTTTGTAACCGAAATTCTTATCAATTGGATAACATTTTAAGTTGTAACTGAATTTTTTACGTAGTCCATAACATTTTAAGTTGTAACCAAAATTCTCACCAATTAGATAATATTTTAGGTTGTAATACTACCTAAATTCTTACCAACTTGATCTCATTTTAAGTTAAAGACTGCTTTAAATTAAACTTACCCTAAGCTGACGCGCCGTATAAATAGCCGAGTAATTTAGGTGAACAAAAAGGGGATTTACATCCTGCCTAGTGCCTAGCTAGTAGCTTTCTTAGTTATTAATAACAGTTGGAAACTTGGTGCAGAGTGCAGACAATTAAAGGAGAAGTGAATGCTGATACACATTTTACCACTTGGTTTTGTACAAGCACCTCGTTCATTAATATCATCCTTTTAATCTTTGTAAGGACTCCTTTTCCATGAGAATGACCTAAAATGCAAAGACTCTCATGTTTATCTGATGTCTTTAAATTTTATGATTTTACAACAAAAATAATTGTATAAATTTTATTTCGACTGGTGTTAAATGTTAATGGGCAGGTTACAGGCTGATATTTTTAGTACCCGGAAATTTGAGTATCTAAAATTACAGGTGCCCGGTTATGGACACCCCTGCACGATAGAGACGAGAGCTCAAGCCTTCTGCTACCTAATTAACAAACATAAGATACTGGAAGAGAGGCCATTTAGAAAGAAAAAAATTCCAAAAAATCTCGAGTTCACCACTCTACAAGACCAAAATCGTAAGTCGCGAGTCTGTTACCAAATGGGTGTCATGGAGAGCAGATGAACAAGGAAACAAACATTTAAACCCTTTCATGCAATATTTAAAACCCTTTCAAGCTCGAAGAAGAAGAAGCAAACGACCATGCGTCTATGCGCCAGAACAAAAACCCCGACTCTTTGGCAGCAATGAAAATGCAAACACAAGTCTAAAAATTTCACTGCAAGGGAAGTAGTAAGACCTACAAAACTATAGCCAAATTTCCAAAACTAAACACTTCAACCGAATTTGAAGCCCCCGGAAGGAACGTTGGGCTGATTCACTCCAAAATTAAAGCCTTGCTGGTTTTCATCCCCGCCATCTTGGAGATTCTGTTCATCCTCTTCTTCTTCTTCAGCCCAGTACCTCTCCAAGATCTTCACAGCCTTCTCATAGATCTCATGGTTGTCATGAGTTTGAAGGTTTTCGATTTTATCCAACCCTTCGTACTCCTCAATCATTTGTGCAAATAGATTCATTCCATCATGCATTCCCATTTCCTTATCAGCCTCACCAACCTTCAGGATGTTCTCCAGCCCTTCAAGGCACACAGTCACAATTCGTGGATCTGGACATATTAAGAGATCACATAGAGGCTTAATGCAACCTTGGTTCACCAGGAGTCTGCAAAATAACAGATCATATAACTCTCATTGTACCACATGAATATGATTAACTGAAATGGTTAAGAGCACTTATTATGCAATGCATGCCCCAAAAATTATATATTTGTATTTTCATCATATTTATGACGGGCAATTGGAGGCAAGAGAAAATAAAAACATCAGCTGCACTCATAATCGTTAACGAGCAAGTATACATGTATGCATCATGGTTCTAACTTCTAATCTTGCATCTGGAAAAAAAATATCAACATATATTCTAGAGTGAATCCATGGGTGGAGGTTTGCATGTGTCCATGTGTCTTTTGCAAACATGCATGGATGCCCAGTCCAATAAAGGAAAAACCGAAATGAAAGCAAAAAAGTAGCAGGAGATACTTAATCTGCTCATGAGATCCTCCAGAGGTTGCATTTGAGATGGCCCATGCAGCCTCCTTCTTAATATCAAACTCTGCATGTTGAAGAAGGTGCACAAGAGGACGAATAATATCTGCCTCTATAACTGTCTGTGCCACGGGGAACCAACAACAATGTGAGTGCCATTAATTTGATATATACTGCACTAGTACTAGTACTAATTGAAGCCACAGCTTAAGTATGCAAAAAAAAAAAACTTCAGTTACTATGAACTAAAGTTTGCAACATGCTATCGACACCTTTGAAATCATCACTAAACATAAAAGCCACATTGGCACTTCGGTGGCAACCAACCAAGGTGATTGAATAATTATACCTTTTGGTTGCTGCATACATTGAGGCAATGGAATTTTCAAAGGAATAAGGGGTAGAGAGAAACTATACCTGTATTTGAGTTCTATTTCCAGCTGTTATATTGGAGATTGTCCAACAAGCTTCTTTCTTGATACTTTTTTTGTGATTTTGTATGAGAAGTTGATAGAGATGAGGGAGCACCTTGTTGTCAATCACAAACTGAAAAATATACCCAGAGTTATTTTGCAGCTTTTAAAGGAAACAAAGAAAAAACTTCACAAAAATTGTTTGTCGGTGTGTAATCAACAACAATAGAACTTTGAAGTACCGCTTCTATTTAAAAGAATTAGTTTGTTTACTATATCCTTACAATTAGATTATGCTTCATGAACAATCCAAATGAAGCAAATAACTTCAGTCCAGTAAACACCGGAAAAGAAGATGAACCAGAATCCAAGAAAAAAAACTACTGATGCAAAGACTGCTGTGAACTTGCATAAATGTACTTCATACCTGAGTCTGACTATCATCACCAGTGACAATGTTTCCCACAGTCCGTAGAGCAGGTACAAGAACTGTGGGTGATGGATGACTGGCAATGGCATAAATGAATTTTAATCAGCACCGGTAGTCAAAATATTTGTAATAAGTATATAGCTAAAAAATCAACAAGTATAAATGACAGACAAAGTATATAGACATAAAATCCTTGTGAAAAAAGCAAAACAATTCGCGGTATCCAAGGGGAAGGTGCACAATATCTATGCTAAAAATTTCCTGAGGGAAAAAAAACTAAGGGTAATTGGCTTTAAAGTATTTTGTAGAGAGTGCACAAGATTACCCTAGAAGTTCCACCAGTCGTGGGCAGACCCCAGATTCAATCACAGCCTGAATTTTGTCATTTGGGCCATCTGAAAGATAAGACAGTGCCCAGCAAGCATCTGTCAGAACTTCTTCATCATTCAAGTGGATAAGTTCCCGTAGAACTGGTAAAGCAGGCTTTACCTGCAAAGAAAACAAGGTTAACATCAAGAACTCCACAAACAAATTATAAAAATGTATTGTGCCAAAATACAATAAGCTAATTAGGACTGTGAACACTTCTCTTATACAAAATTCAAGAGGAGCCTCGCAAAGTCTCTACCTGTTCAAATGGTGCTGGTGGCTTGCCACGGCAGAAATTAGATAATGTCCACGTAGCATTCCTCAGCATTGATAATTTTGTTCGTTCATTTAACTGAGCTAACAATGGCATAAGTGCACCATTGCCAAGAACTAGATCTCTACAACTTGGTGAATCACCCGCGACATTACCTAAAGCCCATACAGCCTAAACAGAAAATAGGGTGAGGATAGTGCTTAGAAGCAATGAACAACAGATAAAATGAGGATTGACAAAGAAAAGACAAAAAGGGCGTACAAGTAAACATCGCATATGGAAATTAATTCCAGCATAAATTACTCTAAGTGGGAGCAAAGAAAGCAATATAGGACGGGATCTAAATATATGAAGTGACAGATAAAGTACATCTAGAAAATGTAGAACTAAAAACAGTAATGATCAGTGATTCATCGAAAGTAAGAATTTTTTTCATTCTTCAGTCACAAATACACGAGATATAGACGAGTTATTAAAACAAGAACTGACCTGCTCTCTAACATCATCACTAGCAGAACTAAGCAGCTGTACAAACATTGGGACAGCACCATGTTCAATAACAACCCGTGTGTGCTCAGATGTGCCAGAGGCAACATTGGTCAAAGCCCAGGCAGCCTCGAACTAAAATAAAATGGAAGTTAGTCTCAATGTTAATAATAGTCTCAGTGATAATAATATTTCTTATAAAATTATTTCAATTTAAACAAAAGAAACGAAACACTGTACTTGTAATTGCGGCAAATCCTGCCTTCCGAGAAACTCTACAAACCGAGGAACAACTCCAGCTTTAATTACTTCATCAATTGGAGGGCTGCGCTCTACAAGTAAGCATATGAATGTTAATAATGTAAATGGGCATTTTCCTTAACAAAGAAACCGCTTTAAGTGTAGGAATTAGGATATTGAAGTGGAACTAACCTATCGACAACAACTTCCTAAACTGTGTTGTGGCTTCCAACTGCATGGCAGGATCGTTGGACAACACCCCTTGTACCATCAAAGGAATACTTTCCAACTGTTAGATATCATCAAGAATACCATGTTCAGGATCCAAATAATAAAAAGCCTAAAATTCAGAAGATCAGAATCACAAAAAAATCCCTCCCTACACTTTCTGAACATATGAGCAGGATTGAAGTTTGGATATGTATCTTCAAAAACAGTATTTGAATGATATTTAACCTTTTCCATCCACTGCATGACGAAGGAGATGAGATCTAAAATGCTAAATCCTTTTCCTTAACTACATCCATTCTATCAACAACATAACCAAACAGCCAATCATTACTGGTAGAAAATAATCCTACACATGCTTCACTGAAAAGTTACTAGCTAGATCATAGAATATGAGAATACTGTCATCCTAAATCCATAACCTCAAACCTCCTCTTTCCCCAACTTTAAGTATGCATAAAAATTAAAGAACCCAAACCTCCATGAATCTATTCATTTCTTTCTGATCTTTAAGAGAATAAAAATTTATAATTAAAAAAAACCAACAAATATCTTGACCAAAGTAACATTGCAATACACTCGGTTGAATCAAGATCTCAACTTTCACCATCAACAAAACTAATTCCATTAATCAAAGGCTCAAAAAAAATCAGAACGAAATATTTAAAACCCATAACCAATAAAAAAAAGGGTACCCTTTTTTCAAAAGCGGCAGCATTTTGGGTGGTATCGACCAAGGGCGGCTGAGACTGAAGCAGGAGGCCTTCTCTCCGCTTTTTAAGGAGATTGTCTTCGCGCTTGTTCTTCCGGATCTCAACCAAATTGTCCTCTCTCCTCCTCCTGGCCTCCAACGCATCAACCCCCGTTTTGTAGCTCTTCTTCCTCGCCTCATTTCGGGTACCTGGTCGAAGCGACATTCTCTTCTTTTGAATGCTTCCCTGTGTACACCTCTGTTTGTAGAAATGACACAATGAAGGAAATGAAAGGGGGGTCGTCCAAGGCGGGTAGTGATGGTCCGATGGAGCCGTGGAGGGTAGAGACTTGAGAACGATTTGTGAAGTGATAAATGGTTTATTATTAGGTTAATCACTCAACTATTTTCTCACTCTTATTTTGGTCACACAACTTTAAAAAATATTAATTTATTAACTAAACTTTATATTATATTTTTTTGTCACTCGTCCGTTTTTTCATTAACAGTCCGATAATGTGACTTATTTTATTAGTATTTGTTTGTGACATGAATTATTTATTAATATTTAATCATGTAAAATTTAAAAATAAAAAAATACAACTCCTTAGTTTCTAGGGCTGGTAACGGGTCGGATTTGGGTGAGTTGGAGTTTCACCCATTCCATCATCTGTATCCCAAATTGTCACCCAACCTATCTACCACCCGCTTGATCATTGACCCAAATTCGCCCCACCCATCAACCGCGGATGAGGCGGGTGGATCGGATCATAAATAGATTCTATTATTAGAAAATTATAGTTAAAAATACACGTAAAATCTTATTAAAAATATTTAATATTTAATATATTAAAGTCAACTATTATTAAAGTTCTAAATTTCTAAATAATCTTACATACAACAGAACCTATATAAACAAAACTCTCATTTCCCAATAATAAACAAGAGCTTAAAAAAGTCTAAGGTTCAAAATATTTTTTTAAAATTAATATTATACCGATGGATAGGGCGGGTGACGGATCAGGTGATGGGTTAAAAAAATTTCATCCGAATCCATCACCCGCTCCATCCGCCACCCACTATAAACGGATCAAACCCATATTTTATCGAGTTTTTATCCATTTAGTTGAATTAGGTGAGTCGGGTGAGCCACCATCATGGTAATTGCCGTCCGTATTAGTTTCATCACTATGCCAAATATAATGAATGTCGGCAGAGCTTAGTTATTATCCCAAATATATTGAATAGCATAATCACATAAATTTATATGGTTTTAGCAAGTGATCCCTTTAGGTATTTGGGTATTTTGAAGGGGTTTAATCTAAATACCCGTCACTAAAGGAAAAATTACATGTTAAGTTACTAGAAATTATCTAAATGAGATTCAATGGTATTTTAAGGTCTTTGAAATTATAAATCTCACCATGGATATTATTTGATAAGCTATTCAACAACTAAAATAAAATGATAATTATAAGCGAAATATAACTAATCTACCTTTGACGATGACAATCGTAGACGGTGAGAATGACGATTGGAATTTGAAAGGTTTAAAAAGAGAGACAGAAAAGTTGAAGAAAAAATGAATCAAAAGATGAAAAAAATGAGAAAAAAAAACTTTAATAGAGATTCAAAAGGTCATCGTCTTGGTCTAAAATTTTATATTTTTAGAGATCTAAAACGACACCATTTTGATATAAGCTACTATGTCATAACATTGTTAACTATTTAACGGCAGAATGATCAAAACACGAGAATTCAAAAGTTAAGTGAGTAAATTGAAAAAAATTTAAAAGTTAAGTGATCAAAATAGAAATAAAAAAATAGTTAAGTGATGATTTATGTAAACTAGCCTTATTATTATTATTATTATTATTATTATTATTATTATTATTATTATTATTATTATTATCTTTTCGTTTCTGTTCTTTTATGACCTGAAAAGTACAGTAATTAGATTTCAACAGATTTACTGAAGGCAGTTGGATGGCCAATGGAACGTATTTTGTGGATAAACTACACTCATGGTCACTACAGTTTAAATATTGTTTTTATTTTAGCCACTATAGTTTTAAAAGTTATATTTTCGTCACTAGAGTTATCGATAAATAACAAAAACTGGTCACTCGAACGATAAATCCGTTTAGATTAATGGCGTGACATGTTAACAATAATGATTAATATCTAATTTAACAACATTTTCTAACTCTAGAAAATTAAAAATCTCCATTAGTCCAAACATTCAGCACCACTATTTATATGTTTTGGGCCTTTATTGCTCTCTTTAATGTTGGGCTTTTGTTCAAACTGTTTCTGTTGAGCTCTTTTAATTCAACTGTTTATTGGACCGTTTTGTGAATGAAACCGTCTTCCAGGATTAAAAAAAATCTGGCCCAAATAAAAACGGGGAGTTTTAAGTACTCAAAACTTCGTCTTCCCCTCGAATAACACAACAATTTGTTCACAGCTTAACAAAAACCCTAACCATGGCATTGATGCAAGTTCTTAACAGCGCAAAGGCAATTCCTTTTTCAAATCCATATGGGTTCTCGAGGTTCTTCTCCAAGTCAAGTTCATTTATTGGTAAGCTCTTCTCTTTCCTTCTCAAACAATGCCAAGAACATTAAAAACGAAATATCCCCATAGTTCCTGGGAAACTAATAGAATCTCATTTGTGTTAGTTTTTTTTGGCTGTGCTTCTTTAGGCTTTTTTCAGGTTTAATGAGGATTTTAGGGGGAAAAAGTTCAGATATTTTTTCTCAGTCCAGTGAACTTGTCATAAATGGTTGAAAAGAAGAGATGCAAAAGAAAGACTGGGATTTTCTTTTCATGTTGTTAGATTATTAGGTTAAGAATAGCTACATAGACTTAAAATGAAGTTGATCCTTTTTCATGTCTACAAGAGTTAGTATCACAAGGAGAATTTATTTTCCCAAAAGTAATTATATTGTAAATGTCATGTCTTATTTGTAATTGTAATCTTGAAATGATGAAAATTGAATTTGAGAAGTGATCTTGTTCTTGTTGCAGAGAAGGTTGGAATACCAGAATTTCTGAATGGTGTAGGGAATGGGGTTGAAACTCATGTAGCAAAGCTGGAATCTGAGATTGGTGACTTCCAGAAACTGCTCGTCACCCGCACTCTTAAGCTCAAGAAACTTGGAATTCCTTGCAAACATGTAATGATTCCCGAACTTACGCTAAAACACTATTTTTGTTTAATATGTATGCCTACGTTGAGGAACTGCATACTTTTGTGCAGTTATGATTAGGGTGATAACGAGCAGGTTCGGCTTGGCTCGGAAATAGTATTATTGGGATCGGTTCGAAGCTCGTCGAGCTCGAAATTTTAGGCTCGCATTGGACAGTTTGAGCTCGGCTCGTTGCTTTACTCAAATTGCTTTTAAATTTTTTTACTGAAGTTTTGTAAAATAACATGTGAAAACCTGTTTGGGAAAAGATAATATTTATTTTTGAAGTCCAACTAGTAACCATAGTACATTTTCTAAATTATACAAGTCCACCGGGATTTAAAGTATTTAACCATGATAACAAGTTAACAACACTGAAACGTACAAGTGTATATGGAGTATATATATATATATATATAGCTTGTTCACGAGCTTTTCGAGTCGAGCTTGGGTCGGCTCAGCTTGTTAAGGTCTCGAGTCGAGCTCACTCAAGCCAAGCCCGAGTAGCTTGCGAGCCGGTCAGGCTCATTATCACCCCTAGTTGTGATTATCTAATTATGCAGTATCATTGGTAGGTTTTGTGTATACTAATTTTATAATGCTCTCACTATGTTGCCCCTAGTTTAGGATATAAACCCCTAGCATAATGTTTATCAAACTGGAATTGCAGCTGACTAAATCATTACTATTCTGTTCTTTATGGCCTTGGTATAAAGCTGTGTGTTTATTATTTTGTTTAAATTAGTTTGGCTAGTTCATTAGCCTGTGCTACTTAGGAATTAGGATCTTCCAAAGATTAAGCTTATGAATATGGGAGCTGACAAATAGTTCGAAAGAGCAGGATAGAATAGAATGGTTTTACTTTTTAACAGCCATAATTTAGGCTTTGCTTGGTATGAAGTAAATGAGCGAGTATGTTTTCTGTTGTTCATAGCAAGCAAAGCGTGAAAGTGTATTCTCGTCTCTTTCAAAGGACATTAGCATGACAAATAATTCTGCACTTCTTAATGTGTTGTAGAGAAGAAGCTTCTTGCATTAGCTATATAGCATGCAGTGTGCTGGTTTATCATCAACCCGACGGGTTAGATCCTTCAGCTATGATTACTAATTATCTGATTGTTGTACAGAGTAAAATGTCGGCATAGATTCTTCATATCTGCCGAGTTGAGTTATCTTTGTGCAGTTTTTCTGTCTTGTGGTAGTTTTATCCGTGATGTTTACCATCATTTGATACACTCTTGTTATCGTATGAAAGATTTTGCTTTTAGGGTGTAAACAGATTTGCAATTTAAGTACATATATTTGTAGAATTGTCATTTCATTTCTACTGGGATTGACTTAGTCACTCATGGTCTTATTTCGGTCTTGCAGAGAAAGCTGATATTGAAATACACACACAAATATAGGCTGGGTTTGTGGAGGCCGAGGGCTGAACCATCCAAGGCCTAATTAATCAGTCTAGTTATTTGCGGGCTATACAAAGATGTTGCTGTTAGATCCCATTCGTTATCCTTTCTGCCTCGAGATTGAGTACTGAAAATCGGCGTTCTAATCAAATTTCTTAGTATGTAATTGCAGTTTGCAACTCTGGTTTCTTAAGAGATGTCGACTGTTGAATAGTACCGGCTGCCCCGGAGAAACTTTATCAGTATCCAGGACCTTGTGTATCCCATTGCAAAAGAAGTCCATTCTTATATGTACTCGCTGTAATTCGCTATTAATTGCAGCAAAGATGCATCAACAATAAAAATAATTAGACTGAAGTAACCATGTCTGTCTGCAGTATAGTGGGTGGATTGAGCTTGGTTACCTTGGAAGATTATGACACAGATGAAGAGAATAGTGATGATTGTTGCAAAAACACTGGCCCGTGATGAAGATGCCTTCTCAGCTCTCTTTTTCTTTAATGCCTTGATTCTTTCGTTCCTCGCACGCCTCAACCTCGAAAGTTGAGAAATTTCCCTAATCAATTTGATATCAGTCTCGCTCAATGATCGGCCACTGGGATGCAGCGGTGGTTTTCGGGGCTTCTTCGAACCTGTGCTTGTCTTTCTCTGATCCCTCGACGTTTTCTTCTCAACAATGACCTTCACCATTGCATTATCTTCCATGTTAATCATCGTTGCATCCTCTCCTGAAAAGAAGGAATGCTTAATGCCAATCGTAGCGGTCAATGCTGATACATTTTGAGTGGTAATCAGCTCATCCAGATCCATACCTTGACGAGCAAGATGTCTAAGATGTTGTTCTTTGGTTCCATCTCGATAATCACCGATATCACTTGTGGTGGTGGATGCGGTGGTGCCACCACTTTCCAAATCTACAACATCTTCCCTTGAATCTACTTTATCCATAATATTTCATCACAATCTCTGAAAACCATGAAGGTGCAAACTATATATCTCCATTTTTCAATCCAATGCAGCTCACTTCCATTGTCATACATCTCTTGGATGTTGTCAACCTTACGGACGTTGCGCATTATGTTTTGCCGTTTGCTTTTTTCAACAAAATATATACTAAAATAATGTATAGTTTGGTAATGCTGCGATTCTTGTTTACAACTCAAAGCAGGTAACGAAAATCTGTTGGGCCTTTTCTGATCCCAACACACTAAACCACAATTTGTGTCTTCGGTCATTCCTTTCATTGGCAGCTCTTCCCCTAAACCCAAAAAAGAAAGAGCAGAGCCAAAGAGGGTTTGTTTAACATAAGGCAAGTTACGGTACGACTACGTTGCGGCACCAACTGAAAATGTAAAATATAGCACTAAAAAAGTTACACTTTTAATGACATTTTCAGTTGTGGTCAGTATCTGAATTTTATTTGAGTTTTGAAACTTTCATCATTTTTTATAAGATTTTAAGTTTTTGTAAGAACTAAAAATGTTATAAAAAAAAGTGTAACATTTTCAGTGCTATTTTTACATTTTCAGTTGGTGCCGCACCGTAACCGTACCATAACTTGTCATACCTTTGACCTACTCAACTCAAAATGTGAAGAAGGCATTTGCAAAAATGAAGGGCGGGGAGTAAACGAGCTCAGTCGAGTTCGAGTATCGTTAAGCTTGAATCGAACTCGAAAACAAAAAGTAGAGCTCGAACTAAATTATAATTTGCTAACCCTTATTCCCCGAAACCTGTGATCCATTGTTAACCTAACTTAACCCTAAATCTCAATTTAGACTCTAAATTAACCCTAAACCCTTAAAATTAAACACTAATTAATCAACGTAATATAATATATTATATTTTTTAGTAGCTCGCGAGCTTTTCAAGTCGGGTATCGAATAACTCGTTTTGGCTCGTTAAAAACTCAAGTCAAACTTTAATTGAGTTGAACTTAAATAACTCGTGATCTGTCTCGTCTCATTTAGGATATTAATGATAGTTCACAATCAAAGCCACCAAGGATCCACGTGTGGGAAGATTGTCCCCAATGGGGCCCTCAACGGATGTTGAAACTGGAGAGAGTCAAACTGTCTTTTGTCACAAGATAAGGAGTCATAATTAGGACAATGGACTTGTGTGCCTAAGAATGAGGCCACGACTTTCATTTATAGTGCAGCAAATAACACAACGCAGCACCGCCCCTTTTAACTCCGCATGTGGCCAAACTGCCAAGGAACCCACCCCCTCCTGTTTGTTTGGCTTACATTTTGTCCTCTTCCTCCCCCGCTTTGGTGTTTTTAGGGCCCTCCAACCCTATGTGTCCCCCTCTTTGTTGGGTCCTCTCTCCCTTAATCCTTATGGCGGTTGGTCCCTTTGACAACTCAAAAGCAATTTATAGTTTCGTCCTTTATTGCTCCCTCCATCTTTGTTTATTAAACCCCTTTCAACATCATGGGGCCAACATATACAAGCAATGAATTCCATGTTTTGACGAAGCAAATTATGTTTAAATTTTTTTAACCATTGCTATCTGACTCATTGATCAACTAATTTAGATTGAGTTTACATAGGCCCAATATGGGACAAATCTTTCAATTTAGTTTTTTTTCATTCGCAATGTGTAAGTTCGAATTTTTAACTATACTCAAGAAAACTAACATCTTATCTCACTAGACCAATTGAGCAATTCAATTTAATTGCACAAAACATCCTTAAACTACAACGTAAATACTAAATTAGTCTCAAACCTCAAAACATTTTATTTGTGTTCTTAAAGTATCATTATTGCATCATTCATATTCTTTCAACAATCTAGGCATTAGCTTAAGTGTTAAATACCATCTTAAGTCTGACATGAAGTAAATTTTAAATACGAGGGTTAAATACGAAACGAATAGTTTGGATCTAATGTGTTTAAAAAAAGAGAAAAAAATTAATTTTAATTCTGCTATCTGTTTTTTAACACATCAAATCTAAATTGTTTATATGATATATATAAACATGTTCAAAATTTGAAACAAGACCAGGTAGACTAAAATCGCGTTGTGCAGAACGCGATATCATTCAAACCTCGCGTCCTACACAACGCGAGGTTCACCGACGTGGCAAGTTTGGGGGTCATTTTGCCAAATATTATTTTTTTGAGAGTTATTATCCCAAATAATAATTAAAAAGGATTATTCACCTAAATTTGCCATAAATATAAGCATGATACATGTTTGAGGCTAATGATAAGAAATGGTTGTAAGAGATAGAATGAAGGGTGAGATTGACAGCTGTGGTATGCAGTCATGGCCATTCATATGGAGAATAATGCCATGGGAGAAGGAGAATATACGGTGGTTGATCCAATGACTCATATAAATTTGGTTTGCTTACATGACAGTAGGTGCCACGTGGCACGTTACATTTATAACGTCACCATCAGGGGTACCACCAAAGATGGTGAAATGTGGCATGCCACGCTGGAAGGACATACGTGTCACAAACTTACAACAAGGCAAAGAAAACAACAAGTCGAGATAATGGAATTTCATTGCCCGCCACCTGCTCGCCTGACCTCCTTCTGCATCTGCCCTTTGTTTATTTTGTGGCTCATTAATCCATCCATCCATTCATATCTACACGCACGCATGTACATATATATTATATATCAAGCATATCTTAATAACAATATTTTCAAGTCAAATGGTTCAAATTGGTTTTTGAACAAAACGCCACAAAAAGTATACATCTGTAGTAGTATTTCTCTAAAAGTGCCATCATATATCAGTCTGTCGTGACGTTTTGCTTAAAACACTATTAGAGATGTAAAAGTGCGACGTTTACTATGAAAATACCGTTAAAAGTGCCGCTAAAAAAGCCTATTTTGTTATAGTGACCACAAATCTATTTTGATTTTGGAATTCAATGAGGGTAGATTGTAGAGATCATTGGTGGGACTTGAAAAATAAAAATATTACAAGTTGGTTTAAATTTTGATATCCATAGTAGCCTGGGCAAGTAAATACTGGCATTTACTTTGCTCACCAAGATGAACTGAGAAAATAGAAGTTTATGAATACCAACAATTAATTGGGTTGGCTCATTAACGTTTTTAAGTACAATCAAGTGTTCGAAATTTGATATTGCGAATATAATTAATTGTGTTTGAAAGAACACCTGATAATAAATTTTTATTTATACTTAATATAGATTATCGATCAATAAATTGAATACATATGAATCATGATTATACCAGAAAGAACAAAAGGTCATAAATTGTCTAGTGATTTTAAGAAGCATACCAAATAAGAATTCGCAGTACAATAAATATGGTTCCAAAATCCAAAAGAGTGGGGGGCCTCTCTACCGTCTCATACAATGCAGGTTAGGTCAGTGTCATGTGCACCCACCACAAAATCAACACCTTCAAGCAAACCCCAAATTAAAAAGGGGAAAGAAAGAGAACAAACCCTAAACATATCAGGCTAACACGATCTCCTTGGAGAATTGGAAACAACTGTAAGGTGGCAAATGGAGAAAAAGTAAGAAGTTCTGGGGCTCCGTTGATATATATATATATATAGACGGACACAAAGGTGTTGGAGGGCAGTCACACCCCTTAAAAATCTTAAGTTCCCTTATATTTTATATATTTTTTATATTTTTTATTAATAATTTAATTGTGTACCCCTAAAATTTTGTAATTTTGCACCCTTTATATTTTTAATATAACTTTCTGATAGTTCGCACCCCTTTACATAAAATTATGTGTGAGTCCCTAGGTTAGGATCAAGCTACACAATGTAAAACTCAACTAGTTTTACACTAATTTATGGCCATTAGATTGGTTAAATGAATGGATGAGATTAATGTGTAGTGAATAAATAATCACCTGAAGAAAGGTGATGTTGGAGAAAGCCCGATCCATCGTTTCCTTAGAGTACAAGGAGAATCAAGGGACGACAAGACAGCCTTTTGTTTTGTGAAGACCGGTAGTTTTCAATCCATACATGTTAATGTGTTCTACCAGTTTGAGTAAATATAAGATATATTTTTGTTATTCTGATAAAAAAAGATATATTTTTGTTATACTCTGCATCTGGTCTTCCGTTACGATTTCTCTACCGTTATTTTTTAGTTCCAAATATTTCAAAAATAAGTTTTGAAGTCTTTGAAAATTTCATAATGCGACTCTGTTAAAGAATTATAACGCTATCAATATGATAGCTATCAAATTCATGTCAATCGACTCCTAAGTCTGATATCACTGACTAAAGTGATATTTATACATTATCAGAGATTATATGAAAGAACATAAACTATTAAACTATAAAAAAATATCGATATCTTTTAAAAATCGTAAATAATAGAGGTTTTACATTTAAATAAGAAAAAATAAATCGTTATAAACCACTGCAACCTACTTTTATTATCAATAATTTTATATTTAAGAAAATGTCTCTTATAAGATTCAGTGCTTTTAATTTTCTTGTGGGTCTATTAGGGAGATGATGATGATTCAAGTCACAGGAGCGCCGATTACTTGTGGTAATTGCATAAGAGACGCATGTTAATTGGAGAAGAAAAAGTAGATTGGGGCATTTTTTTTTTTGGTTGCGTTCACATTGGTTTTGTTTTAATGAAGGCACATGGTTGCATGTGAAAATATGGTGAATCAGGCAAATGCATGAGCCTACGGAGAAGGAAAAGCATAAAAGTATTTAATAAAATAATGTGAATTGTTGGACAAAAGAAAGAAATATACAAAAAATAAAAACACCCCCACCACAATAGAACAAGGTCATGTGGTCCTTCGATTGATAATTTATAAAATTTGCAAAATGGGGCTTCCTCAAAACTTCTCTTGACCAGCCAACCCACGTCTCAATCCCAAAATCAGACAGCTTGGCTTTCATGTTTCCACACGTGTTAGCCCTTAAATGTGAAAAAGGAGATTCCCATCCTTTGGGTTGGATCATTTGCCCCGGGGTTATAATAGTAATAGTAACATTTTTATTTTATTTTATTTTAAATTTTATTCGAATAATAATAAGATACATTATATTATTAATAAAAACTAAAGAGGATATAATTAGAGAATAATCATAGGGAAAATGAAGGTAACTTTGGGCGTCATGGTGTTGGTGTGTCTCAAAAGTAATAAATATTTATTAAAGGTTTTGAAAATTTTCCATTTCATAAATGTGCATTTGAATTTTTGACATTTTTAAGGGGTTAAAGAGGGGAGGGGGCACATGCAAGCCATTTGAAGGGTGGGGCACTTCAAAATGTAGGGCCACTCAGGCACATGTGCTGCGGCTGCCAAAGGGCTACTTAATCAAGGATATCTATTTTTGTCAAAAAAAAAAATCAAGAATATCTTTTGTGAGGCTGTTTTGCTCATAAAAACACCTCCCATTACGCCCATCCTATGTGAAAAATAAATGGAATTACATGTATTCAAATTCGACAAATCATCGACGGTATTAAATTTGGGTTTTTGTTTATTAATTTAGGGTTTTGTATCTTACAAATATCTCTCGAGAAATTTTATGGTGAGGCACCTTATAGTGAGGCTAAAATGCAGCCCTACATAAATTATGATTATTTTTATAAGAATTTGTGTAAGACTGGATAATAATTTAGGTAGAAACTGAAATTCTTACTAATTAAGTAAGACTTGTGTAACTATATAAATTTTTATCAACTTAGTAAAAATTTGTACAATTACACAAATTCTTATACCATTAACTTAAATTCTTACCATTTGAGTTTACACAATTCTTATCAACTTAATAAAAATTTATATAAATTCGTTTCATTTTAGATTCACCCTAAAAATGCCTCACCCCTAGAATTTCCCATATCTCTCACATTTAAACTTTACAGACATGTGAGAAATCTTTGTCGCGAACTAGATTATTGGCCTGACCCTTTTGCCGACACAATTTTGATGTTTCTTTGGTTCCACTCCAACTTATTAAACCAACAAAATGAGTGCCAAAGAATTGATTAGAAAGGCTTGTTTGTAGGGGGGAGTTTATAAGCGTGTAAAACTCATGCATTTTGTTCTATTTCTATTAAGTAAAATAATGAAAATCCCAAATCTTGTGGCATATATATTTACACATATATTTACAAATATATATCTTTTTAATTTTTATAAGATTGTTTTTATGTGATACAAAAACTATTTCGAACTCAAATAATCTCTTTTTGTGCTCTGACTACTCATTAAATTCAATTTTTTTATTGTCAAAATAAAATTAAGACTACAAAACAAAAACTTTGGAACAAAGCAATCAAAAACATTTTTTTGTTGCCCTCCCGGTTACCCGTGATTTTCACCTAACTAATTTGGACAGACTCACGTCGCACGCCTAGTTTTGGTGAGTGAGTTTCCCAACAAGAATTTTTTACATACACAAGGTCTCAAACTCAAGACATGCTTAAGTGATACTAAATTACTTACCACCTTGACCAACCCGTTGATATTCAGGCTGAGCATGGTGAACCACAAAACCAAAAACTAATTCAAACTGAGGCGATTGGACGGTTTATAGTTCATAAGTTTATGAATCATGGTTAATTGAATCGAATTAAACCTAATTTGATATTTTATTTAATTTATAATTATTATTATAATGTAAAAATGAGTATTTTATACTTGAAATACTATAGATGCATTTTAATTATTATTTTTACTTAAAAAAATAAGTTTTTAATAAAGATTTATGAAAACACTTTAAAACTCTAACTTTTAATGTTTAAAAATCATCAAATAAAACTATTTTGTTAAAATAAAATATAAAATTTTAAAAACTAACATTAATCTGAAAAACCCGAAGTTAACAGAATAAAAAAATTAATAATTACTAAAATAGCTTAGCGAATTAGATCGAAACTGAACCATATACAGCTCTAGTTGATAAGCAATCAAAACCTTTTAATTTAAACCCTTTTAACATTATTACTCCACCAAAACCAAAAAATAGCTGGCATTGGTAAGTTCTATTTTATTATTAATCAATATAATTAATTAAATGTTGCTTTGATTTGCTTAGCTTAACAAACAATATAATAATAAATGAAATAGAATAAACTTAGTGGAGCTTAAAAAGAAGAGGAAAAATTCATGTATACACAATAAAATACAGGAATTTAAAAATCTCAATGAAAAAAAAAAGAGTTTCCAAAAATAATAATGATCATAATAAACACCTTTTCAAGAGTTGACATTAGACGCAATCATCAGCCGGCGGCTGCGGTCCACCGCCGGCGAGAAACTCGGTGATAGCCGTCATGACTCGAACTTGCATCTCGAGTGCCGCTATGTAATCGCTAGTTTCCTCTAGAAGGTTCGAGAACGATAGTTTCCGGCAACCGGGAACGAGACGTCCCAAAACCTTCAACTTCCTCTGAACGACAGGCGTTTTTCTCTTCTCCCTGTTAAGCGCCGACTTCCTCAACCTCGTATTGGCGGCGACCTTGGCTTTCTTATGTCTGGCCATCTTGCGAGCGGTGAGGATCGCTCTGCTCCAACGCGTGGTTCCCTTGGCCAAAACAGCGAGGACTCTGTCTGCCGTCTCGTGGACATCCTTGGCGGCGGAGGATGAAGCTGAGGTCCGCCGAGAACGGCGGAGGGCCTGAATGAGCTTGGAGGAGTAGATATGCTGCTCGCGTTGCGTTCGCCATCGCTTAATCCTTTGGTTGCGTTGATGCGGATGAGAAGAAGCAAGCATTTGGTCCGTTAGGCTTCGTTTCCTCCGTTTGAACTCGGGACACGTGTCGAGGGCGGGTTCGAGGTTGGGTATGGAGGAAGCCATGGAAAGTTGGGAATAATTGAAGAAAGGAGATGAAATGAGTGGAGAATAGAGAGGAAAATCAAACGCAACGCTTTTGAATGATATATGTTGGGTTTGAGAAATTGATTTGAGGGGGAATGACTTTATAAATGCGATTCACCCCAAAAAAAAGAACACGCGGGTTCCAGGTTCTGTGTTGTGCTGTCCCTCTTTCTTGTTTTTTTTTTTTTAAATTACATAAATGACTATCATACTATTAAAAAAGTCGAGATTTGACCACCTTATTTTTTTCGAAACAATTAAACCACCATACTATTAAATTGGATACAATTTGACCACCAGCCGTTAGAGGTTAACGGAAGGGTGACGTGGCAGTTAAAAAAATAAGAGTATAATTACACATTTAGTCCTCGTTACTTATACACTCTATTAATTTGATCCTAATTTTAATTTAATTTAATAAAATAAATTAATTATTTAATTATTTTGGTGACACGTGTCACCACCTTATTGGAGGACTTTAATTAATTTAATTTGATTGGAGAAGGAAAATTAAAAGTAAAGAATTAGGGGTGAGGGATTCGAACTAGGGGTGAATTAGAGGGAGGAAGCTAGGCTTGCCACTAGGCCAAGCTTACTTTTGTGTTATGAAGTAACACATATAATATATGTTTCTATCGTTATTAGTTCCTGAAAAAATTGAAAGTATTGGGCTGAGGGGATTCGAACCAATGATCCCTTAGTGGAAAGAAGCATGTGCTTGCACTAGGCGAAGGTTATTTTTGTGATATGAAATACAACATATAATATATGTTATATTACTGTTAATGCATGAAAAATAGAAGAAATGTGATTTTAAGAAACTCGAACACAACATACTTATGATGCATAAAAACATATAACCCAATTAAATAAATCTAATAATTAAATTAAAATTAACAATATTTTGTATATATTTTAAAATATATTTAATGCACAATTAAAATAAAAAATTTAAATATATTTAATATAATTTTAAATTTTTTATTTTAATTGTGCACCAAACATAATTTAAAAAAATATATAAAATATTGTTAATTTTAATTTAATTATTAGATTTATTTAATTGGGTTAGATGTTTTTATGCATCATAAGTATGTTGTGTTCGAGTTTCCTAAAATCGCATTTTCTCCATTTTCTATGCATGAATAGTAATATAACAGATATATTATATGTTGCACTTCATGTCACAAAAATAATCTTGGCTTAGTGGTAAGCACATGCTTTTCTTCACCAAGGGATCCTTAGATCGAAACCCTTCAGCCCCAATTTTGTTACTTTTAATTTTTTTTCAAGCATTAATAACGATATAAACATATACTATATGTGGTAATTCATAACACAAAAGTAAGCTTGGCCTAGTGGCAAGCCCAGCTTCCTCCCACCAATCCAACCATGGTAGTGACACGTGTCATCAAATAATTAATTTATTTTATTAAATTAAAATTAGGATCAAATTAATAGAGTGTATAAATAACAAGGACCAAATGTGTAATTATACCCTTATTTTTTAACTGCCACGTCACTCTCCGTTAACCTCTAACGGATGGTGGTTTAATTACTTCGAAAAAAGTAAGATGGTCAAATCGCGACTTTTCTAATAGTATGGCGGTCATTTATGTAGTTTACTTTTTTTTATTTGAATACTCAAGAATAACTTAATTATATAAATAATACATTTTTTATTGATTTACAAAATGATACTCAAGTTGCACACATTTTAATTTTTTACTATATGATGAAATGTCAAAAGTGAATTTTAATATATTTAAAGTTAGAAGGTAAGAAAAAGGAAGATGAAGGCTGAGCAAACCTTTGCAGGCAACCAACCATAAATAAATAAACAGAAACATTCCATTCAATACCAATTACTCCCTATATCAGAATATATATAATTAGCAATAGCCATTAGCATGTTATTCCAATCATCTTAACTTAGTTCCCAAGACAATATTAATAAATAACAATAGTTATTTTGATTTCTTGTTTCATGTTCCTTGCACTTTCAATAAAAATATATTTATTGAGAAAAAATAATAATAGTAAACGAAAATGAGGAGTTTAAGATTAATCAGGTGATCCGAATGATTTCTATAATATATTAGATATAATTATATGATAATATTTGTTCATACTACTTTTTCTCAATTCTTTGACAACGTATACACATTGTTCATACTAGAATGAGAGAGTTTTTTTAACAAATCTTAATTCTAGTCATAATCCTAATCCGACCTAAAGGGGAGGGAAAGAGAGACTCTAGTGGAAGCAAGGGGTGCTCATAATAGGTCTAGAACTCACGACTTAAGAGAATACGAGGGAACAAATATGAGTAACTTAGTTAACTAGTCAGATGTGTTTGTTGTTTTTTATGAATAGAATGAGTTAAATGTATAATTAAAGTTGCAAACTAATAAAATTATGAATAGAGATTTTAGGTTATATATGAATACAGACATAAAGTCAAAAAAAATCTTAATGTTTGAGTGAATAGTCAGTTTGACCTATATTTTTTGGAGCAATTTAAGCTACTATATTCATTTTGAGTCAAAATAGCCCCTATGCGTGTGAAAATTGTTAGAAAACTCAGGGTAAATAATTTAAAATGACTTGACAGAATGATAAGTCAACACAAAAATTATTTTTTATAATTTTATAATTTTTTTACTGATATAACGTTTTTTTAAGTCAACACATCTGTCTATATGATAATGTCATATCAAGGTGCATTGCTATATATGTTTGTCACGTCATTTTAAGTCATTTATCATCAATTGACTGACAGTTTTCATCAGCATAAAAACTATTTTGACCTAAAATAAAAAGTTGAATTGCTTCAAAAAATAAATAAATAGAGATTAAAGTGACTAAGTAGTAAAAGGTTAAAGGCATTCTTAGCTTTATGCCATAAATATATATAGATTGCTGGATGTTTTACATCGTACGTTACCTAGCACTATCCAACTTTAAATTCAAATAGAAGAGAAGATATTAATTATATTATATAAATATTGTGGTGTTAGCTTAGGGCCGTTTCTTTCGAAAAAGAATATGAGTTCCCGGGCAAGGTCCACTTTTTATATTCGTAGCTTTAGTCATTTTTAAAAGCATAAACTACATAAATAATTTTCCGACTATGCTTTAATTATCTTTTGCATCCCTCAATTATTACAAGTTACAAATTAGACTTTCGACTTAAAAAATAATAAATTGGTCTAACGCCGCTAAAAATTTAACGATTGATGACATAAATGGTCTACATAAATTATTATGATTTAATAATAATTTATTAATAAAATATTATATTAATTATTTAAAGTAATAGAATATGTTTTTATTCTATAAAACCTAATTATTTTTAAATTTTTATTCAGAATTTTAAAAATATCCGAAATGACTCTATGTTAATCCCTTATCTCCTTTTTATTTGGCAAATACAATTAAGAAAGGAAAATGGAAATGATTTACAGGATAACAAAAGCAAGTGTTGAGCTTTCCCTTCCCACTCATTGGCTTTTGTCTTTTGTGTGGGGCAAATGCAATTTGTTTTTATTATCGGCAATGATTAGTGGGTGATGCACAAATAAATTAGTATTATTTTTTTGGTCATAATAAATTAGTATTATTGAATGGATAGACAAAAATAAAAGCCATGTGGTTGTTTTCATGCCACTTTCTTCCATCCTTTTCTTTTTGGCATTTCCCCTTAAAATATATATATTTTAAAGATAATTGCATTAATCAAGTTGATTAAAATTGGAAGTTATTTGATAGTTGTATTGAAGGTATTTTTTTGGCTAATGCGGTGGGGTTGTAAATAGGGACGGAAATAGAATTAGACAATAAAAAATAAAAATGTTAATATCAAAATTAATAAGAATCTAATGAATATTTTAAAAAAATTTGTGGACAGGTTTGATCCACATTGCCTGCTCAGTGCTCAGTGCTCACACACAAATCCCTTCCTATGCACTAAAAGCCTGCAATTCCCTTGTCATTCTAATAATTGATACATCTCTTTTCTTTTATTTTTTATTATAAATCCGAATGTGTATAAATATATTTAAAAACAACAAAGCTTTCAAAGATAATTTTAAAAATAATAATTTTAAATTATTTATCGACGATGAAGTTAATTTTGAGGGAAGGTAACTAAGGCTTAGTTTCCGATTGCTTTTAAAAAGTGCGGTGAAAAAAGTGATTTTCAAACTAGATGTTGAAAAGTAGTTTTGAAAAAGCTGGTTAGTGTTTGTCATTGATGTCAAAAAGTGATTCTGAGGAGATAAAATATCTATTTTAAATATAATATTGAAAGTAAAAGTAAACTTGTGTGATGTTCAAATAGTTAATGTTATGATATATAAATAAGTCAATTTTAGTTATATAAAAAATTTATTTTTATAAAATTTAATTTGAAAATATAAACTACATTCTATATTATATACGGACATATTACTTACAAATTAATAATAAACATAAAATAAATTACAAATAAAATAATTTTATTCTGAATATAAATATTATAAAAATATATTATTTTACAATTATGTATGCATAATGTACAATAAATTATAATTAAATAATAAGAGTAAAAAAATAATTTTATTTTCAAACTAGCTTTTCCATCCAAGAAGCTATAAAATCTAGCTTTTTAATTTGAGTGGAAAAGCTAGTTTTAAAAGCAACTAAAAACACCAAAAAATAAATAAAAACGCTTAAAAAAACTCGTTAGAGTTGTCAAACGCAACCACAAACGGGTCCTAATAATGACAACTTTTGGGAGGTTGGTGTTGTTGGCTGTTGCGACAATATTATTGCAGAATAGGATATCTTAGTACAAGTTAATTGGGTAAAAAAAACCAGGGTTTAACGGGTAATTCTAAAATGAGACACTTTAAAATAAGGTTAAAAAAGTGTAATTGAAATTTTTAAAAAAATTGTAAGAATTTTGGTATCGACTTTTTAGTATATAGAGAAATTCTTATATTTTTTTGTAAGAAATTCAATATATACCAAAAAATCGATACTAAAATTCTTACAATTTTTGTAAGAATTTCAGCATTTTAACTTTTTTTTAATGCGTCTCACCTTAGAATCTTCCAGGTTTAACAGTGTTTTTGGATAATTTTGATTAATTAAGAAAAGATAAATCAAACTTGTTTGTTTGTATCTAAGATGAGCAGCAAAAAGATTAGATTTTTCATGGGAGAGAAAACATGGGAAAATTTACGGTGAGGCTAAAATGCGGCCCTATATAAATTTTTATTAATTTTATAAGGATTTGTGTAAGATTATATAAAAAATTGTATAACTATATAAATTTTTATCAATTTAATAAGAATTTGTATAAATTTATCTCATTTTAATCTCACCCTAAAATCTCTAGAAAAACTGAGAGGAAGAGAGAGAGAAATCTTGAATAGAATCAGAAGAGGACCATCACCCATTGCACCACTTGCCAGACGCCCTGCCTCCTCCTGTGAGACAAACAAACCTCATTTCAGAAAAACCAAAACTAAACTCATTTTAAAACCCAACAGTGAAATCCTTCATTTTCAATTCAAAATGCTTCTTTCGTAAGAACCAGTGTATCATCTATCGGTTAACTAATCTGAATCAGATATTATAAAAACATATTATTAGATTAATTTTCTTAACTTAGTTTTTTTATTTATAACGTAAAAATTCAAATCTCTATCCCCGATAAACCAACTGCTTGTTGGTTCAAGACTACAAGGTAAATAATTGGTGCAAGATGTGAGATTGACCAAAACCAGGATCCAATTTGATTCCTTCTTATCCATACAGGAAAGAGGAGCCAATCAGGCCACATCTCTGTGCCCTCCAACCATTAACATAAATATTTTAATTAAGAACCCCGTGATCTCATGTTAAGACAGCACGCAACACAAGGCTAGGTTTTGTTCCATGTCTCACTTCATCCTTATCCCTTACATAACATGGGATTTGGATTTATTAAATCACAAAATGTTTTAGAAATCTCCGTCCGTGAATTAAAATAAACCCAAAACAAGGACCATAAGAAAACAGCTTGAATTAGTCTCATTCACATTATTTGATTAGAGCTTTAATTAATCATATTTTTATGATTATATGTTGACATCCTATCCTCTTCTTCATCAACCCTAAACCCCTAAATTATAATTTAATAGTATAAGCTTGCACGAATGTGACTCTGCCTTGCTCCCCAATCCATCTTTATTTATTTGGGTTAATTGTACAAATGTTCAATAATATCGGTCTAAATTATAAATTGGTTTATGAACTTCTAAACATTCGAATTTGATCCTCAAAGTATTATTAGTATTGTACTAGTCGAGTCATTCCATCAACCTAGCTGCTGATTTAAACATATGATATCAGTTTGATTTTGTTGTGGATAATATTTAAAACACGTGCATCTACTATATGTACATGTGCAATTTGAGCCCGGCATGTTAAAAAGCAGATAATATTGATGAAATTTATGAAGCTTATAATTTTCAACACATTATATCCAAATTTTCATTACAATTTGTTCTATGTGTTATAACTATACTCTACATCAAACTAGATTAAGCATTTAATGCCCAGGCTGACGACAATATTAGGTGGATATAATATCCTTACTTTAAGGACTCAATTAAAAAGTTTTGAACTTTATAGACCAGTTTTTAATTTGAACCATAATTTGAGGACATGTGATGGATTACCTTTTTTAACCACAATCAATGACCATACCAGCATTTTTTTATATTAGCATGAAGTCATAGTAACGGCAGCTGGCTGCTGCCACCTCAAAAGGGAGCACAACATAAAATAAGAGGAAGAGGACCTTGTTGTCAATTTACAATGCTATTTATTGCTAAATTTATGTTTCAAGTAAAACTATATTGGTATGAATACAAAGAAAGAAAAAGGGCTAATTTGGGTGAAAAACCCTTTTTTATTAATTATATATAATTTTGGCTGCCTCAAAGAATTATTTGAAAAAATACCCCCAAACTTGTCACGTAGTTGAACCTCACGTTCTCCGAGAAGCGAGGATTGAAATCACGTTCTATAGACCGCGAGGTCCCTCTACATGGCATCGTTCTTTAAAATAACGGTTTCTCAGGAACTCGCATTTTGCAGAACGCGAGATTACCGAGAATTTGAGAAGGCGGCTGAATATATCGTACAGAACTCGCGTTCTGCAGCACGCGAGTTCTGTGTGATTTTGGGTTGAAAAACAAGGGTGGGTAGGCCTGTTCGAGCCCAATTTCGGGCTTATAAATCGTAATTTTTTAGCAAACATCGAGTTTAGATTCGTAGTACTGGAAATTCTCTATCGTATGACACCAACACTGTCAATTTCCGTCCATTCTAAACTCGCTTAAAATGAATTCCAAAACCCTGTGCTATCATCCCTTTTTGAATGAAATTGCCTTTGAACAACAATTGATAATTTTGGTTTAGTAATCGCATAAAATTAATAAAAAACTGAAATTAAATAAACATTTAAAAGTTTAATTATAATAGATAAAAAAATTAAAATACGATATTTAAAAAAACCAAATGTCTGGAATAAATATATTAGAAACATAAGTTCAAATGCAATAGAAAAAAAAGGCTAATGATGTCTATGTCCACCCGTTCTGCAGTCGGGTGGACGACGATCCCGATCTGAATTCCTCCGAACAAGCTGTGCTGCATCCTCCTGGTCTTGGTCATGGTCCTCATCATCATCATCTGCGATACGAGGACCTGTGTTGGGCCATGGCGGGGAGTAAAACAAGCTACCCGGCGGCGTTTGCAAGACAATGCTATAGTCATACTGAGATGCCAACGGTGGAATATTGATCAGCGGAGGACCACTCGTCGCCATATGAGGACGGTAGGCATCGGAGAAGCCGAAGTCGGGTAGAGACCTCATTCGCTGGAAAGTTGAAGGACCACTCAAATTCTGAAATGCTGTGGCAGAAGATGAGGCCCCTACAGTGTCAGTTCGTGGTCTCGGATCGCGCTGCCTCGACTGGCTCTGACTCGCTCAACGTGTGGGGCGTGGGCGGTTTCGGGGAGCCTGGGGAAGCTGTCGCTCGCGCTCCTCGGGAGTAAGGATATGTTGTTTCCCATAGTGCCCATACCACTGAAAGTAATCGAAATTGACCGAAAGGGACCAATCTAGAATGGGTCGGAGGATGCGTGGGCGACTAGCAAATCAGTCATCCCAAAGCTGAATCCAGTCAGCGTGGTAATGGGCTTAGTCAATCTTCGTCTTCTCCTGGCGCGTCAGATGGTGGAATTTGTCCAAATTTGGTGGTTCCTCTTGCAGAATCCCTTGGACGTACCCGAACTGTCGGAGAATCCGATCCGTAGGATGCCACACGACAATTTCATAATTAATCTGCGGCACTCGTGTAAGCCATACGTGCTGGTCACACAAAATCTCGGGTGGAGTAATCTGCTGAATCACCTCAGAAGCGTATGACATCCACACGAACTAAAAAAATTATAACGTTTCTAATGATTATATGAAATATTATTGAAAAAAAAGTATGAAAAAATTCAAATGAATTTTCGGATTACCTCATCGTTCCTCATCTTATCCATAACAAGCCTGTAGTCTTGTTGGTTTTTCGGTAGGCCCTGGTGGGTCAGTGTTTCGCTCCACCTATTATTAATGGAAAATAAAAAAAATTCGTTAAATAAAATGATTTAAAAATAAAATAAATATAATAAATTGAATAGTACATCCGAAGAAGCGGAAATAAATAGGGGCATGCTGTCTAGGTTGCGGGCTTAAAAAAGGCATCCGAAACCAAGCCCAAGACTGATGGAGTAAACAACATCCTCCAATAGCTGCTCTGGCATGGTCGACGTTTCTGCAGAGCTCTCTAAAAAGAAACGCCAAAACAGTTGCTCCCTAACATTTTTTTCTAGCTTGTTCGGAGGAATTCAGATCGGGATCGTTATCCACCCGACTGCGAAATGGGTGGACATAGACATCATTAGCCTTTTTTCTATTGTATTTGTACTTATGTTTCTAATATATTTATTCCAGACATTTGGTTTTTTTAAATACCGTATTTTAATTTTTTTTATCTATTATAATTAAACTTTTAAATGTTTATTTAATTTTAGTTTTTTATTAATTTTATGTGATTACTAAACCAAAATTATCAATTGTTGTTCAAAGGCAATTTCATTCAAAAAATGATGATAGCATAGGGTTTTGGAAGCCATTTTAAGTGAGTTTAGAATTGACGAAAATTGACCGTGTTGTTGTCATACGATAGAGAATTTTTAATACTACGAACCCAAACTCGATGTTCGCTAAAAATATACGATTTATAAGCCCGAAATTGAGCTCGAACAGGCCTACCCACCCTTGTTTTTCAACCCAAAATCGCACAGATCTCGTATTCTGCATAACGCGAGTTCTGTGCGATATATTCAACCGCCTTTTCAAATTCTCGGGGACATCACGTTCTGCAGAACGCGGGTTTTGGGGAAACTGTTATTTCAAACAACGATGCCAAGTAGATAGACCTCGCGCTCTGTAGAACGCGATTTCAATCCTCGCTTCCCAGAAAACGCGAGGTTCAACTACGTGACAAGTTTGGGGGTCATTTTTCCAAATAATTTTTTGAGAGAGCCATAATTATATATAATTAATAAAAAGGGTTTTTCACCCAAATTATCCAAGAAAAAGGTGCGGAGCTCTTCTTCTTCTTTTTTTTGAAAGTGGCTGGGGAGCTCTTCTTCACCGCATGCATGCATACATACATACATTAAAAAAAAGAGTATATACATGCATATTTATATGAACATCTTAGGGGGGCAATTAACTACAAGCTGTTTGTTGAAGCTTTGAGCTTCACATCATAGGCAAGTTTGATATCTGCAGGCTTAGATTCTGGATCTTCCTCTTTGTTAAGATCTTAGAAAGATCTGAGAAAGATCTTAGACTTAATATGAAAGAATCAAGAAGAGAAATATGGGAAGGAGAGACGGTACTCTCGTTTTGTTTTATTTATTAAAATGACCGTAATATTCTCAAAGAGAACCGGCCCCTTATATACAAGGCATTAGAAAGGTTAGGCTGAGATAACGGTGCTAACAGATTCTTAACCGTTTCTCTACCTAACTTTCTAGAAGAACAAACACAGAGATGGTGCAGCACATTCATTTACAGCTGCACTCATTCCAGAATAACAGAAGCTAAACTATCCTAAACCAAATCTAACCACCTTACCTTTATCCTTTATACTTGACATTCCCCCAACTTCATCAGCCGAGAAGACCCCTGAAAATATTCCATTTCTTCTTGCTTCAGTCTTCATTCCCCCAACAAACTGGATTCTGAAGATCATTGAAAATTTTTACTTAAGATACAACACAAAAGAGAACCTGTTGAAAAAAGAAATAACCAATGCAAACACAAGTGTAACAAGAGAACAAAAACACAAAAGATTAAATCAGAGGAAGAACAACAAGTTTAAGTCTATGTCTGTGAAAAGCAGGAGCAGACAAAGGCTTGGTCAGGATGTCAGCTAACTGCTCAAATGCTGGGACTTCATTGACTTGAAGCTTTCCTGCAACCACTTGTTCACGCACAAAATATAAGTCTAACTCAACATGTTTGAATTTTGAGTGCATCACTGGATTAGCTGATACTGCAACAGCACTTAAATTATCACACCATAACACTGGCAACCCATCAGTTGTGATATGTAACTCAATGAGTAAAGATTGAAGCCACATTATTTCTGCAGTAGCACATGCTACACTCCTATACTCAGCTTCAGCAGTGGATCTAGAAACCACTGGTTGCTTCCTTGAACCCCATGACACATGATTCCCACCAAAAAATATACAAAAACCAGATGTTGATCTTCTGTCATCAGAATCTGAGACCCAGTTGGCATCAGCAAACCCCTCAATGTTTAGTCTGGAGTTATTTGTAAACTTTAGACCATAATC
The DNA here is from genome assembly GCA_030270665.1 of Hibiscus trionum. Classification (NCBI taxonomy): domain Eukaryota; kingdom Viridiplantae; phylum Streptophyta; class Magnoliopsida; order Malvales; family Malvaceae; genus Hibiscus; species Hibiscus trionum. Next base: position 10,390,614 of record BSYR01000020.1, on the reverse strand, counting down.
CACAGTCCCCTGAAGGTATCTGAGAATTCTCTTCACAGCATTGAAGTGAACATCACTAGAATTTTGCATAAATTGACATACCCTATTCACTGCAAAAGCAATTTCAGGTCTGGTTATTACTATATACTGTAGAGCTCCCACAATGCTTCTATATTCAGTGGCATTCTCAATTGGACTACCATCTTGACTAAACAATTTGCAACTAGACACCATAGGAGTGGGAAGTCCTTTAGCACTATCAAAGCCATATTTGCGCAAAAGATCCATAATGTATTTCCTTTGACTCACAATTAAACCTTCTGGAAAGTAAGTAATCTCAATGCCCAAAAAATAATTAAGAGTAACAAGATCTTTCAATGAGAAAGTCTGATTTAATCTGTCAACAATTTCTTGAACTTCAAAATTAGTAGAACCAGTCAAGATGATGTCATCTACATATACAAGTAGATAGACCACAGACTGAGTGGAAACCTTCACAAACAAAGAAGCATCAGATTTAGTTAAACTAAAACCATCTGACAAAAGATACTCCTTCAGTCTTTCAAACCAAGCTCTTGGTGCTTGTTTGAGTCCATAAATTGCTTTATTCAATTTACAGACTAAATTCGAAGATGAATTACCCTGCTCATACCCAGGAGGTTGAACCATGTACACCTCTTCCTTCAAGATGCCATTCAGGAAGGCATTATTTATATCTACTTGTTTCAAAATCCATCCACGAGTAACAGCCAAAGAAAGAATTGTACGAACAGTCACTGGCTTCACCACAGGACTAAACACTTCATAGTAGTCAATGCCAGCTTCTTGAAGATATCCTTTGGCTACAAGCCTGACTTTATATCTATCTACTGAACCATCAGGTTTCCTTTTAATCCTGAATAACCACTTGCAATTTACAGCTTTCCTATTCAAAGGTAGAAGTACAAGAGTCCAAGTCTCATTTTTGACTAAGGCATCATATTCAGCTTGAACAGCTACCTTCCTTTGTTGATTCAACATGGCCTCTTTAATAGTTCTTGGCTCAAAATCTGAATCTGAACAACTAGAGGAAACTTGATAAATTTTAGGCTTATAAATTCCACTTTTGCTTCTTGTAATCATGTGATGACCAATAACATTAGTTTCATGAGAAGGTCTCGAAAATTCATCCTGAGCACAAGAAGTAGTGCAGTCACCATGTTCCTCTGTAGTAGGAACTACAGTATCCACTGCAGAATCCACATTACCAGCAGCATTGTCTGCTGTAGAAGGACTTTGTGCAAAAGAACCACCTTCCTCAAGGAAATGATCTCTAGAAACACCATCCACAGTATCTTCTTCATTATGACCAACCCCTCTTTCAGTAACATCATTCTCATTATGAGCAAACCCTTCTTCAAGAAAATCTTCTTCAAAAAGAGGATCTCTAGAAGCATCATTCACAATATCTTTTTCATTGTGAGTAACAACACCTGGAACATTGCCCTGAGTAGGAATTCTTTCTTCAATAATACTTCCAGTAACAACAGGAACTCCTACTTCAGTAGTAGGTGGAACCTGATCTTGACCGATATTAACACCTGCAGAAGATACAACACCACACCTATTTGGACTCTCACAACCTTGAATTCCTATATTATCACCATCAATCTGAACAGTATCTTCAACAACAGTAGCAACAACATTATCAGATACAGGAACACTCTGATCAGAAATTCTAGACTCAGGCATAATATCTGCATACCCTTGCTGAACATATGACTCAGGACCAGTATGACCAGGACAAGACTCACCACTTACATGAGCAACATCAGATGGATTAGAAGTACCAAGCACAGGAGAGGAACAAGGAATATGTGTAAGATTATGAGAAGTAGAACCAGTATCAATCACCACAGGTAAAGTAGATGAACAAATGTTATTCTCCTCCTGAGTAACTTCAGACTTGTGTAAGAAAAGAAACATAGACTCATCAAAGATAACATGTCTGGAAACCACAACTTTTCCAGCACTATTCAGACATTTATACCCTTTCTGAAAAGAGTTATAACATAAAAAGACACAACTGGAGGTCCTAAAATCAAACTTGTGATGATTATATGGCCTCGTGTAAGGATAGCAGGTACAACCAAAAACTTTCAAGAAAGAATAATCAGGCCTCTTGCCATACAATTTTTCAAATGGTGACAAACCATGCAAGACATCTGTAGGCATCATATTAATTAAAAACACAGCAGAAGTGAAGGCATGATTCCAAAACTTTAAAGGTAAACCAGCCTGAGCAAGTAGAGTCAACCCAGTTTCAACTATATGTCTATGTTTCCTCTCAGCCTTACCATTTTGTTCAGATGTGTGAGGACAAGAAACTCTATGCTGAATACCATTAGAAACTAACCAGTTTCTTAGAGCTAAATATACAGTTCCACAATCAGTTTGTAAGTTCTTAATCTTTTTACCAAACTGAACTTCTATCAACTTATGAAAGTTAATGAAACACTGAGCAACATCATACTTCTTTTTGATTAAATAAAGCCAAGTATGGCTGCTACACACATCAATGAAAGATACATAATAAAGGTATCCATCAGAACTAACAGAAGCAGGCCCCCACAGATCAGACACAATGAGCTCAAATGGTTCATTATATTCAGTTTCAGAAGAAGAAAAAGGAAGCTTGTGAGCTTTCCCTTGTAAACAAGCAGAACAGACATGATTCAAACTATTAGACTTAGCATCAACATTGCAGAGTTGCATAACAGCACTAACAACACGACTAGAGGGATGACCTAGTCTCTTATGCCACAAAGCAAAAATATCTGAGGACTTGGAAACATTATTAACCTGGATTCCATGTTTTATTGAACAACAATCTGAAGAAGCTGAATCTGGAGCAAGCAACTGGTACGACCCTTCATGAGTGAGCTTCCCTTCCAGAAGGATCCTCTGAGTCTGAGTATCCTTAACACAACATCCATTAGCATAGAATTCAACACAAACATTGTTATCACGAGCTAGCTGAGAAACAGATAAAAAATTCTTTTTAATCGATGGAACGTGTAACAAATTTTTCAGAACTAAGGGTTTAGACTGAGTGAAGAGATAACCTTGACCAACATGTTTAATAGCAACACTATCACCATTGCCCATGAGAAGAGAAGTGTTACCTGTGTACTGAATGCCAGAGTGCATATTAGACTGATCAGAAGTCACATGGTGAGAAGCCCCAGAATCAGGACACCACACACCATGAGTCAAAGATGAACCACTTGGTGTACCCATCATAGGAACATGTGAGAAATGACTAGCAGGTTGAAACCCAGGAGTAGGATGATCATTAGGAAACTCAACACCAGAACCAACTGCAGAGGAGACTTGCTTGGTACCAGTTGGAGAAAAAGAATTTACCCCTTGACCAACCATTGAAGAAAATTTTCCTTGACCAGCAGAAAACCCATTACCAGGAGAAACCTGACTGTAAAATCTAGTAGAAGTAGCACAAGGAGTGTAGGTATTTGGTTGAAACCCAAAAGTATGAGTATAAGCTTGAGCTGGCTGAGTCACAGGTCTAGAGTTGCCTACTGTATTGCCTACTGTAGTAGCAAGACCTGTGTTCTGAGGAGAACCGTAATTTGCACCTTCACTCTGACTATCATCTTCATTTGCAGCATACCCAGTATAGCTCAGATCAAATCTATAATAACACTTTTGCACAGTATGGCCCATACGACTACACAGTTGGCACTGTGGTCGATTCGATCCATATCTCCCTCGACCACGACCTCTATTGTTATTAAAACCACCACGACGACCTCTAGAATAGAACTGATTACCTCCTCCTGATTGATACTGACCAGACGAGTGATGAGGACCATGTGACACAACACCCCGAGTCTCATCATATGAAGATGCATGACCTTCATCACTTTGAACTACCAGGTTTGCATGCACATGAACACTATCTTGATGAAACATCTGCATTCTAGCCTCACAATCCAACAACATTTCAGTTAACTTCTCAAGAGACAAAAATTCCTTCGAAGCTACAGCTATGACTGACTCAAACTCTACTGACAAGCCTGCAAGAATAACACTAACATGTTCTTGCTCAGAAACAATACTTCTAGATGCATTTAAGGTATCACAGATCATCTTGATTTTAGCTAGATACTCAGTGATAGACAAGCCTAGCTTTTTCTGTGTGTGAAGACTATGCCTAAGTGAGGAGGTTTTAGTTGTAGAGCATGCACCAAACATACGAGTTACATTAGACCAGATTGCACGAGTGGTAGTGCATCCAGTTAACCTGAGAAGAACCTCAGAGCTTATAGTTGACAGCATCCAAGAAGCAAGGAGTTTATCTTGCCTGTAATACACAAGATATTCAGGATTCTCACTAGTCTGCCCTGCAGCATTAGTTAAAACACGACTAGGAACAGCTGTGTCATCAGACAAGAAAGGAAGCAGACCATAACCATCAATTATCAATGAAATTTGCTGTTTCCACAACACATAAGTGCTTGCAGACAACTTTACAACATCAATTTTAGGTATTTGTTGAACGCTGGGAACATTCATAGCATTAGTCACCTGACCAGAACTAGCATTGGAGTCAACCGATACTCCCCCTTGAGTCATTTTCACACAGACAAATTATCAAACAGTTTGTAGGCACACAAACAAGACAAAACCAGATCACGAGCCAACAGAAGAAAATCAGCCAAGAAATTCAGAGTCTCAGCGATGTTTTTATTGAACACAGAAATTCAAGAAAAACCTCAATCAACACCTAAAGGATATCACAAATTGAGTCACTAGATTTACTCTGTAACCTATGAGTCTTTGCGAGTAAACATTCTTATGACCAGAATAGCAGGATAATCCTAGGTATCAGAGGTGAAGATTGATGCAACAGAAACAATAACCAGACGAAACTGAATCAATTGCAATCGCGAGACAGAATCAAGCAGAAAGAAGAGAAGAAACACGAAACCTGAGCACAGAAACCACCAGGAAGACGAACGCTCAATCCAAATTGCAGAAGTAGCAGACAATAGCGGAAGACGAATCACCACCAGGAAGAACGGCGATTGATACCATGTTAAGATCTTAGAAAGATCTGAGAAAGATCTTAGACTTAATATGAAAGAATCAAGAAGAGGAATAGGGGAAGGAGAGACGGTACTCTCGTTTTGTTTTATTTATTAAAATGACCGTAATATTCTCAAAGAGAACCGGCCCCTTATATACAAGGCATTAGAAAGGTTAGGCTGAGATAACGGTGCTAACAGATTCCTAACCGTTTCTCTACCTAACTTTCTAGAAGAACAAACACAGAGATGGTGCAGCACATTCATTTACAGCTGCACTCATTCCAGAACAACAGAAGCTAAACTATCCTAAACCAAATCTAACCACCTTACCTTTATCCTTTATACTTGACACTCTTGGAAGGGTACCCCAAATAAAAGTGATTGGTACAAGAACACTTCATCTTCTTTACAATAATACACCTGCAAGGTCACGGACCAAACAATTTGACCCAAAATGATTTGATTTTCAAAGAAGTTCTATGATTTATCTTTAATGTAATCTACAAAATGCTAATCTTATAAAAACGGTCCAGGGATCTTGGGGTGGGGTAGGGTGGTGGGGGGGGGGAGGTAGACATTGAATAATGAACAACCATTTAGACATCAAAAAAACATGCACGCGGCAGCAAGCGTGCCGACCATATTCATCTCCTAAAAAGTAAAGGAAGGAGTACCTTGCAAATAATCATCCCTGTAAAAGCTGAAGAAGTGGATCTTCTGAGATGAATTGTTGCAGATCCCTTTGGACTAAGCTTTCCATCCAAGGGGTCAATAGACGCGCATTTTCGGGTTCTACGTCCACAGAATTTACACTGTGCTTCCTGCAAATGGTATTAGGAATGAAAACATTGAGGAATATTCTTAGATGACAATCCCATTCTAAGTTCTTTAATTGAGAACTGTTGATGGATTTTGTTCAGAAACTGCATATCCTGCACCATCTTATCTGCAATGATATGTTTTTATTCGAACTTTTCTCGTTATTTCATCAAATTCAAGATCGAAATTTAGTAATATGTTAGTTCACAAGGATGGACTTCATCAATAGAATTGAAAATTTTCCAGTACATACGATATGATCCCGTTACAAGAGAGTGTTCTTAAAAAACAGAACAGTAAAAAGCATCACCATTTTACAATGTTGATAGTACAAAATGACATTTTTAGCACATTCTCAGAACTACAGACTATGACCACCTGAGCCGCCACTGAGAATATCATAAAGCGAAATACTTCCTATATCGTTCCTGATAAATGATGGACCAACGGCTTTTAAAGCCTCTTCTGTCAATGTAGTTGTCACAGCTATGCATCTGCAGCAAGTGGAGAATGATTAAAATTTGCTATGAAGTTACTCCACTTCTGTATGCTGAGACAAGGAAATGGTTGAAAAACACAACCGGAAAGACTAATTTATCGTGTGCGGATGATTTTGATAAAACATACTAATCCTGTATGCAAATCATTTTCTTCACCTAAGTTGAAAATGTTTAAAAAAGGCATAAGTAAATTGAAACAAACATGCATATATGATAATTTACCTCATATTGGCTGCATTAGCTGCCTGTACTCCAGCCACAGCATCTTCAATAACAATACACTGGCAAATGATAGGTGGATGTCATATTCCTCAGCAGAAAAACTAAAATGTCACTTTAAAAAACAAAGAGTTCTAACAACTGAAGCTCTGCAGGATTATAACAAGTATATGAAATTCTCCAACCAAGTAATAAAGCTGTCAAAATTCTACAGCGGTACCACCCATGAGAGAAATGTGAAGTATGATAAGAGCATGAAACACGGCAACACCAGTAAGTTTTTATACTTCTTGGCACATAAAGAAGAAAAATACATTCTCTCTTCACTGAAATGCAAATAAAATTTGCAGAAAGTATACAACAGAATCACCATTCTCATGCAGAGCAACTCTTTGATAAATGAGAAGGGACGAAAGTCGTTTTAATTAGTAGAGGGGAGAGAATTATGTTACCTCTTCAGGGGAAACATCTAATATCTTTGATGCAGCTAAGAAAATATCTGGAGCAGGCTTCAAATTCTCAAAAGCATCTGCTGACACGATAGCATCGAACCTGGTATAAAAAGGTCAGAACCATGATGAGAAGAAAAAACATAAAAGATCGATGCTACCAAGCTAAAAATTGAAAATATACAACCAATATATGCGTCCAAACTCCAAACAACTACATTAAGTTGGCTTACATTGATATCGGCAATCCAGCTGCAGCTAAGTTAGCATCAACCTTGATACGATCGGCACTGGATGCAACAGCGACTTTTAAACCTTTGTTTTTACACTGTCAAGCAGAATACTCCATCATATGGCCATAAATCTGAGGTGACATCATTATCTCACTTGTGATAATTGGCTTACGTACCTCAGTAATGAGCTCAAGAGCACCTGGGAATCCTATTCCAGAATTTGGTTTCGCATACTACGAGTAGAAAATAACATTTGTGTGAAATTTTGTTCATTGAAAAAACACTGAAAACCGGCATTGTAAGATTGTCCATTCCAGTGTTACCTAATTCGCCCCCACCCCACAAATCAATGAGGAAAGAAGATAAATTTAAGCTGCAGTGTTGCACTGCACATCTCCCCTTTCAATTAAGCAATGGAAAGGAAAAAGTCCATTTCTAATCTAGATAATGAATCAATCATCACTAAATTATACATCACTACTGATTACAAAATCAGTTCCGCGAATCATGATCCCGAACCGTAAAGGCGTAAACTGTAAAACTAACGAATTGAGAACTAGGTAACACTGGTCCATTCATAAGAAGAGACTACCTTATAAATCTGAATATAGAAACTAAGGGCTAAGTACCTTATCTAGATATATCTCAAAGAATCTCTTTTTTGCCGCATCGGTGTCGAATTCTTTAACACCCTTAACAGCAGCAACGCCAGCTAAAAAGTATGCTTCACCTAGTATACCAGCAAAGTAGAAAAATGCAGGTAAGATGGCAGATTTACATACTTACAAAGAACGTTTTGAAATACATTTACTTTTTTTTAATAAGCACTACACAACTAATCACCTACAATCCTCAAAGTTCATACTTTTCTTGATCTATCAAATTTAAGAAAGACTGCCTATAACAGAAGAAACTTAAATCAATAGCAAGGGGTGAAGCTAAAGTTTTTACCCATTCCAGTGAAAGGATCAAAGTCCTCCTGGGTGCATTGGACACCCATTTCTGCAAAAACATCAACAGCTGCCTTCCTAGAAGGGTTCTCACTGTTGCACAACACACCATCCATGTCAAAAAGCACTGCCGACACCTTGCCCCATTCTTGGACACCCATTTCTTGATATTTTCCTCGTGAAACCTCTGCACGGGGATCTCCAATGAAAGAAGGAGCTTGTTATTTTAATGGGTTTTGGCGATGAGATGAAGAAGAGCTTTGTTGGCTGAGAGTAGGGAAGGTCGTTTGACCTGGACCCGACCAGTTCCTACCTAATCCGATCCGATCTGATTTTTTATTAAAAAAAATATAATCAGGTTTGGATCCGGTGTTTTTTTATGTTGATTCGAGTTTAGATTTAGTGTAACAAAATATCAGATCGGATACAAGATAGTATAATAATTTTATTTTAAATATTTCGAGATAGTTGTGGTTCATTAAATTATTCAATCTATAGCCGCTAAAAACTCTAGCCGCTCTCTTAAAATTGTTTCAATTCTAATCGTTTTTTTGTTCAATTCCTTTAATCGGTGGTCGGCAATTAATTTTCGTATTGGTTGTCGACCACCGATTTTATCAGTTTTTTTATTTTTATTTTAATAAGAATCTCTGCTTATGTAGCACGCTCTTTCTCTGTCCTAGTGACACACTTCTTTTTCTGTCTTTGTGACATGTTTTTGTTTTTTGTTTTTTTTTTGGTTTGGTTCATTTGTCTTCGTGTCAGGTTTTAGCATACCCTAGTGTTCGATTGTTGTTCGCACAGAGATTCACTCGGCGCTAGTTTCTAATTCATGATGTTGTCGGTGGTCACTTGGAATGTTTTATCCCCACTCGTTGATGGTTGTTTGCCGATAAAATCAGTCTTAGGTAGCGGTACCTTTTGCTTGAAAGAATGGATCGCGCACCACTCCTTCCTTCTTTATGCGTCTCGTTTGGACAGAGACAAGGAGATTCAGGAAGCTTTTGAATTTTCGTTGGTATGCGTATTTCCATAGAAATTTTCGTTTTCATTGTTTTTTAGTTGTAAGAATTTTTTGGTTATTTTAACCGAAATTTTTTTCTTCTTAATTGCGCTGTATTTGAGTTTTTCTATGGTTTAATGAAAATTTAGTAGCTATTTCAAAAAAAAATCGAGATAATTGAACCCGTATGGTGATTTCAGTCAAGGGCGGAGCTAGAAATATATTTAAGGGTGTCATTTTTTGAACGATATTTAAAGAGGATTAATTATTTATAAAGATGTGTCATTTTATTCATAAAAGGGTGTCATTTGTCTATATTTTAATTTTTTATATACAAATTATATAAGAAAAAAATTTGGGTGTCATGAGACACTCTTATTCAAAGGGTGGCTCCGCCCTTGATTTAAATAGTAAAACATATATATTTTGTCTAAATAACCTGAACTCGAGCACTATTTTTACACGATGCATGTACCTTATTAAAGAGTACCAAAATATTATTCCCTATATAATTTAACTACAACTAAAGTCACCAAAATAAAACTACTGTGAGGGTATCAAAGCGACAATTATAACAACCCCACCTAATCAATTCAAACTACATTATACAGCATTACAATCCCTAGCCTATGCTTTTTTTTTTGCAAACAGATCAGCATCGCAGTTACATGCCCTTGGAATGAACGAATTGACCCGGCTTTTGGTTTTTAAGCAAGCTCCAATATCACGCACCAGGGAAGACAATAATTATGGCGCATCCGCAAAGTTTAAGATCCAATCCACAATAATTTTACTATTTGATTTTACGATAACGCGAGACTTATGACACCAAGAGTCATTCAGATAAAGATCTATACCAACTTTTATTGTCGAGAGCTCGACAAGAATTGAAGAGTCGTGACCGATAGATTCTAAAAAAGTGGTTAAAATTTCTCCCTTCTCATTCCTAAGGATGCCCTTTATGCCTCCTTTGGGACCCGACAAAAGCATTGCTCTATCAACATTTAACTTTAAGAAATTTGAGGGAAGAGTCGTAATACTCAACAAGGAAGGATTAAAACTCTCCGCTACTGAGGGGTCTGAATAATGATCATCTGGTGCAATTTTGACACCTGAAAATTTAGTTTTGAACCACCAAACTAGTCTAATTTTTGCTACATGAAAGATTTGCAACTTGTCTAGATAAAAATTACCAAAAAATCATATCATTCCTAAAGAGCCATATAGTCCATATTATCACAAACGGGAGGAAATGCCAGATGAAATCTCCCAACCAAGACTTATTCATATCCTTCCCACTTAGCAAAAGTGAAGCTGGATTTGCAGGAAAACAACTGATACACACCAAATCCTACAAAATTTCATCCAGATAGAATAAGAGATTTCACATGTAAAAAATAGATGAGAAATTGACTGAAAATTTACGACAAAATGGACAAAGGGAGATCGAGAATGAAGACACCTTGCGCTTAAGTAATTTCACTTTAATCGGTAGACGATTATGTAAAACTAACCAAACGCACAATTTAACTTTAGGGGGAGCTATTGAGATATCAAAGAAGGAAGAAACATTTATAGAGAAGAAGAAGAAAGAATGTATTTTATTGAGATATACTGTGATTACAATCATATATCAGCCTTGACTATATATAGGAAGCTAACACCAAGAATGGTTTCATTCTTAACTGACTAACAGTAGACTAACGACTTAACCATCCATCTTAACAACCTGATAACTAACTAACTCCAATATTCTCCCTGCTCTTTCCATCTTCTGCTTCTTTAGCTGAAAGAACCATCAGTTGTTGACGAAATGTATCAAAAGAACACCTGGTTAACGGTTTAGTCAAACCATCAGCAACCTGGTGTGCTGCTGGAACATAATTCACCTTCAATTGGCCAGCTGCAACTTTCTCCCTCACGAAATGAACATCAAGGTCAACGTGTTTAACTCGTGCATGATACACTGGATTGGCACTAATCGCAACAGCACTTGAGTTGTCACTCCACACAATCGGAACATCATCAAGCTGAATGCCCATATCAGTCAAAAGTGCACTAATCCAGGTAATTTCAGAAGTAACTTCTGCAATACTTCTATACTCGGCCTCAGTGGTCGAACGAGCCACTTTTTTCTGTTTTCTGGAACTCCACGACACCAGATTCCCACCAAGAAAAATACAACTCCCTGAAATGGACTTCCTATCATCCACCGCAGCTCCCCAATCAGCATCCGCAAAGGCCGTGATAGACAACTTCTCATTGTTTGGCTGAACGACCAACCCATAATCAAGTGTACCATTCAGGTACCTCAACACTCGTTTCATGGCTTGAAAATGCTGATCACGTGGTTCATGCATGAACTGAGCAAGCTTGCTTACACAAAAAGAAATGTATGGCCGTGTATAACACACATACAACAAGGCACCCACAATGCTTCTGTATTCACGAGCATTGTCCACAGGCCTGCCACCATCTTTAGAAAGATTCAACGATCCCACCATTGGCGTAGGAGTAGCATTTGCACCCTGCATCTGAGCCTTAGTTAACAATTCCAGCAAGTACTTCCTTTGATTTAGGAACAAGCCATCACCTTTCTTAAGGACCTCTATCCCAAGAAAATAGTTAAGTGCACCCAAGTCTTTAAGAGAGAACTTGGCACTAAGCAATTCTATCACCCACTTGATAGTACAATCACACTGCCCAGTAACAATTATATCATCTACATATACAAGCATGTAGGTCATAACTCCTTCCTTATTCAACAAAAACAACAATGGATCAGCTCGTGACTCTACAAATCCAACCTCAAGCAGAAAATTCTTCAGTTTAGTATGCCAATTACGTGGTGCTTGCCTCAAACCATAGAGGGCTTTATTCAGTTTACACACTAACCTTGATCCATCTGCAGCCACTTGCTCAAAGCCTGGTGGTTGTTGCATAAACACATCTTCTGTTAAATCACCATTTAGAAACGCGTTGTTAATGTCTACTTGATGAAGATTCCACTTCTTGTTAACAGCAAGCGATAGTATGACATTCAGCGTAGTGATCTTGACCACATGACTGAATGTATCGAGAAAATCTTGTCCTGGAACCTGAGAATACCCTTTGGCCACAAGTCGGGCCTTATACCTGCCAACAGTTCCATCAGGATTCCTCTTGAGTTTGAAAATCCATTTGCACCCAACTGCTGAACGTCCTTCAGGTAATTGTACTAATGTCCATGTACCATTCCTCCTTAAAGCATCAAGTTCATCCTGCACTGCCTTTGTCCAATTGGGAGACACCAAAGCTTCTTGAACACTCAAAGGCTCAACCTCATCACTCGAAACATTTGTCAAGAAAGACTTTGGCTGAAAAATTCCATTCTTACTAAGAGTTTGCATGGAACGAAAATTACCACGATCACTAACTTGCTGCCTGCTTTGTAAACTGTCCTCATCATGAGACCTTGTTGCATCAGTTATAGGTATTGGACCAAAGGAAGATTCAAGATCATCAGGTGTTTCTTGCAACACTCGAACATCCATACACTGCTCTAACATGCCTTGATCATTTAGCACACATCCAGGTTGATCCAAAGCAGCAACAGGTGGAGCAGCAACTTCTAAAGAATCACCAGGCTCAGAAACCTGTGGAGTAGAAGCTTCTGAGGGTTGAATTGAACCAACAACTGGTGGAGTTGGAAGAGTTGAAACAGGTGACTCAGATTGTCTATTAGCAACAATCGACGACCCAGATATTACATCATCATTTGTCGCAAATACATGAGACTCTTCCCTAGGTAAATTTTCTTGACCCTGAGAAGCATGCCCTTGAGAGCCTTCTGACTGAACACCAGGAGTTGCACGAGATGACACACCACCACCTTGCTGCCCATAGTCAGGAAGAGATTTATTTTCTGAAACAATCATAAGAGGATTAGAGATACTAGGTGAAACACGTATCTCCTCACACTTGCCACCTTTGGAAGTTTCTGCAAAAGGAAAAAACTTCTCGTCAAACACAACATGTCGAGATATATACAACCTGCCATTCGGAGCCATACACTTATAACCCTTGTGCTGCTGGCTATAACCAAGAAACGTGCACGGTTGAGATCTGAACTCGAGCTTATGAGACTGAAAAGGACGTAGGTGTGGAAAACACCTGCACCCAAAAACCCTTAAACTTGCATAATCTGGTTCCTTGCCAAACAGTTGCTCAAATGGAGACTTCCCTTGTAGTACTCTCGTAGGCAATCGATTGATCAAATGTACAGCTGTACAAACAGCGTGAGACCAAAACTTGATAGGAAGGGATGCCTGAGCTAACAACACCAATGAAAGCTCAATCACATGCCGATGCTTCCTCTCTACGACACCGTTTTGCTCGGAGGTGTGAGGACATGTGAGCCTATGTTTAATACCTTGATCGACCAACACTTTTGTGAAACTCCTATACTCCCCTCCTCAATCACTTTGTATTTCTTTAATGTTTGAATCAAATTGAGTTTGCACCATTTGATGAAAAGCACGAAAGGCCTCTAATGCTTGAGACTTTTCCTTAAGCAAATAGAGCCATGTATGTCTGGAATGAGCATCGACAAATGTAACATAGTAAGCATAACCATCAGATTTTATATGAGAGGGTCCCCAAAGATCAGTGAAGATCAGTTGAAACGGCTTGTCATACACAGTGGTAGAACTACTAAATGGGATCTTATGACTTTTACCAACTCGACATGCTACACATGTAGGCAACTACATTTTATTGAATTTATTCAAAACAGGTACATCAAAGTTTGTACACACATGCATTAGAGAATCGTGGGCAGGATGCCCAAGACGTCTATGCCACAACTCGTAAGACTCAACAGTAGAATCTAAAGAATGAAACCCAACTTGATTACAAGAAGCATCACCCTGCACAACACTGGTGGAAAACTTGTAAAGGCCACCATGTTCCTTGCCTTGAAGCAAAACATCCTTTGTAAGCTCATCACGAACAATGCACGTCGTTGCATGGAACTCAAAGAAAACCCTATTATCCTTAGCAAACTTAGAAACAGAAAGGAGATTCTTAGTCACATTGGGAACATGCAGAAGATCATTCAACATAAGGGAACGAGAGCAAGAAGATACTATAGCTTGACCAGTATTCTTTATGTTCAACTGAACACCATTACCTACTACAAGCTTACCTGGGCCATTATAACTGGATGACCGCAGCATGTTAGCAGTGTCTGGTGTCACATGGTGAGTTGCACCAGAATCAACCACCCAAGACTCACGATCTGTAGTAGCAAAATGAACTTGTGGAGCATCAGAAGACTCAGCTGATGGACGACCTTCTGTATCATCAAACACTCCAACTTGAGCACTGCCATCTTTCCCACGAGAGACATTATCAATAGCCGTCACCCCTGGAAAAGATTGATCAAACCGAAACCAGCATTGATCCACCAAATGACCAATCTTGCCACACAATTGGCATTGAAGCTTAACTCGCCCTCGACCTCTTCCTGAATTTGCTGAATTCCTCAAAGAATTATAAGAATCATTGTACCCTTTGGAAGGCTGACCACGACCAGCATAGGCACCTCTCTGATTGTTATTAGTAAAAGAAGACTGAGCCATTAGCACTAATAGGAACAAAATCAGTTTGAGCATTAAAACCAGTAATTTGAGTTTCTGCATCAATCAAAAGAGTGCGAACACGATCAAGTGTAAAAGGTTTTTTACTGGCAGTTATAACAGCCATAAAGGGCTGATAATCTCTAGGCAACCCTTTAAGAATACTGGCAATTTGCTCAACTTCAGAGATTGTACTCCCACAAGATTTCAACGCATCACACACTTCTTTAATCTGAGTAAGGTAGCTACGCATTGTACCATCACCTTTCTTGATCGACTGCAACTTATAATGCAGGCTCATGACAGACGTTGTTGATCGATGTGCAAAGAATTGCACCACAGTAGACCACACCTCAGCTGCAGTCTCAGCACCCACAAACTCAGAAAGAAGGTTAGAACTAATAGTTGACAGAAGCCAAGAAGCAAGAGCACTATCTTACGCAACATAATCTTCAAACTCTTCATTAGACACCATTGTTCCTCCAGCTCCCATAACAGTCTCCGCATGAGGTTTCATCGTACCATTGAGTAACTTTTCCAACTTATGGCTTCGCACAATAAGCAACACTTGTTGTTTCTATAACAAGAAATTCATCTCATCAAGAACAACATTGATCTTTTTGTTCGTAAACATGATGAATAACACCAAGAATGGAAGAAATAGAAGAGTAACAGACACAAATAGTAGAAAGAAAACGAAACAACCTTCAGTCTTTACACCATGGAATGCCCAGCGAGAACAACCACAGCTACAACAATTGACAGCGGAAAGAAAAGCTCCAGAACCATCCGGCGATTGATACCATATTGAGATATCAAAGAAGGAAGAAACATTTATAGAGAAGAAGAAGAAAGAATGTATTTTATTGAGATATACTGTGATTACAATCATATATCAGCCTTGACTATATATAGGAAGCTAACACCAAGAATGGTTTCATTCTTAACTGACTAACAGTAGACTAACGACTTAACCATCCATCTTAACAACCTGATAACTAACTAACTCCAATAGGAGCCAACCCTTTCCATACAAGAAGATTCTATGACTGGTTCACAGGAAAATGATGAAAATACGTTTTAATAAAAGAGCCGGCTGTAAACGTACCTTCACTGTTACCGAACCAAGCCCCAAAATCATAGTTAATATTGCAAGGGCGAAAATTTTGGAAAAGAGACAGCAGCGAATTTCACTATTTAGTTTTTCAATCGAAAAATTATCTACGAAGATTGATCTCCCAAGACCAGCCCCATGATTCTTTTACCACAAAGTCAGCAATCACCCCAACTTTATTCACCAAAAGAGCAAAGATGCGAGGAAATTTGAGGTTGAGTGGATGTTCAATTAACCAAGGATTTGTCCAGAACAACAAAAATTTCTCATCTCCAACTTTTAAGTGCAAATTATTCCTCAGGCATGTACCAACGTTTTAATAAAAAAAATTTAAATGAAGAATTTCAACTGAATTTCATTAATTAAAAAAAAAGAATTACACACTCTAAACACAAATATTCATAGAGATAAAAGCATCATAAAATCAAAGAGCGTGAAAGATAAATTAAACACAATCTTTCCTAAGAAAACATATTTTGTTTTCCAAATAAAATTTCAGCAAAGATGAACTTTAACCAGAAAGCTTCATGTATCAAGAATTCTTTTCGCTGCGAGATCTTGGCACATCGGCAAACTGCCACAATAGAATTTGAAAAATAACAGATCGCCGATTATCTTGTGACTTGAAACGCTCGATGATACTTGTTATCGGAACGTTAAATTGTCATTATATCAGACAAAACTGTCACAAAAATAGGCAAATCCTATAAAAAAAAAATTGACAAACAAACTACCATACAAGCAGATGAAAAATAGCCCAAAAAACAGATGTAAAATAATTTTTGGTGAAGCAAAACAAAGAAAAAAACAAACTAAAAAGAAGCATATAATTCCTCGTTAAAAGAGAAGAATTTTATTTATATACAACTACCATAAATGTTATAAACTAGTTGACAGCATGAAGGTCGTTGCTAAAAAAAACTTTGATTAAGAAGATTTTTAGAATAACTACCCCAGAAAAAGCAAATAGAAATAGTGAGAAATACACGTTTTAATTTTTATATGAATCTTCTTTAAGATCTAATATTTTTAAATTAACATGCAGTTTGAATCATCAATGTTTCAACATTTAAAATAATTGTTATTACCCTAATGATTATTTTTTAAAATGAAATCTGATTTAGAAAAGAAAAGAAAAGTAAAAATATATTATTTATAGCTGAGCTAACCTCATTAGGATGGGCACGGAACCCGGACCCGACGGGTTTCGACCCGACCCGGCCCGATCGGATCGGGTATTTTTATGAAAAAATCGGGTTCGGGTCGGGTCGGGTCGGGTTTTTGTGTGGGGTGAGGTCGGGTCGGGTCGAGTTCGGGTTTTAGGGTGAAAAAATTCGACCCGACCCGACCCGGGACTAATAGTGTAATTTTCCCCTAAAATTTTTTAGGGATATTTGTAATAATACCCCTTTTTATATATTTTTTTATAATTAGGTCCTTAAAATTGATTTTTTATTTACAATTTAGTCCTTAAATTTATTATTTTTTACAATTAAGTCTCTTAAAATTATTTTTTTACAATTTAGTCCCTAAAATTGATTTTTTATATAGGTCGGGTCGGGTCGGAGTCGGGTTTAAGGTATTTATTTTCGGGTCGGGTTTTTTTAAAAAATATGGTCGGGTCGGGTCGGGGTCGGATTTAGGGTTAATATTTTCGGGTCGGGTTCGGGTGGGCCAAAAACCCGGCCCGACCCGACCCGTGCCCATCCCTAAACCTCATTGTCTTCCCTGCTAACTAAACCAAAACTGATAAAACTAATCACGGCAGATCAACAAAGTGCATTTGATTAACACAACATAACATTCACCTTACATTCCTTCTCTTCCGGACAGACACTTACAACTTACAAGTTTCAATTTCATTTCCTTCACATATAGCATCCCTCGCCTTAAAGAATTTTTTCCATGTCAAAATGTCATGCCTCGCCAAGCCATAAATCATAAATAATTTTAGTAGGCTATTTATTACTAACAACATGTTGATTTAGTGGGACGAGACACTATGACTTTGTTTAGTAAAGAGAAAAAGTGAAATAGAGAAAGGAGGAAAAAAAATAAAAATAAAATAAATTTAAGAGTTGATTGGTAGAGTGAAAAATTAGAAGGAAAGAAAATAGGAGGGAAGATAGTTTTCCTTGCTCATACAAAAAAAAAATTAAAAAAAAAATTGGATGGAAAATAGGAAAGAGAAATAAAAGTCATCCCACTTTAATAATAAAAGGGTAAACTACACGAAGTGCCACTAAACTTTGGTTTTTGTATCGATCATACCACTGAACTATAAAATGATGCATGAAATACCATTGAACTTTGTTTTTTGTTCAATCTAAGCACTCAACCGTTAAACTATAAGATGAAAAGATTACACTAAACCACCAAGCCAACTTAAATACTTGATATAATACTAACAAAAATAATATATAAATAATACTGCAGTTGAACTTAATTTTATTTATCTCATGCTATAATTTTATAATATTTGTAATATAATTTTATAAATATACTAACTTTATAAATAAATATTATATATAAGTTATATTACAAAACTAAAATATTATTTATATATATACAACTAAACCCTAAACTATACATGTAACTAACTAAACTACAAATTCTAAACCCTAAATATATAATTAAATCTAAAATCCCAAACCATGTATATATATATATATATAATTAAATCATAAATCTCAAACCCAAAATTGTAAAATTAAAATATTATTTATAATATATATTAGGGTTTGTAATATAAATTATAAATAATATTTTAGTTTTACGGTTTATGATTTAGGATTTAATTATATATAGTTTAGGTTTAAGGTTTAGTTACATATATAGTTTAGGGTTTAGTTTTAGCGTTTAGTTACATATATGTAGTTTAAGGTTTAGTTACATATATCATTTAGGGTTTAATTATATATATTATAAATAATATTTTAGTTTTATAATATAAATTATAAATAATATTTATTTATAAAGTTAATATATTTATAACATTGTATTATAAATATTATAAAATTATATTATGAGATATGCTGCAATATTATTTATATACTATTTTCATTAGGATTATATTAAATATTTAAGTTGGCTTGTTGGTTTGGTGTAAACATTCATCTTAGAGGTCTTTGGATCAATTCCCTGCAAATGCAATGTTTTTTTTTTAATTTTTTTACTAACAAAACGACGTCGTTTTGGCTTATCTTAGGCACCAAAACGACGCAGTTTTGGATTTAACGGTTCGTTATAGTTTAACGGTCGAGTGCTTGGATTGAACAAAAAACAAAGTTCAATGATATTTCGTGTATTATTTTATAGTTCAGTGGTATCATCGATACAAATGTTAAAGTTTAGTGGTATTTCGTGTAGTTTACCCATAATAAAATTATAAAAATTATGTTTAAAAAATTCTAATTTTATTTTAACCGTATTTATAATTAATTTTTATGGTTCCATCCAAATTTTATATTATGATTTTATTTTGTTCAGTTTAGTCCCTAAAAATTTTATTCAATCTAAAATTTATCCTTATTTGTTTTTTTAATTTTATTATTAAATTCAATATTATTAATATAATAATATTTTTGTTCACTTTAGTCCCTAAAATATTTGTTTACTTCGAAATTGAACCCTATTTGTTTCTAATTTTATCTAATATTTTTACTATAATTTTATTTTTGATCAATTTAATCCCCTAAACTTTTATTTAATTTGGAATTGACCTCTATTTTATAATTCATTCCATTATCTTATAATAGCAAATTTTATATTTCAGTCACTAATTTTATAATTACAATTAAGGACTTATTTTTAGCTCGGATTAACCTGAAACTTGGTCTATCTGTCAATGATGATATTTATTTCATAAAGTCTAATTGGAATTAATGGGTCTAAAATGGACTCGAAAAATGAGTTTTTAGCTTAAAATCCAACTTATGAATTATTTACATTTTAGTCTCTCAACCCCGATTCAGTTAAATTTACTTTGATTTGAACTTCTTTTTTTTAGCAAAACAGAGGTATACGATGTTTCTACTTATATTAAACTTTTATTTAAGTTTCAAATGTTTTTTGGGTTCAAATCTTATAAAATTACCAAAATGCATTTTTGTTTAACCGTTTAGTTTCTAAAGTTTTTAAAGGTTTATTTTCTCGGGTGACTTTAGTTAATTGTTTCTCCTTCATGTTCATGTTCATGTTCATGTTGGTTGTTTACTTTCATGTAATCAAATATGCTTGTTTTCTTTAATTTGTTTTAGGCCACAAATGGGTCATTTGTAGCATTCGATATTCGGGTTGGATTCGTTTGTATTGTGTATTAGGTGTTACAATGACAATCAAACTCTCGGGATTAGATTATAAAAATACTAGACTAAATTATAAAAATTAGAAATAAATAGATGTTAATTTCAGATTAAATAAAAAATTTATGGACTAAACTGGACAAAAATAAAAACATATTAAAAAAATACTGGACTCAATTATAAAAAATAGAATTACATATGGTCTAATTTTGAACTAAAGAAAAATTTTAAGGATTAAATTGAACCAAAAAAAACTATATTAAAAAATTAGATTAAATTATAAAAATTAGAAACAAATAGGGGTTAGTTTCAAATTAAATAAAAAATTTAAGAACTAAATTGAATAAAAATAATCATAGTAAAAATATTAGACTATATCATAAAAATAAAAATAAATTATAATTTTCAAAGCTTATTTTTTTCTCTCATTTTTCCATTGTACCAAGCAATAGAGAGGAAAGAAACTTATTTTTCTTCTAATTTTCCATCCTCTCAACCAAGCACACTGATGAAAAGAAAAAATATATTTTCCATCTTCTCATTTTTTTTTTTTACTTTGACTTTTCCTTCTTTCTATTTTCTTTTCTCTCTACCAAACAAAGCATAATGTTTAAACCAAACAACAGTACTGTGAAAGATAATAATACTTATGATCATAATAATATCATGCCAAGTTCACTATAAGTAGAATTAGAAAATTTGTTTTGAGAAAACATATCACATTCACTCCATTCCTTATCAATAACTTGTAGATGTATATATATATATTCTTTCATGGTTGAACCTGTGAATTCATTAACTGAAATCCATGTTCATTGTCTGCTTTAATTTGTTAACATCTTAAGGAATATGGCTACAATTTAAAAACTACTATAATTGGATTTATTACTACTTAATGATTCTTCCGTAGGATGTCTTTCTTTTGTCAATTTACCGTTACACAATATACGTATATACAGGATGAACACGGACGTAAGATTTTACATTAAAAATATTAATTTTTAAAAAGTTATATTGACATTCAGGAGGTGCGGAAATATAAAATTTTAAGATGCGCAAAATTAAAATTTCCAAAGATGTGACTGCCCCCACCCCACGGTACATCCCTACATATGGTTATCTAAAGAACACAGAGCCGTGGCTTGCCGCCACTGAATCAAAATGCAGCATAAAGCACCATTCATTCTCACGTTGGTAATCTTTTCTTTGGGGATCTCTATAGTCGATGCCGGTGATTGCAGTGGAAACGGTGGCTCGAATTTTGCATACACCATCGTTGTAGACAAGTCCGGTGGTGGACACTTTACCTCGGTTCAATCTGCCATTGATTCGATTCCGTGGAACAATCGTCAATGGATCAAAGTTCAAATTAGTCCCGGTGTGTATGTGTAAGTTTCTTCTTTTTAATGCTTATTAGAGTATATTTCATCAGCTCAGTTACTTCAGTAACACTAGCTTGTTACAGGGAGAAGGTAATTATTCCGAGAGGGAAGCCTTGTATTGTTCTCCTAGGTCGAGATCGAAGAGTCACGATGATTACCTTCAACGAGCATGATCTAACAGATAGAAGCGCGACGTTCACCTCCATAGCGGACAATATCGTTGCAAGGGGCATCACTTTCAAGGTCAAGCTTCATGCTAATTTCCTTTTGTTTCATGTCTAAAATACCAGATTCAACATGTATGTTATGTTCGTGTTCGGGTTCAGGTTTGCATACATGTAAGTAACTGTTTGTGTTTAATGGCTCTGTTGCTTCTATTGCAGAACTCCTATAACCATCCACGGTTGCAAAAACGTGCGCTGCGCAACAGGCAAATTCCCGGTGTATCACGGGCGGTGGCAGCGAGAATTTTAGGGGACAAATCTGCATTCTTCAAGTGCGGTTTCTTGGGGCTGCAAGATACGCTGTGGGACGCGCTAGGCCGCCATTACTTCTTCCGGTGCCACATCGAAGGCGCAGATGATTTTATCTTTGGTACCGGCCAATCTTTCTACGAGGTAACTGATGAGAAATAACAAACAAAGATCAACTCAAAGACTTGAACCCAAGGCATAAAAAAAACATGTTCTCTTGTGCTTTTATTTCGCAGGACTGTTCGATAAATGTTACCGCTTGTGCATACTCTAGGCAACTTCCTTACGGTTATATAACGGCTCAGGGCCGACAATCGTCGGATGATCCGAGCGGCTTCGTGTTCAAAGGGGGGAAAATCTTCGGCACGGTGCGACCGTATCTGGGAAGAGCTTGGGGACCTTACTCTAGAGTAATATTCCAGGAGACAACAATGAACTCAGATGTGATCCCTCAAGGGTGGGATGCCTGGAAATTCCCTGGAAAAGAGTAAGTTTGTTATTAATTTAGACCCAAAATTTGTGTCTTAAAAGTTGGAGACTGGTTAATTGATGTGTGTTTGGTCTGAAAAGAGAGAATTTTATGTATGCTGAGGTGGACTGCAAAGGACCAGGATCCCACACTTCCAAGCGTGTTCCATGGGAGAAGAAGCTTAATCCAGATCAAATCAAACAATTTTCACTCTGGTCTTTCGTTGACCAAGATGGATGGCTTGGCAGATTACCACGAAACTAAATCAGAATTTTGTTGCACCAACAGATATTTCCACTTGTCTTTGATTTTTTCCCATAAATGTTGTAAAATGAGTTTCATATGCACTGTTAGTTGGTCTAACATATTGAAATACTAAATCTCTTAAATAGTATTAAATTTAAATTCTAACCTTGTAAATTCAAGGTCATCTTATAATAAACATTTGTTATATTTTATAAGTATCTCATAATAAACATCTGTAATAATTTATCTAAAATAATCAACTAATAAATAAGATATAAATGATTATACTAAAATAATAAATTTTAGAATGTTAAATAAATATTTATCAGAATAAATAAATAAATATATCGCTGTATTGACGTCTATTCTACCGAAATAAAAGTTGTAAATTGTGTGTTAAAAGTTAAATAAGACAAAATACTTGGAGTGATTCTAGTGGAAAGAGGGGCAACTTCTAAGATACTTGAATTCGAATAATTTATTTATATACGTTATTAAAGAATTAAAAAATAATTAACATATGCTACCATAAGATTACAACATATACCAAAGAAGTCAAATTGTAATAAAAGTTTAATTAAAAATATATTGAAAATTTAAAAATCAATTCAACCAGCAATAAGGGAAGTTTGATGGAAATTAAGAATGAAAATTAGATAATTAAAAGACCCACAATAAGGGAAGTTGGATGAAAAATAAGTTAATTATCTGTCTTGTTTGTTCAGTATCAGGTGCAGATGCTAAATACCCTCTTTTGGACCATAATAATTCAAAATAAAAATTCATAAATTTCAGGGAAAACAATAAAAATAAGTAGTGTTGAGCAAAATTCGATTCGACTTAAAAAAATTAATTTTTTAACTCGACTCGAGATGAAAAATTTCGACTCGTCTTGACTCGACTCGAAATTGCATAAACTCGACTCGAAATTTTTTTAAATAAAGTTTGAGTTGGAAAATGAAAATTCGAATAACTCGAAATTTTTAGTAATTAGTAGATAGATTATTAAGTTCGAGTCGAGTCTCTCAATTTTTATTGGTATATATATATACCGATATAAAAAAATATGAAGAAATATATGCCGCATATGAAGAAATATGTATGCATATCTTATATGATTAGAGAAAATCGTTTAAATTGGATTCAAATTCTACTATAACGTGATAAATAATTACAATTAAATTTGAATAGGAACTCGAAAACCCGACTCGACTCAAGCCGAAAAAATTTCAAATAAAATTTGAGTTGTAAAATATAACGCGTCAACTGAAATAATTCAAATTTTTTTAACTCGACCCGATCGAACGATCACCCCTAAAAATAAGAAAAAGAAACTTGACTTACGGTTGAGCGGGATGAACAATTAATAATAAAATCGCGATCGTGGGAAGTAAAATCTGCAACAACCCACAAAAAATAAACAAAATCGATGCAAAACTGAAGAATTTAAATAAGAAATCAGAAAATGAAAAACAAAAAGGGTAAACTACAACAGAGGTCACTCAACTATGGGTCATGTTATATTTGAGTCACTTAATTATTAAAAGTTACATTTGAGTCATTCAATTATGGGTAATGTTACATTTGGGTCACCCAATTATTAAAGGTTACATTTGGATCACTCAATTATGGGTAAGGTTACGTTTGGGTCACCCTTCATATTTAAAAAGTACATTAATTTAGTCATTTTTCTTCCAAATCACTCGTATACCCTTGTTAACATTAGAATATTTCATTTGAAATCATTAATTAATCTAATACACAAATTGATATACTTTTTCTTAAATATAAAGGGTGACTCAAATGTAACATTGCCCATAATTGAGTGATCCAAGTGTAACCTTTAATAATTGGGTGACCCAAATATAACTTTACCCATAATTGAGTGACTCAAATGTAACTTTTCATAATTGAGTGACCTAAATATAACCTTACACATAAAGGAGTGACCTTCATTGTAGTTTACCCAAACAAAAAAGGTGACGAATCTTAAGAAGTCAGCTTTTCAAAAGCATAGCTTTCCTCTTAGAACTCTCCACTCTTTTACCTTTTTCTTTGAATTAAATATAACAACCGATAAACGGTGAAGGGACTTTTTATTAAACAATGAAAGATTGTTTTACAGAAAAGAAAAGTTACATTAAACTGGGAAAGGAAAAACTATTTATAGTATAAAGCTAACTAACTTATCCTAGCTGGATAGCTAACCTATCCTAGCTGGATAACTAACTAATACTAACAGAAAATTAACACACTCTAATAGCCCCCCCTCAAGATGGAGCCTGATCAGTGTGGATATTGAGAAGACCCAGCTTGACCATGAGCGACCGAAAGGTAGGAAGATTGAGAGCCTTAGTGAACAGATCAGCTAATTGGTTGCATGATCGAACATGAAAAATCTTCAAAAAAACCAGAGCATACCTTCTCACGGATGAAGTGACAATCCACTTCGATATGCTTTGTTCGTTCATGGAACACTTGGTTTGTAGCAAGATGGATGGCAGACTGATTGTCACAATATAATGTTGTTTGGGAAATAGAAATGTTGAAGGGAGACAAAAGATCAGAAAGCCATACGAGTTCACATGTGGCCGATACCATAGCCCTGTATTCAGCTTCGCAAGAAGAACGACTTACAACAGATTGCTTCTTTGATTTCCAAGAAATCAATGTATCTCCAAGGAAGGTGCAAATCCCAGTGGTTGATCGTCTGGTGTCAGGACATGAACCATAATCTGAGTCCACAAAGCAGCTTAATTGGAGATTCGATTTTGTTGAAAAGAACAACCCGAGACCAGGAGCTTGCTTAATGTAAGTGATCAGTGCTTAAAAGTTCTATATTTTACTCATCATTTATCCTTATTTTTGCTGCACTCAAGCATGTTTAACTGTATTTTAGGTTAAGTTTTGCATCAACATCACATTTAGATAAAACTGCGCAGAAACTGCTAAATTTGGTTACTTTTGCAGGTATCCGCTGTGACAGCACCCAGGGCAGCAGCCATGACAGCACGTAGGGCAGCAGCCGTGACAGCACGTAGGGCAGCAATCGTGGCAGGCGCTGGGCAGCGATACAGAAAAGCTGGAATGAGCAGTCAAGGAGGACGTTGCTGCCATGGTTGCCGCCGTGACAACAAAGGACGACAGCAGTTTTGAGGAGAAGAAGCAAAGTGGACCTCGACAGATAGAGAAAATTCAGCCCGTCTGTCGTGTGAAATCACCATATTTTTCCAAGCCCCAGATCGAAAGGAATGTCAAGCCCAAAGTTCAAGGAGAGAAAATCCCAAGAAAGAAGGAGGACGACTTAAAGATAGATTCTCTAAAGATTTAGTCTTTATTAGAGTTGTACTTTAATTTAAAGTTGTAATCCTTGCTAAATTAGAAAACTTGGACCCAAAGCCTATATAAGGGCATATATTTTGACCTAGGGAGATATTCACCATTCTCTAGCCTTCTCCCAAACCCTAGCCGTTTTCCTTCTCCCACCATGTTCTAAATTCCCCTTAGGGCCACAGGTTGATTTGTAAAGTAGTTGCAAGGGTTGCTTTTGTTTTAGGAATTTTCAAGTTCAATAAAATAAACTTCAAGTTCTCTTATTCTGGTTATTAATATCTTGCAAGAGCATCGGGAGAGCATTGTGAGGTTATCGATTTACTTAACATCGGGAGAGTTAAGTATATGAAAGGGATAAGTGCGAGTTCTCTAGTTTATAGTTGAACTATCTCGGACCTAGGGATAGGACGAGGTTAAGTGGCTAAAGAAGAATTCAACAACATCGGTGTTTATCTTTCAATTCACGCCGGAAGGTATCATCAAAGACGTGATCATCGACAGACTTGGACCTAGGGATAGGCCAAGGCACAGCAGGGATTCTTGCCAAACTTGAAGTACTGAGTTGATTGTTCGTTGCCGCGACAAGCAACGGACTGCTGCCGCGACAGGTGCTGTCGCGACAGAAACGACGACAGAACTGGATTTACTAGACTTAGCAATACATGCACTACTGAGCAATTCAATACCAGCCCATTCTCTCTATCTTGATTTCTTTAATCTTCTTTTCAAGTATTCTTTATTATTTTTGTGACAATATCTTAATCTATTCTTTTTCCCTTGTGCAGATAGCGAAGGAAAGGGTTAGCCCAGTCCCTGTGGAGACGATATCCGATACTCTAGTATCACTTTATTACTTGCGACGTGTACACTTGCACTCAATTGCGATAGACTATTTTACACGCAACAAGTTTTTGGCGCCGTTGGCGGGGGCTGGCAACACACTCTTACCCTAGCTTCTGCACTTTTCTTTTCTTTTTCTTTTTCTTTTTCTTTTTATATTTATTTTTATTTTTAATTTTCTTTTCCTATTTTTATCAAAAAAAATCAGGTGAAATACAGGTCTAAGGAGCATCAACTTGCCAGGAAAAACCATTCGAGAGCTGATGTGGGAAAGTTCTTGCAATTCCCGTAAAGGTAATCACGCATCAGAAAGTTGTCCCCATTTTTTCGGTGAATATATGGACAACCAACAATGGAACCAACAAGAACAATATATGCCACTACAACAACAACAGGGACAACATATGCCGATGCCGCAGCAGCAAAATTTTTTATGGTACGATCAAAACCCGTAAATTTATTTTTACCATAACAGTTTTGCTGCAGAACCCGACATGCCCTGGCAATGTCATCATCCTCAAGAGCAGTCAAAATCCTTAGAAGACACACTGCAAGCCTTCATGGCACTCACTCAAGAAGTGTCGGCTTCTATGGACAAAAGTATCGCCAAGATGGATGCACTCTTGAGCAGACCGATCCTCATTCATGCCACGGATGAACCTGAAATCCTGAGGCAAGATGACGAGGATGCCCATGTGAAGGAATACCCAACATATGATGAGTCTGAGCAACAACTTGCCATGGCAATGATCGAAGAGCCGAATGGAGCAACACCGCAACAACGCTGAGTGAAATTCAAGAGAATGTCACGACAGCAACTACATCCGAAGAAAACTCTCAACCCACTACCTCGGTTATGCCCGACCAAGATTGCACACATCCATCCCTGTCATGGCACTCGCACGACCACCTAAAAGAGCTACCCAATGACAATGTCTCGCCGATGGAATATGAGCAGGTAATAAACGAACATGTTGAATTCTTTAAAAACTCACCAATTCCATTACAGGTATTAGAGGAACCAACACCGGTGGACACAGAATCATCAAAGTCTCTACTGATGGAGATCTACGAGTGGTCAACAGAATTTGGTATAGAGAGTGATGGCACTTACCAATAGCCCATTGACCTGCAAAGTAACCTGACAACGGACTGTCAAAATAACTGGCTGCCGCAACAGCAGACACGACAGCAAGGGCTACATTTAACCACAATAAAATTCAACGAAAACAAGGTAAGTTTGTGGCCGAATGTCAATTTGATTTTTTCTAATCATATATTCATGCCCTCAGAAACATTACCAAGAAGGGAGGACTTCATGGACTACAAAGGGAAGAGAAAGAAAGGAGCCCCCACCATGAGAATAATCACCAGATGGAGGGTACAGATGGACTTCAAGAAGTACCGGAAACGACCCTTCAAGCATCAATAGAACAGGGAGCAGTTATTTTAGGAGATGCCCCTTAAGGCACTCCTAATTTAACTTAATTTATTTTATTTTTATTTTTATCTTATTTTATCTTTAATATTTTAGGAATTAGGAATTTGATATTAGTTTGTAGTTTGTTTTTGTTATTAGGTAAACAGAGAAAAACCCTTGCAATGACGATACAAGAAACCCGAGGAAGCTCTGCCTCCACCCCTGCCGCGACAGCACTCATACTCTTAGGGCAGCACCCACAGCTCCTCCGACAAAGTTCAAAGAGACTGCCCGCCGACAGCTCCTCATCCAAAGCTCCAGCAGCAGCGACGACAGCCGCACAACTTAAGTTTTCTTTTTCTTCTTCTCTGTCGCATGCTATATATATTATCTTTTTGTGATGTTTAACTTTTCTGTCATTTTTTTTCTTTCTGTTTTTCATCTTTTGTGTCATGCATTGAGGACAATGCAACCCTTGAGTTTGAGGGTAGGCAGTCCTCCTAATTATTAATATAATATTGCATTTAGTTTTAATTGTGTCGCATTTATTTTATGCAAAAAAATTGAAAATTTTGGCTTAAGTCTTTGAACTGAACTTACCTGCCGTGACAACTCTGTCGTGGCAGCGCCTTTAGGATAGTCTTAGGAGCAGTTTAGAGCCTTTCTATAGTTCTGAAACTTAAAACAGCATTTGTGATTGTTATACTGTCTAGAACTCTATTAGCTAACTAGAATAAGAAGCTTAGCACTTGAATAGCCCCTAGAGGTGCCTAACACTGGCTCTAGGAAAGAAGTTTAGCAAAATAGACTCAATAGCCATAGAGGTGCCCGAAACCGGCTCTAGGAAGTTAGCTAGAGGTGCCCGAAACTGGCTCTAGTGAAACTTTAGCTTAAAAATAATAATAATAAAATCAAGTCAAAACAAAAAAAAATCAAAGGAGCATAAGAAGTGCCTTCAAAAAGATAAACTTTGGCATAAAAATTCAAGTTAGGGGCTGAAATATTCTAGTGAAACTAAGAGAGTCTTGGCATATAATTGTTCACAAGCATGCACACACTGCATGAGGACTATAGTGAGAATCCGGACAAATCCTAAGTTATCCGACAGGGTGCTGCCGTCAACAGAGAACGAATGAAGGGTAAGGGAAAGTTCACTGTTTTAAGCCAAACAAAAATAATATATATATATGGGTAATCTTCACTGATGGTCACTTTTGTTTTGGGTTTGTTTTATTATGGTCACCCGAATTCAAAAAAGATTATTTTGGCCACTTACGTTCGAAACCGTTTCTGTTTTGGTCACTGGACCGTTAACCTCCATTAATTAAAAATAAAAATTTCTAATTTGACCCCCAAACTTTCAAAACTTCATTTTTACCATCTTGTCGACACTGACCGCCCTGCACTGTCTGCTCTCTACAAGCCTTCCTCCATGTTGACGTTCGAGGGCCAGAAGATACAAGGTGTTGAGGACATCACTGCTAAGCTCACCAGTTTGCCATTTGATAAATGCAGACATGTGATCAGCACCATCAATTCACAACCTTCTACTCTCACCGGTGGCATTGTCGTCTTCGTCAGTGGCAGCCTACAGTTGCCCGAAGAGGAGCACCATTTACGGTATAGCCAGGTTAGTTATTTCTTACTCAAGACCTTGGTTCTCATTCTTAACTGATAAACATTTTGTTTCTATTTTTTAGTCTAGTTTTTAATGGTGTTACAGATGTTTCATTTGGTCTCTACACTGGAAGGAAACTTCTTCGTGCAGAACGATATATTCCGCCTCAACTATGGATGAATGGTTTTTTATTTTCCATTCAATCACTTGTCGTTCAATATTAATGTATTGAATAAAATACATTCATGTTATCTTTTATTATTCTAAGCTAAAACTAATTTGGACCTTGTTGTTGTCTTGCTCATCTCCATTAAACTGATTTTGATGGTAACCTTTCACTCAGAACCTTAATTTCGTTGAACTTAAAAGAGATTTGATGATTACTCTACTTGTCATTTGGCCTAAAACATTGTACAAAAATGCAGAATTCGTCAACCAAGAAGAAAGGCCGTGTTCCATTGGAAGAAACAACTGCTCCTAACGTGGTTGCAACAAACAATTACATTTATAAGATATTGTGATTTCCAAAGACATGCTTAGAAAATGTTGTAAAAGTGGAGTAATATTAAATGCCACAAAGAATGATAGTGGAATGCAGATTGGGGAAGATGGTAAAAATGAAGTTTTGAAAGTTTGGGGGTCAAATTAGAAATTTTTATTTTTAATTAACGGAGGTTAACGGTCCAGTGACCAAAACAGAAACGGTTTCGAACGTAAGTGGCCAAAATAATCTTTTTTGAATTCGGGTGACCATAATAAAACAAACCCAAAACAAAAGTGACCATCAATGAAGATTACCATATATATATATATATATATATATATATATATATATATATATATATATATATATATATATATGCATGCATGTTAAGTTAGGTTGCATTTGCTTGAGGACAAGCAAAGATTCGGGTTTGGGGGTGTGATCAGTGCTTAAAAGTTATATATTTTACCCATCATTTATCCTTATTTTTGCTGCACTCAAGCATGTTTAACTACATTTTAGGTTAAGTTTTGCATCAATATCACATTTAGATAAAACTGCGCAAAAACTGCTAAATTTGGTTACTTTTGCAGGTATCCGCTGTGACAGCACCTAGGGCAGCAGCCGTGACAGCACGCAGGGCAGCAATCGTGGCAGGCGCTGGGCAGCGATGCAGAAAAGCTGGAATGAGCAGTCAAGGAGGACGTTGCTACCATGGTTGCCACTGTGACAGCAAAGGACGACAGCAGTTTTGAGGAGAAGAAGCAAAGTGGACCTCGACAGATAGAGAAAATTCAGCCCGTCTGTCGTGTGAAATCACCATATTTTTCCAAGCCCCAGATCGAAAGGAATGTCAAGCCCAAAGTTCAAGGAGAGAAAATCCCAAGAAAGAAGGAGGACGACTTAAAGATAGATTCTCTAAAGATTTAGTCTTTATTAGAGTTGTACTTTAATTTAAAGTTGTAATCCTTGCTAAATTAGAAAACTTGGACCCAAAGCCTATATAAGGGCATATATTTCGACCTAGGGAGATATTCACCATTCTCTAGCCTTCTCTCAAACCCTAGCCGTTTTCCTTCTCCCACCATGTTCTAAATTCCCCTTAGGGCCACGGGTTGATTTGTAAAGTAGTTGCAAGGGTTGCTTTTGTTTTAGGAATTTTCAAGTTCAATAAAATAAACTTCAAGTTCTCTTATTCTGGTTATTAATATCTTGCAAGAGCATCGGGAGAGCATTGTGAGGTTATCGATTTACTTAACATCGGGAGAGTTAAGTATATGAAAGGGATAAGTGCGAGTTCTCTAGTTTATAGTTGAACTATCTCGGACCTAGGGATAGGACGAGGTTAAGTGGCTAAAGAAGAATTCAACAACATCGGTGTTCATCCTTCGATTCACGCCGGAAGGTATCATCAAAGACGTGATCATCGACAAACTTGGACCTAGGGATAGGCCAAGGCACATCAGGGATTCTTGCCAAACTTGAAGTACTGAGTTGATTGTTCGCTGCCGCGACAGGTGCTGCCGCGACAGGAACGACGACAGAACTGGATTTCCTAGACTTAGCAATACCTGCACTACTGAGCAATTCAATACCAGCCCATTCTCTCTATCTTGATTTCTTTAATCTTCTTTTCAAGTATTCTTTATTATTTTCGTGACAATATCTTAATCTATTCTTTTTCCCTTGTGCAGATAGCGAAGGAGAGGGTTAGCCCAGTCCCTGTGGAGACGATATCCGATACTCTAGTATCACTTTATTACTTGTGACGTGTACACTTGCACTCAATTGCGATAGACTATTTTACACGCAACAGTAAGCAAGAAGATGATGTGCAACATTGAGATGAGGCTTTCGAGGATTAGAAACAAATTGACTAAGCATGTGAACAACATGAGTGATATCGGGCCTTGTGTGTGTGAGGTAAAGCAACCGACCAATCAACCTTCTATAGACAGAAGGATCGTCAAGCAACTCACCTTCATGTAGACTGAGTTTATTGGCGACAACAAGAGGAAGATCAGCAGGCTTCTTAGCAAGAGTGCCAGTTTCTTCAAGTAATTTTAATGCATAATGTCGTTGAGAAAGAGAGATCCCAGTGGCATTGCGAGCAACTTCAAATCCCAGAAAAATGTTTAAGTTCCCTAAGATTTTGAGTTTGAATTTTGTTTGAAGAAAACTCTGAGCTTCATGCAAAAGATCCATATTTTTGCCAGCAAGAACGATGTCATCAACGTAAACTAATAGGGCAATAAAATTATCTCAAGATCCTTTGGTGAACAAAGAGTGATCAGAAGGAGACTGAATTAATCCGTATTGAAGAACTGCTTTGGTAAAGCATTGAACCATTGTCTGGAGGCTTGCTTAAGCCCATAAATCGACTTGTTTAAACGACAAACCAAGTTGGTTCCAGAAACTTGTGGATCATATCCCAATGGCAGCTTCATGTAAACCTACTCATCAAGGTAACCATTTAAAAAAGCGTTGTTTACATCTAGCTGTAGAAGATGCCAATCGTTTGCAGCAGCAAGAGCCAAGAGAACCTTAAAGGATGTCATATTTGCCACAGAAGAAAACGTGTCAACATAATCTATCCTTTCGATTTGAGTAAAACCTTTAGCCACAAGTTGTGCTTTGTGTCGTTCTATAGTACCATCAACATTATACTTAATACGATAGACCCATTTGCAATCTATAGGCTTTTTGTCTACAGGTAATGAAACCACAGTCCACGTGTTCAAAGTCTCCATGGCATGAAATTCTTCACGCATTGCAGCTTGCCATGCAGGAGATTTAACAGCTTGATGATAAAAAGTAGGTTCGTTAGTAACAGAAATATTAGATACAAAAGCTAAATATGAAGGTGTCAACCTTGAGGTGGATATATATTTATCTATAGAATAAGGAAAAGAACTAGAAATCATGTTGGTGTTATAATATTTTTCTATATGTGAAGGCTTATGAGTTACACGAGATGACCTGTGAGGCAAAATAACTGGTGGAGGAGCATCAAAATGTGAATCAGTATGATTGTCACGATTAGGAATATCACCAGCATGAATTTTAGGATTAGTTATATTATCAACATCAAGATCGCTATTATCATTATGAAGAGAATGATCAGAAATATTATCATGATCAATATGTATATCATGATCATGAATATGAATGTTATCATGATTAGGAATGTTGACAGTATGTAAGTCATGTTCATCAAGAGTATTATCAGGAGTGTTATCAGCAGAATTGTTTTGATCAGAAATAGGAATGTTAACAATAAGCTCAGTTTGATCAGTTTGATCGTGAAGGGCTTCTTGACCATTATCACCACGTGCAGTATCACCCTCCTGCATGGGAATATTAATGTCAATAGGAATTTCATTCTCAGCTTGGCTAACAATGCTATTATCAGTCAAAACTTTAGGAAAAGAGAATTGAGGAAATGGATCAACAACAGATTCACTTGAAGTAATGTTATGAAAAGGAAGAATGTTTTCATGAAACACAACATCACGGGATACAACAACAGTTTTAGATTGTAACAGGTATATCTTATAGCCTTTCATCCCAGAAACATACCCTAAAAAAACACCAGGTAAAGCTCGTGGAGAAAATTTGCTACGATTAGCCTTTAAAGTGGATACAAAACAAAAACATCCAAAGATTTTTAAGTTTTGATAATTTGGAGAATTACCGTATAACAATTCATAAGGCGTTCGATTATCAAGAATAGGAGAAGGCAACCTGTTTATCAAATATGTTGCAGTTAACACATAATCTCCCCCAAAACTTTAGAGGAACACAAGAATGAAAAAATAATGCACGAGCAACAGCCAACAAATGCTGATGTTTACGCTCAACAACAAAGTTTTGTTGAGGAGTTTCAACACAGGAAAACTGATGCAAAATTCCAAGCTTAGCAAATAATTCAGTGAATTTAAGCTCAGGAGCATTGTCAGAATGAAAGCATTTTATATTAGCATTAAACTACCTCTTAACAAGATTGATAAAGTTGGGAATAATTGTGAGAACATCCGACTTATGTTGCAACAAAAAATTCATGTATTTCGAGAAAAATCATCAACAAGGGTTAGAAAATATCGTTGATTATTGTAGGTAGGAGTTTTGAAAAGACCCCATATGTCACAATGGATCAGATCAAAAACAGATGCAGCACGAGTGTAAGAATGAGGAAAAGGAAGACGATGCTGCTTTGCAATAGGACAAATTAAGCAAACTGAATTTTTATTATTATCAGGAAGATGCAATACATGTTTAAGAGAATCTAATACACGAGAGCTTGGATGACCAAGCCTATCATGCCAACTAAAAGCAACATTGTGAATATTGTGAACATGATCTGAAACAACATTAGCAGCAGTAAACTTAGGCAATTGTTCAGAATCAACATTATGAACAGGAATCTTCAAAAGATATAAGCCTTGACAAAGATCACCCTTCCCAATCATATGTTGCAGGTCCTGAATCACACAATGAGTATTAGAGAATAAAACTTGAATATTAGAATTTTTGACCAAACAACTAACAGATAAGAGATTAAATTTAAAATCTGGAACATAAAGAACATTCTCAAGAATTAATTGGGAAGAAAGTTTAATAGTTCCAGCAAATCGAACATGAACAAAGGTTTTATTGGGAAACATGATATTACCACCTTCAACAGGATATAAAGAATGGAAAAGATGTTTACAAGAACAAACATGTTTGGATGCACCTGAATCGATAATCCAACAGGTTTGTAAACCTAAAGAGCCAAACGCATTAATGAAGGAAAGAATCTTACCCTGCAGAGACATGTTGAATAAAGAGGAAGGCAATTCTGCATTATTAGCAGATTGCAACTGAGTTGTAAGCATATCAATTAATTGCTGACATTGAGTATTGGTGAGAGAGAGTCACTCGAAACACTTGAAAGACACTGCTGAGAATCAGTTGCAGCAATGGCATTAGCATGAACCTTGCTATTATGAGACTGTTTTGACCGAGAAAGATACCCTGGAGGATAACCATGCAACTTGTAGCACTTATTCTTAGTATGTCCAAGCATGTTGCAGTGACTGCATTATGGCCGAGACTTTCGAAGATTAACATTGGATTTAGCCGCAAAAACAGTGCCTGTGATTGGATTATTGCAAACCATAGATCTTTGATTCTCATCTTGAATAACCAAAGAAAAAACCTTGGTTATGGATGGTATAGGATCCATAAGCAGAATTTGACTACGCACATTAGAAAAAGAATCACTCAATCCCATGAGAAATTGCATAACAAGTTCTTTCTGTTGATCCTCAAGAACTTTTCGAAGACCACCACAAGAACAAGATAAACAGGTACAAGATGGCTTAACCGAAACCAATTCATCCCAAATGGACTTGAGATTAGTATAGTAAGTGCTGACAGACATGGTACCCTAAACCAGATCACTTAATTTCTTTTTCAATTGAAAAATACGAGGGCCATTGTTTTGCTGGAAACGATCTTCAAGATCTTTTCATATATCAGCAGCAACAGAATGGTACAAAAGACTGGCAGCTATGTCTTTGGAAACTGAATTCAAGATCCAAGGGCTTACCAAATTATTTGCATGCGTCCAGGCACCAAAATTGGAGGAAGAAGAAGCTGGAGAAGAAATCAATCCATCAAAAAAACCAACCTTGTTCTTAGCAGACAAGGCTATTAACATGGATCTCTTCCAGCTATTGTAATTGTCATTGTCAAGAGGCTGAGTAACAAGCATAACACCAGGATTATCAGACTGATGGATGTAATACGGATTTTCAACATTATCAAACGTGTCATTAGAGATAGAATCAGAGGAAGTAGAAATTTGAACCATGATTCTCGCAAGAAGAACATAGAATCAAAGAGAAAATAAGGAGAGGAAGTAGAAGCGAAAAACAACTGATACCATATAACAACCGATAAACGGTGAAGAAACTTTTTATTAAATAATGAAAGATTGTTTTACAGAAAAGAAAAGTTACATTAAACTGGGAAAGGAAAAACTATTTATAGTATAAAGCTAACTAACTTATCCTAGCTGGATAACTAACCTATCCTAGCTGGATAACTAACTAATACTAACATAAAATTAACACACTCTAATATTAAATAAACTGAAGATCAAAATCAAAACCCTCGAAACAGTCGCAACCATAGAAGATGAAAGTGAATAAATGAGGTGGTGGTGGCGGTGGTGGCGAAACTCCTTTTGTTAGAATGAAGACTCGGGTCTTGATCTATGTAGGACTCGTAACACGCTCGAATTGATCTCCGAAAACCGTTAAAAGGGTTGTTTTTGGTTCTTGGTAGAATTGGCTAAAACCGAAAGAAAGGTAGACAATTTGCACGATGATTTTAGAGTGGTTCAACTTTCTAACCAAAGTCTACATCCACTACCTTAGCACACCACTAAGGATTTTCCAATTCACTACTATGAATTCTTCCTTTTGAGGCCAAAGGGATAACCTTACAACCCTATCTTTTTAATGGCTAAGATAGAACCACTCTAGTTTTTACTTAGGCTAAACTAGAACCTCTCCCTTTTACAAGGTTAAAAAGATGTAAACAAATAAACCTCACAAGGTGGATGTTTACACAATTGAGCTCACAAGAAAGAGTGAAGGATAAAAACAATAAAACCACTCTCTACAAATATTTACAAGAGAAATGAAGAAAATAAAGACTTAAACTCAATTTCTCTTGAACATTAAGCTTGGATGTGGTCTCTTAACTTCTTCAAGTGTCCTTGTGGTGTTCATATAGTGTGGAATGAGTTTCTAGATGAGTCATAGCCGTTGGGGATGCAAAATAGTCGTTACCTACAAAAAAATTCAGTATTTATATCGCGAGGGATCGATCCCATAAACAAGGGGATCGATCCTTTTCATAAAAATATGACCGTTGCAGTAAATGGATCAATCCCATAAATCAGGGGATCGATCCTTTTGCACTTAGGGGCTGGAAGCAAAAATTGAACGAATCTGCCAACCAAGGGATCGATCCCTTTTCTCAGGGGATCGATCCTTTTTGCCTTGGAGACTGAAAAAACAGATTTAGTGCAAAAACGGATCATACATGTTTTGAAAAAGATCGACTAAAGTTAGAAATCATTCGAAACACATTTTTCAAGTTTGTTTGGACTCTAAATTATTTTTGAAAGATTTAATAAATTTGATTAAGTCCAAAAACATTTTTCTTTTAATTTGTTATATCAAAATATTAGTTCAACAATCTATTTTGGGGATGTTTTCAACTCCAAATTCAATCATTATCTTAGAAAAAATAGATCAAAATGAGATTGACGGCAATTTTGGGTCAAATTGTCAGTGCCCATCGTTGAACTCGTGAGAAGAAAATTATTGAGAGTACATTTGAGATGAATCAAGAACCAAACACACTTAGGTTTGTCAAGATCCTCGTGGGCTATAAGGAAATAGATTGGAAAGCATTTGATGTGTTCTTTTTGATTTTTTTAATTAGGACTAAATTGATTATTTGTGTAAATATGGAGGATTAAATATGATATTATTTAAATTTTCGTAATTGCAACGTTACCTAATAAACGTCTGTTAACGGTCAAATGACCGTTTTGTAACAAAACATATTGTTTAATTGTCATTATGTAACTTTTAAAAATTTAGTTACTATTTTGAATTTTAAACAAATTCTAGTTACCATTTGTGTACTTTACCCAAAAAAAAAGTTAAAAGGGATAAATTTATTTATTATTTATCAGTTAATGGGTTAATTTCACTAGATGTTTTCAAACTATGAATCAAATTTTAAATTGGTCCTAAACATTAAAATATTTTGATTAATTTGTTAAAGTATCAATATCGTATGAGATTCATTAATTGGTTGAATGATCAAAAATGTTCATGTTATCTCATCTTATATGAGTTCGAGTCTTGATATTTCCGTTTAGAATGTAACAACTCTCTACTTGATAAAAAAAATATCAATATCATACTTATCAAGTCATTCTCATTGCCTAGAAATTAGTTTAGGATTTAATTGTCTAGTCAAATTTGACACAAACATGTTCAAAGTAATGGATCAATATAAACATGCTATTATTCATTGGTTGAATAGTTTAATTAGTCATGTTAAAAAAGTATGTTGAGCTAAAATTTTGATATAACAAATTATGTGAAATATTTTTAGACTTGTGTAAAGATTTCAAAAATAATTCAAAAATCTTCAAAACTTGAAATTTATGTTTAAATTGTTTTCAGATCATGCGAATGGTTTTCAGACCATTAAGACACTTAGAAAACCTTTAAAACATAATTTTGTTGGGTTTTATGGTGATCGATTCCTTCAACCGTTCTGTAGGACTCGAGAGTGTCCCACACTTCTTTGGCACTTTCGATGGATGAGACCTTTGAATAGATGTACGGACCGAAAGAACAAAATAGCATGTGGAGAGCTTTATCATTGACTTGAATCTTTTTCCTCTCCTCTTCACTCATCTCCACTTTCTTCTTCAAAACCATCTTACCTTCACCATCTTGCTTCAATGGAATATATGGCCCATCTTCAATGACATCCCACACTAGATAGTCATTTGACTTGATGAAGAGACGCATTCTATTCTTCTAAAAAGAATAGTTATCACCGTTGAAGAGAGGAGGCTTTGTAGTGGATTGTGACTCGTACATGCCCGAACCGGAGGTTGAAGCCATCTCTTGATATATGATGATCATACTCTTCCAAGGAACTCTTCTTGTGGTTGTTAATCCTCAAAGAGGTAGGCTCTTTATCACACAATTGACTTTACTCTACTATGTCTAGGATAGCTACCTTGTTTGTAGTAGTTAGTCTTTTTCTTAGGTTGGTGTGTTCTAGAGGATTCACCTACTTCATGCTTGACACTACCAACATTTTTCAAAGACTTTTTGAGCTCATTTAGCTCACCCAACACCTTTTGGTGTTCACTATTACATTGAGATAAAAGATTATTAAGATCATCATTTTCATCTTGAAAGAATTTTAGTTCATCTTTTAATCCTAATATCTTTTTCTCAAATTTTGAATTAGCTTGAGTGAGTGAGTCATTTTTCTCATTTAGTTTTAAAATGATCTTTTTATTCCTAATGACCGACTCTTTATATTTCTCAACTAATTCATCACAGACCTCTTGTAACTCATCATATGCATCATTTAATTCTTCATATGAAAAATCTAAAGTAGATGAGTTAGAGGTTACCATGGAGGAATCTTCCTCAAGTGCCATGAGGCAAAGGTTAGCCACTTCTTGTTCGTCATCCTCCGATGACTCCTCATCACTCCAAGTAGCAAGCTTGGCTTTGAGCTTCTTCCTCTTCTCAAAGCCCTTCTTCTTGAGTTGAGGACACTCCAAACGTATGTGGCCGGGTTGTTTGCACTCAAAGCAAGTGATAGGATCCCTTCCTTCTTCTGTGTTCTTACTTTTGAAGTCCATCTTTCTTTGGATTTTTCTTCCCCGGTTGGACCTCATGAAACGTGAGAATCGTTTGGCTATCATAGCCAATTCTTCAAGTTCATCCTCCTCACTAGATGAGCTCTCATCGTGTTGTGAAGCTTTAGCCTTGAGAGCTATTCCCATCTTCTTCTTCTTCTCAACCTCAAGCTTCTCTATCCTTTTCTCTTCTTTCTTCTTCTCATCTTCCCTTCCTTGCTTCATGATCTCATGAGTAAGGAGAGAACCCACAAGCTCATCAAGCTTCAAATTTTTCAAATTCTTTGCTTCGATGATAGCGGTTCTCTTCCCATCCCAAGACCCGAGAAGTGAATAGAGTAGATTCCGGACAAGCTTGTCTTCCGGTATGATCTCTCCAAAGCCCTTTAGCCCATTGACAATCGTGGAGAAACGATCAAACATCTTTGACACCGTCTCATCAGGCTCCATCTTGAAGTTTTCATAACTAAGATTGAGAATTCCAATCTTAGTTTCTTTAACATCGTTGGTGCCTTCATAAGTAGTCTTTCTTAACCTAGTTAGAGGTTTACCCAAGATAAAATTTACAAATGATAAAATTTGTGATGCATGCTCTAAGGGTAAACAACATAGGTCTTCCTTTAAATCCATTAATGATGTTTCTACTAGTAGATGCTTACAACTTATCCATATGGATTTATTTGGGCCAATTAGGACTATGAGCTTGGGTGGTAAATCTTATGCTTTTGTACTTGTTGATGATTTTTCTAGATTTACTTGGGTTCTATTTTTAAGTACTAAAGATGAGGCTTTGGAAAAATTCATCACATTTTCAAAACTAACCCAAAATGATCTTGAACTTAGAATTTCACATATTAGAAGTGATCATGGAACCGAGTTTCAAAATTTAAGGTTTGAAGATTTTTAAAATGAAAATGGTATTAGCCATAATTTTTCGGCTCCTCGAACTCCTCAACAAAATGGGGTAGTTGAGAGGAAAAATAGAACTTTGCAAGAAATGGCTAGAACTATGCTTTGTGAAAACAATTTACCTAAATATTTTTGGGCGGAAGCCACAAACACCGCTTGCTATATTGTAAATCGAGTAATGATTAGGCCAATTTTAAAGAAAACACCTTATGAGATTTTAAAATCTAAAAATCCTAACATTAGCTATTTTCACCCTTTTGGTTGCAAGTGTTTTGTTTTAAACAATGGAAAAGACAACTTAGGTAAATTTGATGCAAAAAGTGATGAAGCCATTTTTATAGGTTACTCTTTAACCTCTAAAGCCTATCGAGTATTTAACAAAAGAACTTTAGTAGTAGAAGAATCTATTCATGTTGTATTCGATGATAACCTCCTTCCTAGGAAGGATTCTTGTGATGATGATGATGTAGGAATCATAAATGCCTTTGATGGAGGTCAAACTTCAAAGGAGGATGAGATTCCAACAAAAGAAGAGGACACACAAGATCCACCTCTTGAAGCCTTGAAGGACTTGGCTATTGAGGAAAAGGAAGTGAGCTACCCAAGGGAGTTGAACTATGTCAAAGATGGTGAAATCTTGGGTGATCCATCCAAGGGGGTAACCACTCGATCTTCTCTTAGATTAATGAATCATGTTGCATTTATCTCATGCATAGAGCCTAAGAATATTAAAGAAGCATTGAAAGATGACTTTTGGATTATGGCTATGCAAGAAGAGTTAAATCAATTTGAGAGAAGTAATGTTTGGACATTAGTTGATAGGCCTAGTAATCAATCTACAATAGGAACTAAATGGGTCTTTAGGAACAAGCTAGATGAGAGTGGTAACATTGTGAGAAATAAAGCTAGACTAGTAGCTCAAGGTTACACTCAAGAAGAGGGAATAGATTTTGATGAAACTTATGCACCCGTAGCTAGAATGGAAGCTATTAGGATGTTGCTTGCATATGCATGTTATCATAATTTCAAGCTCTTTCAAATGGATGTTAAAAGCGCATTTTTAAATGGTTTTATAAATGAAGAAGTGTATGTGGAACAACCACCGGGTTTTGAAGACTCAAAATTTCCAAATCATGTTTTCAAACTTACCAAAGCTCTTTATGGTTTAAAACAAGCTCCTAGAGCTTGGTATGAAAGGCTTTCAAATTTTTTGATTGAAAAAAGATTTGAAAAAGGTAAGGTGGACACTACACTCTTTATAAAAATGTATAAAAATGACATCTTAGTAGTTCAAATTTATGTTGATGATATTATTTTTGGTTCTACTAATGAATGTCATTGTCAAGAGTTTGCTAAGTTAATACAAGGTGAATTTGAGATGAGCATGATGGGGGAGCTATTATTCTTTTTGGGACTCCAAATCAAGCAAAAGAAGGATGGCACCTTCATCAACCAAGCAAAATACATAAAGGATATGCTCAAGAAGTTTGGCTTGGAGAATACAAAGTCTCAAGCCACTCCTATGAGCTCATCTACAAAGCTTGACAAAGATGAAGGAGGTAAGTGTGTTGACTCTAAGCTTTATCGTTCTATGATTGGATCTTTGCTTTACCTTACCGAAAGTAGACCGGATATCTTGTTTAGTGTTTTCTTGTGTGCTAGGTTTCAAGCTAGTCCTAGAGAGTCTCACCTTATAGCCGTTAAGAGAATCTTTAGATACCTTAGAGATACTCCTTGTTTAGGTCTTTGGTATCCTAGATACTCTACCTTCAACCTTCATGCTTACTCGGATGCGGATTATGGGGGTTGCAAAATTGATAGGAAAAGTACTTCGGGAACTTGTCAATTCCTAGGTAGTATGCTCATATCTTGGTTCTCTAAGAAATAAAATAGTGTAGCCTTATCTACCACCGAAGCCGAGTACATATCCTTAGGGAGTTGTTGTGCTTAAGTCCTTTGGATGAAGCAACAACTCTTAGATTATGGAATTAAAGTTGAAACCATACCCCTAAAATGTTACAAGCCTTTCACGTTCTTGCTCGCCAAGTGGTGGAGAAGTAGAATTTTGGGTGTAAGAGATGTGGAAGCTAAAAAGAGTAAGGACACAAAGATTTATAGTGGTTCAACCTTCTAACCAAGGTCTACATCCACTACCTTAGCTTCCCACTAAGGATTTCCAATCAATCCACTATTGATTCGTCCCCTTTTCTAGGCTTAGAAGGAAACCCTTACAAACCGATCAAACTTTCTACCCAAAGCCTTGATCAAACCCTCTTTACAAGAGATAACAAGAAAGCAAACTCAAATCTCTCTAATAGGTATTTGTTTGCACAATTAAGCTCTCACCCAAAACCTAAAACACTTGAGCAAATCTAACAATTTTGGCTGACTAGTGTTTGTCTATACAAAGAAATGACAATTAAGCACTAAGACAATTTCTTGATCATTTATTGTATTATAATTGAAGCATTAACCATTACTAGATGCTTGGAGGTCCCTTTTATACTCCTCTTTGAGTTTGTAGCCGTTACTAGCCGTTGGGGTTGAATTGGAGCCGTTGGAGACTTTATTTCCCATCTTTAATGTTGTTCTG
This sequence comes from Hibiscus trionum, assembly GCA_030270665.1. Lineage (NCBI taxonomy): Eukaryota > Viridiplantae > Streptophyta > Magnoliopsida > Malvales > Malvaceae > Hibiscus > Hibiscus trionum. The sequence goes on along the minus strand of BSYR01000020.1, from coordinate 10,347,106 downwards.
CAGCCTTCCGTATCAATACGCTTGGACCCATATCGGTACGACCTTCATCAGAAACTAGCCGTTGGGCTCTTGCCAGCCTAAGCGTATCGATACGCTTGAGGGCGTATTGGTACAATATAACATTTAAAAGATGGTTGGGAAACTAGCCGTTGGGGTTGTTAAAATGGGGATCAGTACGCTTACCAGGCGTATCGAAACGATCCCTCTCCGCATCGAAATGGCAAAGCCTGTTTCGATACGGGTTTTGGCAGTAACCAAACCTGGGCAAAAAGGTATTGATACGGGTTACACCGTATCGGTACGGGCAACCTGAAAATTCAAGTTTGGCTATTTTAAAGCATGGAAAACTTACCAAAAACCTTTTAAGATCCCTCAAACATAAATTCAAGTTGTTTGGACTTAAAGACAAGTTTTAAATTCTTTTCAAATTAGTCCAAAAAAATTTCAATTATTATATCAAAACATTATTTCTACAATCTCCCCCTTTTTTGATATAATAAAACCAACTTGAAAAATTGTTTGGGATTCTCCCCCTTTAAGTTTAAAAACGTGCATAAGAGATGATGAAAATTTGAAATCAATTAGAACTCCCCCTTGTTCATTTGAAAATTCAATTTTCAAACAATTTCTCCCCTTTTTGTTATATCAAAAAGAATTTAAAATACTTTTAAGTTCAAAATAACAATAGAGGTGAAAAGAAAGACAAAAATAAGAATTTTGGTTTTAAAATGGCTCCCCCTTACTCAAGGCATCATCAAAATGTTAGTCCAACATATATGATCATCTAGTTGAAATAAATAGAAATTAAATCAAATAAAAACAAAAACAACTAGATTTTACCACACTTGAACCCAAGGGAGGATGTGAAGCCTTCCTTCTTCAAGTGTTCTTCCTTTGTGTGCATGGAGCTCCCTCTCAATTTTTGACTTGTTGATCACTCTCCATCACACCTAGCAAAAGACAATCAAGTAATTTTTGGCATCCAAATTGCTTTGGATCCATAGACGTTAGTAGCACAAAACTTAGTCCCCTTAGGAATCCATTTTTCAATTTCATCCTTTTTAACTGAAGTACTTAGTCCTTTTGGGACCCAATACTTCTAAAACATTTACCATTCACAAATCTAGGGGCACTAGATTGTCCTACATAAAAGTTTGATTTTCTAAAATTATTTTTCTTTTCAAGCTCTTTGGAAATCAAATCTTTTTCTTCTTGAACTTTATGAAGCAAATTTTGTAAATCAAAACATTTTTGTTCAAACTCTTTGAGTTTTGCTTCAAGTTCAAGTTTGGTTTTAGAAATCAAATCATTTTGAATTTTCAACTTTGAAATCATTTTATTGTTTTTCAAAATGTGACTTTAAACTCTAAAACCAAATCATCATATGCATCTTGTAATTCATCAAAAGAATATGAACATGAAGTAGATGAATTAGAAGTTACCCTTAAATCTTCTTCGATAGCCATAAGGCAAAGGTTGACTTGTTCATCGTCGGTGGAGTCTTCATCACTCCAAGTAGCCACATATGTCTTCTTCTTATTGCTTGAAGTGCTTGCTCTCTTCTTTTTCATGGATTCTCGTTCAAGCTCTCTTAAGACTTTCTTCATGAAAGGGGCACACTTCTTGAATAGATAAACTATCTCTTCTTCTTCATCCTCCTCTTCACTTTAATCTACATGATGGCATGTGAAGGATTTAAGAGCAATGACATTTGTGTTAATGCCAAGCCCTTTGAGCTTCTCCCCCCCATAGCTCTAATTTCTTTCCTCTTCTTCTCATCTTCTTTGTTTTTCTTCATTATTTGATGAGTGAGAAGTGACCCCTTGAGTTCATCAAGCTTCAAGGTCTTCAAATTCTTAGCTTCGATGATAGCGATCCTCTTTGAGTCCCATGACTCGAGAAGTGAGTAGATGAGCTTTTGGACAAGCTTCTCTTCTGGGATGGCTTCTCCATAGCCTTTGAGACCATTGGTGATAGTGGAGAACCTATCAAACATCTTCTCAATGTTTTCTTCCGGATCCATCTTGAAGTTCTCATACGCTAGGTTGAGAAGGCCGATCTTAGTCTCCTTTACTTCATCGGTTCCTTCGTATGTGACTTCAAGCTTGTCTCATACCTCCTTGGTACTCTCACAAGAAGACATATGTTTGGGCCAAATGCACAAAAGAGGACGTGCAAGGCTTTGCAATTAAGCTTCATCTTCTTGCGGTCGTCGGCACTCCATTCCGCTTTGCTTCGTTGAGGCACAAACGGACCATCTTCTACTATGTCCTATAGCTTGTAGTCCCTTGACTTTATGAAGAACTTCATCCTTGTCTTCCAATGGGCATAGTGAGTTTCGTCAAAGAAGGGCGGTTTGTCGATGGATTGCGCCATTGAGCCGGTTGATTGAAATGATGGTCGAGCTTGCCGAATCTTCTCAATAGGATGTTAATCATCTTCAATTGAGCCAAGCTCTGGTACCAATTATTGGGTTTTACGGTGCTCAATTCCTTCAACTGTTTTTGCTATCCAAGTGGTGGAGAAGTGGAATTTTGGGTGTAAGAGGTGTGGAAGCTAAAAAGAGTAAGGACACAAAGATTTATAGTGGTTCAACCTTCTAACCAAGGTCTACATCCACTACCTTAGCTTCCCACTAAGGATTTCCAATCAATCCACTATTGATTCGTCCCCTTTTCTAGGCTTAGAGGAAACCCTTACAAACCGATCAAACTTTCTACCCAAAGCCTTGATCAAGCCCTCTTTACAAGAGATAACAAGAAAGCAAACTCAAATCCTTCTAATAGGTATTTGTTTGCACAATTAAGCTCTCACCCAGAACCTAAAACACTTGAGCAAATCTAACAATTTTGGCTCACTAGTGTTTGTCTATACAAAGAAATGACAATTAAACACTAAGACAATTTCTTGATCATTTGTTGTATTACAATTAAAGCATTAACCATTACTAGATGCTTGGAGGTCCCTTTTATACTTCTCTTTGAGTTTGTAGCCGTTACTACCCGTTAGGGTTGAATTGGAGCAGTTTGAGACTTTATTTCCCATCTTTAATGTTGTTCTGCAGCCTTCCGTATCAATACGCGTTGACCCGTATCGGTACGACCTTCATCAAAACTAGTCATTGAGCTCTTGCCAGCCTAAGCGTATCGATACACTTGAGGGCGTATCGGTACGGTATGACATTTAAAAGATGGTTGGGAAACTAGTCGTTGGGATTGTTAAAATGGGGATCGGTACGCTTACCAGGCGTATCGAAACGATTCCTCTCCGTATCGAAACGACAAAGCCTGTTTCGATACGGGTTTTGGCAGTAACCAAACCTGGGCAAAAAGGTATTGATACGAGTTACACTGTATCGGTACGGGCAACCTGAAAATTCAAGTTTGGCTATTTTAAAACATGAAAAACTTGCCAAAAACCTTTTAAGATCCCTCAAACATAAATTTAAGTTGTTTGGACTTAAAACAAGTTTCAAATTCTTTTAAAATTAGTTTAAAACATTTTTCAATTATTATATCAAAACATTATTTCTACAAATTTTAATGGTTTTCAAAACTTTCGAATTATTTTTGAAATCTTTTGCATGGTCTGGAAACCATTTGCATATTGTATGGTCTCGAAAATATCGTGCAGGTGGGCATTAAATGCTCAACTTTATCACCTCTCAATGACTCCAAAATATCCCAACAACCATAAACGGCTAGTATCTCATAGCATATTATAAAAACAAGCCAATAACACTTAAAAGAGGTTACTACATATATCCAAGCTTAGTAATCAATAGGAAGAGTCCTTAATTCTTTATTTCTTCATTTCTCTTGTATATAGTGTATAAAGTACTTCATTGTTATCTTTTGTACTCTTTTTAGTGAACTTAAATCTTGAAAACACTTACCTTCTTTATTGTTTACACAAACAAACCTTCTAAAAGAGAGAGATTATAGTTTAGCCTTAAAAAATTAAAGTGATTCTATCTTAGCCATTGAAAAAGATGAGGTTGTTAGGTTACGCCTTATCCTTAAAAGCAAGAATTCATTGTTAATGAATGGGAAATCCTTAGGGTTTAGTTGTGGTAAGCTAAGGTAGTGGATGTAGACTTTGTTTAAAAGTCGAACCACTCAAAAATTGATTGTACAAATTGTCCATTCTTTTCGATTTTTACCAATTCATTCAATAAGCATTTTCAGTCCCTCTTGAAAATTTGCGGTTGATCGATTTGAGCTCAATAAAGTAACCTTAACTTATATTTATAATTAGATTCACGTATTTTAAATAAGAATTTATATCCAATACACTGGCAGTTAAAACTTTTAGTTTCCACAAGCGCCTTAATTTTAGGGTTTATGGACTTAGTTTAGGGTGTATGGGTTTAGAATTTAGGGGCAATGGTTAGAATTTAGGGGTTTAGAGGTTATGATTTAAGTTTTAGTATAATATGTTGAGGATATATGTTTTAACCTATAAACCCTAAATTCTAACCATAAACCTTATATTCTATTTACAACCCCTAAATTCTAAACTACTAAACTTAAACCCCTATACCCAACACCCTAAATTGAGTTTTTAAACCTTAAAATCAAAACGTTTGTGAAAATTTTTAATTTTCACCGCTAATGTATCAAATAATTATTTTTAAATAATTTCCGCATTATATTTAAACAAATTGGCATTAATGCTTGTATAGCTCGTAAGTCATAAACTTGTGAAATGACTTAATTTCATACAATACAGGTATTCTATATACTAAATTAAAATATATTATAAAATTTACAAACTAATTTAGATATTAAGATGACCGTTAAATAATTATTATTTGAGTTTTTTTAACCATTTAATTTTAATCAATATATACAACGTAAATTTTATTATAATACAGTGAGTTCTCTCCATTTTACCAGTACATTCTTCAGAAGGTTTAAAAAAATGTCTCTAAGAACTAAGGATCATGCAAAATTTAAGGAGAAGGACGGGAAGAACCAAGCGAAAAGAAGCAAGTATTTGAATATATTTATCATGATATATTGGCATATATATTTTGCAAATGGAGTTTATTTTCAATTTTGCTTTTAAAAATTGGGTCTTTGAAAACCTCTTAAAGAAAAAAAATATATTCTCAATAGCCTAAAAAAGTATAAGCTTTAACTAATAAAACAAATTTAGAACCAAATCACAATATAATTGTGGAGTCTGGAGGTACACTTATTATAATCGGCCTAAATGTAATTCTTCCTTTGTAAAATAATGTATAGAAGATCCTTTATACAGTTTCTTTTCTTCTTTGTTTTTATAGTTCAATTTTATTATTAATCACTAAACAATTGTTAATCAATTAAATAACATCTTAAAAAAATACAAGATACACGCTAAGACTTGATTACTTTTCAAATTAAAGTTATAAATTTTGACAAGATGTATAATATTACGGACTTACTCTCTCTCTTATCGTTAAACTCTTTAAAGATACAAGCTAAGTAAAAAATAATAAGACAAATATACTTCAAATAGGAAAGAATAGAACTTAAGTATTGAATACTTGAAATGAAATTTTTATTTGCTTGTAGAATGTTTTACAATGTGCTTGAATTCTTAGATTTCATGGTTTATCTGGTCAAAATGTTAAGGTCACCTATTTAAATCATTCCACCTCATCAATGAACGGTGAAGATCAATTTAATCATACGATTAATATTTAGTTTCTAAAGATATAACCTAAAAATATCTTACATATTTTATAACTTTCTACACAATCTTAAAATGAATTAGTCTGGGAGGTTTATCCATATACTTCTAAAATATTTCATAATCTTTCATCATATTTCATAACTTTCTAGAATATTTTAGAGCCTTAATAAATTTTTCTAGAGCCTTCTATGCTATTCTAGAACATTCCATCACATTCTAAAAAATCTCCAAAGTATTTTAGAATTCTCCAACAATACCTCCACTCTTCCAAGCAAAGTTTAAGATTTAAGTGGTGAAATTTTTAGTCTGTGACAAGATGCATAAACATTGATCCTAGTTGCTAAAGTCAAAATCATGAATATGTTTTTAAGCACTTATGAGAATATTACATTAACAATGATAATTAATTATTAGTTTGATTAAAAAATTCATCCAAATAAGAGTTCATTTAACTAAAATTGTAAGGATGAGTTTTGATATGGATTAATATCCTATACACTGGTGGTGGAAACTAAAAGTTTCTACAAGCGCCTTAGTTTTAGGGTATAGGGAGTTAGTTTAGGGTATAGGGTATAGGGTTTAGGTGTAAGAGATTAGAATTTAGAGATAATTGTTTTAATCTAAGGTTTAAGGTTATAATTTAGTGTTTATAGGTTATGGTTTAGTTTTTAGGGTAATACGGTGAAGATTTAGGTTTTAACCTATAAACCCTAAATTATAATCCTAAACTTTAAATTGAAACAACCATCCCTAAATTCTAACCTTATATACACTAAACTAACTCCATATACCCTAAAATTATGGCGCTTGTAAAGTTTTCACCGCGTGTATATAGAATATTTATCCTTTTAATATTATGGTAAAAGAATTCAAAGGTTTGCTTGCTAAACGTGGGAACTCAATTCGAATGGCAACTTGGCTCGGCATAAGCATTTTACGCTGATTGTTGTTGGGCAAAGGAAAATAGGAAATATCGAAACTTGGCAAAGTTCCAAAAAAGAACCAAGCTTTGTAATGGACCCACATACACAAGCCTGGCGCCACCCATCAAATCTGATGGCCACACAATCTTCCCCCCCTTCCTTCACGCCTCTCAGCCTACCGCCGGACTCTTGTACAAAAATTCATCCCCTCCTGGGATAAGCCTCCACGTTTTTCGACAACTCAGCTTTCCCAAACCCTTTCTTTGTGCTTGAATGATAAAGAATCCATCTTTTGCCCCTTTGAAATTTGAATTGAAGGCTATACCATTACCAGATTGTTTTTGTTATCTAGAAACTGACCCCTTTCAATTTCACACACGAAAGCTTCCACTTTTTTCTTTGCAAAAACAAACAATTTGCGATAAACCCAGATAGCTTTTTTGTATCTCAGAAACTGAACCAGTTCATTTTAGCTGTTAAAAAGATCCAATTTTTGTTTTTTTACTCGTTTGAAGTTAAACCCAGATAGCATTTGCTGTCTAAGTGAACCCAAGCGTGGTAAAATTTGCTACTTGTTGTCATTCTCGATTAGTTTTCTTCAAAGCTGCATGAGTTTAGAAGAAGTCAAAAGTGACTATTGGTGCTTCAAATTCTGGAGTGATAAGAAGTTAAATAAGCAACAGCCAAAGCTAGCATGGCAATGGCGGCGTTTACAAGCTCTCAGCTCTTTTTCAATTTGTTTAACTTCTCTGTTTCCAGAAGAGAAGCCTTTATATCGAGACAAGCTGCTTGTGGAATTCGCCATCGCTTCGTTTCTAGCCGACGGTTGAATCTCAAGTCCCCATCCACTACTACTCATAGGTAACTGTGTAATTTGTTTCTCTAATTTTAATCTGGCAATTGTAATTTTGATGCAATGTCTTATCGCTTGAAGGACTTCTGGTTCAAGGTTGAATTAGTCTGCAATTTGTTCTGAAAAGCTGTTTTTAGTATTTGATATATCTGGATGAGGCAGCTAACATTTACTTTATTTGGTTTAATCATAGTTTTGACAGCTTCAGATCGAGATGTTCATTAATAAATACTGATGTACACTTAAACCATGTGGATACTGAGGATGAGGATTTATCAGCAAAAAATAGTGGTTGTTCTTGTACAAGTACAACTCCAATAGTTCAGCTTAAATCTGATGTTCTTCAGACTGAATCTTTGAACATACTAACAGGGGATACTTATGTAGATAGTCTCTTGACAACAATCCCAGTATGTTCTTCTTCGTATATCAGTTAATTTTCGACTTGAGTTTAATATCTTCTAACGTTTTCCTGTTGTTCTATTCCCTTTGTTGTTTAGGTATTATCCGAGGAGGAGCAGAAAGCTCTTGCTGGAACTCCAGCTCACCCAGAGGCATTATATGGTAGGACATTCTGTTTTCATTTTATCAAAGCACAGTAGATTTGATCTTATACTCTTACAGACTTAAACTGATTCTATTTTGTTCTGTAAGCTGTAAGAATATAACTTCATGTTAAGAAGTTTAGTTGTTGTAGCCCTCTTGTGCTTCGGGGATTGGTTTTCCTAGATTGCATATCTTCAAGTTGTGTAAATTTGTTACTCTGTGTCATTTCAGCACATTATCTCAAATGAGCCAAATTTGTTTATATCAACTATAATGGCTTGTGCTTTTTGTATCTTGTTCTATCATTTTACTAAATTGTGGTTTTATCGGCTGCTAACTTTAAAGACATTCATGTTTCAGCATTTTATGCAAGTTGCCTGGCTGGGAATGTAGTGGAACAGCTTTGGAACTTTGCTTGGCCTTCTGCTATCGCGTTGCTTCATCCGAGCCTTCTACCAGTGGCTGTCATGGGATTCTTCACTAAGGTATAGATTAGTCTAGCAACATAAATTCACTACACATAACAATAAATAATTGAATACTTTCTAATGGAATTTATGTTAATAGCTCGTTATTATCATTGGAGGCCCTTTGGTTGGCAAACTTATGGATCATTCTCCAAGAGTACCTTCATATATCTTTTTGAATGTTGTTCAGGTACTGCAAATAACATCTTTTTTGTTCAAGTTTAATGTAAACACTGTCCTAATTTGTTTTCTAAATTTATTGGCATCTTCAAGGCTTCTGCTCAGTTGTTGTCAGCGGCAATGATAATTCATGCTCATACAGTTTCTTCTACTTCTGCCTCATCTATTCTTCTATGCCCTTGGTTTGCTGTGCTAGTGTTAGCAGGGGCTATTGAGAGGCTATCTGGAGTGGCACTGGGGGTTGCTATGGAGCGTGACTGGGTTGTGCTGGTAATACAATTCTGTGTGTTTTGTTTGTTTTCTTCTCGGGAAACATTGGCCATCCATCTCTAGGAAAGCGGACCGTAAATTAAACTAGAGTTCTTGTGTTTGCAGTTAGCCGGAATAAATAGACCAATTGCACTGGCACAAGCAAATGCTGTTCTCAATCGAATTGACCTGCTCTGCGAGGTATTTGATGATCTTAAGATCTGTTGTATTTTTTTACCATTGGGCCATGTACTTTATCTTTTTTGGTTCAAGCCATCATAATTCTTTGTTTGCTTGTAATCCATAGAGCATGAATCCTAAATAAAAGCTGGAAATTTTATAAGCTTGCAGTTATCTTAGCAATCAAGTTATGGAAGAAATTTCTGAACTAAAGATTCATTATAATCCATAATTGCAGATAGCTGGTGCTTCATTATTTGGAATTCTTCTCTCTAAATATGATCCAGTAACCTGCTTAAAGTTTGCTGCTGGGTTGATGGTGTGGTCATTACCTGTTATGGTAATTGCTTATATTCTTGTTCTGATTATCTATATTATTTGGAGAAAGGATCTACTTCCTCTTCTAATTTCTAGCAACATTCTTCAGATTGCTCTGACATGGTTAACGAACAAACTTTCTACTGGAGTTCTTGACCGCGCTAAGTGTTCACAATCTTGTTGCATATCATCTGATGGGGGGCCTCTTCCAGATTCTGATAACTTTGGTAAAACTTGTTCATCTGATTACTATTCAAGTCCCGACTTCCTTCCTGATATATTTAGAAATTGCATCTTTTCCAAAAATTGATTTATGCTTGCTTAAGTGATTTTCTTTTGTGGATGACCAGTTAATACAGGTTTGGAAGCTATCAAGCATGGATGGAGAGAATACATTCAGCAGCCGGTCCTTCCTGCTAGCCTAGCTTTTGTGCTCCTCTACTTCAATGTTGTTCTCACTCCAGGAAGTTTAATGACGGCATTTTTAACTCAGCGTGGTATTTTTTCTATCTATTTAAGATGCAAATCTCCCGTTTATAGTTTGGACCCAGTCTTGAGGAGAACTTTGGAAAGATAACTAAGGCAAAAATTATTACAGCAAAGAGGGCTGACAATAATCATTATTCAGAGGACATGCTAATAGTGTTTGTCTAAATTTGATCTTTAAAGCCTTGCATGCACTGATATGCCTGAAGTCGCTCCATGGTGTGTAGTTTATTGTAAATTAGTCTTTTTTTCTTCATTTGCCAGATTACTTCTGATTACTTGAATCGGTTTTATATTTAAGCTGTGGAAAATAGCCTTGTATTATTGCAGAAATTCATTTTTGACTCCAAAGTGCTACCTGGGTTTGTTTTACAGGTTTAAATCCATCTATTATCGGGGGATTTAGTGGATTATGTGCTTTTATGGGTGTTGCAGCAACCTTCATATCTGCAACTTTGGTCAAGAGATTCGGCATTTTAAAGGTTGGTTCTTGTGTTTGGCTTTGTCTGCTGGAATTTTCTATTTTGGGGATGATTGGCCAATTTTTCCTTCAAACAGGCTGGAGCAGTTGGATTAATTTTTCAGGCTTCACTTCTCACCATGGCTGTAGCTGTTTACCACAGTGGATCTCTTGCCCACAGGAGTCCCCTTCTTGTCTTCTTATGTTTGATTGTAAGAACATCTTTAGACTTTTATGTTTCTTCATGGACTACGCCATTGACTTCTAGCATAACCCGAACTGCCTTGGCGAACTAGGAATTTAGAAAGCATGACTCGAAGAGTGTACATAATTGTCATGGTTGGAGGTCTAACCGAAATTTAGATTCAGTGACAGCTGTATATATTAGTTATGCACTAATAGCACCAGAAAGAGACTAATAGATTCCTTAAAGGCCTGTAACTTTTATTTTAGCAGTAATGGAACTTACTGCAACTATAACGATCCATTTTGATGTCTCTAACAAGTTATTGGCTGCTCTATTGAAGCCAGATTTGGCATCATATTAGGAAATTCTTATAGCAATTTATAAAATGGTTGTCTTGTCTAAAATATAGAGTGAAGAAGACACGACGATCAGGCTTAACACATGCTTGATACCTGAATCATCCTCACCTCTTGTATGCAGGTATTATCAAGGTTGGGACATATGTCATATGATATTGTTGTGGCACAGATTCTGCAAACAGGAATCCCATCATTCAAAGCAAATCTTATTGGAACAACAGAGATTTCTGTTGCAAGTTTAGCCGAGTCACTGATGTTGGGGGTTGTGATAATCGCAAATGATGTTTCGCATTTCGGTTTTCTAGCAATGCTGTCGCTATTATCAGTAGCTGGAGCTGCATGGATATTCTGCCGATGGTTGTTGAATCCTACAGAGGAACAAAGAAGCCTTTTTTCTTTCGATCCACAATTTTAGATAAAAAATCAAGTGCATAGAGCTTCCATTGTGTATGTGGGTATTTACCTCGGGTTTACATATCTATTCAATTGTCTCACTTTTTTCTAAAGTTATCAACAGAATGAGATATGATATGTTACAATCTAAAACACTGGCCAATCCAATTTACAGACTGAGATGCCTGATGTATATAGTTTGATCCACATGGATCTATGATTTTACTGTCGGAAGATGAGCACAGCTGTTTCTGATCTTTTGATTGCTAAAAAATACAACTTTTCCATTAGCCATTGCAATTCATCATCAATGGATAATACCAGTAGGAGGTTAAGAAATAAAAACAGTGAAATACAAAAAAAAAAAACATATGTTGTCACATTAATCAAATGATAATCAGCTTCAAACTAATAAGTTTCAAACAGGCATAAAACATGCAATAAACTCTTCTATATCTGTTTAATGTTTCTCTTGATATGATTGCATAGAAGGTTCTGGAAGGGAGGAAATGTTTGCTACAGCTACCATGATCCAACAGCACCCTGTGCAGGGTTTGCAAAAGCAGAGAATTCCCAGTAGGTCTTCAATGAATATGGCTGGGAAATTGTCATGCCTTCTTCAGTGATCTTAGCTATCTGCAATCAATGAAAATCAATATTGATAAAATTTTGCCTCAGATTGTCAAGTAAAGGTCAATCGACAAATATACTTTGATTCAGAGCCAACCTGAGAAATACATGAACAAGTTGCATACATAAAAAATCTAACAGGATGTACTAAATGCCAGTTAGACTATAAGAATAGTAATATCCATTGGATAGATTGTTGACCAATCATAAAAGCCTGGAAGACCATGCACAATTTTCTAGAAATTGCTGTCAAATGGCATATATTAAAAAATTATTTTAAGAAAATGGAGTTGCAACGCTGAAAGAGAAAAGATCAAACCTGAAGCTTGTTAATGGCTGATCTATCACGATAGAGGAGAACACGCATGCACTTCTCCAGTAGTCTAACACCGTCCTCGAAGCTCAAGTTCTCATGCCACTCTTGACGAAGAATTGGCCGTGCAAGGTGATTCCCAAATCCAGTGGCAACATGATTGTCCTCAAAGTTAACACCAATCATACTGACCTGATGAATCATAGTTAAAAAATGGTCAGGTACAATCTTAAAACTGCAAGTAGCTCATTTCTGAACTTTAGGATGATATAACTTCAAACTTACTGTTCCAAGATACTTTTGTCCATTTTTAACTCCACCAAGTACAAGGGAGTTCCACAATGGATTGAACTTGTTACGCCTGTTATACATGACTCGAGTCAAGTAATTGTGCACCTCTTTGGGCCCCAAAGAGTTGCCATCATCCCACATATTGTCATACAAGCTACAATAATCAAACATCAAAATGCAACAATTTTATGTCAGAATTTTACAAACAAAACCCATGAAAGTTCAGGGGGGAATGGAATAACTAAAACAAAAGTACTTTAATCTTAGTGACTTGGTCAATCCTTACATAAGCTCATCAAGATAATGCAAAATCTCTTGGAAATCACTGATTTCTCCACTTGCACCCAGAAGAGAATGTTTGCCAATAGGCTTCATTCGCTCCACGCTCTTGTACCTCAGCGTGGACCCATAAGAACCTGCCAATTAACAGGATTCCAGCATAAAACAAGAGCATTCATTGCTTTAATTAAAGTAGGGACCAACCAGTTAGGCAATGAGTATCAAATGAGGGCATATTACATTAGAGGAACGCTAGGGTACTTGAAATAGCAGAAAACAAGAAAGAAGAGGGAAGAGGGAGGAGAATGAAAACTGTAACACCCGTGTTTTGGGCCTAGGAGTTAACTGGGTTTATAGTCGAGTCAATAAAATTTAATTAGAATCAATTCAACTTAAGTTGTGGTGTAATTGAGCTTTAATAAGAGGGGAGGGACCTATGTTGCGATTTTCCCCAAAACTTTTAAAAAAAGTAAGATAACTTTGAAAATAAAAGTCATCATCTTCTTCTTCCCTTCTATTTCCTTCCAACGTTAAAAACCATCCCCAAAAACCTCTCAAGCTTTGTTACTATTCTATTGATCTTGCTACTTGATTTCAACACCGTTTTGAAAGGTAAATTATGTTTTCTGACTCTCCTCCTTATTCTCTATCTATCTATGGTCTTGAAATTCAAAGATATGAGATTTTGAATAATTATGGTTTTATATCAAAGTTTGGATTTTAGGTGGTTTTTCAAATTGTTTTAATGATTTGAGTTAGGATTTTGCTTAATCATGATGAAATACACATTATATGTCATTTTGGTTGAATTTGGATGAAAATTCGTAGTATGTTCATAGGGCAAAATTTTAGGGTGTTAAAACTTGGATTTTGGTGGAGTTTATGTTGAAAACTAAGGGCTGATGGTTAGGGTATGATATGAGGGTGATTTGGGATGTTTTGAAAATCATTTGGGTGTTTGGAAATGGGTGTTTCAGCTATGGGTTGTTGGAGTACGAAAATTGAGTTTTGGATGATTTGTGGATTGAGAATTTGTAGAAAATGGCTTATGTTTGTGATGTGAGTTAATAGTTGAGTTTTAGCATTGAATTGTGGTGTAATAAGTGTGTTTTGTTTGGCTAGAAGCAAGAGGAAACGTTGAAGGAGCTTTAGGACCGAATCCGAGTTTGTAGGAGGATTGTTTCGATTGGCTAAGGAAGGGCGGTGAGTGGTTCAAACTTGTTTTTAAGTGTGGTTCGAGTAGGTGTAGTGTGCGTGTGTAAAGTGTGCTTGGTAGGCCACTTTTAGTTAATTCGAGTTGTTAGTTAGCCGTTGATATCCATATATGCTATTGTGCTTACTTAACTATGCTCTTGTGATTTTGGTTGATTTGTACATGTATATTCATGAGGTGTATATATATGTGATGAGCATGAGTTATGATTGATGGAAAATGTAATGTGGTAAATGATAATTGGCACTAAATAATTACCGGTTGTAAATGATCAATCATTAGGATTAGTGTGCACACAAATTGAGTCAAAACGTACGTGGCCTTGATGGCGTTAAGTCATCAAGGAGGAGTACGGTGATGTAATATCCCACCGGAAGCTTTTATTTATTTCTACGTGATGATGAGTGGAATCCCGCACATGCAAGGTCCGGTGATGAGTGTAATCCCACCGAGGTAAAGTGTTGTTGAGTTTTAAATCCGCACAATCGGGGTAATTCAAAGTGGCCAATTAACTTATTCATATATTGTGATATATGGTGTTGATACATGATTATTGATATTGATGCTTGATGCTTAGTATGAGGTAATATGCCATATTATGACACTTGGTGGACTAGTTAGGACTACTCGTGAGGTTGCCTATGCATGTTCAATATGAGGTTTAGGGATTACATGCTTGAACCCTGCATTGTTGTTATTTTCGTTTTAGAGCACCCTCACTAAGCTTATAGCTTACGCTCTCAATGTTCAACAATGCAGATCATTAGCGTGGCGTTAGCTCGGAGCAAGGCAAGAAGGCTTCCAAGTTTTGTAGCTCAAGTACGGTGGTGATTTTGTACTAGTTAGCAATGTGGCAAGGGTTGTTGTATGAGCTTTATTTAACTCATTGATATATATGGATATTTTGGTTTGTAAAGCATGTTATGCTTTGATTAATGTTCGAGTGTAGTGGCATGCCTCCTAGATGTATAAGTTGCCTTGTTAGTGGATGCAAACCTTATGCTTTAACTTGTGCCATTTTGGGCATTTTTGGCTTTCATATATGACCTTAAATGCCAAACTTTTGCCTTTGTATGAATGCCATGTTTAGACACCTTGTCTCATGTTTGATTGCTACCATGGCTCATGTACTTTTGTGTTAAATTGTGTCAAGTGGTCCTTTTGTAAGCTCTTATGCAGGTATACATGATTTTGGTGTCCTTTTCCCTTGAGAAGTCCTAAATTTTGGGCAGTAAGTGATCCCCTGCATCAAAGTTTCGAAACCTTGGGTAAGGTTTCGAAACCTTTGCAGTGATTTGGGATTCCAGACCTTACTGCCATCCAAAGTTTCGAAACCTTTAGGGAAGGTTTCGAAACCATAGACAGGGGGTTTCAAAACCATGTTTAAGGTTTCGAAACCATGGATCAGGGGTTTCGAAACCAAGGGTAAGGTTTCGAAACCTTTGCAGAGGTCTGAACTTCCAGACCTTACTGCCATCCAAAGTTTCGAAACCTTTGCAGAGGTCTGAACTTCCAGACCTTACTGCCATCCAAAGTTTTGAAACCTTTGAGGAAGGTTTCGAAACCATGGGTAAGGTTTCGAAACCTTTGCTGAAATTTGAATTACAGACCTTACTGCCAGTATAAGTTTCGAAACCTTTTGGAGAGGTTTCGAAACCTTTGTTTAAAAATGTATTGTTTGATTGTGGTTTGGGGTTCGATTGTTTGTCTCATGTTTTACGTTCCGCTGTTGATCACTTAAGATTAAATACTCCTCTAGACAAGATAAAATAATAAAAAAATTAGGGTTGCTAACCGAGGGGAAATCTTAACAGGTTTAGCTTCGGTTTTCCCCGTGTGACCCACTCGGACCGGTCATCCGGCCAGACCGGGATGAGGGGGTTACAAAAACCAAAAGGTAGAACGCATGCATGGCAAATGAACTATAAGCAAAATCTATTTTCCTAGCAAGCGCATAACTTGTTTTAGGGGAAACCACAAATAAGGAATAAGGACTTTAATGTGAAAGAGCATGGCAGTGAGAAGTACAGATAGCCTTAAATAACTTCCAACTCCATTTCACTCTATAGTAATCTAGCCACAATGCAGAGTGGCTCGACAAGATCTCTTTTAACCTCTGAGGATAATCATGTTACTCGCTTTGCGCAATAGATTTGACAGCAGACAAGAAATCTAAAATGAAGTCCAATTATACAAATGATGCTACAATTAGACAAACATATGGATCCTATATAAAGTACTGGTCATTTAGAGCATACCATCAAGCAAGCATTGTATCAAATGCTGTGTATGTTAAATACTATGTCGAGATTTTGAACAGAAACGTTTTCTGTCACAAGTTACAACCAACGGGTTGAAAAAGGGTTAAATACTACAGTTGTTAAGCTACTTAGCAATACTCAAATACTATGTTAAATGCTACAATTCTTAAGCTACTTGGCAATACTAAAATACTCTAACCAAACCTTATTTATTGTTTTTTTAAGAAAAAAAAAACATTACATAAAGCATCAAAGGGTTGAAAAAGGATCATCCCATAATTCAAATTTCTATCTCAATCCAAAAAAAAAAACGAAAGGAAACGACTTTGGATCAAGGTTGCTTCTAGCAAATTGATATCTTTTAAATCCTAAAACACCCAAATGGCCAGAACTTTTTTTCCTTCCACTTGCATGCCTTTTCAAGAGCATTGACTACTTCAAATAACAAAACCAACTCGAACAAATAAAATCCAGAAGAATTGGAAAATTGCTTATGAAACTGTATGAACTAACCTCCCATATCAGCAGCCATCAAAATCCCATCTTTATACTTTAACGCCACAACTGATGTTCCAGTCACATATGGGTACCTAACAATTAAAAAAGAAGAAGGTAAAATCAAGTAAAAACAAGGAGAATTTCCAAATACCCAGTGCCAAAAGAAAACCCTAGTTCAATAGAAAACAGATAATAACATACAGAGTCCTTTGAGAGTCAGCTTCGGGACCGAGCAAGCTATTTTCAGGTTGCTTTGAAGCCATGAACTGCATTAGGGGGAGAATCAACAAAGAAGAGAGGGAAAAAAAGTAAAAACTTTGTGCTATTTTTTGAAGTGGGAAGTGCGAACCTAAGAAAGCAATACTGGGTATTTAAAGATTAACGGAATAACTTACATTCATTCTGATTTAAGGGTTTAGATCGATCAATTGAAGAAGAAGAACTGGTGCTAAATAATAATTCAAAGTTTTCGTTTTCCCTTCTCTCAAGAAACTCCTTTTTATGAAAACGGGTCCTGATCCATTTGTTATCGGGTTAGGAGTGAATACGTTCTCGAATCTCAGTCTGAACTTTGAAAATGTATGGGTTAAGTCAGACCGAGGCCTATTCTCTTTTTCAAAAAGAATTCTAGGCCCGATTCTTATTCACCCAAATTATCTATTTTCTTATTAAAAAAATAGTATATGCATATTTTTTTAATTAAATAGTAAAATATTATATTTATTGTCGAAATTTAAACTCATGCTAAATGAGTTGAGATAATTATGGACAGATCCACCTACAAGACAAGGCAACGTACTGTACTGTTTGACATACATGTTGAATAACATGGTTGACTTTGTGCAATATATGATAAACAAGCTTTTATCAACAAATAAGTTGTAAAATTTCATGATAAAGACGGTATAACGTTCGTTTATGTTCATTTATTAACAAGCAATATATAATAAATTGTAGGAACTGAATCGATTAAGGTATTCGATGAAATGTTTGTATAACGTTTGTTTATGTTTATTTATTAAGCTAAGTAAACGAGTATAAACAAAAATTTTATGTTCGTTTAATAAATGAACACGAACAAAGGTATGCTCGATCAATTTATGCTCACGAACAACCTCGTTTATTGTCTCATTTACTTAGTTCCCCTTTTTCTTTTATTCTTTTGCATTATAATTTATAAATATTGGTGAAGGTATGGACTAAATTGAACGCACAATGAACTTTGGAATTTAAACTGTGAAGCCTAAAGAGCTTAAGGACTAGTGGTGTAATTTCTCTATTTTAGAGAACATATAAACGAACGTTAAATGAACATGTTGATGAACGTTAATCGAACGAACACGAACACCTTTAAAAATAAATAAACAAACACAAAGCGATATTAAACATTTAAACGAACACGAACAAAGTTTTTTTGTTCTTGCTCGATTCATTTACAGCCTTAAGTGTTGACTACAATGTTTGTATGTGCTATCATATGCTTTGCTTTGGATACAATTTTTGTTTATTGGTCAAGCAAATATTATAATACATTTTATCCCACGTCACTTATGGAACTCGAAATATTAACGCATATAGAATTCCTTGGCAAATTTATCATAATATCCATTTAAATACTTTTTTTTATTAAAATACCCCCTCAAACAATTATTCAAGGAAATATCAGGTTTCGGCCATATAGGACAATTTTTTTCATCTAACGCTTTTTTACAAAGCGTTGTTGACTTCTTTCAATATTACTATATTTTTATTTTGTATATATAAAATTAAATCCACAAAAGCCAATGAAGCAGGATTAAGGAACATGCAAGTTGCAAGTTGGTAATGGTAACTGCAGATCCTGCCTAGTCTAGTTAGTAGTAGCAGCAAACCTTGAGATTCCTAAGTCCTAACATTAGATTTATACTATACATCACCAATACTTACTCCATATGATATGGAAAACTTTCAAACTACACCTTGGCTTATTTGCTTCTGTCCATGTGTAACCGTGGGACCTCAGTGATCAAACCAAGGCTTGTTTTTGGTTGAGTTTAGGCCTCAATGTCAGTTAGGCAGGTAAACGAACCAAATGAACACAAAATTTTTGTTCGTGTTTGTTTATTAAGGAATGTAGCTTGTTCGTATTCGTTCATGTTTGTTCGTTTAAATGGTAAACGAACATATATAATTTGTTAAATATTTAATATTTTTGGTTAGTTTGATTAATTCAATTAATTAACTGATTTTAAACTGAATTAATCGATAATTGAAATTTGAAAAAACTCTTAATCATTAGTCAAAACCTAAAATTATCTAATAGATTAACCAATTTTGTTTTGGTTCGGTTTAACCGAATAATGAACACCCCTAGACACATGCGAATAAATTTAAATGAACATAAACGAATGAACACAAATGAACATAAACAAACGGATTACCGAACGTTCACGTACATAAATGAACGAATAAGCCATTTGTTCGTGTTCGTTCATTTAATTAAACGAACAAAAAATCTTGTTCATATTCGTTCGTTTAATAAATAAACAAACTTTTCGCCGAAGGATTCGCTGAACGTTCGGTTCGTTTATAGCCTTAGCGCCGGTTGTCGTATTTTTACGGTCAAACAGGTATCAGTTAAGCACCCAACAGACGTTTACTCGCCAAATTCTCCATCTAAACAGCCGTTTGCCTACAGCTGAATTTTTCAGCTTCTGGCAACTAACGTTAAGGCCCAACAGCCGTTTACCCCGCACCTATAAATTCAAACCTAGCATTAAATGGGAATGGGACCACCAAACCTAGGACCATTCGCATCATAAGCCACTTCTCAGTTCTCACAGCTTTATCCTTGAAAACCCCCGAATGAGATCAGATCAACAGGGTCCACACTCAAAACAAAATAACAACTCATTCGGCATTAAAACTTCTACCATCAAATTCTAATAATCACAAGTAATTAACTGGCTCTAAACTAGGGTGTAAACGAGCTCGAGTAGTACTAAGTTCGGCTCGACTCGTTAAGATCTCGAGTTGAGTTCGAGCTTGAATAATTTTTAATGAGTTTGAAAAATCTGAGTTCGACTCGGCTCGTTTAGAACTTGAGTAAAGTTCGAGCTTGATTCGAGCCCAATCGAATCAAGTGTTGACTGATCTTTGACCGCATTGGACTCGAGTAACTCTAATCTGTCACGTCTCATTTAAAGCACTATGAAGAAATTTTTTTGATAGGCAACCTGCAATTGTAAAACAGATGTTGGTGGAAATATTTAATGGCTATAATATATGTTCACTCATCTTAATTATGGTTAACGGCAAGTTGTAATAAATACTAAACACTTCCACATTTCTACAACTTTTTTTAATATTCTCTTAATTTCAACCTTAGTTAATTTTCAATATTTCCACCAACATTTTCTTCTATTGTTCTTACCTATTGGTATTTAAAAAACAAAACTCCTTCAACATTCATATTATTTTGTATGAGTACCAAAATCTTCTCTTCTCTTTTTACAAATATTTTATACTAATTATTACAAGGATTTATATTCAATACATTAATGATAATTTTTTTCCACAAACGCTTTACTTTTAGAAATTTAGTTTAGAATTAGAGTTTATGAGTTAGAATTTAGGGGTGATGGTTAGAATATATGGTCTAGGTTTTAGAGTAACATGGTTAGGGATTTTGATTCTAACATATAAATTTTAAAAATTTAAAACAATAAACCCTAAATTAATTTCATAAACCCTAAAATTAAAACACTCGTATAAACTTTATTTTTCCATCGTCGGTGTACGGAATAATTACACTTATTAAAAAATATTTAGAATTTATATTCCGTATATCATTATCCTAACTTATATAAATTAATTTAGGAAATCTTGTCCAAATAAACATTTTAACTCTCAATTATATTTCTCACAACAATAATATTAAACTAACCCTGAGTCTATGAGTACAAGACTCGTTTACTCAGCACAGTAAAGCAAAATTCAAAGGATGATGAACACTTGAACAGGATTTTCCCCTTGGTTTTCAATTTTCAAAGATGGCTAAAAAGAAAGTTCTTTTGTTTTTTGAGGGTATGGCTAAAAGAAAGTAGTCGTTGGTAATTATTATTACAAGAACATTGGAACTGGAATGTCCAATGTTGTCCCTGATTTCATTTTCTTTCTTTCTTCCTTTATTTTATTCCACTTCTTTTGAGCTCGAAGTCTTAAAGTTCTGACAAATGCAGAACATTTCACTTTTACCACGAAGAAAAAAAACATAAATTAGAAAACCTGACACCCCATCACGTGATGTTGCTTACACTCTCCCCCCCTCTCATTCATCTGTCTACGATTGATTTCTCTTAAGCCACGCGCCTTTGCATCACTTTCCCCTGTTAGTCTGGACGCTTGCATTTGTTTTCTTTCACTTTCTGCCAGGATTCTTGCTCTTGCAGTTGCAGATCTGCAGGGCTGCAAGGTCTGTGCATTTCCTTCTTCTCATTTCCTCTCCCATTGATACTTTCAGACAAGGGCATTTTAAATTTGTGGTAGATTTTATTCTAGCTCTTCGTTTGTTTTTCTTTTCTGGGTGGGTGGTATTTTGGCCTCTGCATTTAGTTTTGTTCATCGTGGTGTTTGTGTTTTTGCAACAAAAAGAAGAATAAGAAGAAGAAGAAAAGGAATACACACAGGCTTTATTGCGTTGTTTTAGGTAGAAGTAGTTTACCTTTGTTCTTGTCTTAGCTTAAAAATCTACCCTTTATCTGTTTATGATTTGTTTTTTTTGGGTTCTTTTCTCCATCTACACTCCAATTTCATTCTTTTACACTTTTTTCACCTTTGGTATGGAATTTTCTCCCTTCCTTTTTTGTAGTTATCGTATATCTCTAACAATGTGATTACATCAGTATCAGTTGTATCCTCTAATTGTTTTTTTAATCATTTTCTTCGTTTTTAGGGGAGCGGATGCTTTAAAATTGCTATCTTTGTATGTTAGACATATTATTTCATGCTTTGGGGAGCCAAAGATGAGATTGTTTTATCTTTGTTCACTGTTTTTTAGTCTATAATCTCTCATTTGCACATGTACAGAAATGGGGATCATCTCCAGGAAGATCTTCCCAGCTTGTGAAAGCATGTGTGTGTGTTGTCCTGCTTTGAGGTCAAGATCTCGACAACCTGTTAAGCGTTACAAGAAATTGTTGTCTGAAATATTCCCCAAGTCTCCTGTGAGTACCCACTTTTTTTGTTCTTTTGGATTATAGGTCTGAAATAAGGGATATTTGATCTGTAATATGACGGTAATGGCAGCTAGAGGGCTTATTGGCTAGTTTTAAGGTGTGTTTGTTCATTTTTTCCCAAGCTTTTCATGAATTTGGCGAGTACAAGCAAAATGAAGAGTCACTGTCCACTGTTCTTGGCTCTGCCACTCCAATGCCATTTGAGTACCATAGTTTTATATTAATAGAATACTTGCCTGTATAGTTGGTTGCTTTGCTTTGTTTTATAACTTTAAAAATGTTTGATTCCTTGGTCGGATCTTGGAAGTAGCAAGAGAAATAACTTCAATTCTTAGATGCAGTTAATGAGTAGTTTAGTTGGTGCATTCCCGAATAGCCATGTTTATTTAGTAATGCATCTATATTTTGATAAACTAGAATTATAAAGTTAATGTCTCACAATGCATTGTAGGATGCTCCTCTCAATGAAAGGAAGATTACAAAGTTATGTGAATATGCTGCGAAAAATCCTTTCCGAATTCCAAAGGTAGTAATTACTGTCTTTCTTATTGGTTTTCAATTAAAATATGCATAGTGGTATAGTTGTGTATATCTCTGCTTTTAATAGATTGCCAAGTACCTTGAAGAAAGATGCTTCAAAGAGCTGCGCCATAAGCACGTCAAATCCATCAATATTGTTACAGAGGTTTACAGTAAGCTGCTTTGCATGTGCAAGGAACAAATGTAAGTAATTTCCTGCTTTTACGTTTTGTTGTTCTTTGTATTTCCATGTCTTGTGTTGGGAGCTCTTAACTATGACGTTTTCATTGTATGCTAAATCCTTCTTTCTCACCTCATAGGGCATATTTTGCTGTTAACTTGCTGAATGTTGTTAGCGAACTGCTTGATAACTCTAAGCAAGATGCTATGCAGATCCTCGGATGCCAAACCTTGACTAGATTTATCTATAATCAGGTCAACAATCACTTTCCTCCTCTTTTTCGTCTTTTGTTTGGAAACTGAAAATGTAAAATTACATCTTAGTGAATATGTAAGTTTTGACATATTTTTTAATGGTTATACCGTGCCATGAGAGGCTTTCTCATGTCACTGATGTCTGAATACAAATAACTGTACCAGGCTATGCCTATCTTATTTTTATGAAAAGATTACGTAGACTTGGCTGTGATACAGATATAACTTCGCTTTCTTGTTTCTGCATAGACGGGAATCGTGAACATTATTTATACTTTGTATTACATGTTAAAGTAAAGGATGGCATATAACCGTTTCTGCTGTCTGATGTGAAATTCATGTATTGCTGGGAGCCTGGGAGTATTCTTTTCGCAAACGAGCTCATAGATAATATGAAATTTGTTATGTTATGGAGTGGATACCAATTCTAAATTTCTAATTCATTTCCCCTTCTCTAGTGAAATGTAATTATTATTAGATTCTTATGCCGGTACTCTTTGTTCTGCTGTATAAACAGGCTGATGGAACTTACACGCATAACATTGAAAAATTTGTCCATAAAGTGTGTAAGTTGGCACGTGAGGACGGGGAAGAACATCAAAGACATTGCCTAAGGGCATCTAGCTTGCAGTGCCTTTCTGCCATGGTAGTTTAAATTCTTTTATTTTGTTTTCCACCTCTAAATCTTTTGAAAGATATATCCACAATATTGTAAAAATGTAAATTCCTCAATTTCAAACTTTTTCCACCATTGTTGAATCACTTAACTTGGAATGTCCTTTCTTGTTGACATGTTATTACTATTATCATTTTTTTTTACCGTTCTGGACGGAATGTGGTTTACCTATTAGGCTTCTTTGGTTTTACCTTGGTAGGTCTGGTTCATGACACAATATTCATATATTTTTGCTGCTCTTGACGAGGTTAGTTGATATCATAGTTATTTTCTTGTAATTCCTTCATCCCCCCGGTCTCCTTCACTTCCCTCTCTCACTGTTTAGCTTTTCATTATAACCCGGGGATTAGCCATCTCTCTCTCTCTCTCTCTTGTTAACTTATGATGTGTCCGAATACCAGATTGTACATGCTACTTTAGATAACTATGAGCTGGAGACGCATGTTGAAGATGATAATGAGAGAGGAGAGCCCCATCGTAATTGGGTGGATGAAGTGGTTCGATGTGAGGGTAGAGGTGCTACCATTCCTTGTGATGCCAGTCCTTGCAACATGATTATCCGTCCCCAACCCGAGAAAAAGGATCCCTCTCTTTTGACAAGGTAATCTTATTATTGCTGTAATGGAAAACTTTTATATTATAAAACAAACTATTTTATGAACCATTCAGATGATAGCACGGTTTTCTACTTTCTATCTTGTCCCCTCAAAACCATTCATATATCTATATATTTTTTGGTTATAGGGAAGAGATGGAGACACCTAAAGTTTGGTCTCAAATTTGTATCCAAAGACTGGTTGAGTTGGCAAAGGAGAGTACAACATTGCGCCAAGTACTAGATCCGATGCTCGTGTACTTCGATTCTAGACAGCATTGGGTTTCTCAACAGGGGTTGGCAATGGTGGTTTTGTCTGATATGTCCTACTGGGAGGCTTTGGGTAGTTTTTTTACCATATTTATCTTATGGAGGCTACGAAAATATGATCAAATTGGAAAGTTTTATGATTTTCTGTGCTTGCATAACTTTTGATTTCAGGAAACCAACAGCTGATCTTAGCTGCTGTTGTACGTCATCTAGAGCACAAAAATGTGGCACATGATCCTCAACTAAAATCTTATATAATACAAATAGCAGCTGCTTTAGCTAGGCAAGTTAGATCTAGAGGCGTGCTGGGTGAAATTGGTTTTGTCAGTGACCTATGCAGGCATTTACGGAAAAGTTTCCAAGCCACTCTCGAATCTAGAGGAGAGCAGGACACTAATTTAAACATCTTGCTTCAAAACTCCATTGAAGATTGCTTGCTGGAAATAGCAAAAGGGGTAACCTCGAAATCTTTTTCCCATATGTCATACGTGCTGGTGTGTTTAATTTTATACACTGCTTTTAGTTTGCTTGAGTTTCCATTGGCTTGTTTCTAGATTGATGATGCAAGACCCTTGTTCAATATGATGGCATTATCGCTGGAGAAGTTGCCTTCTTCCGGATCTGTTGCTCGTGCAGCTATCGGATCATTGATGGTCCTTGCTCATATGATTTCATTAGCATTAGTCTCTTCTGGATCGCAACAGGTAAAATTCTTATGTGCTGTCGGTGCCCCTGTTATCGTTGAACTTTATGTATCCTTTGCCTCGTTGCTTACCTTCTGGTTGAACGGTTTCTTGGAACTACTGTTATACTCATCATTGAGCCACTTTCTAAATTTTCTCACAGGTGTTTCCAGAGGCACTTCTCGTCCAACTGATGAAAGCAATGTTGCATCCCAATCTTGAGGCCCGTGTGGGAGCACACCAGATATTTTCAGCTCTTCTGATTCCAAGT
This sequence comes from Hibiscus trionum, assembly GCA_030270665.1. Taxonomy (NCBI): domain Eukaryota; kingdom Viridiplantae; phylum Streptophyta; class Magnoliopsida; order Malvales; family Malvaceae; genus Hibiscus; species Hibiscus trionum. Next base: position 10,321,673 of record BSYR01000020.1, on the reverse strand, counting down.
TCTTTCCGTCCTCGACATGAAGTTGCAGCTCTTCGTTCCGGTTATGTCTATGAACCGAGAAGATGGCGCTCCAACAATGCTTCTGCATTTGCATCCATATCAGAGCTACTTGAAAAGCTCCGAAGAGAAAAAGATGGCATCAAAATGGAAAAGAACGGTTATAATATTCATGATGAGTTAAAAGGAAAGGGCAATACGGAAGAGGACCGGAAGCAAGGGCATGTCCTTAAAAGTTCCCCTAACATCTACAATATAACCTCTATTATTGACAGAGCAGCTGTACCAAACATGGCTGAGGCAATAATCACATTCTTCTTTTCATGATTGGGTTACTTTTCCGACTATCTAGTTTGAGTCTTGGTCTTTGATGACATAATTCTTATCTATTAATTTTCTCACAGGAACCATATATCATGAAGCTCACAGAGGATCAGATAATGCAGTTATTGTCTGCCTTCTGGATACAGGCTACTCTTCCTGATAATTTGCCTTCAAACATAGAAGCTATATTTCACTCTTTTTTGTTGACACTAATTTCTTTACGATTGAAGGTAAAATGAATGCTACATGGTCTTATTAGCCTCGAATAAGTCTCAACTTTTCTTTTTCTTCACCCGACTGCTAACTGTCTCCTAAACTGCGATGTCACAGAATGTTAATGATAACCTTGTGATCCGCTTCTTCCAGCTTCCTTTATCTCTAAAGAATATCTCCTTGGACTCTAGCTATGGTATGGACTATTAATAGACAGGTTTTCACTTTTAGAATATTTAAATTTCTAACATTGTTTTTTTCGCTGCGGTGTCAGGGATGTTAACTCCGGCATCCCAGAGATCAATTCTTATGCTGTCAATGGGCATGCTCATGTTTGCAGCTAAGATATATCAAATTCCCAAGCTGTATGATCTCATCAAGTCCATAGTTCCATTTGATGTAAGTTACTGTTTTTAAATCGCCTCATCATCGGAGCTGTTTGCCTATATGAAATGGGATAAAGTTGGCAGTTTTTGTTGTATCGAATTCATTACATCAATAGAATACAAGTCTCACTTATTTACCTCTATTCGCATCTCTTTTCAGGCTGATCCTTATCTAGGCATCAATGAAGACATTCAAGTTTTCGTGAGGCCTCAGGCAGATGTTAGAGGTTATGGATCCGTTACTGATAACCGACATGCTTCTTTGCTATTGGAGTTGCGTGATACAATATACGAATCAGACAATCTTTTGATGGATATCTTGGTCCAGAATTTATCTTCCATTACTGGGGTATGAACATGTTAGTAGCAAGTACCCTCTCTGTCTCCCTAAAAATTACTAACTCTATTCTTTTTGTGCTTGTTAAGCTGGAGATGGATGATCTCAGAAAACAATTGTTTGAACCATTCACGCCTGACGACGCATTCACGTTTGGACCACAATCTATGCTTGATTTGGAACACAGTCAAATGATTACCCATTCAAAAGAATCGCTTTCCTTTGACGAGGTATGCCAGTAAGATTGGCATTTGTTCTTACTGGTCAGCTTATAACATGAGATGTTCGTTGCTTGTACATTGTATTTTTCAAATCTACCTGTAATGGTTTCTGCTAATGTACCAGGATGTTCAAGCAAACTCATTACTCGAGGATGATGCAAGAAGTGAGACGTCCATTTTTCACCATTCTCGCTTCAATCCCAAAGTGCCTGCATCTCCTGCTGTCTCTCAATCTCATGTGCTTAGCATAGGACAGCTGATGGAATCGGTAACCTCTTGTACACCTGTCCCTTCCTACCTTTGAAGATCTCTATTTCTCTGCATTTACATGCCATAGCTTTTCGTATAAAGCATACATTTTTCACTCCACTTGTCTTTTAGGCTCTTGAGGTGGCTGGTCAAGTTGCAGCAACATCTGTCTCGACATCACCTCTCCCATATGATACCATGGCTAGCCAATGTGAAGCATTTGGGACAGGAACAAGGAAGAAGCTCTCCAACTGGTTGGCCCACGAAAATCATCAAAACGGAGCCGTTGATAGATTGTTACCCACAGTTATGGCTGATGGACACACGATGCTCAGCAAGGTAAATAATGAATCCGTTGAGATGGTGGTGACAAGTATATTTTGATTTTTTGACTTGTCTGATGGTCTTTATACAGATAACAAACGAAGGTGCTTTTGGTGGAGCTGTCTTGCGGCACGACCCTTGTCTGGCTATGAGGTTGCCACCCGCTAGTCCTTTCGACAACTTCCTTAAAGTAGCAAGGTGTTGAAGAATGACATTAATATCTCAGTTGTCCATGTTGTAAAATTGTAGGTGGTGAGCTGAGTGTGTTGTAGATTGAAATCCTTAGGTTTGAAATGAAACTGATAAACTGAGACTTGTAGGCTTACGTGCCCCTACTAATCCTTGTATGAAACTTGTCCCTTGAAAAAGCTACTAGTAGTTTTAGACATGGCGTATGAAACTGAAATGGATAGGATTCGTTCATACGGTGTTAGAGTTTTAAAATTTTACACGTTTTTTTAGATTGTTGGATGGCTGAGATTAACAATTAGATGTGTGAAGACTATCACTTGAAAAAATGTAAGAGTTAATCTCAGTTATCTATTTTACTCATCTAATGATTCAAAAAACGTGCATGGATTTTTTTTGATCCGATAAATTAAGTGGATTATAACCCATATATACATATTATAATCATGTTTATAAATTAATATAATATCCATTTAGGATAGAAAAAGATTAATATTCATTCTTCAGTCCATGCACACGTGAAAATAGATACAGACTGGTAAGGTTTACTTCATATCATATAGACTTTTTAGTCATACTGCTTTGGTCGGCAAGTAATGGTCAATGTATATACATATTCCATCATATATGATCAAACCTAACTGACCATATAAAATCAAATGTAAAATGTAAAAATTGATGAAATTTTTATTTTAGTTTTTTTTTTATCAGCAAGAAAGTATGAATTTATTAAGAAAATTTATATAGTTTAAAATATGATCATAGGCCTCATTAAAAATCTTCTTAAATCTAAATGGAAGAAAAAAGTATCATATGATCATGTCATACAACAAGTAAACAAAACAACGAAACACAAACACAGATAAACGCTCGAACCAAAAAGCAACAACACCCTAATGCCAATCTCAACCGTAGACGTCCAAAGCCAAAAACAACTCCAATTACCCAACACACTCTAACTCCAACATCTCTCGCAACTGAACCAGACCACCCACAGCCACAACCTCTCACAACCCCACACATTGCAGCAAAATAGTAACATGTCGTAGATACCAACCATGACGCTCAGCCAAGACACCCAACAACCATACATTATTGTGGCAAGTTAATTACTACAAAAAACTGCATTTTTAGAAACATTGAAAATGGTCACTAAGGGATGGAAATCGTCTACCCTTAACAATGCCCCCATTTTAAAATAGTGGATTTAGGGTTCAGAGTTTGAGGTTTAAGGTTGGAGCTTAGGGTTAGGGTGTAGGGAATTAGAGGTATGGTGTATTTTTAGGGTTTAGGGTTTAGAAATTAAGGTTAAGAATTAAAATTTAATTTTTAGGTGTTTTTTTTAGTAGGGGGCATATAAGTAGGCATGGTTAGGGGGCAGAAGATTTTTACTCGTCACTAAGAGTATGAAATTTAATCACTGAAATTTATAGTGACAATTTTTTAAGTCGTCACCACTCGTCATTAATAACTCCGTCACTATTATACTTGTGACAACTTTCATGCATTTTGTTACAATTAGTAATATTTTCTGTGACTACATTTTTGACACAAAAGATTAACAACAATGAGTAAAGTTTAGACACAATTGTTATTCTTATTAGTGACGGACATTTTATCACAAATACATATTGAAATAGTGTCTAAAATATGTTGTCACTTTTAATAATAAAAATGTTAATTATATAATAATTATATTTTTAGTTGTAATCTTTTATTAGGTCATTGAACTTTCATTATAGATGATGTGGCACCTTTAGATGTCAATTTTTAATAAATAAATACAATGATGTGGCACCTTTAGATGTCAATTTTAATAAATAAATACAATGCATGGGCTTTAGGGAGGATCAGACCTGGAACTTTTATGACGAGAGTGCAATGTTTATCCATTAAGCTAGGCAAAAAATTTAGTATTCTTTTGAAAGTAAAATAGTGTTTAGGTTAAATTGTGATTGAAATTAATTTTATTTATTTTTAAAATATGTATTAATAATAACACTAATTATCATAATGATAATTTAATTCATTTTCCAATTATTTTTTATACAAAATGTGTTTGTTGAAGAAAATATATAAAAATAATTTAGTTGGTTTTAAAATATAAATATGATTAAGATCTACGCCTAAAATATTAAATATTATATTTTAATTAAATAATTTAATTAATTTAATTTAAATTATTGATAGAATTATCCTTTTTATGTGATAATTATTGCGTATACTGACAATGCAAATTTTAACTCCACAAGCAAAATTAAAACAAATATTAAGTGTGAATTTTTCATAAGATAAAATTTTGCTATCATATATCATGTTAAGATTACATATTAGTCTTTGTACTTTAATTTGGTCACTTTAAGTTTATGTACTTTTTAAAATTTAAAATTTCGATCTTGACATGAATGATAGTCTTTAAATATGTTAAGTAATTTTCTTAGCTCGTTTGTTATACATAAGTTTCATATTTGATTTTTTTTTCTTTTTGTTGAGAAATATTTTGATATAACAATTATGTGAAAAATGTTTTAGGACTTGTTTAAAGATTTCAAAAATAATTCAAAAGTCCTTAAAACTTGACAAAATGTTTTGAAAGAGTTCGATTGAATACCTATATCGAACTACTCTTTTAAAAGTCGTAAAATGCCCAAAATGTTCATTTTCAAAGGAAAGTTTCGAAACTATACTAAAGTTTCGAAACTTATCTGGGCAGTAGCTGAATTTTTAGAAACCTAAGCAAAGGTTTCGAAACCTTCACAAGGTTTCGAAACTTTGGCCCTGTAACGGCTCCAAACGGCTATAAAACGGCTAGTTTTTTAAAACCCCTCTAAAGGTTTCGAAACCTCTTCAAAGGTTTCGAAACTATTGTGCAGGAGAGCATTTAATGCTCAACTTAAATGGCTTCCAACGGCTCCGAAACATCCCCAACGGCCATAAACGGCTATATACTCATTCCACACTATAAATACACCCTTGGGACACTTGAAGATGGCAAGAGATGATATCCAAGCTTCATGATCAAGAGAAATAGCGTTTAAGTCTTTATCTTCCTCATTTCTCTTGTAAATATTGTATAGAGAGTGTTTTGTTTTTCATTGTTCTTGTTCTTTACACTCTTGTGAGCTCAACTCTCGTAAACACCCACCTTGTGAGGTATATTTGTTTACATCTTTCTACCCTTGTAAAAGGAGAGGTTCTAGTTTAGCCTTGAGAGAAAAACTAGAGTGGTTCTATCTTAGCCATTGAAAAGATAGGGTTGTAAGGTTACCCTTTGTCCTCAAAAGGAAGAATTCATTGTTGAGTGAATTGGTAAATCCTTAGTGGTGTGCTAAGGTAGTGGATGTAGACTCGGTTGAAGTAGTCGAACCACTCTAAAATCATCGTGCAAATTGTCTACATTTATTTCGGTTTTAGCCAATTCAACAACCAAGCTTTTACAACCCTCCTTGACGGTTTCGGTGATCGATTCGAGCGTGCAAAAAAAACCCAACACTTTTATTGGATTATTTTTAGTCATTTTAATTTAGTCATGTTGTCGTTGTCACGTTTGAATTAGGATTGAAATTTTAAAATTTGAAAAAAAAAGGGACTACAATTGATTAAAATGGAATGACTAAAACAAGAATTTACACATACTATAGAGAATAATAGAATTGTTTTACCTTTTGACAAACTAATTTATGGTAACTTCAATTTTTTTTATAATAATTATTATTACTAGTATTATATAAAAAAATTATTGTTGTGATAATATCTAATTTGTCACTAATTTTATTTTTTCAATGATGATAAAAATTTATCACAACAAAAAGTAAAATTTTAAGTGACAAACAATTTTACTGTCACAAGAAAAATCAAATAATATTGACCACTTTATATATCGTCACGATCATGTGTCAAAGTTTTAGTGTTAAAGAAATTTTTGTCACAGTTATAGACTTATAGTGAGAATTTAATTGTGAAAAATGTAATTGTCACAATTACTACTATAACAGTGACCAAATAAAAATACATCACAATTACTCATACTAATAGTGTCGCACAAAAAATTGTCACAAAATTTTTAATATCTGTGACAACATTACTTCTAGTCATTGCCACTTTGTCACTAAAAATATATAATGTTGTAGAGAATTGCCAAGACAATTGGGAAGCCCCGCATCAGCAAATTCATCTGAAAATATCGACCCCTTTTTTGCAAGCATGTCCACAAAAATTAGAACACAATCTCACCCTCATATGGATCCAAAAAAGTTCCACACGCCACACAACACACCCTTAATCACAAAAGATCATCATAAAAGATAAAATGCAACATGAGTAGGAAAAACAATTTGAATCATTCAGGCATTCAAAACCAAGCTATATGAGTTACACCCCTTTCGTCAATACATCTGCAAACGTGTTAACCTCCTCAGAGATTGAATCATAACCATGATGTCATAGTGTCTTCTACACCAATTTTCGTGTCTCCAAAGAATCTAACCCTCATTGTCTTCCATGACAGCATACGCATCGCGACTCCTAACACCCCATTTCCCGCTCTTCTATAATCTTTCTAATATTTTTCACAATTTTCTTCTCGTTCCCAATAGTGTGAGCCCATATCAATCGATCAAGCTGGATTGTTTCACGTGCCTCTCTTAAGATATCTTCTCGTTGCTGTAACGACTTTGATTTAGATGTTGGTTCCTTTAGCGAATCCCCAATGTTGTTAACCTTCTTATGAGATATTTTCTCTTTTTTGGTTGTTAATTGTTCTATATTTGCACGTTTCTCCTACTTAGAGTCCTTAAAATTGAGTACTACTATAGGCTCTACAAGGACATCAAAACTGGTAGTCATTGGCCTACTAACACTCGCCTCTAAATTCATCTAGGCACAATGCACGAGACAATCAAACAATGCCATTTCATTCATTCTCAATTCACTATCCACCCCACGCACCTCCATAGGCTCGACTCTCGACACTAATTCTACCTCCTTATCCGCAGTATGATCCCTCGAGTGTGTCGTTCCACCGCTCACATGTTCCTCAATCAGTTTTTGTACATTCCGCAATTGGCCAATACGATACTATACTAATATCTAAGTTTTTTGTTGTGCATTATCCCTTTGGGGACTAAACTGTTCACATGCTACCTCTCTATCATACTCTGCATCTTCTTTCCGCTCACTCGAAGCAAAATGCCCATGTTCTCACATTCTATTACCTTCTGATCCTTGACATCATCATCCGGTTGCAGCTCATCATCAACACTCTCTTCATCAGACTCACATGCCCCCTCACAATTGGCACACACTAGTTGTTCTACAGGTGGTTTTATCTCTATCACATGTGCTCGAACCATGTACTTGTATTTCTATAACTTCATCAATCCGCTCCAATTGTGAGGTCTCAATGAGAATTTTTCCTCATTTGGAAAATGCTTGCATTTAATTTTCGAACGTTGGCTTGTCAGTTAGTTGGTATCCCAAATTTTAAATGACCGTTGAACCGTATCGATACGCTAAGATAGCGTACCGATACGCTTTTTATCAAAACCAAAATTGGGATTCCTATAAGTAAAATCCATATCGATACGACATATCGTATCGATACACCCCTTAATAACATATCGATATGCCCTCGAAATGTATCGATACACCCTCGAAGCTTATCGATACACCTTGTTTTTTCAGTCAAAACGACTCTTTTTATTTGAGACAGGTACCGATACGCCCACGAGCCGTATCGATACGACTAGAATTCAATATAAGGGTATAAAAACAAGTCTCAAATGCACCAGCAACAACTATTGAACCTACAAGCAACATCAAATCACTCAAATCCAAACTTTGTACCTTTAGAGTCAAATCTTTGTACCCAACTCTCGTGTTCTTCATTGTAATCTCTTATTGTGAGTTTAGGAAGTGTGAAATTGTAATTAGGTAAACATTATCCTTTGAGAGGAATTTCTAGAATTTACCAAATACTCTTCTTTGTAAAAGTGAGTGGATTAAGCTTTGGACAGAAAGCTTAATCGAATTGTAAGGTTTCCTGCTCATCTAAGAAAAGAGGAAGAATTCAAGTAGTGAATTGATTGAAAATCCTTAGTGGGAGCTAAGGTAGTGGATGTAGAGTTCATTAGAGAACTTGCCACTCTAATTGCTTTGTGTCATGATTTTTATTCTTCCTTATTTTCACCCTTCAATTTTTTATCGCCAATTCACCCCCTCCTGGCCATTTACAATTGTGCGATCAAATCAACAAATAGTCGAGACCCCACAATACGCATTATTGAAAGACCTTCAATCCCCACCGCCTTTAATTCTCTCGCCAACACTGCGATTCCAATTGGGAATCGACACCACACGATCACACAACTTTGCAAAATTTCAACTTTATTTGTGGCGATCACACTCTGTACAACCTGAATCCGTTTATCCTCTTGTGCCTCCCTAAACTGCGCTTTCGACTCTTTCACACTCTTCAACCCCACCTATCTTTTTCGTTTCCAATAGTAATCTCAAGACGCTCCACAGGCGAATGAGACAGTAATATGCAATCTATATATCCACTTACCATACAAACGCTCAATAACCCGCTTAGCCTTCATCTTCGTCCTTATACGAACAAATTCAAACCGTGAACTATATCTTACTCTTTTCACCGGAACAAAGAAATCTATCAAATACCTGCCACACTCCATTCCAATGAATCTAATTCAAATGATGGCCCACAAAGATAGTCCAATATCGCCTTCACTACTCTCGCTCATTGCTTTTGATAATTTTTCAAACCAAATCTACTAGCTTATGCTACTTACCTAACTTCATTTATCGATTTCAATTCTTGTATCACAATCGCATGAAATTTAAAGAATAAACCACAATATTTTTATTGTTTTATCAAATCAAATGACAGTAGTGAAGACAAAGTTGACCTACTTGAAATTGAGCCCCCAAAATTACCTTCCGAATTTGAAGAGAGAACTAAAACTTTCCATTGATAGAACCAAACCATAATAGATATGAAATCTAAACCGATGATCTATCATATCAAATCATCGAGAACAATAAATCGAATATAATCTGAATGCAGAAGCGTACCTGAATTAATCGATAGATTGAAAACCTTGAATCTTCATGTTGAAATCTCAAATCTTTGGTATTGATCTTCCAAGAAGATAGATTATCCCTTGCCTTAAAAACTCTCTGACGATGACAAGAGTAATACAAGTTAACCTATTTCTTGGGGACCAGTACCTCTTTATATAGTTGATTATTAAATCAACTATTAAATATTTATAACCCTGCCCCTCATTGAATTATAAATATATCTTATGATATCTACACTTTTATTTCCATGACACTTTAATACTCATGACACGCCTAACATAATTGGTCATTTAATTTTGTGTCATACTTGGGCAACATATGTTTCATGATAAATGTACAACTTTATGAGCTCAAAAGTTTGCTATTATATAATAGGTATCCTATAACAATCTCGTCCATCAACTATATCCATATAAGATCAAAGCGGTCTTCGCCATATCAATCATGACTGGACCCATCAATGGTCACATATATAAACATAATCAAATGACATAGATCAATCATGGATGCGTAGCATGGAAAATTACATGAAATATGAATCGAACATATCTATTTCCAACTGGTCCTTCTAAACCTTAGTGAGATCAAACTTTACTGAATTCAGAGTGTGCATAAACCAAAAGAACTTTATTTCTGTAGAAAATAATCTTAAAATAACTTTAAACTGAAGTAACCGAAATTGTGTCTAAACCAAATGAGCATTTTTCAAAATTACAAACTCCCACTAAAGCCGAATATCCTTAAATAACACACACCTACATGAGTAGTGTGCTCATGAAAGACTTAGGGTGATAGTTTCTTAATATGCGCGCAATTATGGGGTTTGTACCAACATGCTCTATAGACACACAACCACTCTGAATTTTCTTTAACAACTTGGAACATAATATTTATGTCCTTCAAGTTTAAAGTGTTCCTATTGTTTATAGAATAAATGAATGCATATTTATTGTCACAAAATAACTAAAGTGGCATTTCTATTCAATATAGAATTACCAGTCCAAGTGACAAAATTCTTTTGCATCAATATTCTATTATAATCGAAGTCTGTAAACCTAATGATCTCTAACTTACCAGAACTCCGACATGTGAGCAAGTAATTTTTTGTTCTCTGAAGATATCTCATAACCTCATTGACTGCTATCCAATGGTCCATAATATGATTCCTCAAATATCTGTTTAACATTCTAACAATTTATACAATTTTTGAACGCATACATACTTAAGCATAAATTAGATTCTCAATAGCTTATGCATAAAGAATCTTTTAGTTTTTTTTTTAATTTTAAGGTTACTTTTAGGGCATTGAGTAAGACTAAATTTGTCTTCTTTAGCAATATGAGTATCACTTGGTTTTACTCCCACTGAACTTGTAGTATATACAATTGTCTACCAAATTTATCTCAAAGCTGAATAAGATAATCAATATGAAATTTATAATTTCATTAATGAGAGTCCTACTTAAGCTCATAGATATATTTCTTTAATTTACATATCATTAATATTGTATCATTAGACACAAATCTATGATTGTACCTTATAATTCGTTTTTTTTATCAATGTCGACATTGAAAAACAAAAACTTAACTTCCATCTTATGTAGCTCAAGATTATAATAAACAACAAATGTCATGGATATCTTGAAAGAGTCTTTCAATGAAACTTGAGAGAAAGTCTCTACAAAATCAATGTTCTTTATAGTATATCTTTAGATACAAGATGTGCTTTATATTTATCCACATTACCATTTACATCTCTATTGGTTTTAAATATCCATTTACAACCAATTGGTTTGCACCTTAAGGTAATGAGACAAGTTCTAAACTTTATTGTCTTGCATAAAATTATACTCTTCTTGAATGACATCAATCCACTTTTGAGAGTTAAAACTTTTATGGTCTGATAAAAAATAATTGAGTCACTTTCTATCATTCTATTGTTACCCTTATTTTCTTGAGGAAATACAATAATATAATCTCAAGTAGTATTTCTCCTTCCTCTTGTGGATCTCTTTGACGACACTTTTTTTAAAGTTGTTGAGTTTGTTCTTCTGAAACAATTACTTTATCTTGAACGGGATTTGTTCAACATTGTTTTGCTTAGATACTTGATTCACTTCTTGATAAATGATAGATGTGAAAACCTAAACATCATCAAAAGTGATAGTAGGAATTATATTATAATGTAATTCCTCCTCAATAACAATACATCTAATCTTATTTCTCCCTCCAAACTCAACATCCTAAAAAAGTTATAAATCTCTCCTTAAAGTAATCTTCATAGTGGGATCATAAAATTTACAGCCCATGGATCACTCAAAATAACCGAAGTAGTTGCTCACTTTTAAAGTTTAATTTTTTTACATGTGTCCTAACTTATACAAAAGAATCAACACTTTGTAAGTTATTGTCGTTTCTTTTAGGTAGGACCTTTAGCAACTTTATTCTAATATTTTTTATCGTCCTTATTCTTAGAGACACTAACTAAATGAGCACTAACAAAATCTGTACTTTTACACTTATAATGCTTCAACTTTTCTTCCTCTCGAACACAATGAGAAATAAGCCTAATTAGAGTCTATTTCTCCTTTTGGCAGTTGTAACTGATTTTAAATTGGTTAAATTGTATAGGAAGCGGTACCACAATCATAAGAACAAACAATTGTTAGAGAGTTTGATTTTATGTGCCTTATATTTTGAAGCAATATTAAGAATTTTCATAATCTACTCCCTCACATTTCCTTGACACTTATACTTCATAGACATAAAAAAGGCATAAGTGATGTCATCTTAACCTTAATGTTTTGGGTAAAACATTTCTTAATTTCGTCAAGGAAACTGTAACCCCCTCGTCCCGGTCTGGTCGGATGACCGATCCGAGTGGGCCACACAGGGAAAACCGAAGCGAAACCCGTTAAGGTTTCCCCTCGGTCAACGACCCTAAAAATTTCCTTTTTATTTTTATCTTGTCTATAGGCATAATTAAACCTATGTGAAGCACAGCAGCGGAAAATACAAACAATGTAACATACTCCGACCAACCAAAACATTAAACAGCTCATTTTAGTCCTTTACAGCAGGCCGTTTCGAAACGCCCTTAGGGTGTTCCGAAACGCCTTGACTTAGTCAACAGGCCAGAGTCAACCATAGGGTGACCGTTTCGAAACGGGGGTGACCCGTATCGAAACGACCCTAACGGTCAACTTCTCGTGGTCAACGATATTTGACCGTTTCGAAACATCAAAGGCCCGTTTCGGAACGCCTTTATCTCGTCAATTTCTCAAAATTCTAGTAGCAAAAATGTTCCGAAACGACCCCCATCCGTTTCGAAACGGCAGGCCAAATGCAAAGGAACCGTTTCGAAACAGGGTGGCCCGTTCCGAAACGCCCCCTGTCTGCAGACTGGTTTTTGCTGGTTTAAGGCACAAGGGTGCCCCTAAACCCCACCAAAACCTCTAACAACACACTAACAACAATTTTAAAGGCAACCAACATACAAGCATGCTTGAGCATCATCATAACAAGACTAAACACCAAGGCACAACATCACATTGCCACACAACCATACATGTCATTATAGATATTAAGCTTTAACATATCCAACACTTAGGCAATTCTAGATAGCAAAATACTAACATGATTTCAAGCAAGGAATACATCCCAAAAGCCAAATTAACAAACACATATGAGGAGTCTAACATGATCCTAAACAACAACAACAACAACATTCCAAAGGCATCATAACACGACACCTATCCCATTGCTTTACTATTACAACCTTTAAATTTAACTATCATACTTGAGCTAACCGTAAGCAACACTTGGAGGCCTTTCCTTGCCCTTGCCACCCACAAGCCAATGATCTGCATTGTCAAACAAAAGAGAGCATAAGCATAAAAGCTTAGTGAGGGTAAGCTCATAAAACAAACCTTCGACAATGCAGGGTCCAAGCACGAGCTACAACCAAGATAAAGTGCATGATCTTACCTCCGATCCACACGAGCCATAAATATAGATGATGCATGAACATATATGCAGTATCATGTCATACTCAACATGTCTAAATCCACAACATAAGTAATCACACACATTAAACCTTGTTAGCAACACATCCCAATTCACATTGGCTCACAATTTATCACATATTGGCAACATAAACTACAATCCGTATTGGCACCTAGCTATGACTCGAATACGCGGATAACCGTTGGAACTCACATCCAACAACACAACCATTACCTGACGGTGGGATTACACTCATCACCGTTCACGCGGAGGGGATTCCACTCATCCTCACGCCCATTTCACGCGGAGGGGATTCCACTCATCCTCACGCCCGTCGATGGGATTCCACTCATCACCGACTAATATATATAAAAGAAGATTTCCGGGCGAACCCGTACTCCATCTTGATGACTACCATCATCAAGACCACGCGCGCATTTTGACTCACGTGTGCACACTAAACATCCTAATGATCGATCATTTGTACCCAAGCATACTAGTGCCAATACTACACATTTCATTACTCTTTCACGATACCATTTCATAATAACTTCCGTGCTTAGCACGTACTCACCATGACTCACCGTCATGCACAAGCCACATTTCCATGCCTAGCATGTACCCACCATGATCCTCGGATCATACAATCATTTCATAACATCATTACACATGTCAACACTACATGCATCTCAATAATACAAATATCACATCATATTTCATACATATGTATATCTCTATCACATTTATCATCAACATGCATGTAACAATGCATTAAGCCATGCCTCCACATACACGTATAACAACATAAGCATAACCACCATAATCATGATTAAACATGAGGCATAATTCAACACTTTAAAGATCAACCAAGGTCTCTAACTAAAGTTTGGGATTAGGCCACCACCCTAATCCCAACTCTAGGTAGGTCTACCAATCCCAACCTAGTTCATATGCTTGAACCAACACTTGAAAACCATTTAAAAGTATTTAACCACTCATCTAAGCTTCCAAGCTCCAAGCCAAGCAAGCAACCTCCCTCAAATTTCCGGATTTCTTCCCGAAGCTTCTCCAACACCAATTTCCGCTTCTAAACAACCTCAAACACATTTCAAACAATTCCAAATCAGCCCAACATCAAAATACCAACCCGGAATACAATTCAAATGCAATTTATCATGTTGCAAACCATGAACAAATCCCATTTTTAGCAATTTCGGGCAGCCCCTAAACCATGTCCAAAAACCATGTTTCCAACATCCATAGCACCCACAAATGATCACAAATCAACCCCTAACCATAGTACTACTATTGGGCTATCAATTCCCACCTAAAACAACCCCAAAAACTCACCCAAAACCCTCCAAAAACCCCATTTTTACCCAATTTCGGGAATTACTCAAAATCATTCAAAATTCACATATGTTGCACCATTTGACTCCTACATTCCATAACTAACCATAATAAATCAAAATATTAGGTTTAGCTACACAAAGACACCATTTTTAATCAAATCCTTTGAAAATCCCATTTTCAAAACTTTAATGAAAATGAAAATAAATGGTACTTTCAAAGAGAGGGAGTTGAGGGGAAGTCAAAAACGTTGTTACTTTTCAAAAAGGAGTTGAAATGGAGGAGCTTTTTGGATGGAATAGTAACTTGAAGAGGGGAGCTCTTTTCACGTTGAAAATGGGTGAGGAAGAGAGTGAATAGTGTTTATTTTGTATAAGGGGGGATTTAAATTGAGAAATGGGTAAATTACCAAAAGACCATTAATGAATGGCTATCCCCTTGTTCTTTAAAAAGCTCTTCAACTTGCAATTAAATCATTTTGGTCCCATTTCAAATATTCATTTTGAAACCCGAAATTTTAAAAGATCATTTTAATTATAAACCCGAGCCCAAATAATATTAAAATATTATTTTCACCCGACCCCTAAACCCGGGTGTTACAACTCTCCCCCACTTAAGGAAATTTCGTCCCCGAAATTTATCGGACAGGAATTACCACGAAGTCTGCTCTTACCCACTTCCCTTCTCACTGCAACATACTCACCAACTCGGTAAACTTACCACACAACATTAGCTACTTGATTCTAACATCTCAACGAGTTCTTCAATGCGTGCCAATTTCAACCTCGACTCAACCTCTTCAACAAACAAAACACGAGACAGACCAGCTTCATATTTCCGAATCATAGATACACAAATCACATCACAACCCTTTTCTATCTTTGGTGGTAATCGCGACAAATGAACAACTGAACTAGCCCGATTCGCAATCTCATACAATACTGTTTGAATACTTGACCCACAACTTCCTCTGACAGATCATCTGACTTCAACAAGTAACCAAACACTATGTAGACGCCTTCAAAAATCTAGTTGAGATTTCGAATCTCTATTACCCACTTTCACTACGAATCTTCCACGGATGCAACAAACTAGAAGAAAACTGACGCTCGGTCTTGACACGCTTGCAAATCATACACTTACCCTCATACTGAACCACATCACACATCATCTCAACCCCGAAGTACTCATCTTCAACCCACAATACGTCTTCATACTACTCAGATGCAATACAAATGAACTGCCGTGTGCTTCGGTCAAAACAATATGTCTCAAAACAATATGCCAATCAGCACAACAATTCTATCTCTAACAATACAAACTCCATCATCTCTGAACTGTATTCTGAAGGTCTTCCTTCCGCTATGTCTTGCACGTGAGGTGCCAAGAATCTGTCTTGCAACTGTTTCTCTTCAAGTATCTGACTCACTGTAAGTTTAACATGTAACTCGGCCACAAGATTACCATCATTTGGTAAACTGAATCCGGCAATTACAACTCGCAACTCAACTACTAATCTAACAACAGATACAACTTGAAGCATTGGTTACTACGTTGACTCTCTTTGGATGGTACTCAATCTTGTTATTACAGTCTTCAAGCAGTTCTAACACTTTATGATGTTCAAGTTTCAACCCTTCCTAAGTCTTCAAATATTTCAAGCTCTGATGATACGTACATATACACGGTGCATTTCTTACTATACAAGCTTTGTCTCTAAGTCTTCGAAGCAAATACAATTGTAATTTAACTCTACGTCTTGTGTCGGATAACTCTTCTCTCGGTCTTTCAACATTCTCAATGAATAAGCTACAGTCTTCTATCTTGCATAAGCACACAACCTAACTCTACATGTAACGCACCATTATGGTTCACAAACTCTTCCGCTGATATAGGTTGAATCAAGGTCGAAGTTCTCTTCAAGGTTCCTTTCAGTTTCTCAAGGGCTCATTGTCTTGCATCTGATCACACAACTGTCACAATCTTCAATTTCTTCCAACTCACGTCCTCTTTTGCCTACTTGGGATTTTCTCTAACACACTCAGCTTAACTACATGTCCTAGGAGAACATCTTCATTAACTTGGAGTTTGCGTTTGCTCAACTTGGCGTACAACTGATTCTCTAATAGAATCTACAATACTAACTCCAAAGCTCGTCATGGTCTTCTTCGGTACTTGAATATATCCATGTATCATCTATGAGAACTACTACAAACTGATCAAGAAACTTATGAAGATATTCTATTCAACATCTCTATAAAAGTAACTAACACACTAGTCAAGCAAAACAACATAACTCGGAACTCAAAATGGTCACACCTTGCCTCAAAAGTTGTCTTCAATACTTTAACTTCTCTCACTCCCAACTGGAAATAAACGAATCTCAATTAATCTTCAATTGGACTGAAGCACACACTAACTGATCAACAAATCACTGACACACGGAAACGGATACTAATCATTCACTGTCACTTGTTTCAACTGTCTGAAATCTAAATACATTCTCGTACTGTCACTCTTTCTTCGACACAAATTCCACTGTAGAACTCTAAGATGATGCACTGGGCCTAATGAATCTAAGGTCTAACAAGTCTCGAAGTTAATTCTTCAACATTCTCAATTCTTCCGGAATTCACAAGTTACAGAGCAAACAAAACAGAAGCAACCTCGAAAACAGTCTCAATAACAAACTCTTCTCCTCTAACAAGAGGTAAACCGACAATTCTTCCAAATACTTCTAGGAAAAGAAAACACAAACTATCCTAACACTCTGCGGTCTAATCTTCATTCAAAAATCAAATCCATCACACTTGCTAAGCAAGCCTGTCAACTAAACTAAATCAATCTTTGACCTCTAAATCTGGATCAACATTCAACAAGAAGTTCACCTCCTCACCTACCACTACAGTCACACATAAATCTTGCAACTTCAAGTCAACTCTTTCTTTGTCTCAATGTATACACTAACTATTTGCTCTTCAAGCCGAGCCTTGTCAAAAGGCACACCGAACTGTAGGAAGACAATCACTTCACATCTACAAGAAACTAGTAACTCTGAACCACCAACAAACATCTCCTGTACATCTTTCTGACCACTACCATCTCCCAAAAAGGTCTAGTCACATGCGTCCCTACGTCTAAAATCTCAACAGAGATGCATCAAAATCCTTTGCATGCTCACACAAACGGACGATTCTGCAAAAATTGCAACTTCACAAGTACACAGCTGTTAGTCTTCGGCCCACTTGTCTTCAGGCTGGTCCTTCAACAAAATCTAACTCTTCTAAATCATTCTTAGAGCATTGCGAAACCTCAAAACTCAATTCTGATTACACACAAACTATCACGCTTGAACTTGTTCTATAACATCAGTTCTGACCACCCGAAACATCCCACTACCAAATAATCTGGAGTCAAAGCTCAAGACTTCCTTCTCGGCTCAACTATAACGGAAGTGACTTCATCTCTTCTTCTTGCTGGGAGACAACTCAAACGCACACTGGCCCAAACACACAAATTGATTTCCACTCACGGATACTGACCGGCTGTCTTGTACTAAAACCATAGGCCGAACCCCCCAACGATCACCAACTAACATTTCTAAAATTCAGGTTACTCACACGAGACCCTTACCTAGGTCTCGCCAAAAGAACTAAGGTACTCATACCTACCTCTAACACCTCATCGGGCACATTCAAACTTGCATGCTTGTTAACAACATACGGAAGTACGGACTCAGAACCAATCGGAAGAGACAAAATCAAAACTGTACCAATGGCTTATCTACTATAACATCGATACCACTTTGACTCCCACTCAAAGGTCTTTGCTTCTTTTTACCAACTAATACCAGAATCGGTCCCATCGTCTCTCACCAACAAGAATCAACTCACATACACGCGGACTCGAGCAAACAAATTGTACCTCAACTCCGGTACAACCATGCTCCTCTAACTATAGCAAAGAACTTCCTCCACATCATCCACATTTTTAAAAACCACAACTTCCACTCACCGATTCACGGCCCACACACTGGCCCCAAACTTACTAAAAGCAATAAATCAATCAACAATTTAACATACAAGTTGGGTTAGCAAAGGAAAGGTCCAAGTGGCTCAAGTATGATTTCCCTCACTTAAAAATCCTTTTTCCGATGTAATAGAAGCAATGGGACTCTACTCAACATGTTTCAAACAAATCAGCACACATGCATGCTCAACCAAGCATATAATAAGGCATACTTGCTAAACAAGCAAACATATGCGTACGATCAAACAACATACATTCTCAATCAAACAATCACACATCACAGCATACACGGGTAACGAGCAACATGCTTTTAAACAAACAATCAACATACTTGTCATACAAGCAATCATACTTACAAAGCAAGCAAACACCGTGCATATCAATTCAAAACTTAAACTTACCTCACTTACCTGCCCAAGGTCTCGGTAACCTTAGGCTCTGATACCAACAAATGTAACCCCATCGTCCCGGTCTGGTCGGATGACCGATCCGAGTGGGCCACACAAAGAAAACCGAAGCGAAACCCATTAAGGTTTCCCCTCGGTCAACGACCCTAAAAATTTCCTTTTTATTTTTATCTTGTCTATAGGCATAATTAAACCTATGTGAAGCACAGCAGCGGAAAATACAAACAATGTAACATACTCCGACCAACCAAAACATTAAACAGCTCATTTTAGTCCTTTACAGCAGGCCGTTTCGAAACGCCCTTAGGGTGTTCCGAAACGCCTTGACTTAATCAACAGGCCAGAGTCAACCATAGGGTGGCCGTTTCGAAACGGGGGTGACCCGTATCGAAACGACCCTAACGGTCAACTTCTCGTGGTCAACGATATTTGACCGTTTCGAAACATCAAAGGCCCGTTTCGGAACGCCTTTATCTCGTCAATTTCTCAAAATTCCAGTAGCAAAAATGTTCCGAAACGACCCCCATCCGTTTCGAAACGGCAGGCCAAATGCAAAGGAACCGTTCCGAAATAGGGTGGCCCATTCCGAAACGCCCCCTGTCTGCAGACTGGTTTTTGCTAGTTTAAGGCACAAGGGTGCCCCTAAACCCCACCAAAACCTCTAACAACACACTAACAACAATTTTAAAGGCAACCAACATACAAGCATGCTTGAGCATCATCATAACAAGACTAAACACCAAGGCACAACATCACATTGCCACACAACCATACATGTCATTATAGATATTAAGCTTTAACATATCCAACACTTAGGCAATTCTAGATAGCAAAATACTAACATGATTTCAAGCAAGGAATACATCCCAAAAGCCAAATTAACAAACACATATGAGGAGTCTAACATGCTCCTAAACAACAACAACAACAACATTCCAAAGGCATCATAACACGACACCTATCACATTGCTTTACTATTACAACCTTTAAATTTAACTATCATACTTGAGCTAACCGTAAGCAACACTTGGAGGCCTTTCCTTGCCCTTGCCACCCACAAGCCAATGATCTGCATTGTCGAACAAAAGAGAGCGTAAGCATAAAAGCTTAGTGAGGGTAAGCTCATAAAACAAACCTTCGACAATGCAGGGTCCAAGCACGAGCTACAACCAAGATAAAGTGCATGATCTTACCTCCGATCCACACGAGCCATAAATATAGATGATGCATGAACATATATTCAGTATCATGTCATACTCAACATGTCTAAATCCACAACATAAGTAATCACACACATTAAACCTTGTTAGCAACACATCCCAATTCACATTGGCTCATAATTTATCACATATTGGCAACATAAACTACAATCCGTATTGGCACCTAGCTATGACTCGAATACGCGGATAACCGTTGGAACTCACATCCAACAACACAACCATTACCTGACGGTGGGATTACACTCATCACCGTTCACGCGGAGGGGATTCCACTCATCCTCACGCCCATTTTACGCGGAGGGGATTCCACTCATCCTCACGCCCGTCGATGGGATTCCACTCATCACCGACTAATATATATAAAAGAAGATTTCCGGGCGAACCCGTACTCCATCTTGATGACTACCATCATCAAGACCACGCGCGCATTTTGACTCACGTGTGCACACTAAACATCCTAATGATCGATCATTTGTACCCAAGCATACTAGTGCCAATACTACACATTTCATTACTCTTTCACGATACCATTTCATAATAACTTCCGTGCTTAGCACGTACTCACCATGACTCACCGTCATGCACAAGCCACATTTCCATGCCTAGCATGTACCCACCATGATCCTCGGATCATACAATCATTTCATAACATCATTACACATGTCAACACTACATGCATCTCAATAATACAAATATCACATCATATTTCATACATATGTATATCTCTATCACATTTATCATCAACATGCATGTAACAATGCATTAAGCCATGCCTCCACATACACGTATAACAACATAAGCATAACCACCATAAGCATGATTAAACATGAGGCATAATTCAACACTTTAAAGATCAACCAAGGTCTCTAACTAAAGTTTGGGATTAGGCCACCACCCTAATCCCAACTCTAGGTAGGTCTACCAATCCCAACCTAGTTCACATGCTTGAACCAACACTTGAAAACCATTTAAAAGTATTTAACCACTCACCTAAGCTTCCAAGCTCCAAGCCAAGCAAGCAACCTCCCTCAAATTTCTGGATTTCTTCCCAAAGCTTCTCCAACACCAATTTCCGCTTCTAAACAACCTCAAACACATTTCAAACAATTCCAAATCAGCCCAACATCAAAATACCAACCCGGAATACAATTCAAATGCAATTTATCATGTTGCAAACCATGAACAAATCCCATTTTTAGCAATTTCGGGCAGCCCCTAAACCATGTCCAAAAACCATGTTTCCAACATCCATAGCACCCACAAATGATCCCAAATCAACCCCTAACCATAGTACTACTATTGGGCTATCAATTCCCACCTAAAACAACCCCCAAAACTCACCCAAAACCCTCCAAAAACCCCATTTTTACCCAATTTCGGGAATTGCTCAAAATCATTCAAAATTCACATATGTTGCACCATTTGACTCCTACATTCCATAACTAACCATAATAAATCAAAATATTAAGTTTAGCTACACAAAGACACCATTTTTAATCAAATCCTTTGAAAATCCCATTTTCAAAACTTTAATGAAAATGAAAATAAATGGTACTTTCAAAGAGAGGGAGTTGAGGGGAAGTCAAAAACGTTGTTACCTTTCAAAAAGGAGTTGAAATGGAGGAGCTTTTTGGATGGAATAGTAACTTGAAGAGGGGAGCTCTTTTCACGTTGAAAATGGGTGAGGAAGAGAGTGAATAGTGTTTATTTTGTACAAGGGGGGATTTAAATTGAGAAATTGGTAAATTACCAAAAGGCCATTAATGAATGGCTATCCCCTTGTTCTTTAAAAAGCTCTTCAACTTGCAATTAAATCATTTTGGTCCCATTTCAAATATTCATTTTGAAACCCGAAATTTTAAAAGATCATTTTAACTATAAACCCGAGCCCAAATAATATTAAAATATTATTTTCACCCGACCCCTAAACCCGGGTGTTACAGAAACCTTTAGTTTAAGTAGTTTCTTTAAATTTGTGCTCTTAAAGACATCTAGAATGTTGTACTTTATGATCATTAGACTCAAGCGGTTCGAACGATCTCACTTATAAAGCCTATGTTCATACAATCAAATACTATATGTAAGTGTCTTTTCTATTCATTGAAATTAGTTTCACTAAACATGAGTGTGGAATGTATTTAACAGATATTGTGATAGCAAAGATAAATTACCTAAATATTGAACAAAAATAAAATAAAATAAAACAAGCTCATATAAATATTCATAAGTAAACAAATAAATTCAAAATAATGGCTAGTTCCCCTCAAGATACCAAACACAACATTAATATCAAGTCTTTGGACAATAATATTAACTGTAAGCGGTACTCTTGTTGTAGCAATCAAACATTGACAATAAACTGTCAAACAATAGATTAATCTTTGGACTAACGTACTGCTCACATAAAATACCTTGTAATTGTCACACATTTAACACCACAATTGTTGTTGTAATTCTGCCAAATATTAACTTTCCTTTGGGCCAACTAATAAACGCATGAATTATTAAAACTCATAATTATTTTAATATTTTAAATAAACTAATCTACACAAAAGCGGTCACTTTGGTGACATTATGCTTCAATTAATCCATTAAAATACTAGACATCCGAAGCCAAAATATGAATTTATTTGTTTCAAAATATTTGTCTTAATTTTATCTTTCAATCAAATTAAAAAATAATCAAAATAATAATGAACTTGAATAAAGGTAAACGTAATATCAAGATATCGGACACTCCATTAATATTTCATCTTTGGACAAAACATTAACTTGCAAGTGATATCTTGGTATAGTAATCAAACATTGATAATAAGAACATGTCAAACATAAATATTCATTTGGGCCGATTTATTGCTCACGTATAAAACTGAATAATTATCACATGTTTATTACCACAGTTGCGCATGTAATAATGCTAATTATTAACCTTCTTTTGGGCCGATTAATACTAACATAATCTGACTTACATGCACAAAACCTTTTTTATATATTGAAATAAAATAATTTCCACAATAGAGGTCACTTTGGCGACTTAATGATTCAATTAATTTATCTTAAAATATATAACATAAATATACCGATATTTAAATTTAAAATTTTGTAACAGTCAAAACTGAAATTTCTGATAACACTTAAGTTTCCAAAATAACCCAAAATAAGGTTTTTTGAATGGGGCTATCAGAACTCGAAAAACCTAAATCTTTGATTGTTCCTTAAAAGAAATGTCTTAAACCTTAAACATGCATTTACCAAAATCAAAGTCAAATTCAAAACATTCAATCTTTAACTAAAAGCCAAAATAAGAAATGCCATATAAATGAATAATTCACATAATAACCACATAAACCTTAAAACATCCATAATAAACTAATGATAAAATTGAAATTTTAATCAAACCGAAACAAATATACATCAATACCAAATGCAAATATGTATATTTCGTAGAAAATATTAACGACATAATTAAGCATAATTTCAAACAAATTTAAGCAAAATATTTTATACGAAATTCAACCATAATTTATTAGACTTAAACTAAATATAAAGCTTCGAGAGCTAACCTGATTATAAAATTTTCAAATTACGATAAATTTATCATGACAAAACCCAAGTTAATTTTTTTAATTACTAACGATCAAAACTAAATTTTGATCCAACCAAATTGAATATATATTATAACATTTTTTTTTATCAAAACGGAACTGAATTCGATTAACATAAGAGGGGCCCAACCCCGTGCACATGGAGTGCATGAAACAAAGGGATAACAACAGACATCGACCAAGAGGCATACAAGCGGCGGGAACCAATATCCATGCAAAGTCGAGCAATGCAGAGGGAGATTAAAACATCGGAGGCATTGAGCCTAACCCGAACCGGGGCACGCAGGCCCACCAAGAAAAACTAGTGCCAATCAAGGCAAAGGAAAAATCCGCCACAAGACGACCTCAGATCAGATGGGTCGTACACGAAATTCCTGTTCGTCTGGGAGAGCTCCATCCGGAGGCAGGCTCCCAATTTCATAGAAGGATTGGGCCTTGTCACCAAAACCGCAAGAACACGTAACCCTATCTGATCTGGCTTCATCAACCGGACAACTGAACTAAAACCCAACGTGCTTAAAAAGAAAACATGATCGACCACAAACCAGATCCATCTCGAGCAAATCTCAACTGGAGGAATTAATCCGCCTGGATCCTATCCAAAGCTACACATCTTCAAATCCCGGATCTTATCATCCATCTAAGACCCAACATAATTCCTTAGCCCATGCATAGAGCTGGTCCAATAGTAGAAACTTAGGAGCCTCCACTTTTGGGCCCACAAAGAAGCCCACATTGGCAAACTACCCAAACCTTTGGCAGATTCCAAAGCCTTCTGGCCGGCTCTCTCTTTCTTATAGGTGAAAGCAGTGGGCCCCAGCGAATCCCAAGGAGGATCCCAATCAGCGAAGGATGGTACCCAGGACAGTGACAAATCGCCTAAATTCATGGAGCACAACAACCCACGTACGAGGTTCTCGACAGGCGTGCCAACTTCTCGGGAGAGTCGACTTCTCCGTTGAGGCGGCGACTTCCCAGATCCGATGGCCCTCCCCTGCGGCGTCATTACCGGCATAGTCCTCTAAGTGCCGGGAGACACACGAAAGGAGGAAAACCACATCAGTTGTGGGGTTCTCCCGGTTTGTAGAAAAAAACCTTCGATGTCGGCGTACGAGCCAACCTCCGGGATTAGAAGACTTTGCCACGGAGCCGACGACTTTCCCGATCCGGTGACGCTTCCTTGCAGTGGCACTGCGGTCTCGTTCACCCAAGCTCCTGAAACCTCATCGCTACCGCCGCTCAAGCTAGGACTGTTGGGAGACAATAGACCCATCCAAGGCGAGCTCGAAGCTGCCCACGGCAAGAGCCATCGAACGACTGAAAATCCACAGCCAGAACTCCACGACAAGCTAGCGGAAAAGATGCATGCTCTACTGCAACCGCCATTAAGACAGAAGTCCGGCCAGCAGAGAGGGTTTGACACCGCCCGAACCAAACCGCCTTGACGTCGAGAGAATCTTAGAGCAAACCACCAGGCGTCGGTGTTCACAACTATCCTGGCATAGGGGCGACCTCCTACCCGAGACGACACCACGAGTAAAGGCGGCGGCCACAAAGCTGTGCTTGGCTTGTGAATTAAGCCGTCCAACTGAGACTCGTCGAAACCTTGGCAAAGGAGAAAAGGGGGCGTGTGCCGCGCATTGTAGCTCATTATTTAATCCTTAGATTCTCACTATGTTCAATACTATATCGAATAATGAGATATATATTTTATAACATTATACCAAAGGTTAAGGGCAAATTCACATTCTAAAATAAATTTACTGTAAAAGAATTTTTTAACCAAATCATGATATGGGGTACGAATATTCATTACTATTAAAAATGAAAATGAAGATGGATTTCTCCTTCTATGTTGAACCACTAGGCCTTGCCGGAGGACTTGCCTTGTGGTGGAAGTCGGAAGTGGATATCACGATTCTGGGATATAATCAAAACTTTATTGACACGAAGATAAGACTTCAGGAGGGGGACTCGTGGTATAATACCTTCATATATGACCCTCCAAACAAAGAAAACCGTCAAGAATTTTGGAAGATGCTACCGAAGTGTAGAGAGAACTTACAAGATAAATGGGTGATCATTGGAGACTCAAATACGGTCGCTAGCCAGGAAGATAAAG
Organism: Hibiscus trionum; assembly: GCA_030270665.1. NCBI lineage: Eukaryota > Viridiplantae > Streptophyta > Magnoliopsida > Malvales > Malvaceae > Hibiscus > Hibiscus trionum. Next base: position 10,295,595 of record BSYR01000020.1, on the reverse strand, counting down.
AAGGAGGAAATCCTGTTAGCCCAGCGGAAACAAAATGGTATAATGACTTTATCGATTCCTCAGGTATGATTGAGGTTCCCATTAAGGGAGGCATTTTCTCTTGGTACAACCAAAGAGGGGGAGAACATGCAATACTTGAGAAGTTGGACAGAATTCTATGCTCTCCTGAATGGAGTTTCGCCTTTCCCAAAGCCATGGGAGTAATGGAAATTACCACCGCTTCCGACCACACCCCTATAGTCCTCCTTACTAAAGGGCTATCCAGGAAATACAAGAGAGACTTCAGATTCGAATCTAAATGGCTTTTGGAAAAAGATTGCTCTCAGACAGTGGATAAAGGCTGGAATATTGCCCCCGGAGAAAGAGCGGTGTCAAGGTTCCGAAGGAAGATCCATAGCACACAAAAGAATCTTATAAAATGGAACAAAGAAAAGATGAAGAAGAGAAATGAGAGAAAGCAATTTCTGCTGGATGGTTTATCGAAACTTCAAGGAAGGAGGCTGTCAGAAAGGGAGCTGAACGATTACAAAAGGCTAAAGGAAGAGCTCGATACTGAATGGGAAAGCGAGGAGCGATATTGGCACCAAAGATCTAGAGTGAACTGGCTAAAGTGGGGAGACAAAAATACTAAATTTTTCCATGCCACAACCATCCAACACCGTAGGGCTAATTCAATTGTCAAAATCAAGCATGCCAATGGGTCCTGGCTCGAGGAACCGGAGGAGATAGCCACTTATCTGCTCCAGCACTTTAAAAATGTTTTCATGAAAGACCATTCCATTGACACTAGTCAGCTTAAAGATGTCATCCCCAGGGTTGTTACACCTGAAATGAATACAGCACTGTGTAAGCAAATAACTGAGGAAGAGATAAAGAAGGCAGTGTTTGATATGGGAGCAACGAAAGCTCCGGGCCCAGATGGCTTTCCCGGTTGTTTCTACCAGTCCTTCTGGAGTACGGTAAAGGATGACCTCTTTGGAATGGTAACTGCCTTTTTCAAGGAGGGGGAGTTAGACCCCACAATTAACAAGACCAACATTGTGCTCATCCCGAAAAAAGCAAACCCCTCGGAAGTCTCCCAGCTGAGACCGATCAGCCTATGTAATTTCTCACTCAAAGTGATCACCAAAGTCCTCGCAACTAGGCTAAAGGTCTTCCTTCCGGACCTCATCCCACAGTACCAATATGCATTCGTGAAAGGCAGAGCAATTCATGATAACATTATTCTGGCAAATGAGGCCTTTCATGCTATTAAGAGAACAAGGAAATGAGCAAAAGGCTTAATGGCACTTAAGATTGATTTGGAAAAAGCTTACGATAAAGTGGATTGGAATCTCCTTCAGTTTGTTATGAAAGAAATGGGGTTTGACGAGTGGTGGATCAATAGAGTGATGAAATGTGTTTCCTCAGTATCCTTCTCATTGGTGGTCAATGGAGAACGCAAAGGAGAATTCCAAGAAGAGAGAGGTCTACGGCAGGGTGACCCGCTCTCCCCTTTCCTCTTCACACTCATTTCAAGTACTTTCTCCTGGTTTATTGAAAGAGGAATTGAAAGGGATCTTTTCAAAGGTTTGAGAATCAAAAGAAGATGCCCCATTCTGAGCCATCTACTGTTTGCGGACGACTGTCTTGTGTTCACAGAGGTATCATAAAGTAACTGTAAAGGTTTAATGCAGATTCTTCAACTTTTTCAGTCCTCCACAGGCCAAACAGTTAGCCACATGAAATCCTCTGTTTTTTTCTCTCCAAATGTGAGCAACAGTCTTAGCTCCCATCTCCAGAATATTCTAGGTTTCAAGACAATGGAGGAGGACTCGAAATACCTCGGATTGCCTTCCTTCTGGGGACGGAGCAAAAAAGAAGCGTTGGCCTATATTCGCGATCGAGTCCTTAACAGGCTCAGAGGCTGGAAAACAAAATTCTTGTCTAGTGCTGGAAAAGAGGTACTCATCAAAGCAGTTGCTCAGGCTATTCCCACCTATGTGATGCAGTGTTTCCTTCTTCCAGTTACTTTCTGTGATGAGATAAGCTCCATTGTTGCCAGATTTTGGTGGAACAACTGCGCAGAGAAGGAGAGGAGTATCCACTGGATAAACTGGAAGGATCTGTGCAAGCCTAAAGAACAAGGGGGAATGGGTTTCAGAAACCTCAGACTGTTCAATAAAGCTCTTGTCTCTAAGATTACCTGGAAGGTGATTAAGAATCCAGAATCCCTGCTTTCTCAAGTCCTCCGAGGAATCTATTACCCAAACGGAAACATCTTTGAAGCCCCGAAATGCTCCAATCCTTCTTGGTCTTGGTCTGGAATAAGAGAAGGAATCAAGGTCATCAAAAAGGGTTCTCTTTGGAGGGTCGGGAATGGAAAAAGCATTTCTACCTGGTTTGACAACTGGATTCCGAATATCAAGGGCTTCAGGCTTACCACTCAACCGCCACAGGGATTCCCAGCACCGTCCGTTTGCTCCCTCATCAGGCCAGATTGGATATGGAATGAAGCGAAGATTCAGAAACTTTGCTCCCCAACAGAGACGAAGGCGATTTTGACCATCCCGATTGGTGGACCAAATATCCAGGATGCTCTTATATGGGTAGGCAATAAAAATGGCGACTACTCCGCGAAGTCGGGATATCATTTTTTGGAGGAAGAGACTTGGGAGGACAGTATCCCATCCTCCAGTGAAGGCATTTTAAATAAGAAAGAATTCTGGAATTCAGTTTGGAAGCTAAATGTCCCTTCTAAGATTCGATCCTTCTTGTGGAGACTATGCCATGATATCGTTCCCACAAAGAGTACGCTGAGAGCCCGGTTACATGGGAATCTCAAGGACCAAGAAGTCTGCCCCCATTGCTCTCATCCTCGGGAATCGGCAGATCACCTTCTGTTTCTCTGCCCCTTTGCTCAAGCTATCTGGAGAGCATCGGCCTTTAACTATTCCCCTGCTGCCACCGGCTTCCCAGGATTCCCTAAGTGGTGGTGCCAACTAAGTCACGACCGAAAACTGAGGCTCTCTAAGGAGGGACACGCTCATATTGCCTTCATCCTCTGGAACATATGGAAAGCAAGGAATGCTTTGGTTTTTGAAGGGCGAAAGGATTCCCCCTGGGAGGTTTGGCTAAGAGCAGACCGCGACTTCATGGAATTCCAACAAACACACAAAATTGAGCCCACTGAGATGTCGTTGGAAGCCCCAAAAAAGGCGGAGTGGACACCCCCCCCTCCAGGGGTCATTAAAATCAACTGCGATGCCGCTTTTGACCATGATTCAAGGAAAGCATCTATCGCTGCTGTTTTCCGTGAAAATTCAAGCACTTGTCTCCACGGAATCTCAGCTCCATGTTGGGCGCCGTCTGCCGCTGCTACCGAAGCCTATGCTATCAAGCTTGGACTCATGTATGCAAAAAAGTGTGCTTTCTCAAAAGTCATCATTGAAACTGACAGTAAAGCTGTTATTAATCGGCTGATCTCAGGAGACTCTTCGGATTGGGTCACCTCAACCATCGAAGAAAGCATCAAGATGTTGTCAAAGGAGTTTGAGTCCTGCTGTTTTTCCTTTGTGAGTCGATCTTGTAATCAGCTTGCCGATTGGCTAGCCAAGTATGCTAAGTCGGAACAGGACCAAGTAATTTGGAATCCTGCAATTCTCCCTTCACATTTGTTGTACTCTTAATTTCGATTCAATGCAAGTCTCTTTTGATCAAAAAAAAATATAGGATTAGGGATATCGCAAATTCAACAATAACAGTAAAAGAATATCCCACATGATGAATCAAACAAAATATAATAAGCTAATAATCGGAAACCCAAAAACATAACAATGTCAAACCCCAACGGAAAACATCAATTTCAATATGCCAATATTTGAATCCATCGTGTATAACTTAAATTCAAGTAATAGCAAAGAAACATAATGGCCTATTGTTAATGCCTTTTATCCTTTACCGCCGCAAAACATAGGTTATTTAAGCGAAAAAATTATGCGGCGCTTCTAAACAAGAAAAAGATTTACGATTCTGAAATTTATAAAAAATAATCGGTTTTCAATGATTCGACATAATCTGACACTGATGCCACTCGATAGAACCAAACCATAATAGATATGAAATCTAAACTCAGGATCTATTATGTCAAATCATCGAGAATAATGAATCGAATATAAACTGAATGCGGAAGCGTACTTAAATTAATCGATCAATTGAAAACCTTGAATCGTCATGTTGAAATCTCAAATCTTTGGTATTGATCTTCCAAGAAGTTATGTTAGCCCTTGTCGTAAAAACTCTCTGACAGGACATGAATAATACAAGCTAACCTATTTCACTACCTCTTAATATAATTGATTATTAAATCAACTATTAAATATTTATAAATCTGCCTCTCATTGAATTATAAATATATTTTATAGTATCTACACTTTTATTTTCATGACACTTTAATATCCATGACACGCCTAACATAATTGGTCACTTAATTTTGTGTCATACTTTATAATAGCATCATATATTTTACATATGTACCCACAATTGCAGATTTTAATCCAACATCCATATAAACTTTGTTCGCAGCAATCTAACTAGCGGCGGAGGAAGCTTCGCCGTTGGTGTTGGCCCTGGTGGCGGCAGAAACCCTTAACAGCTCCTTTTCGCGTTGACCATAGTAATGTGAATATGTGATAATAATGTATTAATTTTATTTTAGTTAGTGTTGCTACGGTGTCATTTGAAAGATGCGAGTTTAAACATGTAATAATTTTTATTTTAATATTTGATATACGGGATTAATGTAAATCGTGTTTAGAAATGAAAAAAAAATTAATATATAAATTGTGTAAATTTTAGACCATAAACGTATGGCTTAAGGGTGTAAGAAGTCCTTAAACTTTTGAAAAAAATAATAATTAAGTCCCTGAGTTTTTTACACCCAATTAAGCCCTTGAACCAAAAAATTTAATCAATTACCTCGGTTCTGAATTGTACCCTACTCTTTCCAGTTTGAATCTTCTTGAAAATACTCTTGCTGAAGACTAACAAAAGAGATGAAGAGACTGAAAATATTCTGGAGAAGGAGAATGGGGCGACATTGTCGCTTAATGATAATGTTCTCGGTCCTGAACTGCACCCTACTCCCTCCAGTTCGAATCTTCTTGAAAATATTCTTGCCGAAGACAATAACAAAAAAGATGAAGAGACTGAAAATATTCTGGAGAAGGAGAATGGGGCAACATTGTCGTTTAATGATAATGTTCTTGTGCATGTAGATGAAGACAACGTTCCAACTCAACCTAAGATGAATCTTCACTTGTCCTATGCTGATGTTGTCGATGCCTGGTCAAACGTAAGTATTATTTTTTATTTGCATGTGTTTAACTATTACAAGCTAGTTAGGGTTTTAATAAAAAGAAGTTGTTTTTTATTTGCATGTGTTGATTAGGATAAAATATATTTAGATAATAAGTTTCCGGAGGAGAAAACGGAACAGTAGATACTGATGAAGCAAAACGTGCAAAGAAGTAACTATTGTATATTTGTATACCCTTTTTTCTACATTGTTGATATACATTCTCAGTTCTCATCGAATGATGGTCCGTAATTTCAAATTTTTACGACGAAATCGACGTTTAGGAAGCAATCAAATCGAGGGTCTGCTCGGCGTGCTAGAAGAAAAAAGGAGGCTCAGTTGATCGAACTCGAGACAAAGGTGCCTCTGTTTGTTAGTGTTGTTTCCCTCATCGTCTTTGAGCTGTACAAACCTAATTCGTTATTTAATGTAGGCTGCTGAATTAAGACTCAAAAAGGAAACCTTGGTGTGTCATCTCAATGACGTAACCCAGAAGTACATGAACGTAACTGTCGACAACAATGTTTTAACAGCTAAGGTTAATGCACAAGCAGAGGTGGTACGTAAATGACTTACTTAATATATATCGGTCTTAAATTTGAGTTTCTTGTTGCAATTTGGTCGAAACTTTGGCTTCAAAACTGGTCAGAGTTACCAATATTTGATTCGATGAGCGAATTAGAACTTTCAGACATCTTTGTATGTATGATGTAGTTGATATATGTGCTTAATACTACGTGCATTGGTGAAAACTTTTTTTCTAGGTGAAAATGAAGGAAGCTTAGTACATTAGAGTCACCGGTTTACTCCCGGCGTACCTTGCATCTCCCGAAATATTGACAATGACCGTGTCCTCGTTCCATGGAAGTCTCCCCTATACGTCTATGGATGCTGCTGTTGCCGTGCCAGACTGCCTGAATCAGCCCTTGTATCCGGCTGCTGTAGACGCTCCTATATTCTACATAGGCTGAATTTTCATGCAAGACAGATTTACAAATCGACCCTTGACAGCTTGTTTTATATATATTCTTTTTATGTTTATATTCTCGTTTACATGTATGACTTTTATTAAGTTAAAATGTAAATAAATAATTTCGTCTTTTAGTTTTATAACTTGTTTTGTCTGTTACTATTCTTTTTATGTTTATATAATTCTTATATCAGATTGATATGGAATCTTATCAGTTCCATACATGTTCATCTTATCAGCTCTCATGCTAATTGGTTCCTGCACAAGTAATCAATATTGTATTGGACCGTTTGTTAGATGCTTGAAAAGTTGAAATTCTGACATATTGAATACCCTATTGGGCTAGAAAGTACATGCTTCTCCCTACATTTACGTTGATGTAATTGTACGCTGTGCTCTCAAGTGGAGCTTCCCGTTGATGTGTATGTTCTCTATGTTCCGACTTACCGTTCTTTTGCATATACTCTAAAATGTGCATGTGTGCGTATATATGACTTGATCTTCTATAAAATAACTATGTCAAGTTTGGGTCTTTAAATGCGTGAATGTGCTGAACTTGTATGGGTAATGTGTGGTTGTAGACTTGTAGTGGATGATTGGGAATAGATGCCTATGTTATTTGGACTTGGGTGTGAGAACGGTTACGATTTACGAATATGTTTTTGACATGAGCATGTTCATTTAAAAAAATATATTTTCATGTATTTGGAGTATCATATCTCCTCTCCACATCGTTGTTCGAATATGTGTCGGACATGGGTAATTGAAGAAAAATGAAGAGCTGGAGCAACATAGGGGTATGTTGCATTAAGTAGAGATATTTTGATGGTTATTAGTATTGTTTTATAGCTTATCATCACGCCTCATCAGGGCGCACCCCAGCCAATCAAGGGACGCACCCGCTAGGGTGCACCGAGAAGCACCGAGGTGCCCCATCTAGGTGCGCAACGCGCGCCCGAGGAGCCCCACCCAGGTGCGCTCGGGCCAACAAAGGCAAAATGAAGTGCCTTGGGGATTTTAAAGCTAAGCAAGAACCAATGACGGTTCTAGAACGTCCTGGAGAGGCCCACAACCATCTCAAAAATTTCCACAAGGATCCAGGGGTTTCAGGACGTTCCACAACAATCTAGGCTCATCCGGAAGAACCTAGAAGACCTGGGAGTGCTCAGGAAGGCTCGGGACAACTCCGGACATCTCCGGAATATTCTAGATACTTTAGAGTATTAAAGATGTATTTAGATAAGTGTAGACTTATCTAGAATGTTGTAGGCTCTCCTTAGATATTTTGGGAGGCGAAATGTGAGCCGTCCGATCAAATAAATCTCCAGCGTCTATTGAGGAGGTTGGAGACTATAAATAGGCTAGCTAAGGTCATTTGTAACACATCCAAGAAGTTCACAAACTAAGTGTCCTTTTATGTACAAAATTATTAATTTATAAGATTTATTTAAAAAGTTAGAACCTAATGTTAAAGTTTAGAATATAGTATTTATTGCTTAAAATACTCTTTAACCGTCATGGAACCTTGCCTTGTTGTTTCGTTTGGAACATAATAAAAATTATTAACAACGACTGAGTTTTGTAATTACGCTATAGGAAATATGGATCAAAGATTTTAATAATTCAAATATTAGTTTGTAATGTTTTATAATTAAATGACTCATCGATATATATAGTTATCCAAATAAATAAATTAAATATTCTTTTATTATTAGATATTAATAAAAGATTCTAAAATCTTACTTTATGATTCAAATATGAATAAGAAGATTTAAAACAAAAAGGAAAATATAAACATAAAAGAAAACTAGAATATACATCTATATATATATCTATACCGACGAAAGATAACCCAACCAAAACTTACAATGAATAGCCTTTATTTCATGGAAGAAATCTCCAACGAATTCTTGGTGCTGACCTTCTCGAACGTAGATGTTTTCAGTTGGAATCTTCTTGAAAATACTCTTGCCGAAGACAATAACAAAAGAGATGAAGAGACTGAAAATAATCTGAAGAAGGAGAATGGGGAGACATTGTCGCTTAATGATAATGTTCTTGTGCATGTAGATGAACACAACGTTCCAACTCAACCTAAGATGAAGCTTTTCTTGTCATATGCTAATGTTGCCAATGTCTGGTCAACTGTAAGTATTGTTTTTTATTTGCACGTGTTTAACTATTACAAAGCTAGTTAGGGTTTTGATAAAAGAAATTATTTTTGATTTGCATGTATTGATTAGGATAATATATTTTTGGATAATCAAGTTTTCGGAGGAGAAAACGGAACAATGGATCCTGATGAAGCAAAACGTGCAAAGAGGAAACTATTGTATACCCTTTTTTCTACATTGTTGATACATTCTCAATTCTCATCGAATGCTTGTCCGTAATTTTAAATTTTTACGATGAAATTGACGTTCAAGAAGCTATCAAATCGAGAGTCTGCTCGGCGTGCTAGAAGAAAAAAGAGGCTCAGTTAATCGAGCTCGAGACAAAAGTGCCTTTGTTTGTTAGTGTTGTTTCCCTCATCGTCTTTGAGCTATACAAACCTAATCAGTTATTTAATGTAGGTTGTTGAATTAAGACTAAAAAAAAAACCTTGGTGCGCCATCTCAATGACGTAACCCAGAAGTACATGAACGTAACTGTCGACAACAATGTTTTAACAGCTAAGGTTAATGCACAGGAAGCGGTGGTACGTAAATGACTTACTTAATATATATTGGTCTTAAATTTGAGTTTCTTGTTGCAATTTGGTCGAAACTTTGGCTTCAAAGTTGGTCCGAGTTACCGTGTTTGATTCGATGAGCGAGCTAGAACTTTCAAACATCTTTGAATGTATGATGTAGTTGATATATGTGCTTAATACTACGTGCATTGGTGAAAACTTTTTTCTAGGTGAAAATGAAGAAAGCTTAGTACATTAGAGTCACCGGTTGTTAGAGTATTATTGTTAATCAATTGTTATTAGTTAATTGAGCCAGTTGTTATTAGAGGTGGCAATCAGGTCATTCGGTTCGGGTTCGGTTCGGGTCGTTTCGGTTTGGGTCATTTCGGGTCTATCTAAAATCGGTTTAGATTCGGTTCGGGTCGGGTTCGGGTCTAATTCGGGTCTGTGATGAGTCGGATTCGGTTCGGGTATTGGATCGGGTCAAAATCGGATCGGTTGTTTTCGGGTCGGGTTAATATCGCATCGGTCGCTTTCGGTTCGGGTCAAAATCGGGTCGTTCGGGTCGCTTTCGGTTCGGGTTAAAATCGAGTCAATTTCGGGTCGGGTCAACATTTAAATTTTCGGGTCAATTCGATTTGAGTTGGGTAAAAGGTTTGAGTTTTAGTATTTATGGTTTAGTTTAGAGTTATTGGTGTATGAGATTAATTCTGATTCAACTTGTTAATCTATGCATTTGAATTTGATTAAATATTTAAATCAAAGCTTCATGTATCCATATAATTTTTTTTGTATAATTATATTAAATCAAAGTTTATAATAATAATAATAATAATAATAATAATAATAATAATAATAATAATAATAATAATAATAATAATATCTTAAATGAATTAATTTATTAAACTTATGATCTAATTGAACTAACTAAAATCTAAAAGCATAAATCACGGACATAATTAAAATAATTTTAAAACTAAATGTGAAATTTCAATTAAATTAATCTAAATTGAAACTCAGTTAAATTAAGAAAAATAGAAAGACAATTGGTAAAAATAGAGAGAGAAAAAACAAAATTTTGGAGGGAAATAAGCCACCAATTTTTTAAGCTAGATTGAAAAAAAAGAAAAAGACAATTGGAAAAAAAAAGAGAGAGAAAAGACAAAATTTTGGAGGGAAATAAGCCACCAATTTTTTAAGCTAGAGATTAATTACTTTTTAGGTCATGTTGCATTTAAAATGTTACATTTTAGTCAACTTTAAGTTTTAGTTTAATTTAATTTAGTCACAAGTATTCTCACGGTTTAGACTTCGGATATAGAAATCCCCTCACCGTAGTGATATTTAGTCTCTAAAAATTTACTTTTAGTTGAAATTAACTAATCTTTGTAATTTAGTCTATTAATTTAATATATTGATATTTTCGTTCATTTTAATTTCAAAGATTTAATTTTTAGTCAAAATTGACCCCTATTTATTTATATGGTATAATTACAAAATTGGTCATTGGACTCTCAAATTTCTCCACTTCCAAATTGTCAATTTAGTCTACAATTTCAATTTTATACTATATTTTATGATGAAATTATAAAATTGGTCATCAAGATCTCAAATTTCTATACTTCATTTTATTATTTATTATATTGTTAAAAATAGATATTCGGGTCAAAATCGGGTTAAAATCGGGTCGATATTCGGTTCAGCTTTTGGTTCGGGTAGCATTCAGTTCGGGTCCATTCGGTTCGGGTCCATTTCGGTTCAAAAAAAAATTTGGGTTCGGTTCAGTTCGGTTCGGGTTTCGGGTCAACTTCGAATCATCATGTTCGGGTCAAAATCGAGTTTCAGTTCGGGTAATTCGATTCGAGTTTCGGGTCAAGTTTGCCAGGTCTAGTTGTTATTAGGTTGTTAGTTTGTTGGAGTGTTTGTTAGCAAACTATTATGATTAATAGGCTATATAAGCCTACCAGCCAAGGGCGGAGCCACCCTTTAAATTGGGGTGTCATGGAACCACCCTTTAAATTGGGGTGTCTCATGACACCCCAAAATTTTTGGGAAACCTATTTTTCTTATATAATTTGTATATAAAAAATTAAAAAAAAATGGACAAATGACACCCCTTTTATGAATAAAATGACACCCCTTTATAAATAATTAATCCTCTTTAAATATCGTTGAAAAAATGACACCCCTTATATATATTTCTAGCTCTGCCCCTGCTACTAGCTGTTATGTGTTGAGAACCTTATTAGAACTACTCTTAATAAAATATTGATATCCATTTTCTCTATAATTGCAAAATCTCTAATCACCATTTCACCTTCATCTCTTCTCTTCATATCGTTCACTATTTCGGCCACCATGTCTCCTTTCTCACATGGTATCATTCGTCATTAACGGTCCTGACGCCGGTTTCTTTCCGCTTACCGTCAACGGTCCTTGAACTAAAACATTGTATCAATTAAGCCATTGAACCAAAAAAAATGAATCAATTAAGCCCTTTGATCAATTTTGACCATTAAATCTTGACAGTTTTTTTCTTCAGATATTATCGACACATGATACTCTACAGTTCTATCATGTTGCATTTACAAAAAAAAATCTAAAATGTATTTTTTTATAAATTTTATAAAATTTCCAGAATTTTTAGAACATTTGAAATTTTTATAAATAAAATAAAAAATTCTAAAAAATTGTCAAGTGAAAACACTGTGACACGACACACTGCAACAATAGATCGAAAAAATTTGTTTAGATTTAATGGCCAAAATTGATCAGATGGCTTAATTGATTCAATTTCTTGGTTCATTGGCTTAATTGATTAAATTTCTTGGTTCAAGGGCTTAATTGGGTGCAAAAAAATATAGGGGTTTAATTGATTTTTAAAAAAAATTCAAGGGCTTCTTACACCCTTAAGCCTAAATTTATCTATTTTAATGTTATATAAATTTTTCAGATGAATTTTGCTCTTTGTATTCTAACAAATAAAAAAAAACATCAAGAGTTTCCCTATACAAGTAAGCTATGACCAATGTTATATAATTTATTTATTTTATTAACATTAGTTTTTATTAGGGAAAACTACACCAGTGACCACCGAAGTAATTGGGGATACCTATTTGAACCACCGAACTATAAAAAACGTCAATCACACCACCAAATTTATTAAATCAACCTATTTTGACCACCGCCGTTAAAAAGTTAACAGAGGGTGACAGAAGTGCCACGTGGCAGTTAACAGGACTTTTTTAAAATTACATGTTTAGTCCCTGTTATTTACTTATTGAATCAATTTGATCATAATTTTATTTTAATTAAATAAAAATTAATCAACCAATCAAATGATGACACGTGTAATCACCAATTGGATTAATTTAATTTAGTTTTAATTTATTTTGTTACTAATAAGTAAATAACAGGGACTAAACATGTAATTTTAAAAATGTCCTGTTAACTGCCACGTGGCACTTTCGTCACCCTCCGTTAACTTTTTAACGGCGGTGGTCAAAATATGTTGATTTAATAAGTTTGGTGGTGTGATTGACGTTTTTATAGTTCGGTGGTTCAAATAGGTATCCCCAATTAATTTGATGGTCACTGGAGTAGTTTTCCCTTTTTATTATAAACAAAGAGAAATTACCAAAGAGGATCTTTAACTAATACAATCATTTTTTCGTGTACCAAATAATTTCTCTTCAAAAATATGCTAAAAATGAAAAAAGAACGCAACAACAAATACCACGTAATTTCATAATATTTATTTTTTAACCTACTATTGAACTAAAATTTGTGCACACATGCAAATCTTAATTATATTTGGATTTGAATTAAATTAAACTAAAATTTTAAATACAAGTTAAAACTCTTTTAAGTATTATTATTTTTCTTTCTAAAAGAATGACTTATTTTTTTAACATTAAAAGACTCACATAAAACTTTCTTTAATAAGAACTTAATAAGTGATCACAATGAATTAATAGACGATGCTTATTCTAAAATATCTGAGTTCAAATTATTTTGTCTGAAAGGTATACATGCATTATTAAAGAGTTAAAAATATATATGAACATATATTAACTTGTAATCACTTTAAGAATATTAAATTTTTTTAATAAACACAAAATTATTAGGTGCTTATGTTAAAAAATATAGGGTAAAATATACATAGGGTCACTGAATTTTGGTAAAATAAAATAAAATAGTAACCAAACTTTCAAAAATCATAAAATGACAATTAAACTTTATGTTTTATAACAAAATGGTAACTAGACGTTAGATGTCGTTAAGTGACAGTTATAAAATTTGGTATAATAACACATTTAGTCCTTTATATTTATACATTCAATCAATTTAGTCCTAATTCGAAACAATTCACTAAATTTAGCCCTCGTTATTTATGCATTCTTTCAATTTGGTCCTTAAAGCAAAATTCCAAAGTATGTTAACATGGTACATAATTACAATTAAATTTTTATAGGAACTCGAAAACTCGACTCGAAAAAATTTCAAATAAAGTTTGAGTTGTAAAATATAACGTGTCAACTCGAATAACTCGAAAATTTTTTACTCGACTCGATCGTACGCTCATCTCTATCTTAAGATATGACGCGTCAACTCGAATAACTCGAACTATTCGAATATTTTAAATCAATTTTTTTCCTTTTAAATCGAATATTTTTTAAAATAGAATATTTAATAACTACTTTAAATATTCAATTTAATTTAAAAATATTCGATTTAAAATAAAAAAATAATTTAAAATATTTGAATATTTAATAACTATTTTAAATATTTCTTTTAAATATTCGAATATTTAATAACTACTTTAAATATTCGAATATTTTAAATCATTTTTTTCTTGTATATCAAATATTTTTAAATTAAATTGAATATTTAATGTAGTTATTAAATATTCGATGTGATTTAAAAGAAAAAAATGATTTAAAATATTCAGATATTTCGAGTTATTCGAGTTGACACGTCATATGTTAAGATAGAGGTGAGCATTCGATCGAGTCTAGTCAAAAAAAATTTGAGTTATTCGAGTTGACGCGTCATATTTTACAACTCAAACTTTATTTTATTTTTTTTCGATTCGAGTCAAGTCGAGTTTTCGAGTTCCTATAAAAATTTTATTAAATATTCGAATATTTTAAATCAATTTTTTATTTTAAATCGAATATTTAATAATATTTAAAGTAGTTATTAAATATTCGATATGATTTATATATGAAAACATTAAATATTCTATTTTAAAAAATATTCGATTTAAAATAAAAAACGATTTAAAATATTCGAATATTTCGAGTTATTCGAATTGACGTGTCATATCTTAAGATAGAGGTGAGCGCTCGATCGAGTCGAGTAAAAAAATTTCTAGTTTTTCTAGTTGACCCGTTATATTTTACAACTCAAACTTTATTTGAATTTTTTTCGATTCGAGTCGAGTTGAGTTTTCGAGTTTCTATAAAAATTTAATTGTAATTATTTATCATGTTAGCATACTTTAGAATTTTGCTTTAAAGACCAAATTGAAAGAATGCGTAAATAACGATGGCTAAATTTAGTGAATTGTTTCGAATTAGTACTAAATTGATTGAATGTATAAATATGAAGGACTAAATGTGTTATTATACCAAATTTTATAACAGTCACGTAACGGTATATAACGTCAAGTTACCATTTTGTTATAAAACATAAAGTTTAATTGACATTTTGTGATTTTTAAAAGTTTGGTTACCATTTTATTTTTTTTACCAAAGTTTAGTGACCGTTTGTGTACTTTACTCAAAAATACATTATTAGATGTTAAATTATCCTTGGTGCGAAGGTCGTGGAATGATTTTTTTAAATATTTTAGTGTGATTATGATAGTATATATTTTTTTAAAACATTTGATAATATATAACATAAATATTTGAATTTAAATCTACTAAAATAAACATCATATTTTTTATTCAAGTCGTGAAATGTAGAGAGAAAAAACCCAAAAAGTGGCAGTGTAAAGTCAAATCAATTAGTAGTAGAGAGAGAAAAAACCCAGAAAGTGGCAGTGTAAAGTCAAATCAATTAGGAGTAGGGGTAGGGGTAATGTTAGAAAACTTGTGGTTGTGGATATCCATGTATGTATGTATATGTATTATATATATATATATATATATATTAAGGGTCAAACATATCGTTTCCTTTGAAGAATTGTCTTCATCTTCATTCCCTTTTGTGACTTTTGCGGCCAACTAATAACATGTAGGAATGTAAAAACAGGTAATCGGACAGGTTTCAGGTCGGGTTCTGTCAGGTCGGGTAAAATCGGATACATGTCATTTCAGGTAAAAAAAATTTTTTGACTCGACTCGGGTCGGGTGCGGGTCCATTGCAGTCGGGTAATTTGCAGGTCGGGTCCATTTCAGGTCGGGTCAATTTTCAGGTCGGGTCCATTTCAGGTCATACTCGTTGCAGATCGGGTAAAAACAGGTCGGGTAAAATCAGTTAATTGGCAGGTAAATTGCAGGTCGGGTTCATTTCAGTTCGGGTTCATTTCAGGTCGGGTTCATTTCAGGTCGAGTAATTTCAGGTCGTCGGGTTCATTTCAGTCGGGTTAATTCAGGTTCACAAGAAATGAACAATTTTGAATAAAAACAAAGTTGTATGGACTACAGTGAAAAAAATAATAATAAATAAGAGCTAATTTGGACTAAAATAAAGTTTTATGGACTATAATAGGCTCAATTTTGAATAAAAACAAAGTTTTATGGACTATAGTGAAAAAATAATAAATAAAAGTTAATTTGAAGTAAAAATAAAGTTTTAAGGACTCAATTGAATTGAATTAAAACTTAAAGGACTTGAATAAAAAACTTATATAATATAAAGGGCTTTATTTATAATTTACCCCAAATTGAAATTCAATTTGGGAATTGGGCGGTTTCAAAATGAATTTTCCCGCCCATATATATATTATAATTTAATATTATTTATTAATTATTATAATATAATATAACTTATTAATTATTATAATAACTTTATAAGTATAAATATATGTGATTATGTGTATATATATATATATATATATGTATTTTTATGTATTCACATGTATATAAATTACAATATATAATTATATATTATACAAACATGTATGTATTTATGTATATGTAATGTATTATACATAAATACATGTATATGTATATACATAATACATACTATGATACTAACAACATACATGTATATATACATGTGTGTGTATATATATATATATATATATATTATACAAACATATGTATATATTAAATTATTAATACATATAACATATAACATATCATACATAATAATGAATACATATTATACAAATATATGTATGTTAATATATAATATATAATATATAATGTACATGTATATATATGTGTGTGTGTATATATGTGTGTATATATGTATATAAATACATAAATATACATATAAAATATATATACATATATTTATAAAATTATAAAATATATGTATTTATATATGTATTTAAATACATAAATTGAATTGAACTAAAACTTAAAGGACTTAAATGAAAAACATCTAAAATTTAAAGGGTCACAAAATATTTAGCCCATCTAAAATTCAAAGGGCTACAAAATATTTAGCACATCTAAAAAATTTTAGCCCAAAGCCCAACAATTAATAATTATTATATTTAGCCCATCTAAAATATTTAGTCCAAAGCCCAACAATTAATAATTATTATTTATTATTAATATTATTAATTATTATAAATGGGTGGTGGGATATGAGCTCAAAGGCCATCTCAAATAAATGGGTGGTGGGATATGAGCCCAAAAGGCCAAACTATTACTAATTATTATTTATTATTAATTATTATATTATAAACACATTATATAAATTATAAGTTATAAGTTTATATATAATATATATATATATTATATTTATACATTATAGGTTTTAGGAGCCCATCTCAAATAAATGGGTGGTGGGATATGAGCCCAAAGGCCCAAGGCCCAAACTATTACTAATTATTATTTATTATTAATTATTATATTATAAATACATTATATAACTTATAAGTTATAAGGTTATATATATATATATATATATATATATACATTATAGGTTTTATGGGCTCATCTAAAATAAATGGGTGGTGGGATAAGAGCCCAAAGGCCCAAGGCCCAAACTATTACTAATTATTATTTATTATTAATTATTATATTATAAATACATTATATAACTTATAAGTTATAAGTTTATATATATATATATATATATATATATATTATATTTATACATTATAGGTTTAAGGGGCCCATCTCAAATAAATGGGTGGTGGGATATGAGCCCAAAGGCCCAAGGCCCAAACTATTACTAATTATTATTTATTATTAATTATTATATTATAAATACATTATATAAATTATAAGTTATAAGTTTATATGTATAATATATATATATATATATATATATATATTTATACATTATAGGTTTTAGGGGCTCATCTCAAATAAATGGGTGGTGTGATATGAGCCCAAATGCCCAAGGCCCAAACTATTACTAGTTATTATTTATTATTATATTATAAATACATTATATAACTTATAAGTTATAAGTTTATATATATATATATATATATATATATATATATATATATATATATTATATTTATAGATTATAGGTTTTAGGGGCCCATCTCAAATAAATGGGTGGTGGGATATGAGCCCAAAGGCCCAAGGCCCAAACTATTACTAATTATTATTTATTATTAATTATTATATTATAAATACATTATATAAATTATAAGTTATAAGTTTATATATATATAATATATATATTATATTTATTCATTATAGGTTTTAGGGCCCCATCTCAAATAAATGGGTGGTGGGATATGAGCCCAAAGGCCCAAAGTCCAAACTATTACTAATTATTATTTATTATTAATTATTATATTATAAATACATTATATAACTTATAAGTTTATATATATATATATATATATATATATATATATATATATATATATATATAATATTATATTTATACATTATAGGTTTTAGGGGCCCATCTAAAATAAATGGGTGGTAGGATAAGAGCCCAAAGGCCCAAGGCCCAAACTATTACTAATTAATATTTATTATTAATTATTATATAAATTATAAGTTTATATATATATATATATATATATATATATATATTATATTTATACATTATAGGTTTTAGGGGCCTATCTAAAATAAATGGGTGGTGGGATATGAGCCCAAAGGCCCAAGGCCCAAACTATTACTAATTATTATTTATTATTAATTATTATATTATAAATATAAATTATAAATTATAAGTTATAAGTTTATATATATATATATTATATTTATACATTATAGGTTTAAGGGGCCCATCTCAAATAAATGGGTGGTGGGATATGAGCCCAAAGGCCCAAGGTCCAAACTATTACTAATTATTATTTATTATTAATTATTATATTATAAATACATTATATAAATTACAAGTTATAAGTTTATATGTATATAATATATATATATATATATATATTATATTTATACATTATAGGTTTTAGGGGCCCATCTCAAATAAATGGGTGGTGGGATATGAGCCCAAATGCCCAAGGCCCAAACTATTACTAATTATTATTTATTATTATATTATAAATACATTATATAACTTATAAGTTATAAGTTTATATATATATATATATATATATATATATATATTTATAGATTATAGGTTTTAGGGGCCCATCTCAAATAAATGGGTGGTGGGATATGAGCCCAAAGGCCCAAGGCCCAATATATTACTAATTATTATTTATTATTAATTATTATATTATAAATACATTATATAAATTATAAGTTATAAGTTTATATGTATATATATATATTATATTTATTCATTATAGGTTTTAGGGCCCCATCTCAAATAAATGGGTGGTGGGATATGAGCCCAAAGACCCAAAGTCCAAACTATTACTAATTATTATTTATTATTAATTATTATATTATAAATACATTATATAACTTATAAGTTATAAGTTTATATATATATATATATATATATATATATTATATTTATACATTATAGGTTTTAGGGGTCCATCTAAAATACATTATATAATTGAAAGACAATTGTTTCACATGTTATATAAGTATAATAACGTTAACTTTATGTTAAACATAATGCTAACTTATATTTTATATTTATTTTAATTTTATGAACATAATAAAGTTTATGAACATAATTAAGTTAACATACTATATATTATATAATAAAGCATAATAAGTTTAATATATTATATTATCTATATATTACTAATATATTATATACTTAGTAAAAATTATGACAAATCTTTTAAGTATATAATTTTAGGAAAATACTTTGATGCACAAGCTTGTGTTTACACAAGCACTTTAATTTTAGGGTTTAGGGTTTAAGATTTTATGTTAGGGTTTAGGGGTTTAGTATGTAGGGTATATAATTTAAGGTTTATGGTTAGAATTTAGAGTTTAGGGTTTAGGGCTTAGGTTGCTAGGGTTTGTGATTTAAATTTTAAATTTTATAAAAGGGTTGTGTAAAAAAAATTTACACAGCTTGTGCATCAAAATAAAACCTATAATTTTATTATACATAATATATATTTTTATACTTAAACAAATTTTCAAGTATATAATTTTATTATACATAATGTAGTTACAAATTAAGACAAATTTCTAAGTATAATGGAAGATAAAAATTTTCTAAGTAATGAAATTAATATAATCTACTAAAAAATTATTAAGTTTATAATGAACAGTTTACACTTTAAATCATTTAACATTTTTAGCCAGGTCTACATTAGTTCAGGTCAACAACAGTTCAGGTTTAAAACAAGTCGGGTCCATTAACAGGTCGGGTTCAAAACATGTCGGGTAAAATCGGATCTCGGGTCGATTCAGTCGGATAATATCAGGTAATTTGCCAGGTCGGTCTCGGGTTCGGGTTCGTTTCAGTCGGATGCAGGTCGAGTTTCAGGTCAAAATTAACAGGTCAGATTCGGGTTCGGGTCGTTTTCAGTCGGACGCAGATCGGGTTCGGTTGCTACAGTAACAGGTTCAACTCGGGTTCAAGTCAGCAACAGTCAGTTACAGACAAGTTTAATGGAATATAAATCTTTTCCGATGCTGTTACGTATGTTCACACCAAAAAATAGTTTTAGAGTTAAAATATATTTAGATGTATTTTTAGAATTTAGGATTTAAAATTTAATTGTTTGAACAAAATTTAAATTTTAACTTTTTTAATATTAAGCATAGAAAATAGTATCAAAAATGATAAAAAAAATGTCGATTTAATATTGGATTTGAGAAATTATTAAAAATTATATTTATTACTATGATCGACATTGGATGAGATCTTTCGATTTTTTACTAGAAATCTAATAAATATCGTTTTCAGATAATTGGCCGCATTTCAACATTCGGTTAATATTATATTTTGAGAGGTTTATATTAGTTTTATTCGGTTAATATTATATTTGTATTTGAAAATTTTTAGTTTTAGGGTTTATAAACTCAATTTAGGGTGTAGAGTTTAGAGGTTTAGGTTTAGTAGTTTAAAATTTAAGGAATGTGAATAGAATTTAGGTTTATGACTAGAATTTAGGGTTTATAAATTAAAACCTAAATCCTTAGCATATTATACTAAAACATAAATCATACCCTTTGAACCCTAAATCATAACCCCTAAATTCTAACAATTAGCCCTAAATTCTAAACTCCTACACCTAAACTCCTAAACTCTACACCATAAATTAAGTCTATAAACCTCAAAACTAAGTCGCTTGTAAAAACTAAAAGTTTTCATCGCCAGTGTATTGATATAAATCATTTTTTAATATATTAAGATAATATTTATTCATATTTTTTTGTCTTGATAATATATACTCTATGAATGAAAATCCTCTGCCTCTTTTTAGTGTTTTTACTTATGTCCTCACGTTTAAAATTATGTTTAGTGTTTAGAGTTTTAGGTTAGGGTTTGTAGTTAGAGCTTAGGAAATTTAGGACATGATGTATTTTTAGGGCGTAGGATTTAGAATTTAGGGTTTAAAATTTAATTTTGTAATACTTTTTAGTATTGGGCATAAGTAAGGGGACTAAAAGACGCAGATGATTTTTATCCTACACTTTATATATACATAGGTGTTTGAAGCTAGGTATGTGAAGATGAACGTTATCTTCTTTAGAGTTTATCAGTTAAAACTTAAATTACTAACCATATTACCCTAAAAACTAACCTCTAACCTCTAAACCCTATATTCTAATCGTAAACTCTAAATTCTAAACTCATACACTTAAAACCATTAACTCTAAACTGGCTCCTAAACCATAAACTCTAAATCACTAATCATATTACCTTAAAAACTAAACTCTAAAATATAAACCATACATTCTAATTCTAAACTCTAAATTCTAAACTCATATTTAAAATCATAAACTCTAAAACGAATCTCAAGCCCTAAAACTAAAACACTTGTAGAAACTTTCGTTCTCACATCCATGGCATACATGAAATATTTTCCCATCAACGCTAATGAAATGTTATCGGGAATTCCACTTCACTTTACAGGCAAACAAATGGTATAATGCATGTAATGCTGTGTGCACAGCGAATTAGTTAGATTTTTATTACTTACGGGCTATAAATCGACTTAACAATGGTAATCCAAGTTGAAATGATCTTTTAAATGAATGAACAACAATCTTCACTGTTACAAAGCGTGGGAACACGTGTGGTGAGTGTCGGAGACCTCCCCTTTCTAGCTTTTATGTTACCCTCTCTTCGATGCGATAAAAGGCAATTTTGGGTGAAAAACCTCTTTTAAATTAATATTGGGGAAAATAGCTCCAAAAAACTATTATTTGGCAAAATGACCCCCAAACTTGTCAGGTCGGCAGACCTCGCGTTGTGTAGGACGCGAGGTACGAAATCGCGTTCTGCAGAACGCGATTTTAGTCGACGTGGCATTGCTGTCCGTGTTAATGGTTTTACAGTACCTCGCGTTCTGCAGAACGCGAGGTCCCCGAGAAATTGAAACGGCGGCTGGAATATATCGCACTGACCTCGCGTTCTGTAGGACACAAGGTCTGTGCATTTCCAGCCTGAACAACAAGGAAAAACAAGTGTAAGTAGGCCTGTTCGAACCCAATTTCGAGCGTGTAAATGATATATTTTTAGCGATCATCGAGTTTGGGGTTGTAGTACTGAAAATTGTCTATCGTATGATACCAACATAGTTAATTTCCGTCAACTATACAATGATTTAAAATGGCTTCGAAAACCCTATGCCATCATATTTTTTTATTATTGAAGTTGCATTTCAACTAATGTCGATTTTCGGTTTTTTAATCCCATTAAATTTATTAAAAACAAAAATTAAATAAACATTATAAAGTTTAATTATAATATGCAAACAAAATTATAATTCGTAAACAAAATTATAATACGACATTATAAAGTTTAAAAGTGTTTTACATAAATATTAAAAACATAAGTAGAAAACAACAAAAAAAGACTAAAAATGCCTATGTCCACCCGTTCCGCAGTCGGGTCGATGACGCTCACGATCCGGATACCTCCTGTTTCCATCGTGTGGTGGTCCCTGGTCCCTATCATCCTGACCATCGTGCGCGATCTGCGGATCTGTGCTGGGCCCAGGCGGAGAGTAAAACAAACTACCTATAGGCGTACTCTCCACAATCGGAAACCCATACTGAGGTGGATAATCGATAAGCATAAGGTCAGTCGTGGGCGTATGGGGACGATAGGCATCAGTAGAGCCGTACTGGGGTGGAGGCATCGTCTGCTGGAAAGTCGATGGACCGCTATGCAATGGTGGGGCAGAAGATGATGCCCCTGGAGTGTCATATCGTGGTCTCGGACCGCGCTGCGTCGACTACCTCTGGGTCTGCCTCTGGGTCTGCCTCTGGCTCTAGGACTAGCTTTGGGTCTGGCTCGCTCGCCGGCTCTCACGTGGGCGGTTTTGGGGTTGCTGGGGAAGCCCTGCTTCGCGCTCGGCCGGAGTAAGGATATGTGGCATCCCATTGTTCCTATACCACTGGGCATAATTGAAAGTGACCGAAGGACCCCCTACCATAATTTGTTGGAGAAACTCTGGGCGTCTGAGAAATCGTTGAGCCCAAAGCGCTATCCAGATAGCGTGGTGCTCGGCCCAGTCAACCTCCGTCTTCCCCTGACGCGTAAGATTGTGGAAGGAGTCCATATTTTGCGGAGGGGGTGGAACATTTTGGACGTACCCGAACTGTCGGAGTACCCTATCCGTAGAATGCCACACGCAAATTTCGTAGTTCAGCAGCGGCACGACGGAAATCCAGAGGTCTCGCTCTTGCACAATATCTGCTGGAGTAATGTCGCGAATCTCCTCTGAATCGTAGGGCGTCCACACGAACTAAAAAGAATGAAAAAGTTTGTAACGGTTATATGAAATATTATTGGAAAAATAGTATGGAAAAAACCAAAATAATCGTTGAATTACCTGGTCCTCCGTCAAGGCATCGAATCTATATCTGTATTCTTTCTGGGACTCCGGCAGGCCGGTGTGGGATAGTGTGGTGGTCCACCTTTAAATAATGAAAAAGATCGTTAAATAAAATAATTTAATAAAAAATATAGTAGATTATGTAGTACCTCCGTAGAAGCGGAAATGACATAGGAGTGGGAACCCTAAGCTGTGGTGTCAAAGTAGGGATCCGAAGCCAAACCCAAGCCTGCAGGAATAAACAGCATCCTCCCATCGATGCTTTGGAGGCGTCAACGTTTCTGCAGAGGTCTCTGATAAGAAACGCCAAGACAACTGACCCCCAAGATTTTTGTCCAGACTCATCTAAATTTGTCAGATGACGAAGCCACATAACGTGCACTTTTGTGCGAGTTTTGTCGGGCATTAATATCCCGCCAATAATACGCAAGATGTGGGCTCGCGCACACCGCTGTGAAAATATAAATTAATAAAGGCATCCTAATTAAAAAAATTGTAAGTTCATCCTAAATATAGATTAAATATAGATTTAATAAATACATTGTTGGGTTTTTAGGCACGCTCGAATCGATCACCGAAACCGTCAAGGAGGGTTGTAATTGCTTGGTTGTTGAATTGGCTAAAACCGAAATAAATGTAGACAATTTGCACGATGATTTTAGAGTGGTTCGACTACTTCAACCGAGTCTACATCCACTACCTTAGCACACCACTAAGGATTTCCCAATTCACTCAACAATGAATTCTTCCTTTTGAGGACAAAGGGTAACCTTACAACCCTATCTTTTCAATGGCTAAGATAGAACCACTCTAGTTTTTCTCTCAAGGCTAAACTAGAACCTCTCCTTTTACAAGGGTAGAAAGATGTAAACAAATATACCTCACAAGGTGGGTGTTTACGAGAGTTGAGCTCACAAGAGTGTAAAGAATAAGAACAATGAAAAACAAAACACTCTCTATACAATATTTACAAGAGAAATGAGGAAGATAAAGACTTAAACGCTATTTCTCTTGATCATGAAGCTTGGATATCATCTCTTGCAATCTTCAAGTGTCCTTGGGGTGTATTTATAGTGTGGAATGAGTATCTAGCCGTTTATGGCCGTTGGGGATGTTTCGGAGCCGTTGGAAGCCATTTAAGTTGAGCATTAAATGCTCTCCTGCACAATAGTTTCGAAACCTTTGAGAGGTTTCGAAACCTTAAGAGGGTTTTCAAAAAACTAGCCGTTTTATAGCCGTTTGGAGCCGTTACAGGGCCAAAGTTTCGAAACCTTTACAAGGTTTCGAAACCTTTGAGCCAAAGTTTCGAAACCTTGTGAAGGTTTCGAAACCTTTGCCCAGGTTTCAAATTTTTTGGCTACTGCCCAGTATAGTTTCGAAACTTTGCCATAGTTTCGAAACTTTCCTTCCAAAATGAGAATTTTGGGCATTTGTCGACTTTTTAAAAATGTAGTTCGATATAGGTATTCAATCGAACTCTTTCAAAACATTTTCAAAACATTTTGTCACGTTTTAAGGACTTTTGAATTATTTTTGAAATCTTTAAACACGTCCCTAAAACAATTTTCACATAATTGTTATATCAAAATATTTCTCAACAATTGTAAAACCCTTTTAAAAACTTCCCTAAACATAATTTCAAGTTGTTTGGACTTTGGAAATGTTTTAAATACTTTTTAAATCAGTCCAACACATTTTTCAATTATTATATCAAAACATTAGTTCTTCATACATCCAAAGAAATTAGTAACTTAATCCTAATTTATAAATAAATATTTGTAATTTATCCTAAATATTTAATGTAGGCAACCTAAATATTTAATAAAGGATCCTAAATATTTACTGAATTCATCCTAAATATTTATAATTTATCCTAAATATTTATTAAAAAGATCCTAAATATTGACTGAATTCATCCTAAAAAATTCATAAAGCAGCCTAATGTGCAAATAAATAATTTTAATTTAATCATAAATATAATAAAAGCATACTAAATATAATAATAAAAATACCTGAAGTGCAACTTCATCCGCATCGGGGGGAGGGGTTCCAAAGTTGTCCTCCAAGTACGATAGAGAAATTTTCCCTCCGTCCCACACTCCATCAGGGGGGCAGCACGCCCATTTGTTCAGCAAATAGGGTTGGCCAATGTGCCATCGCTATACCAGTAATAACGCTGCCATTTGTAGGCAACCCCAGAATGTAGGCAACATCCTCCAACGTAATTGTTGCCTCGCCAAATGGAAGATGAAACGTGTGCGTCTCGGGTCTCCACCGTTCTATCAGCGCGCTGATCAACGACGGTCTAACCTTCACCCCCTATATAGCGAGCTATGTGCCCAAAACCAGCCCGCTCAATCCAACGCATAACAGCATCAACGGGTGCGACGGTGATACGGTTAAGGTAACATTGTAAGTTACGTTCGTATCCCTGAAAAAAAATAAAATAAAATAGTTAGTAAAAATAAAAGAATATAATTTAATTAAAAAATAAAAGGGAAAAAAATACCTCTTCATTGTTTCGCCAATATTCACTGCAGTGACTCGCTTGGTTGCGTAGCAAGGGCTCCATGTGATCGAACGATATATAAAAGTTGCTGACAAATTTTTGTAAAATTGCTATGGAACTCGCGTTCTGTGGAGGTTTTTAGAAAAAAAAACCTCCAATTTATAGAAGACCTCGCGTCTTTTGGGATGCGAGGTTAATGAACCTCGCGTTCTGTAGAACGCGATATTCATGTACATCGCGTTCTATAGAACGCGAGGTTCATTGAAAAGGCGCGTCAATGAACAGACGCGTGAACTGAACGGTCAGAAGGGACCTCGCGTCCTATAGAACGCGATGTTCTAAAGAAATCGCGTTCTACAGGACGCGAGGTCGTGGGGTTTTTTAAATGAAGAGTTTTAAGGCGGGAAACTCATTTAATATTACAATTTTTATTTATAATAATAACAATAAAAATAAAATTAATAATAAAAATAATAATAATATTAATAATAATAACAACAATAATAATAAATGATACTAACAATAAAAATTATTAGTATGATAGTAATAATAATAACAATAATAATAAGAACAATAATAATAATAACAATAATAAATCATACTAAATACGCGTTATGTTTTCAGTAGTAACTAAAAATAACGACATAGCGCAATATTTTGGAAGTTAAATTAAAACAAAACTTCCAAAATACGCGCTATGTTGTCATTAGTAGCTGCAAGCGAAAACTGCTTACGTGAATACAGAAAAAAAATTTCTGTGGGTGCTCCTTGCCTCTCCAAGAGTTTTCTATTTATAGAGGGAGGTGAATATGATGACGTGGCAATCTCGCGTTCTGTAGGACGCGAGCTCACCCTTACCTCGCGTTGTATAGAACGCGAAGTCATTGAGATGTTTGTTTATATATATATATGCACGGAGATGAATTTTTGTAACCAGTTAAGTTTAGTTTAGGTCAGTTGAATATGACTTCGTGTAATGCTGCGTTTTTTTCCGTTGCAATTTTTATGTCCGAAATATTGTTCCTTTATGATAGTTGGAGTTCACTTAAAGATTTGTGTTCCACGGGGGTACATACCTTAATATTTACCGACATATCGCAATATTTTGGAGGTTGTGTGCTGCAGTAGTGGCTTCGATGGCAGCTTCTGTAGCCGCCGTCGAGAGGATCCCCGGCTACAGTTTTGAAAAGAAAGGACTTTTAGGAAGCGGGGGCGGATTCAGATCGACATTCTGCCGTGGCAGCCAACATTTTCAGATGCGGCGGGTGCCGATTACATTTGTTAATGTGGATCAAAGCTGCTACCATTTCAGAAGAAATCTGATTATCGCACTCTGCTTCTTTCAGTCGGGACCTCCGATCAAATTTGCCCGCCCGAGCGGCTGAATATATTGTTTCGAATTTTATAGATAATTTATGTAGTTGTCTCAATTTACTTATTAAAGCATACATGTTGAAAGTTTTGTTAAATGAAATGCGACTTAAATTTACTTATGTGGTGTTTTTCCTTTCCTATAAATACCCACGAATTCCACCATCATTTACTCATTCCAAATTCTCTCTAAACACCCAATCCTTGCTCACCTTATGGCAAAATTTAAGGCAACATTTTATTTTCTCAATACTTATTTTGAGTCAACAATCACCGGCAAAATGTCACTGAAAGATTTAATACAGTTGACAACAATCGAGGTTAGTAAACACACCGACAAACAAATTTCTTCCATGGAATGTCGAATCCCAACACCGGCAGCTAATGAAACGCACTACGTTATGAAGCTTACGAACGAAACAGACGTTCGTAACATGTATGACCGGCTCAATTCCGTCGGAGCTAGAGACGTCGATTTCAATGTTAAATTTGTCAACGCCGGCGAAGGTAGTACGCCTGCACCCGTAGAACCTGCTCCGAACACTGAACACGCACCGTCTTCACCGGATGTTGATGCGGCTGTGGAGGAGCTGCAACTTTTTATGTACAGGCGTAGACAAAGAAAACAACAGATGATCGAAGAACTAAACCTAAGTTTAGACGTGTCCACTGACTACGATGATTCGGATTAACCATTAACTTATGAAATTATCTTCCAATTATGTTATATGACGTCTTATTTCATCCTTTATTAATGTTCAACGGATTTCAAGTTATGTAAAACTACTACTACTCAATTACCAGACTACAATTACCAGACTACAATTGTCTCAAATTCTCGATCATGTTCTCAATTACACAAACAAACAAATAGTAAATAGTACGGTTATTATAACTTCTGACGGAATATCTGAAACAAAGCAATTAAAGTGACCTCGCGTTCTATAGAACGCGATGTTAATGGACCTCGCGTTGTATAGAACGCGAGGTACTAATATCGCGTTCTACAGAACGCGAGGTACAGGTTAACCCTGCCTCCCATCAACTTTATCCCTTACTTGTCGAAAGTTAGGGGACTGCCTCCCAGGCACACGCCATTCCTGACTTGTTCATCATTTACCTGCTTATCGGTTTTAGGTAATGGACAAGCAAAGTTACCTCTGAACCATTATTTGCCTTACACAACCAGATTCTCCAGGATTGCAAGGGCCAATAATTTTACCTATATATGAAGAAGAACCATAAAACGAAAATATAAGTTTCAATTGGCAATCAATTCCTAGAATTTTCTAAGTATCAAAATTTCAAAAGTCTTTCATAAAATATTCAAATGGCCGGACGAGGCGTTACTACGCAAGTTTACTACGATGGGCAGATATTCAAGGGTACCGAACTCGGCGTCCTTTTTCACTGCGAAGATCCGGTAACGATAAAGCTTCCGAGGAGATTATCGTTCAAGAAGTTGGTCAAGGAACTGGAGGCAAAAGTTCCTCATTTCGATAATCATCGTTTGTCCGACGTGAAGTATCGGGTGCCAATATCTATAGACCCTTTAGAGTACTCTGTATGCCAAATTGCGGAAAATGCTGATGTGCAAATGATGATGGAAGCCCACTTCAAGTATTCAATTGGGGGCCCCTCGAGCTGTATGTATCGTTCTCCGAGTCTAATCCAGTTGTCGAAATACCAAGCTGGGGCCGGATGAATTTCGACTTTGATCCGAATGCCAACGTTGGTAGCCCGACCGCAGGTCTACGACGTGATTTTGGCCTACTCTGCCGAGACAACGAAGTTGGTGCATCGTCATCTGCTCCTCCAAGGCAGTCCTGCGTAGCTAGTATCGGGTTCGACCTGAACCAACCCCCAAACGATGAATTCGATGCACCAACAAATGCATCGTACAGTCCATACACTCCTTATAGTTTTTTTTTGGGGGGGGGGAGGGAACGTCGGCTCCTTACGTTACGCATGACCATGAAGCATCATATGGCCGACACTCAATGTATGTCCCTGGCACCGACTACGGTCAACCATCTATAGGGAGACATTCTTCTTTTGGGGGTGAGAGAGCGTCGTCTTCTTACACTATGCACGACCATGATTCCTCATATGGACGACACTCAACGTATGTCCCAAGCACGAAGTACGTTCAACCATCTATGGGAATACATTCTTCTTATGGTGATCTTGATTTTGGTCTTGGAAATGAGGTTCGTGAGCGATCTCGTGAGAGGTCTCCCGCTCATCGACCCCAATCCTCGCCTCGAAGGGTAGTGATTCCAGAAGCTATACTATTCCAGCTTCCGGAGGATGCTTCTGACGAAGAACCGATTAGAGAACCCGGGCCAGACGGAGACGAGCTGGGACCATTCTATCCTGAACCAGAAGACTTGACAGAGTTACCTGAAGACCCAGAAGACACTGCCGTTCCACCACCAGATTTGGACGAAGAACCGACTGCCACCAACTTTCCTGTAGACGCAAGACCAATTTCTATGTTCCAGCCACCATCCCACTTCACAACGGTTGATATGGATGCAATGGACGTCCCTGATTTTCCCCATGACGACACAATATATGGCCGAGTCCACCGTTCTGATGGTGAACTAAGAATTGGTATGGCATTCTCGAACAAGGAAATTGCGGTGGCGGCAGTTAAGCAGTACAACCTTCGTCATAATGTTGAGACGACGGTGAAGAAAACCCAAGCCAAATACTACAAGGCTCACTGCGTCCAAAAGGATCAAGGCTGTAAATGGAAAATCCGTATATCAGAGTTGAAGAGGGCATGCAACCGTTGGAAAATAACAAAACTTAAGGGGCCCCATACATGCACCGTTGCTAGCCTCAACCAGTATCACAAGAACCTGGATGCAAAGTACCTCGCGGACATCTTTTCCACACTGGTGAAAACAAATCCCACTGTGTCGGTCCCCACATGTCAGGCTGCAGCTCTAGCTGTCACCGACTTCTGTCCAGGTTATTGGAAAGCATGGTATGCAAGGAAAAAGGCCAAAGAGGAATTGTATGGCCGATGGGAGGAATCTTACAAAGAGTTGCGCCCGTGGCTTAATCTCCTGCAGAAACACATCCCCAGAATGGTTGTCAAACTTGATACGGTTCTGGCATACGAAAATGATCGTGTCGTCCGAGGTGTTTGTCAATTCCACCGGT
This sequence comes from Hibiscus trionum, assembly GCA_030270665.1. NCBI lineage: Eukaryota > Viridiplantae > Streptophyta > Magnoliopsida > Malvales > Malvaceae > Hibiscus > Hibiscus trionum. The sequence goes on along the minus strand of BSYR01000020.1, from coordinate 10,265,023 downwards.
TATTTTGGACTTTCCCCCAGTGCATCAACGCATTCAAGCACTGCAAACCGATGGTCCAAATCGACGTCACATCGTTGTACGAAAGATATACACAGATCCTACTTCTAGCTATAGCACAGGATGGCAATCGCAAATGCGTTCCTGTTGCATTCGTAATCGTCCCGAAGGAGGATTTGGAGTCTTGAACGTTATTCCTTAAGAACCTACGAAAATATGTCCTTGATCATGTAATACGAAGAAGAAGGGATGAAGGGGTGTGTGTTATTTCTGACAGAGGCACATCGCTACTATGGGCGATACAAAATTTGGGTGATTATTGGAAGCCTCCATACATTCACCACCATTTTTTCTTACGGCACATAGTCGCAAACTACCTGCTGAAATACAAGAATCGTGATGAACGTCAAATGGTGCTTGATATGGGTACGTCATTTATGTCATTTTCATTTACTATATTACTTGTTACTCGCTTCAATTTACGACCTTTTTCATGTGTTTTTCGCCCATAACTATTCAACTGTCATCCCGTAGGCAACTCGCACTACAAACAAGAGGTGGTTGAACTGCTCGAGGAACTGAGAGCGAGAAACAAAAATGGCACAGAATACCTTGAAAAAATCCCAAAGGAAAAATGGCTTCGATCGTATGACGAGGGTAAACGTTATGGTCACATGACAACGAACTTGGCTGAGGCAGTGAACTCATCACTGAAGGGAGTTCGGCAGTTGCCTATCACTTCCATTGTAAAAGCGACCTATTATCGTTTAGCTACCCTTTTTGCAACCTTGGGCAGGCAAGCAACTGAGTACATGGCAGGTGGACACAAAGTCCATCCAGATTTCCGCACAAGACTGCATATTCAATTGGGCCAATCAAGACAGATGCAAGCAACTCTCTTCTCGCGAGAAGGACACTTGTTTCGTGTTGCGGAATTTTCCAGGCGGTTGGAAGGCATTCAGCACAACGCTTACGCGGTAGATCTGAGGGAAAGAACCTGCGAGTGCGGAATTTTCCAAACTTTCAAATACCCGTGCGCACACGCCATTGCTGCTTGCACTAACCAACGAATAGAATACATACATATGGTTGATGTAGTATACTTACTCAAAATGGTGCTTAAAGTTTACGAAAAAGAGTTTCCTCCAATCGGAAATGAGGTTGATCCGAATGCTGTGGACACTGAACCGATCATACGCCCAGATCCAGCACTACTACGAGCCAAAGGACGTCCACCTTTTACAAGAATATACTGTGCCGAGGATTTGGTCGAACATCGAGAGAAAACCGGACAAAAGAAGCATTGTTCTATATGTCGAAATCCTGGGCACACAGCTCCTAAGTGTCCTAATCGCTCAGCCCCTCGTATTAATTAATTATTTTTAATTTGTATATGTGAGTTCGCACATGACAATCTAATCAATAAAGTCAGTCCACTTCGATTTATACAATCCGTCATCTTATATTTTCAATCATTCAAAAAAATATGTTATGATATTGTTTTCGAATCAACTTTAAATCAGCGTACAATGGACGAAAATTGACCGTGTCAGTGTCATACGATAGAGAATTTCCAGTACTACAACCCCAAACTCGATGTTAGCTAAAAATTTAAAATTTATACGTATGAAATTCTGCTCGAACATGCCTATCGACATTTGTTGAAATGCAACTTCATTAAAAAAAGTATGCTATCATAGGGTTTTCGAATCCATTTTAAACCATTGTAGAATGGACGGAAATTAACCATGTTGGTATCATACGATACACAATTTCCAGTACTACGACCCCAAACTCGATGATCGCTAAAAATATACCATTTACACTCTCGAAATTGGGTTCGAACAGGCCTACCCACGCTTGTTTTTCCTTGTTGTTCAGGCTGGAAATGCACAGACCTCGCGTCCTACAGAACGCGAGGTCTGTGCGATATATTCCAGCCGCCTTTTCAATTTCTCGGGGACCTCGCGTTCTGCAGAACACGAGGTACTGTGAAACCGTTAACACAGACAGCAATGCCACGTCGACTAAAATCGCGTTGTGTAGAACGCGATGTCGTACCTCGCGTCTTACACAACGCGAGGTCTGCCGACCTGGCAAGTTTAGGGGTCATTTTGCCAAATAATAGTTTTTAGGAGCCATTTTGCCCAATAATAATTTAAAAGGGGGTTTTCACCCAAAATTGCCGCGATAAAATCCAACCTGCACTCAACATTCTCTCTCTCATGTCTTCTTGAAAAAGAAAGCAATGGTCTGATTTTTGTCATCACTTCAACTTCAGCTATGATGTGAATACCACTTTTTCTGACCTCTGATGTTTTTGTCCCCCAACTCTCTCTCTTCAAAGGGTCTAGCTTTGTGCCTCCAATGGCTGCCATTTTTTTTTTCTTGTTTTCAACTTTGATTCTTCAGCTAGGCTCCCAAAATAACTTTTTTCCCTCTTAATACGAATGTATTTGTCTTCCCTTATGGTTTATTGGTGTACAAGTACTCAAAATCTTGCATTTCCAGTGTTAGTCTAAGGTCATTATTTGATATTCTAGGGCAGGTTAGAGATTTTTACTTAAAACCCAAGTTGCCTTTAAAAGAGTTTAACAGACTAGTATTTGGTTAGGTTTTACTGCACTTTTCCTGTGGAAACACATACATACACCATGGATGATTTGTACAGGCTTGATGATCATACGATCTCCTGTTCAAATGATACTGTAAGGGCTAATAACTTTGGTGCAGCAAGCTTTGCTTCTACTGTTGCCAGTGCCACTGATCTGCTCGGTCCAGCTGATCATTTACTTCAATTCGATCATCAAGAAGCTGATGCAGATGCCACTGGATCAGATATGTCTGAGCTGTTCAAGTCCCAGATCTCGAATCACCCTCGTTATTTGTTTTTAATCCCATTTCCCCCCTGGTTTTTTAATGATTAATTATCGTAGTAACTTTTGCTTCTCTTTATTACTGTTAAATAATAGTGGGAAGAATGATCATCTTGATTCTCTATTCCTAGAGAAACTATGGTGGAGGACTTGATCTTTCAGTTTTTTTCTTCTTACAGTATGTCTTTTATTTTATATATATAGGTTGGAGCAACGCCGGAGCTGGCGTCGCTTCTTGAAGAAATTGGCAGAGAGAAACAGTTTATAAGTGCTTGTAGTCTGATAGGAGCTGATCCAGAACTTGACGAGTTCATGGTACTCTTATGAGGTTTTATCTTTAGTTTTATGCTGTGTTTCATTGTTTGGTTCTCGAGAAAAATACAATGGAAAAGAGAGTGATATTTGTTGCATGGATCTCGATTATCTAGGAATAAATAGTTGGATAAAAATGGTAACATTTTTTCTGGTTTTGTTTGATTGAAGGATTTATACTGTGAGGTTATTCATAGTTACAAGGAAGAGTTATCAAAGCCATTCAATGAAGCAACAACGTTCTTAAGAACCATGAAATCACAGCTAAGTAATCTCTGTGAAGGAGGAGCACCGGCAGGTAATCCCTTTGGTAAAGTTTTTAACAGTTCATTTTCTATATAATATTTGAAGAACTTAAATCAAAATAACCAGGATAACTATTTTACTCTTTTATATATTTTCTACTCATTCCACATCTCAAATGAAATCAACAAGGCCTTTATATAGACACTAGGCACTTGTTATGTTAAAAAAAACTTAAACACAATAAATTATATTAAAAACCATAAAGATCACTAACTCCTATATTACCCTTTGGCCTTTCATCTACTATGACTCTTGACCTTTTATTTTCCACATAACTTCTAAATTTAAGACTCACTAAAAGCAACATTTAAAGTTTATTCAACAAAACTCCCCCATAAACTTAAATGCTTCTACCATCCATCATGCCAATCATCTTCTTGCATTTGTCGAGAAGTACTTTCGGTAGCGGTTTTGTGAAGATATCCGCAACTTGATCCCGACTCGCCACATGCACCAATTCCACATTTCCTTCCTTCACATGATCTCGGATAAAGTGGAAACGGACGTCGATGTGTTTGCTTCTATCATGGTTCACCGAGTTCTTTGCCAACTCAATTGCTGATTTGTTGTCAACTTGAATCACGGTTGCACCTAGTTGCTTTAGCTCCATCTTGCTCAACAAATTTCTAAGCCATATCGCATGACATACACACCGAGATGCTGCCACATATTCAGCTTCACATGTTGAGAGCGTCACGATCGGTTGCTTCTTTGAAAGCCATGTAAATGCAGTATCTCCCATAAAGAACATATATCCCAATGTGCTTTTTCGATCGTCTATGTCTCCGCACCAATCGCTGTCGGAGTACCCAACCAATTTGTAATCTTCTACTTTCGAGTAGAACAACCCGAGTGTCATCGTTCCTTGGATGTACCGTAGGATTCGCTTCAACGCCTTCCAATGTGAATGAACCGGCTCCTCCATGAACCGACTTACAATGCCGACACTTAATGAAAGATCTGGCCTTGTGCATGTGAGATAGCGAAGGCTTCCAACCAAACTTCGGTATCTACTCGCATCGACACGTTCTCCTCCATCGAACTTTGAGAGTTTTGCACCTGGTTCCATTGGTGTTGATACTGGGTTGCAATTTGCCATCTTGTACTTCTTCAAAATTTCTTTTGCATATGTCTCCTGTGATAAAAAAATACCTGTCTCTACTTGTCTAACCTCCAAACCAAGAAAGAACTTCATCAAACCCAAATCTGTCATTTCAAATTCCTGTGTCATTGTGCCCTTAAACTCTTCTATCATCTCATCACTGTTACCCATAAAAATGAGGTCATCGACATAAAGAGCAACAAATAACATGTTACCTCCATTCTTCTTTACGTAAAGGGCATGCTCGTAGGGACATTGCTTGAACCCGTTCTCCTTGAAATATGTATCGATGCGTGTATTCCATGCCCGCGGTGCTTGCTTCAACCCGTAAAGCGCCTTCTTCAATTTTAACACCTTCTTCTCTTCTCCGAATTTCATGTACCCGGGTGGTTGTTCGACGTAGACATCTTCTTCAAGCACACCATTCAAGAATGCCGACTTGACATCCATTTGAAATATCGGCCATTTGAATTGAGCAGCTTGTGAAATGAGTAATCGGATTGTCTCCATTCTTGCAACGGGAGCAAACACCTCGTCGTAGTCGATACCTGCCTTTTGCTTGTATCCCTTCGCAACAAGTCGCGCCTTGAGCATTCATCTTTTTCTTGAACACCCACTTCACACCAATAGGCTGACTTCCTTTCGGCAATTCTGTTAGCTCCCATGTGTTGTTGCGGTCAATCGCCTTAATCTCCTCATTCATGGCAGTTTGCCACTTCTTGTCTCGCAAAGCCTCTTCAAAGCTAATATTTTCATCATCTGCCAAAAGACATACAAGGTGTACCTCATTTGTCGAATCATACAATTCTTGCAAACTTCGCATTTTGGGTTGTCGTGGTTCATCTTCATCATCGGTAGTTTCAGAGTTTGTTGGTATGCTTGTTGGTGCAGCAACTGATGATTCTCCAACTTCGATAATAACCTCTGTCGAATTGTTCCAGTCCCACTCGCTTGCTTCGTTTACTCGCACATCACGACTCACTGTCACCTTCTTGCTTATTGGATCGAGTAGCTTGTACCCTTTTGTCTTCTCATCATAGCCAATAAAAATATACCTTTTGCTTTTGTCTTCGAGCTTCGTTCTTCGTTGATCCGGTACGTGTGCATAAGCCACACTACCGAACACTTTGAGATGGGAAACTGTCGGCTTTTGTCCGCTCCATGCCTCTTGTGGTGTTTGATCATCTAACTTCACATGTGGACATCGATTTTGCACATAGACTGCACATTGCACAGCTTCTGCCCAGAATTGCTTCAGCATTTTCTTGCTTTTGAGCATTGATCGTACCATGTCTAGAATGGTCCGGTTCTTCCTCTCGGCCACACCGTTTTGTTGAGGAGAGTACGGTGCGGTTAGAAATCTCCTTATGCCTTGCGTCTCACAATACTCCATGAAAGCCGTCGAAGTATACTCGCCACCTCTATCGGATCGAACGACTTTGATGTGTCTACATGTTGCCTTCTCCACCATCACTTTGAACTTTTTGAACGCCTCAAATGCCTCAGATTTTTCTTTCAGAAAATAAACCCAAGTTTTTCGTGAGAAATCATCGATAAAGGAAATGAAATACCTTTTACCGCTGAAAGATTCGGGGGTGATTGGTCCACATATGTCGGTATGAATCAACTCGAGAGGATGTTTAGCTCGATATTCTGCCTTCTTTTGAAACGAGATTCTCGTTTGCTTGCTAAGCACACATGCTTCACAAAATTTGCCCTCATAATCCATGTCCGGCAGCCCGTGCACCATGTTCTTCTTTGCTAACTCTTTTAGACCACCATGATATAGGTGACCAAAGCGGAGATGCCACAACGATGCCTTGTCTTCTACGTCGACTCGCAAACATTTTTTCTCGCAAGCTTCTCAAATTCAGTTTGTACATCCGATTTCTACCCATCTCGACTCGAGCAACTAGACGCCCTTGCTTGTTCTTCAAGTGTAGTACCCGGTCTTTCAAAAGTACCGAGTAACCTTTCTCCGTGAGTTGCCCCATACTTAAAATATTGGTCTTGAGATCTGGTACATAATAAACAACTTGGATTGACCCTATCAAGCCATCCTTTTGTAAGTAACAAATTGTACCTCGGCCTTTGACCTCCACTTTTGATGCATCCCCAAACGACACATGGCCATATTCAATCTTTTGCATCTCTTTGAATAGGTGCTCGTGACCGCACATATGGTTGCTTGCGCCCGAGTCGAGGTACCACAGAGTGTCATTGTTGTCGTTGACTTCATTTTGAGCCATCAAGAGAAAGCCTTCATTCACTTCGTCTTCCAAGGCTAGGTTGGTTGTTTCTTCCACCTTTTTATCGACTCGACAATCTTTTGCAAAATGCCCTACTTTACCACAATTATAACATTTGTCGGAATTGCAATCCTTCGCATAGTGACCATACCTGTAACACTTGTAGCACTCGATGTTGGAATAGTTTGATCGGCCGCCTCTTCCTCGACCGCGTCCTCTTCCACGCCAATTTGGTTGGCTCGACTGTCCCTTCTCATTATAGAACCCTTCATGACTAACGCCTTGACCACCGCGACCATTTCCATGACCTCCACGACCACGCCCTCTACCTCGAAAATTTTGAAAATAGAGTACCTTTTCGTCTTTGATTGATGCCTTGGTTTGAAGTGCTTGCTCGAGTGTCTCCTCTTTCTTTTTCTTCTTACGTTGTTCATGTGCCTCGAGAGAACCGGCGAGCTCGTCGACTGTGAGCGTCGCAAGGTCCTTTGACTCTTCTATTGCGCACACAACATTCTCAAAATTGTCGGTTAATGATCTCAAAATCTTCTCCACAACTCGCGCATCGGTTAATGTTTCACCATTACGATTGAGTTGGTTCACCACGGCTTGTACACGCGTGATGTAGTCGGATACACTTTCTGACTCTTTCATCTTCATGCCCTCCAACTCGCAACGAAGAGTTTGGAGACGCACTTGCTTGACTCGATCGACTCCTTTGAATACTTTTTCTAAAATGTCCCACGCTTCTTTTGAAGTAGTTGCACCGGCAATCTTCTCAAAGCCCGACTCATCAACGGCTCGGAACAACATGTATAGTGCCGCATTATCCTTCGATCGCGCCTCTTTCAACGCCTTGGTTTGAGCCGCTGTATATCCCGTGGTAGTTGTTGGTTCTTCGAAACCTTCTTGGACCACCTCCCACGCATCTTGAGATCCGAGAAGAGCTTTCATTTGAATGCTCCAGTTTCCGTAGTTCGCCTTCGTTAGTCGTGGTAGCGGCATTTGACCCGTTACATTCGCCATTGGCTCTGATACCAATTTGAAGAACTTAAATCAAAATAACCAGGATAACTATTTTACTCTTTTATATCTTTTCTACTCATTCCACATCTCAAATGAAATCAACAAGGCCTTTATATAGACACTAGGCACTTGTTATGTTAAAAAAAACTTAAACACAATAAATTATATTAAAAACCATAAAGACCACTAACTCCTATATCACCCTTTGGCCTTTCATCTACTATGACTCTTGACCTTTTATTTTCCACATAACTTCTAAATTTAAGACTCACTAAAAGCAACATTTAAAGTTTATTCAACAATATTTACCAGCCATTAAAGTTATACTCTAATTGATACGGCATATTTGGCCCAAAACCCTGGCTAAATTGGGGGCAAAACCCCCTTTTTAATAAATATATAGAGTTTTGGCTCCCTCCAACAAATATTTGGAAAAATGACTCCCAAACTTGCCACGTCGTTAAACCTCGCGTCCTGTGGGAATCGAGGCTTGACATCGCGTTCTGTAGACCGCGAGGTCTGTTTACGTGGCCTCGTTGTTTGAAATAACGGTTTTTCAGAAACTCACGTTGTGCAGAACGCGAGGTCCCCGAGAATTTGAAAGGGCGGCTAAATATATCGCACAGACCTCGCGTTATGCATAACACGAGGTCTGTGCCAATCTGGGTTGAAAAACTAAGAAAAACAAGGGTGGATAGGCATGTTTGAGCCCAATTTCGGGCTTGTAAACCGTATGTTTTTAGCGAACAACGAGTTTGGGGTCGTAGTACTGGAAATTTTCTATCGTATAACACCAACACGGTCAATTTCCCTCAATTCTAAAATGGTTTAAAACGGCTTCTAAAACCCTATGCTATCATTCGTTTTTGAATGAAATTGCCTTTGAAGAACAATTAATAATTTCGGTTTAGTAATCACATAAAAGTAATTAAAAACTAAAATTAAATAAACATTTAAAAGTTTAATTATAATAGATAAACAAAATTAAAATGCTGTATTAAAAAAAACAACTGTCTGAAATAAAAATATTAGAAACATAAGTACATATCTATTAAAAAAAACTAATGATGTCTATGTCTACCCGTTTCGTAATCGGGTGGACGACGATCCCGATCTGGACCTCCGAACAAAATGTGTCGGGCCTTAGTCCGTATCATCATCATCATCGTATGCGATACGCGGACCTTTGCTAGGCCCGGTCGGGGAGTAAAACAAGCTACCCGGCAGCGTCTGCTCCACAATGCTATAGTAAAACTAAGATGCCAACGGTGGAATATCGATCAGCGGAAGATCACTCGTCGGCATATGGGAACGGTAAGTATCGGAGAAGCTGAACTCGGGTGGAGGCCTTATCTGTTGGAAAGTCAAAAGACCGTTAAAATTTTGAAATGTTGTGGCAGAAGATGAGGCCCCTTCAGTGTTAGTTCGCGGTCTCGGACCGCGTTGTCTCGACTGGCTCTGGCTCTGACTCGGTCGACGTGTGAGGCGTGGGCGGTTTGGGGATCCTGGGGAAGCTCTTTCCCGCGTACATCGTGAGTAAGGATATGCTTCTTCTCATTGACCCCATACCACTGAAAGTAATCGAAAGTGACCGAATCGGCCCAATCTACAATGGGTCGGAGAATGGGTGGGCGACGGGCAAATAGATCATCCCACATCTGTATCTAGTCTGCGTGGTAAAGGGCCCAGTCAATCTCTGTCCTTCCCTGTCATGAAAGAAAGTGGAATGCGTCTAAATTTGGTGGATTGACGACCAGAATATTTTAGATGTACTCGAACTGAAGGAGAACTCGATCCGTAGGATGCCGCACGAGAATTTCATAGTTGATCAACGACACTATGGAAAGCCATACGTGCTGGTGACGCAGAATCTCGGGTGGAGTAATCTGCTGAATATACTCTGGAGTGTAGGGCGTCCACACGAACTAAAAAAAATAATAACGTTCCTAACAGTTATATGAAATATTATTGGAAAAAAATATGAAAAAAATTAAATTAGTTTTCGAATTACCTGATCCTGCCTCAACTTATCCAAAACAAGCCTGTATTGTGTTTGGTTTTTCGGCAGACCCTGGTGAGTTAGTGTTTCGCTCCACCTATCAGTAATGGAAAATAAAAACAATTCGTTAAATAAAATAAATTAAACAGTACCTCCGAAGAAGCGGAAATACATAGGGGACAGGCATCCTAGGCTACGGGCTTAAAAAAGGCATTCGAAACCAAGCCCAAGACTGAAGGAGTAAACAACATCCTCCAATTGCTGCTCTAGAATGGTCGACGTTTCTTTAAAGCTCTCTAAAATGAAATGCCAAGACAGTTGCTCCCCAACATTTTCCTCTAGCTTCATCGAAATTAGTAAGATGATTAAGCCACATCACGTGCACCTTGGTGCGAGATTTGTCTGGCATTAATATCCCACCGATAATGCGCAAGATGTGTGCACGCGCAAAGCTTTATGAAAATAATAAATAAAACAAAATTTAATAGTGAAGAAAAAACAAGAAATATGGATATTAAAAAAATAAATATTTAATAAAGGCATCCTAATTTTCAAATTAATATTTATAACTTCATCCTAAATTTAATAAAAGCATCTTAAATATTTAATAAATGCATTCTAATTTTCTAATAAATATTTGTAACTTCATCTTAAATTTAATAAAAACATATTAAATATTTAATAAAGACATTCTAATATTTAATAAATAAAATATATTAAAAATATATAAAATAGTGATAAAAATGAAAAAAATACCTGAAGTGTAACTTCATCCGCATTGGGGCGAGGGTTTTCAAATTCAGCCTCCATATAAGATAGGGCTATTTTTCCACCATCCCACGCATCCTCTAGGGGCTCCACTCCCATTTGTTCAGCAAATACAGTTGGCCAATGCCCCAACGCTACACCCGTAATAAGGTTGCCGTCTGTAGGCAACCCCAGATGATAGGCAACATCCTCCAGCGTTATTGTTGCCTCGCCTATCGGGAAATGAAAAGTGTGCGCCTCTGGCCTCCACTGTTCTATTAGCGCGCTAATCAACGATGGGTTACACTTCACCCCCGCTAAGATCCTCGCTACGTGGCCAAAACCAGCTCGCTCAATCCACATCATGACGGCAGGATCAGGTGCGTTGTTGATACGGTTAAGGTAACAAGTTAACCGACGTTCGTATCCCTTCAAAAATAAAAAATAAAAAATAAAATTGTTGGCAAAATGCATGTAAAATTAGAAAAAGAAAAAAAAGAAAAATAACACCTCTTGCGTTGATCTGAAAAAGTGACATCAGTGATTCGCGTCGTTGCGTAGTAAGCCCGTCATTGTATCGAATGAAATTAGGTAAGTATAGTGTAAAAAACAAAAGAACTCGCGTTCTGTAGTTGATATGGGGGTAGGGCCACCAATTTATAGAAGAGCTCACGTCCTTTTGGAAGCGATGTTAATGAACCTCGCGTTATGGGCAACACGATATTCCAAAGACCTCGCGTTCCACAGGACGCGAGGTTCTTTGAGAAGACGCATCGCAGAACAGACGTGGGAACTGAACGGGCAGAAGTGATTTTAGAACGCGAGGTCACTTCTGCCCATTCAGTTTACGCGTATGTTCCGGGACGCGTCTTTTCAATGAACCTCGCGTCATGTGGAACGCGAGGTCTTTAGAATATCGCGTTTCCCTGAACGCGAGGTTCATTAACATCGCTTTCAAAAGGACGCGAGCTCTTCTATAAATTGGTGGCCCTACCCCATATCAACCACAGAACGCGAGTTCTTTTGTTTTTTACACTATACTTGCCTACTTTTCATTCGATACAATGACGGACTTACTACGCAACGACGCGAATCACTGCTATCATTATTTTAGATCAACACAAGAGGTATTATTTTTTTTTAATTTTTAATTTTACACGTATTTTGTCAATAATTTTATTTTTTATTTTTAAAGGGATACGAACGTCGGTTAACTTGTTACCTTAACCGTATAAAAAACGCACCTGATCCCGCCGTCATGACGTGGATTGAGCGAGCTAGTTTTGGCCACGTAGCGAGGATCTTAGCGGGGGTGAAGTGTAACCCATCGTTGATTAACGCGCTAATAGAACGGTGGAGGCCCTAGACGCACACTTTTCATTTCCCGATATGCGAGGCAACAATAACGCTGAAGGATGTTGCCTATCATCTGGGGTTGCCTACAGACGACAACCTTATTACGAGTGTAGCGTTGGGGCATTGACCAACTGTATTTGCTGAACAAATGAGAGTGGAGCCCCCAGAGGATGCGTGAGACGGTGGGAAAATAGCCCTATCTTATTTGGAGGCTGAATTTGAAAACTTGTTGCGTGTAAAATAGTCTATCGCAATTGAGTGCAAGTGTACACGTCGCAAGTAATAAAGTGATACTAGAGTATCAGATATCGTCTCCACAGGGACTGGGCTAACCCTTTCCTTCGCTATCTGCACAAGGGGAAAGAAAATATTTAAGATGGTTGTCACGAAAATAATAAAGAGAACTTAAATAAAAGAGTAGAGAAATCAAGATAGAGAGAATGGGCTGGTATTGAATTGCTCAGTAGTGCAGGTATTGCAGAGTTTAGGAAATCCAGTTCTGTCGTCGCGCCCGTCGCGGGCAGCACCTGTCGCGGCGGCAGTCCGTTGATTGTCGCGGCAGCAAACACTCAACTCCGTACTTTCAAGTTTGGCAAGAATCCCAGATCTGCCTTGGCCTAATATGTTGGGAAACCTGACCCAATTGTGTCTCCAAAGATTTCAGAGTAGCTTCATGATTTGTCATCCGCATCTCTGTTTTGTCCATGAAATTCTCTGTCTTCTTGACAAACTGATTCATATTCTCAATATAAGTACTTGTCTGAGACATAAAAGTGGCCAAAGTCTGTTCTAGTATACTGTTAGTGGCAGCTGGTGGCTGCTGCTGCTGCGGCGGCAGTTGCTGTCGCGTCAGCAATCTAGGTCCTCCCTGATTCTGATTGTGTGCTTGGGGATTCAGGGCATTATTAGGATTACTCCAAGAAAACTTAGGATCCTTCCTCCAGTTGGGATTATAGTTGTTGGAGTTGTAATTCGGCTTGTTGTAATTACCAACATACTTTCCCTCTTCTAACTGTATTGGACATTCCTCCGAACTATGATTTCCCTCACAGATGTCACATACCTCCTCGACAGCAAATCCATGTTGTGTATCATCATTCAAGAGCTTTTTCATTGCCTTAGTAAGGTATGCCACCTGTGATTTCAACGTGCTGTCGGCCTCATAGTCCTTGACAGCTAGTACCCGTTTACCCCCTCTTCTTGCTGTCGGAAACTGCTCCTCATTCTTAGCCAGATTTTTTAAAACTTGCATTGCCTCGTCTGGATCTTTATCCAATAATAGTCCATTTGCTGCAGAATCAATTCGAATACGAGTTTGTAAGTTGGCAGCATTATAAAACTTAGTTACCTGATTCCAGACGGGGAATCCATGCATTGGGCAGTTCCGTAGAAGAGTAGTAAATCTGTCCCAGGCCTCGTGCATTGGCTCGTCATCTTCCTGTTGAAAAGTAGCAATTTCATTACGTAATCGCTCAGATAAATGTGAAGGATTAAAACGAGATAAAAATTCACGAGATAAATCTACCCAAGTTCTAATTGAACCCGTCGTAAGTTTATTCCACCAAGTTTTAGCTCTGTCCCTCAAGGAATGGGGGAATAACCGAAGCCTCAGTATCTCCGGATTAACTCCTGGTAGTCTAAACGAACCGCAGATCTCCTGGAACGTTTTGAGATGCTCCCTAGCATCCTCTGTAACAACACCACTAAACTGCCCAGCGTTGTTGATCATACTAAACATGACAGGTTTAAGCTCGAAGTTGTCAACATCAATATCCGGCAGCGTGGTTTCCAGCTCTACATGATCGTTCAACATGTAGTCACGACAGGACCGTCGTCCGGCTGCGGCGGGCGGGTCGCCGACAGGCGGTATAACAGCTCCATCTCTAGCAGCAGGATTATCTCCTTGGTATGCCATTGTCTCTAATTGTTCTTCAAGGTACTCGTTCCTGGCTAGCACGTAACGAAGTCGGTTCCTAAGATTGAATGAGCGTTCGATTTCTGGGTCTAATGGATACTCAGGGTCTTCACCTCGTTTCGATCTGTGCATAAACAAGGAACCTTGTGAAAAGCAAGAGTTGAATGCACCAAAGAAAAACAGAAAAACAAAATAAAAATAAAAACGAAAAGTGCAATAAAAGAAAAGGTAGAGTTATGTTGCCAATCCCTGGCAACGGCGCCAAAAACTTGTTGCGTGTATAATAGTCTATCGCAATGGTAGTGCAAGTGTACACGACGCAAGTAGTAAAGTGATACGAAGTATCGGATATCGTCTCCACAGGGATTGGGCTAATAGCTTCACCTTGAATTACTGCACGAAAGTAAAGAAAATATTTGAGAATTGTCACGAGAATAAGAAAGTAAACTTAAATAAAAGAGTAGAAATATCAAGATAGAAAGAATGGGCTGGTATTGAATTGTTCAGTAGTGCAGGTATTGTATTGCTTAGGAACTCCAGTTCTGTCGCGCGCCTGTCGCTGGCAGCACCTGTCGCGGCAGCAGTCCGTTGATCGTCGCGACAGCAAACACACCAACTCAGTACTTCAAGTTTGGCAAGAATCCAAGATCTGCCTTGGCCTATCCCTAGGTCCAAGTCTGTCGATGATCACGTCTTGATGATACCTCCCGGCGTGAATCGAAGGATGAACACCGATGTGTATGAATTCTTCTTTAGCCACTTAACCTCGCCTTATCCCCAGGCACGAGATAGTTCAACTATAAACTAGAGAACTTGCTCTTATTTTTTTCGTATACTTAACTCTCCCGATGCTAAGTAAATAGATAACCTCACAATGCTCTCCCGATGCTCTTGCAAGATATTAATAACCAAAATAAGAGAACTTGAAGTTTATTTTATTGAACTGAAAATTCCTAAAACAAAAGCAACCCTTGCAACTACTTTACAAATCAACCCGTGGCCCTAGGGGGTTTTTAGAACATATCGACGGCGGGTAAACGGCGGAGGGGTTTGGTTGTCAGTTATGGGTCTCTCTCCTCATAGGTTAAAATCTATGCCCTTATATAAGCTTTGGGCTCAAGTATTCTAAGTTAACAAGGATTACAACTTTAATTAAAAGTAAGATTCTAATAAAGACTTAATCTTCAAGTATCCTACTTTTCAGCCGCCATCCTTGTTTCTTGGGATTTCCTCTCCTTGAGCTTTGGCTTGACATATCTTTTGATCCGGGGCTTGGAAAAATATATGGTTTTCACACGACAGACGAGCATAATTTTCTCTACCTATCGATGTCCACTTTGCTTTTCCTCTACTAAACTTGCTGTCGTCCTCTGCTGTCACGGCAGATACATGGCAGCATCGTCCTCATCGTCAGCTTGTCCAGTTCAGCTCTTCTGCTTCTCTGCCCTGCGCCCGCCTTCTCCATCTATTATGGCAGCAACCTGCAAAATCAACCATCTTTTAGTAGAATCCGTTCCTTTAATATATTTGTGATGTTTTGCTGTAAACTAACCTAAATGCAATGCAATGATGCTTGAATGCAGCAGAAATATGGGTTAAAAAGGGTATAAATAATAGAACTTTTACACACTCAACACACCCCCACACTCAAGTTTTTGCTTGCCCTCAAGCAATTAAGACCTAAAAGAAAAATGAATATATATATTTTTTTGTGTGTTGGCCTTCAAACAGTGAACTGTCCCTTACCCGTCGCTCATTCTCTGTAACGGCATCAACCTGTCGGAAAGATTAGGATTTGTCCGGAATCTCACTACAGTTCTCGTGCAGTGTGTGCATGCTTGTGAACAGTTATATGCTAAGACTCTCTTAGTTTCACTAGAATATTCAACTCTTAACTCGAATTTTTATGCCAAAGTTTATCTTTTTTTTGAAGGCACATTTTCATGCTTCTTTGATTTTTTGTTTTGACTTGATTTTTTATTTTTTTAAGCTAAAGTTTCTCTAGTGCCGGTTTCGGGCACCTCTAACTAACTTCCTAGAGCCGGTTTCGGGCACCTCTAGGGCTATTGAGTCTATTTTGCTAAACTTCTTTCCTAGAGCCAGTGTTAGGCACCTCTAGGGGCTATTCAAGTACTAAGTTTCCTATTCTAGTTTGGCTAAAAGAAATCTAAGCAATATAACAGTCACAATGGTGTTTAAGTTTTTTCAGAACTATAGAAAGGCTCTAAACTTCTCCTTAAACTGTCCTAAAGATGCTGCCACGACAGAGCTGTCATGACAGGAAAGTTTACTTCACAGTTTTAAGCCAACAGTTTTTTTTCCAGAGAACTTGAAAGACACAACAATTAATTAAAGATGTACTAAGACTCCATTAAAATGGAAGGTTGCCACCCCCAAACTCAAGGGTTGCATTGCCCTCAATGCAAATGGCATAATAAAAAGCAAAAATAAATGAAGGCAGCACATCACAAAATATATAAATGGCAGGCAGCAATAAGAAAACAAGAAACTTAAATTTTTAAGCGATGTCTTCACTGCTGCTGCTGAGGCGGATTTGGTGGCGGGTTCTGGTCCTCGGGGCAGGCTGGACTGGTTGCTCTACGACCTGGTTGTATGAGCTGCTGCCGCTGTCCCAAGTGTTGCTGCTGCTGGTGGTGGTGCTGGCCTTTGGCATAAGCTTTCTGTCGGCCATCGTTTTCTGCCTCTTGACAGGCGTGAATTCCTTCTCCAAATTTCTCCGAATAGGAGGTTCTGCCTCACTGTCAGCCCAAACGGAGGAAGAGGAGAAACCAGCTACAAAGGCATCGATGTCAACCGAGGGCTGTCACTTCGTTCCTCGGGCAGAGGTGTCGGCCGGAGGACTGCCAGCTGCCGTCGGGGTAGGTGATGGGGTGGAAGCAGCAGAATGTGTGTGTGGGGAAACAGGTGGTGTAGGTGTGTGGACAGGGGTGGGGATGGTGAAATAGTTGGCAGGGAAGGTGGGGAAAATAACATCGGGATAATTTAAAGTATTGGTAATGAAATTTACCGTTGAGTTGGTGAAATCCCTGATGAATGTCATCAGCCCCATCTGTCTGTCTTCCACTCGCTGTATGGCAGCAAGGATCTGAGCAGATTGGTCTGTCGGAACGACTGTTGCGGCAGGTTCATGGGCAGGTTCCTCGGATGATTCTGCTAGGGTGGCAGCCGGGTTGAAGGAGGAGAGGGGGGTTGCGACTGTCAGCTCCATGAGGCTGGTAATGTTGTTATCGGTCTAGCCTCGTCCCTTAACCAGTTTATCGGTGGTGGCTTCTGGTACAGCAGCGCAGCGGCAGAGGGATGTGATCATGAATGGTAGGCAGAGGAGGGCGGTTGATCGATTGGTGCAGTCCAAGACGCTCTCCCTCATATAGCGGCCCACGTTGATAGACCGGTTGTTCATGATCGAATGAATGAGGGCTAGCCTCTGCTGGTCCACCGTCATGTGATGGGAGGACGGCAGGATGCGCTTCTTGATGAAAGCATTCCATAACTTGGCTTCTGGAAGCAGCTGCCCCCTTTTTATAGTGTTGGGGTTCTTTTTGCTCGTATTCCACTCCGTCCCTTCTTCTGTCACCTCTACCATGACAGCACCGAAAGCGGCAGAGTCGAGGGTGTCTAAAAACTGCTGATGGGCATCATCGTTGGGACCAAAATAGAGGCCATACATATGGTTGATGCTATCGGCTTTGAATGGTACCTCTGTCCCTCGGACAGTTACTGATGTTGCTGCCCGTTTAATGCTGTAACGGCAGGCATGGATAACGGGGCGACATTTGAGTTTTGGCGTGTCTGACGCGTCTGACACGCATTTATGCGTCTGTTATGCGTCTGTCACACGCTTCTGCGTCTGCCGTATCAGTCTGTTGACAGCCTGTCTTATCCTTGTCTGCGGCGGCAGCTGGAATGACAGGCATCAATAAATGGGCTCTGTTGGGCTGATGGATGGATGGTGGGCTTGGGTCACTTCTCCTTTTCTTCTTGACTCCTTTATTTCCTAAAAACAGAAAATATAAAAACATTATTCAAATAAAATAAACCTAATTTCCTAATTTCTAATAAATAAAATAAATAAATAAAAATAAAATTTAGGTTAAATTAGGGATGCCTTGTGGGGCATCTCCCAAAGTAACCACTTCTTGTATTCCTGGGGCTTCAATCCCTTGATAATGCTTGAGGCGCTGTCCATTGACTTTGAATTGGTGCCCGTCTTTTAATGATCGGATAGTGATGGCACCATGGGAAAAACTTGTACCACTTAAAACGGGCCAGACCATCTAGACTTTAGCTTTCCTGGGAAGAGTTTCAGTCTAGAATTGAACAACAACACAAGCTGCCCTGGGCAGAACTGTCGTGGCAGCAACTTCCTGTCATGCCACTTCTTAGTTTTCTCCTTGTAAATTCTTGCATTGTCGTAGGCCATTGTCCGTATTTCGTTCATCTCGTTCAGATCTAATAGCCTTTTCTGACCTGTCTTGTCCAAGTCCATATTCACTGCCTTGATTGCCAAATATGCTTTGTGCTCTATCTCGACAGGCAGATGACAGGTTTTCCCATAAATCAATCGGTATGGAGACATGCCCAATGGAGTCTTAAAAGTTGTCCTATATGCCCATAGTGCATCATTAAGGAGTAAAGACCAATCTTTCCTAGTTGGCTTAACCATCTTTTCAAGAATGTTCTTAACTTCCCTATTAGATATCTCAGCTTGTCCATTGGTCTGTGGGTGGTATGCTGTCGCGATCCTGTGCTTGACACCATATTTCTTCAAGGCGGCAGCAATAACCCTATTGTCAAAATGTCTCCCTTCATCACTGATAATCACATTAGGGATGCCAAACCTCGAAAAAATGTTTTTGTGTAGAAATTTTTGGACTGTTTTGGCATCATTCCTTTGAGTGGCGATGGCTTCAACCCACTTAGAGACATAATCTACTGCTAGGAGGATGTATAAATTTCCACATGAAGATGGAAAAGGTCCCATAAAATCAATCCCCCAAACGTCGAAGATCTCGACTTCTAGTATGTTCTGCAGTGGCATCTCGTTTCTCCTCGAGATGTTACCTGTCCGCTGGCACCTGTCACAGTTCTTGTAGAAGTCCTGTGCATCTTTATACAGTGTCGGCCAGTAGAACCCTGACTGCAGCACCTTGGCAGCAGTTTTGTTGCCTCCTAAGTGACCTCCATATTGTGAAGCATGTCAGTGATGGAGAATGTCTTCTTGCTCTTCTTGTGGTACACACCTCCTTATAACTTGATCTGCACATAGTTTGAAAAGAAGAGGTTCGTCCCAATAATAATGCTTAACATCATCTTGGAACCTCTTTCCTTAGTAGAATCCGTGCCTTTTCCCACAGGGCTATTTTCCCACCGTCTCACGCATCCTCTGGGGGCAAAAACTTGTTGCGTCAGTCGCGTCAGACACGCCAAAACTCAACAGTCGCCCCGTTATTCACGCCTGCCGTTACAGCATTAAACGGGCAGCAACTCTACCTCTATAAAACCCCGTTTCATTTTCATTTTCCTCACTTCTGCTTATTCTTACTTGATCTCCCATCTCGTTTTTCTTTGTTTTCTTTACTTTCACAACCCTTGCAACTAACATGTCTTCCAGATGTACCCGCCGCAGTGCTGCTTCAACCTCTTCAGCGGCAGCACCCACCCCGCAATCCTTCACAACTAAGGAAATCTGGGAAGAACGAGGCTTCATATACATCCGAAAGGCAGAGAACATGGGGCTCAAACCATTCATCGCAAGGGCGATAAAGGCTCAGCTATGGGAGCAGTATGCAGAGCAGCCAACTGAAATGAATGAAACGCTGGTGAGAGAGTTCTACGCTGCCATCGACAGCAGGACGACAACATCAGTAACTGTCCGAGGGACAGAGGTACCATTCACAGCCGATAACATCAACCATATGTATGGCCTCTATTTTGGTCCCAACGACGATGCCTATCAGCAGTTTTTGGACACCCTCGACTCTGCCGCTTTCGGTGCTGTCATGGCAGAGGTGACAAAAGAAGGGACAGAATGGAATACGAGCAAAAAGAACCCCAACACTATAAAAAGGGGGCAGCTGCTTCCAGAAGCCAAGTTATTGAATGCTTTCATCAAGAAGCGCATCCTGCCGTCCTCCCATCACACGACGGTGGACCAGCAGAGGCTAGCCCTCATTCATTCGATCATGAACAACCGGCCTATCAACGTGGGCCGCTATATGAGGAAGAGCGTCTTGGACTGCACCAATCGATCAACCGCCCTCCTCTGCTTACCATTCATGATCACATCCCTCTGCCGCTGTGCTGCTGTACCAGAAACCACCACCGATAAACTGGTCAAGGGACGAGGCTGGACCGATAACAACATTACCAGCCTCATGGAGTTGACAGTCGCAACCCCCCTCTCCTCCTTCAACCCGGCTGCCACCCCAGCAGAATCATCCGAGGAACCTGCCCATGAACCTGCCGCAACAGCCGTTCCGACAGACCAATCTGCTCAGATCCTTGCTGCCATACAGCGAGTGGAAGACAGACAGATGGGGCTGATGACATTCATCAGGGATTTCACCAACTCAACGGTAAATTTCATTACCAATACTTTAAATTATCCCGATGTTGTTTTCCCCACCTTCCCTGCCCACCATTTCACCATCCCCACCCCTGTCCACACACCTACACCACCTGTTTCCCCACACACACATTCTGCTGCTTCCACCCCATCACCTACCCCGACGGCAGCTGGCAGTCCTCCGGCCGACACCTCCGCCCGAGGAACGAAGCGACAGCCCTCGGTTGACATCGATGCCTTTGTAGCTGGTTTCTCCTCTTCCTCCGTTTGGGCTGACAGTGAGGCAGAACCTCCTATTCGGAGAAATTTGGAGAAGGAATTCACGCCTGTCAAGAGGCAGAAAACGATGGCCGACAGAAAGCTTATGCCAAAGGCCAGCACCACCACCAGCAGCAGCAGCACTTGGGACAGCGACAACAGCTCTGACATCCAGGTCGTAGAGCAACCAGTCCAGCCTGCCCCGAGGACCAGAACCCGCCGCCAAATCCGCCTCAGCAACAGCAGTGAAGACAGCGCTTAAAAATTTAAGTTTCTTGTTTTCTTATTGCTGCCTGCCATTTATATATTTTGTGATGTGCTGCCTTCATTTATTTTTGCTTTTTATTATGTCATTTGCATTGAGGGCAATGCAACCCTTGAGTTTGGGGGTGGCAACCCTCCATTTTAATAGAGTCTTAGTACATCTTTAATTAATTGTTGTGTCTTTCAAGTTCTCTGGAAAAAAAACTGTTGGCTTAAAACTGTGAAGTAAACTTTCCTGTCATGACAGCTCTGTCGTGGCAGCATCTTTAGGACAGTTTAAGGAGAAGTTTAAAGTCTTTCTATAGTTCTGAAAAAACTTAAACATCATTGTGACTGTTATATTGCTTAGATTTCTTTTAGCCAAACTAGAATAGGAAACTTAGTACTTGAATAGCCCCTAGAGGTGCCTAACACTGGCTCTAGGAAAAAAGTTTAGCAAAATAGACTCAATAGCCCTAGAGGTGCCCGAAACCGGTTCTAGGAAGTTAGCTAGAGGTGCCCGAAACCGGCTCTAGTGAAACTTTAGCTTAAAAAAATAAAAAAATCAAGTCAAAACAAAAAATCAAAGAAGCATGAAAATGTGCCTTCAAAAAAAAAGATAAACTTTGGCATAAAAATTCGAGTTAAGAGTTGAATATTCTAGTGAAACTAAGAGAGTCTTAGCATATAACTGTTCACAAGCATGCACACACTGCACGAGAACTATAGTGAGATTCCGGACAAATCCTAATCTTTCCGACAGGTTGCTGCCGTTACAGAGAATGAGCGACGGGTAAGGGACAGTTCACTGTTTGAAGGCCAACACAAAAAAATATATATATATTCATTTTTCTTTTAGGTCTTAATTGCTTGAGGGCAAGCAAAAACTTGAGTTTGGGGGTGTGTTGAGTGTGTAAAAGTTCTATTATTTACACCCTTTTTAACCCATATTTCTGTTGCATTCAAGCGTCATTGCATTGCATTTAGGTTAGTTTACAGCAAAACATCACAAATATATTAAAGGCACGGATTCTACTAAAAGATGGTTGATTTTGCAGGTTGCTGCCATAATAGATGGAGAAGGCGGGCGCAGGGCAGAGAAGCAGAAGAGCTGAACTGGACAAGCAGACGATGAGGACGATGCTGTCATGGATCTGCCGTGACAGCAGAGGACGACATCAAGTTTAGTAGAGGAAAAGCAAAGTGGACCTCGATAGATAGAGAAAATTATGCTCGTCTGTCGTGTGAAAACCATATATTTTTCCAAGCCCCGGATCAAAAGATATGTCAAGCCAAAGCTCAAGGAGAGGAAATCCCAAGAAACAAGGATGGCGGCTGAAAAGTAGGATACTTGAAGATTAAGTCTTTATTAGAATCTTACTTTTAATTAAAGTTGTAATCCTTGTTAACTTAGAATACTTGAGCCCAAAGCTTATATAAGGGCATAGATTTTAACCTATGAAGGGAGAGACCCACAACCGACAACCAAACCCCTCTGCCGTTTACCCGCCTTCGATATGTTCTAAAAACCCCCTAGGGCCACAGGTTGATTTGTAAAGTAGTTGCAAGGGTTGCTTTTGTTTTAGGAATTTTCAGTTCAATAAAATAAACTTCAAGTTCTCTTATTTTGGTTATTAATATCTTGCAAGAGCATCGGGAGAGCATTGTGAGGTTATCTATTTACTTAGCATCGGGAGAGTTAAGTATACGAAAGAAATAAGAGCAAGTTCTCTAGTTTATAGTTGAACTATCTCGTGCCTAGGGATAGGGCGAGGTTAAGTGGCTAAAGAAGAATTCATACACATCGGTGTTCATCCTTCGATTCACGCCGGGAGGTATCATCAAGACGTGATCATCGACAGACTTGGACCTAGGGATAGGCCAAGGCAGATCTGGGATTCTTGCCAAACTTGAAGTACTGAGTTGGTGTGTTTGCTGCCGCGACGATCAACGGACTGTTGCCGCGACAGGTGCTGCCAGCGACAGACGCGTGACAGAACTGGAGTTCCTAAGCAATACAATACCTGCACTACTGAGCAATTCAATACCAGCCCATTCTCTCTATCTTGATATTTCTACTCTTTTATTTAAGTTTACTTTCTTATTCTCGTGACAATTCTCAAATATTTTCTTTACTTTCGTGCAATAATTCAAGGTGAAGCTATTAGCCCAATCCCTGTGGAGACGATATCCGATACTTCGTATCACTTTACTACTTGCGTCGTGTACACTTGCACTACCATTGCGATAGACTATTATACACGCAACAAATAACGCTGAAGGATGTTGCCTATCATCTGGGGTTGCCTACAGACGACAACCTTATTACGAGTGTAGCGTTGGGGCATTAGCCAACTGTATTTGCTGAACAAATGAGAGTGGAGCCCCCAGAGGATGCGTGAGACGGTGGGAAAATAGCTATATCTTATTTGGAGGCTGAATTTGAAAACCCTCCCCCCAATGCGGATGAAGTTACACTCCAGGTATTTTTTTCTTATTTTTTCACTATTTTATATACTTTTAATATATTTTATTTATGAAATATTAGTATACATTTATTAAATATTTATGATGCCTTTATTAAATTTAGGATGAAGTTACAAATATTTATTTGAAAATTAGGACGCCTTTATTAAATATTTATGATGCCTTTATTAAATTTAGGATGAAGTTACAAATATTTATTTGAAAATTAGGATGCCTTTATTAAATATTTATTTTTTTAATATTCATATTTGTCGTTTTTTCTTTACTATTAAATTTTGTTTTATGTATTATTTTCATAGAAGTTTGCGCGTGCACACATCTTGTGCATTATCGGCGGGATATTAATGCCAGACAAATCCTGCACCAAGGTGTACGTGATGTGGCTTAATCATCTTATTAATTTCGATGAAGCTAGAGGAAGATGTTGGGGAGCGGCTATCTTGGCGTTTCTTTTTAGAGAGCTCTGCAGAAACGTTGACCATTTTAGTGCAGCAAATGGAGGATGTTGTTTACTCCTTCAGTCTTGGGCATTGTTTCAGATGCCTATTTTTAAGCCCGCAGCCTAGGATGCCCATCCCCTATGTATTTCCGCTTCTTGGGAGGTACTATTTAATTTATTTTATTTTTAAATTATTTTATTTAATGATTTTTTTTATTTTCCATTACTGATTGGTGGAGTGAAACACTGACCCACCAGGGCCTGTCGAAAAACCAAACACAGTATAGGCTTTTTTTGGATAAATTGAGGCAGGATCAGGTAATTCGAAAATTAATTTGAATTTTTTTTCATATTTTTTCCAATAATATTTCATATAACTGTGTAACCCATCGTTCATTAGCTAACCGGGGTGAGGCAACCCCAGATGGTAGGCAACATCCTGCAGTGTTATTGTTGCCTTGCCACACGAGAAATGAAAAGTGTGCGTCTCTAGCCTCCATCGTTCTATTAGCGCGCGCTAATAGAACGATGTGTTACATTTCACACCCGCTAAGATCCTCGCTACGTAGCCAAAATCAGCTCGTTCAACCCACGACATAATGTCGGGATGAGGCGTATGGTTGATACAGTTAAGGTAACAAAGTAACCGGCGTTTGTATCCCTTCAAAAATAAAATAAAAAAAATAAAATATTTGGTAATGCGAGTAAAATAAAAAAAAATAAAAAAAATAAAAAAATTATTATTCTGAAAAAAGATAATACCTTTGCTGTTGTTCTGAAATAGTTGGAGCAGTTTTGCGCGTAGTTTCGTAAGCCCACCATTGTATCGAAAGAAATCGCGATCCTTGAAAGTTTGCCCCTCTAAACTCTATCTTTTATGCTATAGCATGTCCATAAATAATGCTTTTCTTTTTAGTTTAGTTTCATGTTATCTTTGTTTCTAATTTTCATATCTTTTCACGTGACCCTCGTACAAGGTTTTCTCTTTCCTAGTACAATGTCAGGTACAGAGCATGAGAGCGTGTCGTCTACAGGGGTTGCTAGCAAAAGGGAGAAGGACATGGAGTTTGTTTTTATCCAATTTTAGAAGTACGAAAGAAAAGGGGAAAGAAAGAGAAAAGGGGAGTTTTATCTGAAAAAGTAGGGAGGATGAATTAAAAAATGTGAGAAAAAAACAAAAAAGCAAGATAGAGAATTTACACCTAATTAATGAGGAGAAACCCTAGCCACATAAACCCATATTCTCTCTCCAACCGTCAGCTATCACATTAACTCCTATTTTCTCTCTCTCTCCCTTAAAGCCGACACACGTCCCCATCACCTCCCCTCTTCCTTTAATTCTTCAATTTTTCCCACCTTTTTTCAACTCTCCATATTCTCCTCATCATCATCAACCGTCCCCCACCTTTTTCATCTTTTTCAACACTCCATCTCTTCGATTTTCTCCCAAACACATCAAACAACCTTCACCATTTTTTTCCTTCACATATTCACTCATCCCCTATTTTCAACAAAAAACCCCATGGCTCGTTGTAAGAACGCCCCTGAAACTTCCGATCGTTCTAAAAAACAACCAGTCCTGGAAATCTCTTAAGTTTCTTGACGAGGCAGTAAAGGAGAGATGGACAAAACTCAAAGATAAGAATGTTCTTCCGGAACTAGGGTTTAAATACCCTAAAGAGGAAGACGACCAATTCGATCAGGCAGTCATGGACGTCATTGGAAAGCATGAGTGGAAAACCGTCGTTGCTCACCTTGAGGAGATTTGTACATCACTAGTAAATGAGTTCTACGCACACCTCACAAGTCCAACACAGTCTACGGTTCATGTGCGAGGCGAGCAGATAAAGTTTACTGCTGCAGCAATTAACAAGTTTTATGGGCTAAAGCACACTGTAGACCACCACACATCTTTTGTGACAACAATGGACGCCTAGACACAGCGCGAGATGCTAGATGATATTTGTTTTGAGGGAACGATGTTGGACAACAACATGCCAGTCGAGAGAGGACGCCTCAAACCTGAGGCCAAGATATGAAACCATTTTGTGAGACATAAGCTTATGCCTACACTACACACTGCCACCATCCACATCTCTAGACTTTTTCTTATCCACTCGATAATATATGGTAGACGCATTGACATAGGAAAGATAATAGTGTATGAGGTATATGCTTGTTTGAAACGGCCTTGTAGTCCTCTTGTTTTTCCTAACCTGATTACTACTTTGTGTAAAAGAAAAGGCGTCTTCATAGATGATCTAGTGGATGCAACTATTTCAGGATAGATATGTTAACTCCAGCCTTCGTTAAGGAACTCCGAGGATTCAATGAAGATGTGCCTCAGCAAATTGTGAAAGGAGGAGCTAAAAGTTTTGCTGCAGCACGAGTAGCAACATTGGTGGCAACAAAGAAAGAACTGAGCACTGAGCTCAGCCTGATGAAGGCACACCAGCGGGCATACTTCAAGTATGCCCATCATCGCGATTGTGCCCCAGCATCCTATTTAAGCAAACTCCTACCAGAGCAGAACGTGTCCTTTTCACTATTCCCCATGGAGTTGCTGCAAGCCCCCACCACTGCTATAGCGAGCACAATGTCTCCCAATGACCCTAGCTCCGTCCAACCTGCTACCAAGAAGAAGACTCCGAGAAAGAAGATACCTACGACTCCGACTGCCCAGCCGAAAAAAGAAACTCCTCATGTTCAGCCTCTTGTCGAAGAGACCGACCTAGTAGCCACCACGACCAAGAAAACGAAACGTACCAGGAAGACAACTAATCCAACATCGTCACGACCAGAAACCTCACTTCCTGAGCCAGAGCACATACCTAGTGATCATGAGGAAACCCCTTAGAAGGAGACCACTACAGCACAAACACCTGAGCCGACGCCAGCGCAACCCGAGGATGCTACAACATCTCGACCAAAGATACGCATCAAACATACTACTGGACGTGTCAGGCCCTCATCTAGTGCTCAGTCAATATCTTCGGAGAGTGTGGACGATGTAGCAGATCCCCACCATAACTCATCTGAAACATCAATGGACAATACCAGCAGCACAACCTAACCTCCGCACCCAGGAGGTAACTAACTCTTTTTTTCATTTATCATTTTAATTTTTTTTCTCATGTCATTGCATATAGAATAGCTCATGCATTGAGGACACTGCATCCCTTAAGTTTGGGGGCGTAGTATTTTGCTTTAGCATATGCGTAGTAGGGAAGAATAAAATTTTTACTATGACATTCTGTTTAGTCTAGAGACAGCCTATGAGTATATTTATTATGTCTGAAGACGAAATCTTAAAGGCCTGAACTAAAAAAAGAAAGAAAACACAAGTAGTTGAGATCTATAGAATTGACCTTAGGATCTAGTTGTTAAAAAAAGTTTACACAGCTGCTCTCTTTCTATAAATAAGTTCGTTAGAAATTTTTTTCAGGAAGAACCCTAGTGAACTCTGATATGTAAACTCTAGAGAACTTAAGAAGAACTAGGCTTCCCTTTGCTTAAACAAATAAATAAATGCTACGACATATCTGTAGAAGGACACTCCGCTTTTCTATAGCATGTTAAAAATAATAATAATAAAATATATATATCTATAAATAAAGTTTTGCTATAGCATATGAGTGAATGAAAGTTGTCACATGATGACTCTGCCTACTAGCTCGGGGGTGAGAGGTTTTCTCCCTACTCATCTAGAGTTAAGGACGATAGGTGTGATGAGCTGACACCCTTCGTAGTAGAAAACCTATATCTTTGGGAGTCTAAAATTGGAAAAGAACTAGAGAACATAGTTAGGGTATAACTAGGGAGCTTCCTTGAAAATTTGTCTCACTAACTTAAGTATAGGAGGAAGGCAGCCACGCACACACGCACACAGCTTAGTCCTAAGGAATGTTCTTTAGGATCTCACTTCTGGTTGTTTATATTTATTTGTCTAAGTTATTTCCGAGGACTGAAATATTGCCATAGCAATCCTCTAGGTTAAATCTTTGACATAGTAATTCTTTTGTTCTGTCCTACTCATTGCTTGAGGACAAGCAATAGCTTAAGTTTGGGGGTGTGATAACTGCATAAATATCTTTGTTTTCATACCTTTTTGCTATAGCATTTGCCTGTTTTTGAGTTCATACCATAGCATTTAGACTGCATTTAGGTTGCATTTTTCTTTCTTCTTCTGGGTGCCTCTTTATTCTTGCTGGTTGTTGGTCCATATCGAGGGATACTGCTCGGAGGGTTGGTTTTTGGGTTTGTGGTGTGCAAGAAAGGAGTCATGAGAGGAAGCCAGCACTAGAAATTGCTATAGCCTGATGAAAGTGGATATTGGCCAGCACGTGAGAATCACGTGAGCTGCAGAAGCAAGTGAGCTGCAGAAGCACGTGAACGTGCAGAAAAGACGACCTGACAAGTACAGCAGCCAGTACCCACCTGCAGACTGTCCTCCTTGTCACCTCGCAGCAGACTTTGTCAAAGGATATTCTTTGGGATTATCAAGGCATCTTTAGGGCATAAAACCCTAGAAGCCTCCACTATATAAAGGGGAGAGAAGCTTGGAGAAAATAGATGCAAGTAACACAAAAGTGAGGCGGAAGAGAGAGAAAAAGAGAAGGAAGTTTTCACCTTCATCTTCTCCAGCTTGGTATCCTATATCGTTGAAGCTCCAAGGAGTGGCCTCACCGACCTCGAGAGAGGCGGTGGGCCTAAGACAGTCGGGCAGTCCATGTCGGAAAGGGAGTTCACCTTTCTTTCTGTCGCTATAGCATTTCCTTTTCATATTTTTATCTTTGGCGATGTTATCGCAATGATACGTTGGATGATATTGCCTAGCCACGAACTGTTTTAGGTGGCTTGAGTTTGATGGATGATTTTATTTTGAGTACTTTTTAATGCATGCTATGGCTTTTTCAGTGTTTATCATGTTCTATGCTTTGCTTATGCATTTTTCATTTCCTTAAAGTTGTAAGAGCCCTCGAGAGTTGGTCGTTCTTTAAGTGTTTATTGGGGTTAGTAATCGAGAGAGCTAGCCTTAGAACCCTCATAAGCAATGGAGTGGCTGTCGAGAGGCATACTCTAACCTACCTTAGAGATAAGTGATAGGTTTCAAGGGCTAAAAAGGATAGTTCGTGAAGGGTAGAGAAGTGTTAAGAGTTTACGTCGAGAGGTATGGCTGTAGCATTTCTGACTCCCAGTTTCCTGGCTAGAGATAGTTTAGGAACACTGTTGAGTGCATAAAAGTTCTATATTTTACCCCTCATTTACCCATATTTTTGCTGCACTCAAGCATGATTTATTGCATTTAGGATAGATTCTTGCATACACATCACAAATAGATAAAACTGCACAAATGCTGTTGAAATTGGTCACTTTTGCAGGTATCTGCTGCGACAGAAATCTAGGGCAGCAAAGGAGCAGAGGCATGTTGCGGAGCTGGAGTTGAAGGACAAAGAGTATTGTCTGTCGTGACATCTGCCGTGGCAGCAATGACGACAGAGAGACACTGAGGTGGAAAAGTGAAGTGGTGCTCGACAGATAGAGGATTTCAAGTCGGTCTGTCGTGGGTCACTCCCATATTTTTCTAAGCCCTGAAGCAGAAGGAAGGCCAGACCCAAAATTCAAGGAAGAAAGTCAAAGCAAGAAAAGATGACGAATTAAAGACATCTACTCAGAAGATTTAGTCTTTAATAGAGTTGTACTTTAATTTAAACTTGTATTCTTTCCATATTAGAAAACTTGGACCCAATGCCTAAATAAAAGCATGTAATTCGACCTAGGGAGTGATATCTAGCTCCTACCCGTCTTCCCCCAAAACCCTAGTCGTTTCTCTCTCTCCATCATGTTCTAAACTTCCCCAAGGGCTAAGGGTTGATCTTGTAAAGTAGTTGTAAGGATTGTATTGTTCTTAGGATATTTCTGTTCAAGTAATAAAACTTCAAGTTTATTTACTCTGGTTTTTCAACATCTCATAAGAGCATCAGAATAGCATTGTGAGGTTATCCATTTGCTTAATATCGGGAGAGTTAAGCATTCGAAAGGAGTAAATACGTGTTTTCCAGTTTATGGTTAAACCATATTGGCTTAGGGATAAGCACAATGTTAAGTGGCTAAAGAAGAATTCACAAACATTGGTGTTTACCCTTTGGTTCACGCCGGGAGGTATCATCCAAGACGTGTTCATCAACAGAACTTGGGCCTAGGGATAATGCAAGTTATAACAGGGATTCTTGCCAAGCTTGAAGTACATAGTTGTTGCTTGCTGCTGCGAAAACAACGGACCTCTGCCGCGATAGGTGCTACCGCGACAGGCACGACGACAGAACAACAGAAGTTCCTCTGAACAATGCAACACCTGCACTACTGAGTAAATCAATACCGGCCTATTCTCTCAATATGTTTACCTTATAGTTTACTTTAGTTATTACTCAAGATTTCTCCAAACAATCATTTAAACTATTTCTTTTTCTTGTGCAGCAATTCAAGGATAGAGTTATTTCCAGTCCCTGTGGAGACGATATCTGATATTCTAGTATCACTTTACTACTTGCGTCGTGTACACTTGCACTATTTGCGATAGTCTTATTTACACGCAACAAGTTTTTGGCGCCGTTGCCGGGGACTGGCAACATACCTTTACCTTTTTATTACTGCGCTTTGTTTTTATTTTTATTTTCTATTTTTAGTTGTTTTATTTTTCCCATGCTTTTCACAAGGTTCTCTTATTTCTTATGCGCAGATCGAGACGTGGTAAGGAACCTGAGTACGAATTAGATCTAGAAATCGAACGCACATATCAACTCAGGAACCAAGCCCGACTCTTGATAGAAAGAAACAACTATCTTGAGGAGATACTGGAAGCAATGGTGAACAGAAGGCAAGGCAATAGGGAAAATGACAACAACAACAACAACAACAACAACAACCCCAAGGGTAATGTGGATCCTCCTAATGACCCCCGAAATGATCTACCGCCGCCCGCTGCCCCAGCAGCACGACAAACTTGTCGAGAGTACATGGATAACGACCATGTTGAACTGGAAACTACCCTGTCAGATGTGGAAGATGAACACTTCGAACTGAAACCTGTCATGTTCAGCATGATAAACTTTGCTGGTCAATTTGGTGGTTCTGCTACTGAAGACGCACGTGAACATCTGAAAACTTTCCAGGAGATTTGTGGATCGTTCAGACTGCCAGGAATAAGTCCGAAAGTACTGAGGCTCCGACTATTACCTCATTCATTGAGGGATAGAGCAAAAACTTGGTGGAATAAATTAACGCCGGGTTCAATAAGAACTTGGGCAGATCTCAGTCGTGAATTTCTTTCTCGTTTTAACCCTTCTCATTTATCTGAAAGATTGCGTAACGAGATTGCTACTTTTCAGTAGGAAGATGACGAACCAATGCATGAGGCGTGGGACAGATTTACGACTCTCTTACGAAACTGCCCAATGCATGGATTCCCTATATAGAATCAGGTTGTCAAATTTTACAACGCTGCCAATGTACACACTCGACTGGGGATAGATTCAGCAGCAAATGGGTTATTACTGGATAAATAACCAGACGATGCAATGCTGGTGTTGAAAAAGTTAGCAAAGAACGATGAGCAGTTTCCTACAGCTCGAAGGGTAGGTAAACGAGGAATATCTGTAAAGGAGTACGAAACTGACAACTCAGTCAAAACTCAGATTGCATACCTTACTAAGATAGTTGAAAATCTGCAGTGGAAGGATTCTAAAGCTGTATTTTTTGCCGAAGAGGTGTGTGATCTACTATGCCAGCAAAACTCTAAATGATGCCTAGATAAACTACACCACAACAGAAAAGGAGTTACTCGCAATGGTGTTTGCAATTGACAAGTTCCGACCATATATACTTGGAACAAAAGTGGTGGTCCATACAGATCACTCAACACTCAAATATATGTTCACCAAGAAGGATGCCAAACCAAGATTGATATGTTGGTTTCTGCTGCTGCAAGAATTTGACATTGACATCAAGGACAAAAAGGGGACAGAAAACCAAGTAGAAGATCACTTGTAAAGACTGGAGATGGGAAGGAATCAAGAGAAAGACAAGACCAACATACTGGAAACCTTCCCAGATGAGCAGTTGTTCGCTGCCACCAGCACTGTCGCGACAGCCATGGCGGCAGGTAAGCTTTCTGAAACCCCTTGGTATGGTGACATTGTCAATTACATTGTAAGTGGGTTATTACCTCCTGAGCTTAATTACCAAGCTAGGAAGAGGTTCCAAAATGATGCAAAACATTATTATTGGGACGAACCTCTTCTCTTTAAGCATTGTGCAGATCAGATCATCAGAAGATGCATACCACATGAGGAACAGAAAGAAGTGCTTCATCACTGCCATGCTGCTCTCTGTGGAGGAGACTTGGGAGGAAATAAAACTGCTGCCAAGGTTCTGCAATCTGGTTTCTATTGGCATACACTGTTCAAGGATGCACAAGCTTTTTACAAAATCTGTGATAAATGCCAAAGGACTGGAAATATATCTAGAAGGCATGAGATGCCACTGCAGAACATTCTTGAGGTTGAAATCTTTGATGTTTGGGGAATCGACTTCATGGGACCATTCCCAGCCTCTTGTGGGAATCTAGACTTCCTACTGGCAGTAGACTATGTGTCTAAATGGGTAGAAGTTATCGCCACTCAAAGGAACGATGCCAAGACCGTGCAAAGATTTCTCCACAAACACATCTTCTCAAGGTTTGGCATCCCAAGGGCAATCATTAGCGATGAGGGTAGGCATTTTGACAATAGGGTAATTGTTAGTGCACTAAAGAAATACAGAGTAAAACACCGAATTGCAACAACATATCACCCTCAAACCAATTGGCATGCCGACATATCAAATAGAGAAGATGGTAAAACCAACTCGAAAGGACTGCATTCAAAATGCCATTGGGGATGTCACCCTACCGCTTCATTTACGAAAAAACTTGTCATTTACCTGTCGAGATAGAACACAAAGCATATTGGGCTATCAAGACAGTTAATATGGATTGGGACAAGGCATGGCAGAAAAGGCTACTGGACTTGAATGAAATTGAAGAAATTCGAGGAATGGCCTACGACAATGCCAAGATCTACAATGACAAAACAAAGAAGTGGCACGACAGAAACTGCTGCCACGACAGTTCTGCCCAGGGCAGCATGTGCTGTTGTTTAACTCTAGGTTAAAGCTTTTCCCAGGAAAGCTTAAATCTAGGTGGCCTGACCCTTTCCAAGTAGTCCAAGTTTTCCCTCATGGTGCCATTACAATCAGATCAATCAAGGATGGACACCAATTCAAAGTCAATGGACAAAGGCTAAAGCATTATCAGGGGAATGAAGCCCCAAGGATACAGGAAGTAGTTACTTTAGGAGATGCCCCTCAAGGCATCCCTAATTTAACTTAGTTTTATTTTATTTATTTTCTTTAATTTATTTATTTATTTATTTTTAGGAAATAAGATTTTTAATTTATTGTTTATTTTAATTTTTAGGAAATAAAGGAAGCAAAGCAAAGAGGAGGAATGAACCAGCCTACCACATTCACAATAGCCCATAAAGCCCAACGGAACAAACTTGTCGTGACAGCCTGTTACCAGCTGTCGCGGCAGACGCGGAAAATACAACCTGTCACGGAGCTGTTGCGACAAACACAGAAACGCGTAACAGACGTGCAGCAGACACGGAAACACGTGACAGACGCGTCAGGAAACCGCATGACAGCTGGCCCCATTATTTGTGCCGACCGTTACAGTTCCAACGGGCAGAAAATCCCGTTCTATATAAACCTCTACTCCCATTTCATTTTTCACCTCATTCTCATTCTCTCTACTTTGCTTTCCAGAATTTAGCTCTCAGAAATTTTCTTTTACTTTTCTACAGTTTTCCTAGCAATGACTGCTCGATCAACCCGAAGGAGTGCTGCCTCCACCTCTGCCACGGCAGTGTCCACACCCAGCCACAGCAGAATCCTCAGACGATTCGTATCGGCAGACTCGGAGAAGAGATACTATGGCTCATTCCAGAAACGAGAAATGTAGGAAGAGAGAGGTTTCACATACACCACAAAGACGGGAGACCTCGGGCTCGAGGGTTTCATCTCCAAGAAAATTATTGCCCTCAAATGGCAGATGTTCGCCGTCCAACCAGAGGAGATAAACGTCACTTTGGTCCGAGAATTTTACGCTGCCGTCCCCCTCCAAAGATGCCACGACAGTGACAGTCAGGGGGTAAGGAAATCTCCCTTGAACCAACCTACATCAACACATTGTATGGCATATATGTGAGCAAAAAGGAAGATGCACATAGGAGGTTTGTCAATAGTCTGTCGTCGGCAGACTACGATGCTATCATGGCAGAATTGACGGAGGAAGGCACTCAATGGAAAAAGGATCCCAAGCACAGATGGACAGTGCGTAGGACCCAACTCACACCGACAACAAAACTCTGGAACCATTTTGTGAAGAAACGTCTCATGCCTACATCGCAAAACACCACAATGGATCAGTAGAGACTAGCTCTCGTGCACTCAAAAATCAACGAGAGGCAGATCAACGTCGACAGATATATCCTTGAAGGCATTTTTGAGTGTGCACTCAGACCAATGAGCCCCCTTTTCTTCCCCTACCTCATCACCTCTCTCTGTCGTGCCAATAAAGTGCTAGAAATTGATGAAGATGTCAGAGTCCAAGGCAAGGGATGGACGCAACAAAACATATACAATTTGATGGAGCAGAAGCCTGTCACTTCCTTAGCATATATGGACCCCACTGCCGCGACAGAACCAACAACAGAACTTGAATCCACTAAACCTGTCGCGGCAGAGCCGGAGCAGACCGAGGCCACACATCCGACAGACACCTCCAACCAAATCCTGCAAATACTGAAGAAGATGGAGGAACGACAATTGGGCTTCATGGGATTTATGAGGGATTTCACTACTGCCACGGTTAATTTCATTAAGGTTGATTTAAATTTTCCTAGCGTATAGTTTCCCTCTTTCCCAGAATCTCTTTTTGCCACCCCCACACATGCTGCTAGCCCCATAACACCTACTGCTGCCTCCACCACACCACCTGCCAAGACCGGAGATGGCGACAGACGATCTGCCACTCCGCGAGGAGAAAAACGAAAGGAACCACTACCGGAGATCGATCTGAAGTACTTCAAAGGGTTCTCCTCCTCCTCCGTCTGGCAGGAAGATTTTGACCCGGAGCCATCTGTCGTCCGTGACATATCTAAAGACTTCCCTCCGATGAAGAAGAAGAAGCTGAATGAAATTGTTGAGGGACCCTGCCACGACAGATCAGACGGCAGCAGCAGTGATGACGACCTCGAGGTCCTGGACAAGGCCCCAAAGATCTCACCTACCCGAGTCCAGCCACCTCGAGAGGCCAAAAAGAAGATAGCCTCACAATCTCCCAGCCCCAAGCCAACCTCTGCCATTAAGATAACTGCCCGCTGGCAGCTCCGTATCAACAGCAACAACGACGACTGCTTATCAACTGAAGTGCTTTTCTATTATGCTTACTGTTTCTGCTGTTTGTTTTATCTATTTGTGATGTTTTTATTGTTTTTATTCTGTTGTCATGCATTGAGGACAATGCAACCCTTGAGTTTGATGGTAGGCAGTCCTCTGTTATATAATGAACTTTTTAATTTGTGTCTCATCTTAGTTAATTTTTATGTAAAAAAAACAAGTTGGCTTAAGTCTTTGATCTGCACTTACCTGCCGTGACAATCTCTGTCGTGGCAGTGCCTTTAGGATGTTTTATGAATTATTAAGATCCTTACTATAGTTCTGAACTTCAAAAACACTTTTGTGACTTATATGTTGTCTAGACTTCTGTTAGTAAACTAGAGTAGAAAAGCTTAATCACTTGAGTTGCCACTAGAGGTGCCTAACACTGGCTCTAGAAAAAGACTAAAGAAAAACTTAGACTCAGTACCCCTAGAGGTGCCTAACACCGGCACTAGGAAGATAGCTAGAGGTGCCCAAAACAGGCTCTAGTAAACAAAATAAGAAAAATTTTGAGTCTAAATTTGAAAAAACTAAAGGAGCATAAAAATTGCCTCCAAGAAAAAATTAGTTTGGCATAAAAAAATCAAGTGAGTAGCATAACTATTCTAGTTGTTAAATGAGTCTAAGCACATATTTGTTCACAAAACATGCACACACTTGCACAAGAATTATAGCATTGTTCCGGATGAATCCATAAACAATTGAAAATGTACTACTCTTGATAGAGAAAGGGCTGTAGGTAATGGTAGTTCACTGAATTAAGTCAAGCCAAAAAGTTTTTATTCTTAGTTAGGTTGCATCTGCTTGAGGACAAGCATCAACTTGAGTTTGGGGTGTGTTGAGTGCATAAAAGTTCTATATTTTATCCCTCATTTACCCATATTTTTGCTGCACTCAAGCATGATTAATTGCATTTAGGATATATTCTTGCATACACATCACAATTAGATAAAACTGCACAGATGCTGCTGAAATTGGTCACTTTTGCAGGTATCTGCTGCGACAGAAATCCAGGGCAGCAAGGGAGCAGAGGCATGTTGCGGAGCTGGAGTTGAAGGACAAAGAGCACTGTCTGTCATGACATCTTCTGTGGCAGCAATGACGACAGAGAGACACTGAGGTGGAAAAGTGAAGTGGAGCTCGACAGATAGAGGATTTCAAGCCGGTCTGTCGTGGGTCACTCCTATATTTTTCTGAGCCCTGAAGCAGAATGAAGGTCAGGCCCAAAGTTCAAGGAAGAAAGTCAAAGCAAGAAAAGAGGACGAATTAAAGACATCTACTCAGAATATTTAGTCTTTAATTGAGTTGTACTTTAATTTAAACTTGTATTCTTGCCATATTAGAAAACTTGGACCCAAGGCTTATATAAAGGCATGTAATTCGACCTAGGGAGTGATATCTAGCTCCTAGTCGTCTTCTCCCAAAACCCTAGTCGTTTCTCTCTCTCCATCGTGTTCTAAACTTCCCCAAGGGCTAAGGGTTGATCTTGTAAAGTAGTTGTACGGATTGTATTGTTCTTAGGATTTTTCTGTTCAAGTAATAAAACTTCAAGTTTATTTACTTTGGTTTTTCAACATCTCATAAGAGCATCAGGAGAGCATTGTGAGGTTATCCATTTGCTTAATATCGGGAGAGTTAAGCATTCGAACGGAGTAAATATGTGTTTTCTAGTTCATGGTTAAACCATCTTGGCTTAGGGATAAGCACAAGGTTAAGTGGCTAAAGAAGAATTCACAAACATTGGTGTTCACCCTTTGATTCACGCCGGGAGGTATCATCCAAGACGTGTTCATCAACAGAACTTGGGCCTAGGGATATGGCACATTATAACAGGGATTCTTGCCAAGCTTGAAGTACAGAGTTGTTGCTTGATGCTGCAACAACAACAGACATCTGCCGCGACAGGCACGACGATAGAACAACAGAAGTTCCTTTAAATGATTGTTTACCTTATCGTTTACTTTAGTTATTACTCAAGATTTCTCCAAACAATCATTTAAACTATTTCTTTTTCTTGTGCGACAATTCAAGGATAGAGTTATTTCCAGTCTCTGTGGAGACGATATCCAATACTCTAGTATCACTTTACTACTTGCGTCGTGTACACTTGCACTATTTGCGATAGTCTTATTTACAAGCAACAAACACTTTTAGCAAATTCCGCCTAGCATATAAGATAGCTGAAGAGCTTTAGTATCGTTAAGAAGCTTAGGTTAGGTTGTCCATCATTCCCATCCAGTCATTCTGTAGTGAGTTTCACATACGAAAGGGGACCTATTCATCATATTGCTATCTTATTTTTCTCTGCTCTGTTTTGCTTCAGCATTATTTTACATTACCTCTTTTACTATAGCATTGTCATCTGCAAAAAGTTCAATCTTTATTGTTACAGCAACTGTGAACACCCCCAATCCCTTTAGAGACGATACTCATTCATCACTTTATTACTCGTTCGACGTGTATACTTGCACCATATTTGCGTATCATTTATATTACACTGCACGAACGCAACAGAAGGCAAGCAACTGAGTACATGGCAGGTGGACACATAGTCCATTTGGATTTTCGCACAAAACTGCAAACTCAAGTGCACCAATCAAGAGAGATGACTGCAACTCTCTTCTCGCGAGAATGACATAAGTTTCGTGTTTTAGAATTTTTAAGGCGATCGAAAGGCATTCAGCACAATGCGTACGTGGCAGATCTCAGGGCAAGAACCTTGATAGCTATGCTATTACCTCTATATTTATGCCTCTTTGTTATAGCAATTTCTTGTTTTCGAGTGCATTACATTGCATGTAGGCTATATTTTTAGTATATTATGGGTGCTTTTCAATTTATTACTCGTGTGGAGTTGGTGTTGCGTGAAAGGTAGTTTTTGGATGTTTGTGTGTAGGACGACAGAACAGAATGCGAAGGAAGAAACAAGGAACAAAATGCTATAGCAAGGGAGAGGAAGAAGGCTAGCTGGTGCACGAAAGTACAAGCACGTGAAGTGCATGAAAGGACGCCTGACACTGTCAGACAACTTTATGCAGCAGACGCACTTCATCTGCAGACCGTCCTCTTTTCCCCTGGTGGATAGAGCTTGTCGGAGGATATTCTTTGGGACCCCTAACGAGATACCAATGCACCAAAACCCTAGAAAACCACCCCCACTATATAAAGGCTTCATCTCTTCAAGGAGAATGAGGAGGCGAAGAGAGAGAAAAGTGTACGAGAGGAAGCACAATAGAAGGGAGGAGCACTTCATCGTCAGTCAGCTTTGGTGTCCTTTAGCGGGGAGCTCAAGGTTTGGCCTCACCGTCCTCTTCTGAGGCGGTGAGCCTAAGGCGATCATGGCAGTCCACTGGCGAACTGAGAGTTTATCTTTTCTTTTTGCTATCACATTTATTTATCTGGAGGGTTGTATGAGAATGATATGTTTGATTATTGCCCAACCATGAACTATTTTAGATGGCGTGGGTTTTGCTGGATGATACTCTTTTTATTTTCTTAATCTCATGTTGATGTTTACTGTTCTCTCTTGATCTTTGCTTTGTTTATGGTATACTTAATTTCCTTAAAGTTGTAAGAGCTTAGGGTTGTTGTTGAGTGTGTAAAAGTTTAGCAAAATAGACTCAATAGCCCTAGAGGTGCCTAACACTGGATCTAGGAAAGAAGTTTAGCAAAATAGACTCAATAGCCCTAGA
The DNA here is from genome assembly GCA_030270665.1 of Hibiscus trionum. NCBI lineage: Eukaryota > Viridiplantae > Streptophyta > Magnoliopsida > Malvales > Malvaceae > Hibiscus > Hibiscus trionum. The sequence goes on along the minus strand of BSYR01000020.1, from coordinate 10,225,895 downwards.
GGTGCCCGAAACCAGCTCTAGGAAGTTAGCTAGAGGTGCCCGAAACCGGCTCTAGTGAAACTTTAGCTTAGAAAATGATAAAATCGAGTCAAAACAAAAAAAAAATCAAAGGAGCATAAGAAATGCCTTCAAAAAGATAAACTTTGGCATAAAAATTCAAGTTAGAGGCTGAATTATTCAAGTGAAACTAAGAGAGTCTTGGCATATAATTGTTCACAAGCCTGCACACACTGTACAAGGACTATAGCAAGATTTCGGATGAATCCTAAGTTATCCGACAGGGTGCTGCCGTCAACAGAGAATGAATGAAGGGTAAGGGAAAGTTCACTGTTTTAAGCCAAAACAAAAATATTTTATTTTTCCTTTAGGTCTTAGTTGCTTGAGGGCAAGCAAAAACTTGAGTTTGGGGGTGTGTTGAGTGTGTAAAAGTTCTATTATTTACCCCCATTTAACCCATATTTCTGCTGCATTCAAGCATAATTCATTGCATTTAGGTTAGATTTCAGTTAGACATCACAAATATATTAAATGGCACAGTTTCTACTGAAATTGGTTGCTTTTGCAGGTTGCTGCTGTAGCAGATGGAGAAGCAGGCGCTGGGCAGTGAAACAGCAGAGCTGGAACTGGATGAGCAGTCAAGGAGGACGATGCTGCCATAGTTGCCGCCGTGGCAGCCAAGGACGATAGCATCTTTGAGGAGAAGAAGCAAAGTGGACCTCGACAGAAAGAGAAAATTACGCCCGTCTGTCGTGGAATACCACCATATTTTTCCAAGCCCTAGATCAGAATGAAGGCCAAGCCCAAAGTTCAAGGAGAGAAATTCCAAGCAAGAAGGAAGGACGAGTTAAAGCTATATTCTCTGAAGATTTAGTCTTTATTAGAGTTGTACTTTAATTTAAACTTGTATTCTTGCTATATTAGAAAACTTGGACCCAAAGCCTATATAAAGGCATGTAATTCGACCTAGGAAGGACATCACCTATCTTGAGCCTTCTTCCCAAAAACCCTAGCCGTTTTCCCTCTCTCAACATGTTCTAAATTCCCCTTAGGGCCACGGGTTGATTTGTAAAGTAGTTGCAAGGGTTGCTTTTGTTTTAGGAATTTTCAGTTCAATAAAATAAACTTCAAGTTCTCTTATTCTGGTTATTAACATCTTGCAAGAGTATCGGGAGAGCATTGCGAGGTTATCTATTTACTTAATATCGGGAGAGTTAAGTATACGAAAGGAATAAGTGCGAGTTCTCTAGTTTATAGTTGAACTATCTCGGGCCTAGGGATAGGACGAGGTTAAGTGGCTAAAGAAGAATTCAACAACATCGGTGTTCATCCTTCGATTCACGCCGGGAGGTATCATAAAACACGTGTTCATCGACAGACTTGGACCTAGAGATAGGCCAAGGCACAACATGGATTCTTGCCAAACTTGAAGAACAGAGTTGTGTGTTCGCTGCCGCGACGAGCAACAGACTGCCGCCGCGACAGGTGCTGCCGCGACGGGGACATCGACAGAGCTGATTTTCCTAAACTTAGCAATACCTACACTATTGAGCAATTCAATACCAGCCCATTCTCTCTATCTTGATTTCTTTAATCTTATTTTCCAGTACTCTTTATTATTCTCGTGACAACATCTCAAATATTCTTTTTACTTCCGCGCAGTAATTCAAGGTGTAGCTATTAGCCCAGTCCCTGTGGAGACGATGTCTGATACTTCCGTATCACTTTACTACTTGCGTTGTGTACACTTGCACTACAATTGCGATAGACACTTTTACACACAACAAGTTTTTGGCGCCGTTGCCGGGGACTGGCAACATAACTCTACCCTATCTTTTACTGCACTCTTTTTATTTTTCTGTTTTATTTTGGTTTGTTCAACTTGTGCTTTTCACAAGGTTTCTTGTTTATGCGCAGATCGAGACGAGGAGAAGAACCTGAGTATCCATTAGATCCTGAAATAGAACGTTCGTTCAATCTTAGGAACTGACTTCGTCACGTACTAGCCAGAAACGAATACCTTGAAGAACAGTTAGAGGCAATGAACAACCAAGGGAATCCCCAGGATAAGAACAATCCTGTCGGGGATGGAGAGATCATTCCTCCTGTCGTTGACCCTCCTGCCGCTGCCGCACGACGGTCCTGCCGAGACTACATGCTGAATGATCATGTAGTACTAGAAACCACGCTGCCGGATGTAGATGTTGATAACTTCGAGCTAAAACTTGTTATGTTCAGCATGATCAACAACGCCGGTCAATTTAGTGGTGCTGCTATAGAGGATGCTAGGGAGCATCTGAAAACGTTCCAAGAAATTTGTGGTTCGTTTAGACTACCAGGAGTTAATCCGGAGATACTGAGGCTTCGGTTATTTCCCCATTCATTAAGGGACAGAGCAAAGACTTGGTGGAATAAACTTACGCCGGGTTCAATTAGAACTTGGGCAGATTTAACTCGTGAATTCTTATCTCGTTTTAATCCTTCACACTTATCTGAGCGATTACGTAACAAAATTGCTACTTTTCAACAGGAAGATGACGAGCCAATGCACGAGGCCTGAGACAGATTTACCACTCTTCTAAGGAACTGCCCAATGCATGGATTCCCCGTTTGGAACCAGGTAACAAAGTTTTATAATGCTGCCAATTTACAAACTCGTATTCGAATTGATTCAGCAGCAAACGGATTACTGCTGGACAAAGACCCAGATGAGGCAATGCAAGTATTGAAAAATCTGGCTAAGAATGAGGAGCAGTTTCCGACAGCAAGAAGAGGGGGTAAACAGGTCCTAGCTGTAAAGGATTATGAGGCCGACAGCACAATGAAATCACAGGTGGCATATCTCACTAAGGCAATGAAAAAGCTCTTGAACGATGATTCACAGTCTATATACGTTGTCGAAGAGGTATGTGAAATTTGTGAAGGAAATCACAGTTCGGATGAATGTCCTATACAGTTAGAAGAGGGAAAGTATGTTGGAAACTACAATAAGCAGAATTATAACTCCAACAACTACAATCTCAGCTGGAGAAAGGATCCCAAGTTCTCTTGGAGTAATCCTAATAATGCCCTGAATCCTCAAGCACAGAATAATCAGAATCAGGGAGGACCTAGATTGCTGACTCGGCAGCAACCGCAGCAACAACCACCAGCTGCCACAAACAGTATACTGGAACAGACTCTGGCTACGTTCATGTCTCAAAAATGAACTTACATTGAGAACATGAATCACTTTGTCAAGAAGACGGAGACATTCATGGATAAAACAGAGATGCAGATGACAAATCATGAAGCTACTCTGAAATCGTTGGAGACACAGATGGGTCAGGTTTCCCAGCATATCAAACTAAGGCAGAATGGTGGATTTCCTAGCGATACTGAAAACGCTAGACAACCCACACATGAGCAGTGTAAAGCTATTACAACTAGGAGTGGGAAGAAACTACCAGGGCCAGAGAAGGAAGTTGAATCAGTTAAGAAACCGGCCTTGGATATACCTGCCGAGGAAGCTGCCCCGACAGGTAACAGACAGCCTGCTGCCGATGAACCTGTCACGACAGCATAAGGGACAGAGGAGAAAGATGATGAACCCAAACCTCCTCAGATCTGTATGCAGTGGGAAGGACGTATTGCTGATTATTGTCCCCCACCTCCTTTTCCTCAACGGTTACAGAAATTGAAACAAGAATCACAGCTTAAAAAGATTTATGATATTTTTAAGCAGGTTCGCATCAACATTCCGTTGTTAGATGCCGTTAGGGAGATGCCCGGTTATGCCAAATTTCTCAAGGATGCCATGTCAAAGAAATCTAGACTTGGGGGAATTTGAAACGGTTAAGATGACAGAAGGATGCATGAGTATTCTGCACAAGCATCCACCCTAGAAGAAGAAGGATCCTGGGAGCTTCATCATACCATGTGTAATCGGAGACAAATATGTGGGTAAGGCACTTTGTGATCTTGGTGATAGTATAAATTTAATGCCCAAATCTGTTTTTTAGAAATTAGGTATTGTTGCGTGTAAAAGAGTCTATCGCAATTGTAGTGCAAGTGTACACGATGCAAGTAGTAAAGTGATACGAAGTATCGGATATCGTCTCCACAGGGATTGGGCTAATGACTTCACCTTAGTTTACTGCACGAAGTAAAGGAAATAGTTTAGAAGATTGTCACGAGATTAATAAGAAAAACGTAAATAAAAAGATTGAGATATCAAGATAGAGAAAATGGGCTGGTATTGAATTGCTCGGTAGTGCAGGTATTAAATTGCTTAGGATCTCCAGTTCTGTCGTCGCTCCCGTCACCGACAGCACCTGTCGTGACGTCTATCCGTTGGCTGTCGCGGCAGCAGACACACCAACTCTGTACTTCAAGTTTGGCAAGAATCCCAGATCTGCCTTGCCCTATCCCTAGGCACAAGTCTGTCGATGATCACGTCTTTGATGATACCTCCCGGCGTGAATCAAAGGATGAACACCGATGTGTATGAATTCTTCCTTAGCCACTTAACCTCGCCCTATCCCTAGGCACGAGATGGTTCAACTATAAACTAGAGAACGCGCTCTTATCTCTTTCGTATACTTAACTCTCCCGATGCTAAGTAAATGGATAACCTCACAATGCTCTCCCGATGCTCTTGCAAGATATTAAAACCAAGATAAAAGAACTTGAAGTTTATTTTATTGAACTTGAAAAATCCTAAAACAAAGCAACCCTTGCAACTACTTTACAAAACAACCCGTAGCCCTAGGGGGAATTTAGAACATGTCGGTGACGGGTGGACGGCAGGGGTTTGGTTTCGGTTATGGGGTAGAATGAGCGATCCTAGGTTAAATCTATGCCCTTATATAAGCTTTGGGCTCAAGTCCTCTAAGGTAACAAGGATTACAACTTTAATTAAAAGTAAGATTCTAATAAAGACTAAATCTCTAAAGACTCCTACTTTCCAGCCGCATCCTTGTTTCTAGGAATTTCCTCTCCTTGAGCTTTGGCTTGACATATCTTTTGATCCGGGGCTTGGAAAAATATGTGGCTTTCACACGACAGACGAGCAGATTTTTCTCTATCTATCGAGGTCCACTTTGCTTTTCCTCTTCATAAGTCCGCTGTCCCCATGCTGTCACGACAGGTCCATGTCAGCTTCGTCTTCTTCGTCTGCTTGTCCAGTTCAGCTCTCCTGCTTCTCTGCCTTGCGCCTGCCTTCAACGTCTATTATGGCAGATACCTGCAAAAATAGCCATCTTTTAGTAGAATCCGTGCTTTTAATCCATTTGTGATGTTTTACTGAAAACTAACCTAAATGCAATGCAATGATGCTTGAATGCAGCAGAAATATGGGTTAAAAAGGGTGTAAATAATATAACTTTTAGACACTCAACACACCCCCAAACTCAAGTTTTTGCTTGTCCTCAAGCAATGAAGAAAGAAAAATGAATTTTTTTTTGTGTTGGCCTTCAAACAGTGAACTGTCCCTTACCCGTCGCTCATTCTCTATGGCGGCAGCAACCTGTCGGAAAGGTTAGGATCTGTCCGGAATCTCCCTATAGCTCTCGTGCAGTGTGTGCATGCTTGTGAACAGTTATATGCTAAGACTCTTTTAGTTTCACTAGAATATTCAACCCTTAACTTGAATTTTTATGCCAAAGTTTATCTTTTTGAAGGCACATTTTCATGCTTCTTTGATTTTCTGACTTGATTTTTCTATTTTTCTAGCTAAAGTTTCACTAGAGCCGGTTTCGGGCACCTCTAGCTAACTTCCTAGAGCCGGTTTCGGGCACCTCTAGGGCTATTGTTTTTCTTTTGCTAAACTTCTTTCCTAGAGCCAGTGTTAGGCACCTCTAGGGGCTATTCAAGTGCTAAGTTTTCCTATTCTAGTTTGGCTAAAAGAAATCTAAGCAGTATAACAGTCACAATGGTGTTTAAGTTTTCAGAACTATAGAAAGGCTCTAAACTTCTCCTTAATCTGTCCTAAAGATGCTGCCACGACAGAGCTGTCATGACAGGTAAGTTAACTTCACAGTTTTAAGCCAACAATTTTTTTTAAGAGACTAAATTAAATAAAAGACACAACAAATTAATAAGCTAAGACTCCATTAATGATGGAGGGTTGCCACCCCCAAACTCGAGGGTTGCATTGCCCTCAATGCAAAATGACACAAATAAAAACATGAAGGAAAGAAAAAAGTACATCACAAAAGATAAAAATAGGCAGCAATAGGAGGAAAATAAAAACTTAAATTTTCAGCCGCTGTCCTCGCTGCTGCTGCTGACTCGGATCTGACGCCGGCGTCTGGGCTGTGGAGGAGGCTGAGGTACTCCCATAGTTGAGCCGTGATGGCCTTTACAATGAACGGCCGGAGTCCCATGTTGGGCGCCTGTCGGATGTACACGACGCCACGTTCCTCCCATAACTCCTTGTTGGCAAAGGGCGTTGCTGCTGCTGAACATGATGCTGAGGCAGCAATACGACGGGTCTGTCTAGTAGACATGTTGGTTGCAAGGGTTGTGAAATCTGAAGAAAGCAAAGAAAACTAGAGGAGAAAGTAAGAAAGAAAAATCAGAAGTGATGAAAAATGAAAATGGGAAGGGGTTTATATAGCGGTCGAGTAGCTGCCCATTTAATGCCGCAACGGCAGGCGTGAAGAACGGTGTGGCAGATTGGATTTAGCGTGTCTGACGCGTCTGACACGCATTTATGCGTCTGCCGCACGCTTCTGCGTCTGCCATGTCAGTCTGTTGACAGCCTGTCAAATCCGTCCGCGGCGGCAGCTGAAACGACAGGTCTCCATAAATGGGCTTTAATGGGCTGATGGATGGGCGGTGGGCTTGGGTCACTTCTCCTTTTCTTCTTGACTCCTTTATTTCTTAAAAACTGAAATTAGAAAAACAAAACATTATTCGAATAAAATAAACCTCATTTCCTAATAAATAATAAATAAATAAAAATACTCCCTGTTCTATTGATGCTTGAGGGGTCGTTTTCGGTACTTCTTGAAGTCCATTTGTACCCTCCATCTGGTGATTTTTCTCATGGTGGGGACTCCTTTCTTTCGAACACATTGCACCGGGCTTACCCATTTGCTGTCGGAGATGGCGTAAATAATACCAGCATCTAACCATTTAATGATCTCCTTACGCACTACCTCCTTCATCGCATGGTTTAGCCGCCTTTGGGCATCTATAGTCGGCTTATGATCTTCCTCAAGGAGGATTTTGTGCATGCATAACACCAGACTAATGCCTTGAATGTCTGCTATCGTCCATCCAATCGCCCTCTTGTGCTGCCGTAACATGTCGATTAGCTGTCGTTCCTGTTCCTGCGGCAGCTTAGCAGAGATGATTACGGGCAACGTATCGTTGGAACCAAGAAAAGCATATTTAAGCTGCCCTGGCAGGGGCTTTAGTTCTGGACGATGGTCTAACCAGTCGACCTCCTCTTGACCTTCAGTATCAGATGTTTTGGAATCAGAGGAGTCGCTGTCGTCGATGCTGTCGTCGTCACTGTCGTGACAGGCCTGTAAGTGGCTGTCGCAGCAGTGACCAAATTTTATATCACGGCAGCCCGACCTGATGCAGGGTTGATCAAAGGTCACCTCAATGATGGCCTTACATTCCTCGTCCACATCAGCATGTTTCATTGCTTGGAGAACATTCAACTTAATCTCTTGATCGTTCACGCGCATGGTGAGTTCTCCTTTCTCCACATCAATCAATGATCTTCCCGTGGCTAAGAAGGGTCGCCCAAGGATGACTGGTGCGTTTTCATCTGCCTCACAATCTAAAATAAGAAAGTCAGCAGGAAAAATAAGCTTATCCACTCTTACCAAAATATCTTCAATTTTTCCCTCAGGGTGAACGTAAGAGCGGTCGGCTAGCTGCAGGGTAACTGTCGTGGGCCGCGCCTTCCCAATACCTAATTTCTGAAAAACAGATTTGGGCATTAGATTAACACTAGCTCCAAGATCACAAAGTGCCTTACCCACAAATTTGTCGCCGATTACACAAGGTATGATGAAGCTCCCCGGATCCTTTTTTTTCTGGGGTGGCTGCCGATGAAGAATACTCATGCAACCTTCTTGCATCCTTACCGTTTCAAATTCCCCAAGTTTAGATTTTTTCGACATGACATCCTTGAGAAATTTAGCGTAACCGGGCATCTCCCTAACAGCATCTAACAACGGAATGTTAATATGAACCTATTTAAAAATATCATAAATTTTTTTGAGTTGAGATTCATGCTTAGCTTGCTGTATCCGTTGAGGGAAGGGTGGTGGGGGACGATAGTCAGCAATGCGTCCTTCCCACTGCATGCGAATCTGAGGACGGTAGTCATCTTTTTTCTCCTCTGTCGCTTCTGCTGTCGTGACAGGCTCATCGGTAGCAGTCTGTTTATCACCTGTCGGGGTAACTTCCTCGGCAGGTTTATCCAAGGCAGGTTCCTTTTCTGTTTCAGCTTCTTTTTCCGGCCCTGGTAACTTTTTCCCACTCCTAGTAGTAATCGCCTTGCATTGCTCATGTGAGGGCGGTCTAGCATTTTCAGTATTGCTAGGGAAACCTCCATTCTGCCTTGGCTTAATATGCTGGGACACCTGACCCATTTGTGTCTCTAGAGATTTCAAGGTAGCCTCATGATTTGTCATTCTCATCTTGGTTTCATCCATAAAGTTTTCCGTCTTCTTGACAAACTGATTAATATTCTCCATATACGTACCAGTCTGAGACATAAAAGTGGCCAGAGTCTGCTCCAATATACTACTCGTGACAGGTGGTGGCTGCTGTTGCTGTTGCGGCGGCAGGTGCTGCGGCTGCAGTTGCTGTCGCGTCAACAATCTAGGACCCCCCTGATTCTGATGATGTGCTTGCGGATTCAAAGCATTGTTGGGGTTACTCCAGGAAAATTTGGGATCCTTCCTCCAATTAGGGTTGTAGTTGTTGGAATTGTAGTTTGGCTTGTAATTTCCAACATATTTTCCCTCTTCTATATTTATAGGGCACTCATCCCTACTATGATTTCCCTCACAAGTAGCACAAACTTCCTCGACAGCAAATCCTCGTAAGTCCTCTTCATTCAATAAGTGTTTCATGGCTTTAGTGAGGAATGCTACCTGTGATTTCATAGTGCTGTCGGCCTCATAGTCCTTGACAGCAAGTACCCGTTTACCCCCTCTTCTAGCTGTCGGAAACTGTTCCTCATTCTTGGCTAGATTTTTCAGAACTTGTAGTGCCTCGTCCTGATCTTTATCCAATAATAGTCCATTTGCTGCAGAATCAATCCGAATACGAGTTTGTAAGTTAGCAGCATTATAGAACTTAGTTACCTGATTCCAGACAGGGAATCCATGCATTGGGCAGTTCCATAGAAGAGTAGTAAATCTGTCCCAGGCCTCGTGCATCGGCTCGTCATCTTCCTGTTGAAAAGTAGCAATTTCGTTACGTAATTGCTCAGATAAATGCGAAGGATTAAAACGAGATAAAAATTCACGAGTTAAATCTGCCCAAGTCATAATGGAACCCGGTGTAAGTTTATTCCACCAAGTTTTAGCTCTGTCCCTCAATGAATGGGGGAATAACCGAAGCCTCAATATCTCCGGACTAACTCCTGGCAGTCTAAACGAACCACAGATCTCCTGGAACATTTTGAGATACTTCCTAGCATCTTCTGTCGCAGAACCACCAAACTGCCTGGCATTGTTGATCATACTAAACATGACAGGTTTAAGTTCGAAGTTGTCAACATCAATATCCGGCAGCGTGGTCTCCAGCTCTACATGATCGTTCAGCATGTAGTCACGACATGACCGTCGTCTATCTGCCCCAGGCGGGTCGACGACAGGTGGGTTATTATCGCCAAGGGGTGGTATGAAACCACCAGCAGGTTGGTTATGGCCCATCTTCTCTAGCTGTTCTTCGAGATATTCGTTTCTGTCTAAAAGTCGGCGAAGTTGTTTCTTGAGATTGAAGGAACGTTCGATCTCCGGATCTAATTTATACTCAGGATCTTCACCTCTTTTGGATCTGCGCATAAACAAGAAAACCTCGTGAAAAGCAAGAGTTGAAAACACAAAAGAAAAATTAAAGAAAAAAATAAAAACGAAAATAAAAAATAAAAGCAAAAAGTGCAATAAAAGAAAGATGTAGTTATGTTGCCAATCCCCGGCAACGGCGCCAAAAACTTGTTGCGTGTAAAAGAGTCTATCGCAATTGTAGTGCAAGTGTACACGATGCAAGTAGTAAAGTGATACGAAGTATCGGATATCGTCTCCACAGGGATTGGGCTAATGACTTCACCTTAGTTTACTGCACGAAGTAAAGGAAATAGTTTAGAAGATTGTCACGAGATTAATAAGAAAAACGTAAATAAAAAGATTGAGATATCAAGATAGAGAGAATGGGCTGGTATTGAATTGCTCGGTAGTGCAGGTATTAAATTGCTTAGGATCTCCAGTTCTGTCGTCACTCCCGTCGCCGACAGCACCTGTCGTGACGTCTGTCCGTTGGCTGTCGCGGCAGCAGACACACCAACTCTGTACTTCAAGTTTGGCAAGAATCCCAGATCTTCCTTGCCCTATCCCTAGGCACAAGTCTGTCGATGATCACGTCTTTGATGATACCTCCCGGCGTGAATCAAAGGATGAACACCGATGTGTATGAATTCTTCCTTAGCCACTTAACCTCGCCCTATCCCTAGGCACGAGATGGTTCAACTATAAACTAGAGAACGCGCTCTTATCTCTTTCGTATACTTAACTCTCCCGATGCTAAGTAAATGGATAACCTCACAATGCTCTCCCGATGCTCTTGCAAGATATTAAAACCAAGATAAAAGAACTTGAAGTTTATTTTATTGAACTTGAAAAATCCTAAAACAAAGCAACCCTTGCAACTACTTTACAAAACAACCCGTAGCCCTAGGGGGAATTTAGAACATGTCGGTGACGGGTGGACGGCAGGGGTTTGGTTTCGGTTATGGGGTAGAATGAGCGATCCTAGGTTAAATCTATGCCCTTATATAAGCTTTGGGCTCAAGTCCTCTAAGGTAACAAGGATTACAACTTTAATTAAAAGTAAGATTCTAATAAAGACTAAATCTCTAAAGACTCCTACTTTCCAGCCGCATCCTTGTTTCTAGGAATTTCCTCTCCTTGAGCTTTGGCTTGACATATCTTTTGATCCGGGGCTTGGAAAAATATGTGGCTTTCACACGACAGACGAGCAGATTTTTCTCTATCTATCGAGGTCCACTTTGCTTTTCCTCTTCATAAGTCTGATGTCCCCATGCTGTCACGACAGGTCTATGGCAGCTTCGTCTTCTTCGTCTGCTTGTCCAGTTTAGCTCTCCTGCTTCTCTGCCTTGCGCCTGCCTTCAACGTCTACTATGGCAGATACCTGCAAAAATAGCCATCTTTTAGTAGAATCCGTGCTTTTAATCCATTTGTGATGTTTTACTGAAAACTAACCTAAATGCAATGCAATGATGCTTGAATGCAGCAGAAATATGGGTTAAAAAGGGTGTAAATAATAGAACTTTTAGACACTCAACAGGTATTGGAAAAGCTCGGCCCACAACAGTAATTCTGCAGCTGGCAGACCGCTCTTACGTTCATCCAAAACGAAAAATTGAAGATATTCTGGTAAGGGTGGATATGTTTATTTTTCCTGCTGACTTTCTTGTTTTAGATTGTGAAGCAGATGAAAACGCACCAATCATCCTGGGGCGACCCTTCTTAGCCACGGGAAGATCACTGATTGATGTGGAAAAAGGAGAACTCACAATGAGAGTGAACGATCAGGAAATAAAGTTGAATGTTCTCCAAGCAATGAAGCATGCTGATACAGAAGAAGAATGCAAGGTTATCACTGAAGTTACTCTTGACCAACCCTGCATCAGGTCGGGCTGTCACGACATCAAAATTGGTCACTGCCTCGGCAGCCACTTACAAGACTGTCACGACAGCACCGACGACAGCAACTCCTCAGAATCTGATACATCTGATACTGAAGATCAGGAGGAGGTAAACTGGATAGGCAATCGTCCAGGTAAGTTATTCGAGCCTTTAAATTATATCTTGGATAACCATGCAATTCAAAAGCCATCAACTGTTGAGCCCCCTGTTTTAGATCTTAAGCCCCTGCCAGGGCAGCTAAAATATGCTTTTCTTGGTTTAAATGATACTTTGCCCGTAATCATCTCTTCCAAGTTGATGCAGGAACAAGAACATCAGTTAATAGGGATGCTGCAGCAGCATAAAAAGGCTATTGGGTGGACGATAGCTGATATTCAAGGCATTAGTCCGACATTATGTGTGCATAAAATTCTTCTAGATGATGATCATAAGCCGACTATTGATGCACAAAGGCGTCTGAACCATGCTATGAAAGAGGTGGTGCGAAAAGAAATAATCAAATGGCTAGATGCTGGGATAATCTACGCCATCTCGGACAGCAAATGGGTGAGCCCGGTGCAGTGCGTTCCCAAGAAAGGAGGAATGACCGTAGTAACCAACAAAAACAATGAGCTAATCCCAACCAGGACTGTGACCGGTTGGAGGGTTTGTATGGACTATCGGAAGCTTAACAAAGCTACCAGAAAGGACCACTTTCCTTTACCCTTTATTGATCAAATGCTTGATAGATTAGCGGGTAAACCTTACTATTGTTTTCTTGATGGTTATTCAGGTTACAATCAAATAGCTATCGCACCGGAAGATCAAGAAAAGACGACATTCACATGCCCTTACGGAACTTACGCTTTTAGGAGAATGCCTTTTGGACTATGCAATGCACCAGCCACCTTTCAAAGGTGCATGATGGCAATATTCTCCGATATGGTGGAGGATTTCCTAGAGATCTTTATGGATGATTTTTTCTTCTTTGGAGACAACTTTGAAAGCTGCCTAGGCAACCTACAGAAGGTGCTCGAGAGATGTGAAAAAGAAAACTTGGTTTTAAACTGGGAAAAATGTCACTTCATGGTGGATGACGGGATAGTCCTTGGCCATAAGATTAGTTGTCGTGGCATAGAAGTCGACAGAGCTAAGATAGAAGTGATCGAAAAGCTGCCGCCACCCACCACAGTCAAGGGAATATGAAGTTTCTTAGGACATGCTGGTTTTTATCGGAGGTTCATTGCGAACTTTTCAAAAATCACCAAGCCCCTATGCCATCTTCTGGAGCAAAAACGACCCTTCGACTTTAACGCTGAATGTACTAAAACATTTAAGGTTCTGAAAGAAAAGCTGGTAATTGCCCCAATAGTACAGCCACCAGACTGGACATTGCCGTTCGAGATCATGTGTGATGCTAGTGACTATGCTGTCGGGGCAGCACTTGGGCAGCGGAGAGACAAACTCTTTCACGTCATATACTATGCCAGCAAAACACTGAACGACACCTAAGTGAACGACACCACCACAGAGAAAGAGTTATTAGTTGTGGTATTCTCCATTGACAAGTTTCGTTCTTATAGACTTGGAACGAAGGTCATAGTGCACACAGACCACTCTGCATTGAAATACATGTTCACGAAAAAGGATGCAAAGCCTCGACTGATACGTTGGATCCTGCTATTGCAAGAATTCGACCTTGAAATCAAGAATAAAAAGGGGACAAAGAATCAAGTGGCAGATCACTTGTCAAGGTTGGAGAAGGGACAGAGTCTACCGACAACCGAGACAAACATATTGGAGACCTTCCTTGATGAGCAGTTGTTTGCTGTCACAGTCACTGCCGCGACAGCCATGGCAGCAGGTAAGTCTTCTGAACTCCCCTGGTATACTGATTTCGTTAATTTTTTAGTTAGCGGAATAATTCCTCCTGACCTTAATTATCAAGCCAGGAAGAGGTTTCAAAATGATGTTAAGCATTATTATTGGGTCGAACCTCTTCTTTTCAAAATCTGTGCAGATCAGGTTATAAGGAGATGCGTACCACATGATGAACAGGAAGATATACTTCATCACTGTCATGCTTCACAGTATGGAGGACACTTAGGAGGCAACAAAACTGCTGCCAAGGTTTTGCAGTCCGGATTCTATTGGTCGTCACTGTATAAAGATGCTCAAATTTTCTACAAGAGTTGTGACAAGTGTCAACGGACAGGAAACATCTCAAGGAGACACGAGATGCCACTGCAGAACATTCTTGAAGTCGAGATCTTCGACGTTTGGGGGATCGATTTTATGGGACCATTCTCATCTTCATGTGGGAATTTGTACATCCTCCTGGCAGTAGATTATGTGTCCAAATGGGTTGAAGCTATCGCCACTCAAAAGAATGATGTCAAGACAGTTCAAAGGTTTTTACATAAAAACATCTTTTCCAGATTCGGCATCCCTAAGGCGATCATCAGTGATGAAGGGAGGCATTTCGACAACAGGGTTATAGATGCTGCCTTGAAAAAGTATGGTGTCAAGCATCGGATTGCAACAGCATATCACCCTCAGACCAATGGACAAGCTGAAATATCCAATAGGGAAGTCAAGAACATTCTTGAAAAGATGGTTAAGCCAACTCGGAAAGATTGGTCTTTACACCTTAATGATGTGTTATGGGCTTACATGACAGCTTTCAAAACTCCATTGGGAATGTCTCCTTACCGACTGATTTACGGGAAAACATGTCATTTACATGTCGAGATAGAGCACAGAGCATACTGGGCAATCAAGGCAGTTAATATGGACTTGGAAAAGGCAGGGCAGAAAAGGCTACTTGACCTTAACGAAATTGAAGAAATTTGGACAATGGCCTATGACAACGCAAGAATCTACAAATATAAAACTAAGAAGTGGCATGACAAGAAGTTGCTGCCACGATAGTTCTGCCCAGGTCAGCTTGTGTTGCTTTTTAACTCTAGGTTGAAACTCTTCCCAGGGAAGCTGAAATCTAGATGGTCTGGCCCATTCCAAGTGGTACAGGTTTTTCCCCATGGTGCTATCACGATTAGATCTTTAAAAGACGAGCACCAATTCAAAGTCAATGGACAGCGCTTGAAGCATTATCAGGGGACTGAATCCCCAAAAATGCAGGAAGTGGTTACCTTAGGAGATGCCCCACCTGGCATCCCTAATTTAACCTAAATTTTATTTTTTTAGTTTTATTATTATTTATTAATTATATGTTAGGAAATTAGATTTATTTTATTTTTAAGAAATAATGTTTTTATTTTTATTGTTTATAGGAAATAAAGGAGACAAGAAGAAAAGGAGAAGTGAATTCAGCCCAACATCCTTTCATCAGCCCAAAAAGCCCAAATTTTGGAGTCTGTCGTTACAGCTGCCGCGACAGACGCGGAAAATACAGGCTGTCGACACGATGTCGCGACAGACACGCAAACATGTGACAAACGCGTAACAGCTCGCCCCATTATTCGCGCCTGCCGTTACAGCTCCAACGGGCAGCAAACTCTTCTCTATATAAACCCCATTTCACTATTCATTTTTCACTCACTTCTACTCTTCTTACTTGCTTCCTCTAGAATTTTTTTTGCTTTCATTTTTATTCCCTCAACCCTTGCAACCATGTCTTCCAGAAACACCCGTAGGAGTACTGCCTCAGGCTCCACCCCGACAGCATTAACCCCACGATCTTTCCAGATCAGAGACATGTGGGAGGAGAGGGGATTCATTTACACTTCCAAGGAGGGAAATTTGGGCCTGCAGCTATTCATTGCCAGAAAAATCAAGGCCTTACAGTGGCATATCTTTGCCGAACAACCAGAGGAGATGAACGTATCTCTGGTCCGAGATTTCTACGCTGCCATCAACAGCAGAACGGCGACAGCAGTTACCGTGCGAGGGAGAGAGGTGCCCTTCGAAGCAGAATACATCAACACCTTGTATGGATTTTACGTGGGCAGCAACGACGACGGTCACCAGAAATTTCTGAACAGCCTAGACCCTGCTGCCTACGATGCTGTCATGGAAGAGCTAACGGATGAAGGTACACAGTGGAACACAAATCGTAAAAACCCGAGGACGGTGAAGAGAACTCAACTCCTCCCAGAAGCTAAACTGTAGAACGCTTTTATCAAAAAGCGCATCATGCCATCCTCGCACAACACCACTGTCGATCAACCCATGTTAGCCCTCATTCATTCGATTTTGCATGAGAGGCCATGGTGTACCTGAAGCTGCCACCGATCTCGGAGTCCAAGGGAAGGGATGGACCGACAAAAACATACTCAGCTTGATGGAGCTGACTGCTGCCACGCCGCTGTCACCCTTTGATCCCACTGCCACGGCAGTAGACACGACAGAGCCGACGAATACTGAACCTGCTGCTACGGAAGCCAGGCAGCAAACAGCAGCAGCAGCCCCGACCGACTCCTCCTCCCAGATCCTTGCTGCTATACAGAAGATGGAGGAACGACAACTTGGTCTTATGAGCTTCATCAGGGATTTCACCGCAGCTATGGTACAATTCATCCAAACTTCTTTAAATTTCGCTGATGTTGTATTTCCTACCTTCCCTGCCCATTATTTTGCTATCCCAACCCCTGCCCACACCCCAACACCTGCTGCCACACCAAGGACACCGTCTGCAGCATCCACACCAACCCCTGCCACGACAGCCGCCGGCAGCAACCGTGCAGCTATACATCTGCCCGGGGTACCAAGAGAAGAATGCCCTCGAAAGAGCTTGACGCCTTCATTGCCGGTTTCTCTTCTTCCTCCATTTGGGAGGAAAGCGACAACGAACCCTCTGTTAAGAGGAATCTCTCCAAAGAGTTTACACCGGTGAAACGGCAGAAGAGAATGGCGGACAAAAACAAGCCGGGTAGCGGCAGCGGCAGCAGCAACGAAGGCAGCAGCGGCAGTTCGGAGGTACAGGTTGTGGAGAAACCCCCTCACATCTCCCTTACCAGAATTCAACCTCCGAGGGAGGCCAAAACGAAGAACACATCTGCCTCCCCCATCCGCCAGCCAGTTCAGAAGGCCCGTGCCCGCCGCCAGCTCCGAGTCAACAGCAGCAGTGACGACAGCGCATAAAATTTGAGTTTCTTAACTTATTCTGCTGTCTGCTTATATATATTTTGTGATGTACTTTTATTTTATTTTATTTTGTCATTTGCATTGAGGGCAATGCAACCCTTGAGTTTGGGGGTGGCATCCCTCCATTAATGGAGTCTAATTTAGTTTTAAAATTGTGTCTTTTACTTAGTTTATTTTTGGTTAAAAAAATGAAAAATTGAAAATTTTGGCTTAAGTCTTTGAACTGAACTTACTTACCGTGACAGCTCTGTCGTGGCAGTGCCTTTAGGATAGTTTTAGGAACAGTTTAGAGCCTTTCTATAGTTCTGAAACTTAAACACTATTTGTGACTGTTATATTGCCTAGAACTCTTCTAGTTAACTAGAATAGGAAGCTTAGTACTTGAATAGCCCCTAGAGGTGCCTAACACTGGATCTAGGAAAGAAGTTTAGCAAAATAGACTCAATAGCCCTAGAGGTGCCCGAAACCGGCTCTAGTGAAACTTTAGCTTAGAAAATGATAAAATCGAGTCAAAACAAAAAAAATCAAATGAGCATAAGAAATGCCTTCAAAAAGATAAACTTTGGCATAAAAATTCAAGTTAGAGGCTGAATTATTCTAGTGAAACTAAGAGAGTCTTGGCATATAATTGTTCAAAAGCCTGCACACACTGCACAAGGACTATAGCAAGATTCCGGACGAATCCTAAGTTATCCGACAGGGTGCTGCCGTCAACAGAGAATGAATGAAGGGTAAGGGAAAGTTCACTGTTTTAAGCCAAAACAAAAATATTTTATTTTTCCTTCAGGTCTTAGTTGCTTGAGGCCAAGCAAAAACTTGAGTTTGGGGGTGTGTTGAGTGTGTAAAAGTTCTATTATTTACCCCCATTTAACCCATATTTCTGCTGCATTCAAGCATAATTCATTGCATTTAGGTTAGATTTCAGTTAGACATCACAAATATATTAAATGGCACAGTTTCTACTGAAATTGGTTGCTTTTGCAGGTTGCTGCTGTAGCAGATAGAGAAGCAGGCGCTGGGTAGTGAAACAACAGAGCTGGAACTGGATGAGCAGTCAAGGAGGATGATGCTGCCATGGTTGCCGCTGTGGCAGCCAAGGACGACAGCAGCTTTGAGGAGAAGAAGCAAAGCGGACCTCGACAGAAAGAGAAAATTACGCCCGTCTGTCGTTGAATACCACCATATTTTTCCAAGCCCTAGATCAGAATGAAGGCCAAGCCCAAATTTCAAGGAGAGAAATTCCAAGCAAGAAGGAAGGATGAGTTAAAGCTATATTCTCTGAAGGTTTAGTCTTTATTAGAGTTGTACTTTAATTTAAACTTGTATTCTTGCTATATTAGAAACTTGGACCCAAAGCCTATATAAAGGCATGTAATTCGACCTAGGAAGGACATCACCTATCTTGAGCCTTCTTCCCAAAAACCCTAGCCGTTTTCCCTCTCTCAACATGTTCTAAATTCCCCTTAGGTCCACGGGTTGATTTGTAAAGTAGTTGCAAGGGTTGCTTTTGTTTTAGGAATTTTCAGTTCAATAAAATAAACTTCAAGTTCTCTTATTCTGGTTATTAACATCTTGCAAGAGTATCGGGAGAGCATTGCGAGGTTATCTATTTACTTAATATCGGGAGAGTTAAGTATACGAAAGGAATAAGTGCGAGTTCTCTAGTTTATAGTTGAACTATCTCGGACCTAGGGATAGGACGAGGTTAAGTGGCTAAAGAAGAATTCAACAACATCGATGTTCATCCTTCGATTCACGCTGGGAGGTATCATCAAAGACGTGTTCATCGACAGACTTGGACCTAGAGATAGGCCAAGGCACAACAGGGATTCTTGCCAAACTTGAAGAACAGAGTTGTGTGTTCGCTGCCGCGACGAGCAACAGACTGCCGCCGCGACAGGTGCTGCCGCGATGGGGACATCGACAGAGCAGATTTTCCTAAACTTAGCAATACCTACACTACTGAGCAATTCAATACCAGCCCATTCTCTCTATCTTGATTTCTTTAATCTTATTTTCCAGTACTCTTTATTATTCTCGTGACAACATCTCAAATATTCTTTTTACTTCCGTGCAGTAATTCAAGGTGTAGCTATTAGCCCAGTCCCTGTGGAGACGATATCTGATACTTCCGTATCACTTTACTACTTGCGTCGTGTACACTTGCACTACAATTACGATAGACACTTTTACACGCAACAAGTTTTTGGCGCCGTTGCCGGGGACTGGCAACATAACTCTACCCTATCTTTTACTGCACTCTTTTTATTTTTCTGTTTTATTTTGGTTTGTTCAACTTGTGCTTTTCACAAGGTTTCTTGTTTATGCGCAGATCGAGACGAGGAGAAGAACCAGAGTATCCATTAGATCCTGAAATAGAACGTTCGTTCAATCTTAGGAACTGACTTCGTCACGTACTAGCCAGAAACGAATACCTTGAAGAACAGTTAGAGGCAATGAACAACCAAGGGAATCCCCAGGATAATAACAATCATGTCGGGGATGGAGAGATCATTCCTCCTGTCGTTGACCCTCATGCACCTGCCGCACGACGGTCCTGCCGAGACTACATGCTGAATGATCATGTAGAACTAGAAACCACGCTGCCGGATGTAGATGTTGATAACTTCGAGCTAAAACCTATTATGTTCAGCATGATCAGCAGTAATTCGAGGTGAAGCTATTAGCCCAGTCCCTGTGGAGACGATATCTGATACTTCCGTATCACTTTACTACTTGCGACGTGTACACTTGCACTACAATTGCGATAGACACTTTTACACGCAACAGTTGTCAGTGCTTTGAGATATAGGTCCTACCTTAAGCGCCTTCGAGAGTTGGCCTTTCTTTAGGAACAACCCAGGGTTGTAAGAGATTAGGGATGTTAGTGCCTCGAGAGACATGCCATTCCTTATGATGCCTTCGAGTGATGGTCGTTCTCTAGGTACAGTTGGGGGTAGTGATTGAGAGAGTAAGTCCTAGCCAATAGTGACAGTTAGAGTAGTGTGTGACAACTTTCGAGAGAAGGTCATTACTTTAGCATTAGCTAGGAGGAGTGATCGATAAAACTAGCCTTAGATCCTCATAAACAATGGAGTAACCACCAAGGGGAAGGACTTCAACCTGCCTTAGAGATAAGTGATGGGTTTAAACGGCTAAGAGGGATAGAGATTAGGAGAGTAAAGTGTTGGAGTCAAGTCGAGAGGTATTGTTGTAGCATTTTAGTCTCCCAGCTTTCTTAGTAGAGATAGTTTATGAGCAGCCTAAGTAAATCTCGCCGAGCATAGTGAGAGAACTATGATTCGTTAGCAGTGTTAAGAGGTTTTAGAGGATTATCCTTCAGGAGCTAGCCAACCATTCCGTAGAGAGCTTCGTATCCGAGAGAGGACCTATCTGCCATTTTATTATCTCTTCTATGTTTGCTTGTTTTGCTACCGCATTTTCTTTCATTCATTCTGCCTCAGCATACTCATATTACAATTTGGTTACTATAGCAATTTGGATACTAAAACTGTGTTCACCTCCAATCCCTGTGGAGACGATACTCACTCATCACTTTATTACTCGTTCGACGTGTATACTTGCACCATTTGCGTATCATTTATAGTCACTGCACGAACGCAACAAATATGCGAGTGTGGAATATTCCAAACATTCAAATACCAGTGCGCACACGCCATTGCTACTTGCGCAAACTAACAAATAAACTATATGAGATTTAGGGATGGGCATTTCACCCAGGCCCGACGGGTTCCGACCTGGCCTAATCGGGTCGGGTATTTTTATGAAAAAATCGGGTTCGGGTTGGGTCGGGTCGGGTTTTTGTGTAGTGTGAGGTCGGGTCAGGTCGGGTTCGGGTTTTAGGGTGAAAAAATCCGACCCGACCCGGGACTAATAGTGTAATTTTCTCCTAAATTTTTTAGGGATATTTGTATTAATACCCCCTCTTTATATATTTTTGGGTAAACTACATAGATGACCACTGAACTATGAGTTTGGTGTCAAAATGACCATTATTTTATTTTTTGCCGCAAATGCACCACACAACTATTTAAATGGTTCCATTTTAGCCACACGCCGTTAAAAAAACGAAAAAGTTGACGGAACTGTTAAAAAAATTGGTATAATTACACATTTGGTCCTCTATATTTATACAATATATCAATTTAGTCCTAATTTTAATCTAATAAAATAAATTAATTATTCAATAAGATAGTGACACGTGTCACCTCCAATTGAAGGTGAGAAAATGTTAACAAGGAGATTGTATCCAAGGAGAATAGAACCTGAGACCTTAGAAAGCAAGAGGTGAGTGCTTGCCACTAGGCCAAGCACCTTTTTGTGCTATGAAATAGCATCTTTGATATATATTTATATAGTATTAGTGCCCAGAAAAAAGTGACTTGATAACATTTTCATGGGCACAAATTCTAAGGCTTACCATACATTAAATAGTAGAACTTTCAGAACTCCCATTTTTCTACTACATATATATTACAAGATCCATTTGGTTTCTTCATCTGCTAAATATTAAATGAATGTCGGTATTCTGGGACCTTTAATTATTAACCTATTAATTTACGGATTATTATCCTATACACCGGCGGTGGAAATTTTTTCTTTCCACAAGCGCCTCAATTATAGGGCTTAGGGTTAGGGTTCAGGATTTAGAGTTTAGGGGTTTTGGTATAGATGTTTAGAATTTAGGGTTCATGTTTAGAATTTAAGATTTATGGTTAGAATTTAGGGTTTAGGTTTTAGGGTAATATAGGTAGGGATTTAGGTTTTAACCTATAAACCCTAAATTTTAACCCAAAACCTAAAATTCTACCAACAACCCCTAAATTCAAAACTACTACACTTATACCCATAAACTTTAAACCCTAAACGGCATCCCTAACCCCTAAAACTAAGACGCTTGTGTAAAAAAAATTCCACAAGCGCTTGTGTATAGAATAATTACGGATTATTATTGTTCTCTAATTTCGCTAATATAAAAGCAAATCTGGTCGTTCAGCCTTTAATGTTTTTACATATTTTAGGGATATATTCATAAAAGCAAATCTGGTCGTTCAGCCTGAGTAATTTTTGCAGGGCTTTAGAAGAAGTGGACAAATCAATTTTTCAGGGCAGATTATTGCATGTGATGCCAGCAAAACTAAAAAAAAACAGCAGACAAGTAAGCAATATTATTAAAAATCAATCTCTAGTCTTCCAGGTTTCAACTTATCATTGCTTCACATATATTATGGTCATTTATCCTATATTTCTTTATCTTAGGATTGATGATTTAGCTAACCAAGGGTCAAAAAGTTTCAAGCAAAAGAGGGAGGAAGAAAGGAAGGCATCTGAAGCTAGCGGGGATACAAGAGCATGGAATAGTCTTTTCATGCACCCTGATACAGTATGTTATATTGAATGTCACAATTTCCCCCTTTTTTCAGTGAAATTAATGCTTGTCAATTTCCTTATGTTAATTGACCTTAAAGGATGTTCTAGATTTTGCCATTGGCGCAAAAATGTTGTCATTTGAGAAAAAACTTTACTGATCTTGCACTGCTTTTCACACACACTTTGGTTATTAACTTTACTGAAATCTTACCAAGGGATATGAAATTGTTTTACTGAACTAACAATCTCTCTTTCTCCTATCATGTTTTTGGCACTGATTATAGTGGTCTTACTTTCATCTTTGGCTATGCTTTACTAAAGTGCTCTTATGTCTCAATTATATTGTTATTGTGTCGTTGAGCCCTCTTTAATTTTCTTGTGTTAATAGGTTGTTGAAAACATTGCTAGGAAATATGGTGTGAGTAAGAGTGAGTTACTTGATCGAGAAGCAGATGATCTAGCTGTGCGTATTGCTTTTGGGGGAAACTCAAGTGATATCAGAGACCAAAAAAGCCCTTGCAAATGCTGGAGTAAATCTATCTTCTTTGGAGGAGATCGCTGCTGGTAAAACGGATGGCATAAAAAGGAGTAATCATGTTCTGTTAGTAAAGAACTTGCCATATGGTTCGTCGGAAGGTGAACTAGCTAAGATATTTGGAAAGTTTGGGAGCTTAGACAAGATCATTCTCCCTCCAACAAAAACTTTGTCTCTGGTATGCATATATGTTCTGATTATAACTTTTATATAGATTTTTGTTTTAGGGTTATGAATTTAGAGAGGTACGGGAGTGCTTTTTGTTTTTTCCTCCTAAAATTTATGATGTGGAAACATGTAAACTGTGAAATCTGAATAACTGGAAATTTTGATTTCCCGATATCCTTTATTGGTGCATGCTATTTCAGGTTGTTTACTTAAATATATATCAAAGATTGTATCTTGTAGCACAAAAAAGTGCTTGGCCTAGTGGCAAGCACCCACCCCTTGCATTCTACGGTCCCAGGTTTGAATCCCCTTAGAAGCAATCTCCTTGTTAACATTTTCTCACCTCCAATTGGGGGTGACACATGTCACTATCTTATTGAATAATTAATTTATTTTATTAGATTAAAATTAGAACTAAATTAATATATTATATAAATATAGAGGACCAAATGTGTAATTATACCAATTTTTTTAACAGTTCTGTCAACTTTTTCATTTTTTTAACGGCGTGTGGCTAAAATGGAACCATTTAAATAGTTGTGTAGTGCATTTGCGGCAAAAAATAATATAGTGGTCATTTTAACACAAAACCCATAGTTCAGTGGTCATCTCTATAGTTTACCCTATATTTTTTTATAATTAGGTTCTTAAAATTAATTTTTTATTTACAATTTAGTCCTTAAATTTATTATTTTTTATAATTATGCTTCTTAAAATTATTTTTTTACAATTAGGTCCCTAAAATTAATTTTTTTTTCTATAGGTCGGGTCAGGGTCGGGTCGGTTTTTTTTAAAGAATTGGATCGGGTCGGGTCGGGTTCGGTTTTAGGATTATTAGTTTCGGGTCGGGTTCGAGTGGGCCAAAAACCCGACCCGACCCGTGCCCATCCCTAATGAGATTGGTTGATCATGTATACTTAGTCGAAACGGTGTTTAAGGTTTATGAAAAAGAGTTTCCTCCAATCGGAAATGAGGTTGATCCTTATGCGTTGACACTGAACCGACCATACGTCCAGATTCAGCACTACTGAGAGACAAAGGACGTCCACGGTCTACACGACCACACAGTGCTGAGGATATGGTCGAAAATCAAAAAAATAACCGAACAAAAGAAACATTGCAGTACATGTAAAAATCCTGGACACACAAAGACCAAGTGTCTTAATCGCTCGGCCTTTCGTCTTAAATAATTCATTGTAATTTGTTTACGTGAGTTCACCCATAACTATCGATCAATAAAATCAGTCTAATTCGTTTTATAAAATAAGTCATCTTATACTTTCAATCATTCAAAAAAATATACTAGGATAGCGTTTTCGAAGCGAATTCAAGTCAGTGTAGAATGGACGGAAATTGACCGTGTTGGTGCCATATAATAGAAAATTTCTAATACTACAAACTCAAACTCGATGTTTGCTAAAAATATACTATTTATAAGCCTGAAATTCCGCTCGAACATGCCTAACGACCTTTGTTCAAAGGCAATTTCATTCAAAAAAAGATGATACAATAGGGGTTTGGAAGCATTTTTAAGTCAGTTTAGAATGGACGGAAATTGACCGTGTTGGTGTCATACGATAGAGAATTTCCAGTACTACGAACCCAAACTCGATATTCGCTAAAATTATACGATTTATAAGCCTGAAATTGCGCTCGAACCTACCCACCCTTGTTTTTCAACCCAGATTTGCACAGAACTCGCGTTCTGCAGAACGCGAGTTCTATGCCATATATTCAGCCGCCATTTCAACTTCTCGGGGACGCGAGTTCCTGAGAAATCGTTATTTCAAAAAACGATGCCAAGTAGTTGGACCTCGCGCTCTGCAGAACGCGAGTTCGCGTCTCGCTTCCCACAAAACGCGAGATTCTATTAGGTGGCATGTTAGGGGGTCATTTTTTCAAATAATCATTAGAGGGAGCCATTTTTAAATATAATTATTTTTAAAGGGTTTTTGACCCAAATATGCCAATTGATACATTGGCACTGTTGTTTTAACATTAAAAAATCAATGTGTGTACAATAATTAATAACCTCTAAAGAAGTACTCAATCTCCTTGCTACATTAGTTCTTTTTTCTTCACTGTTGACTTGAAATGCAGTATTTATAATTTTACTGATGTTTCCTTTTGTCCAATTACCTATTTTGCAAGCCAGAATTTTATTAAGAAAATACATGAGTTCAAGATCATCATAGAATGGAAAAATCCAAGATCAAGAGAACTCTAACATCAGTGTTTGACATGTAGCATACTGCATACCCAAACTCAACATTTCTTTGCTCCAGAAAGAGCCAAAAAGATGGCTGGAATTTATCATTTTTATTGATATTTTATGGATTGACATGTTCTTCATTGCTAAACATTTACCAGACAATTCATATGTTTTTTTTGCTTATCTTTTTTTAGATGAAGCTGGCGGGACTTTGATAACTGCATGAATATCCTTGTTTTCATACCTTTTTGCTATAGCATTTGTCTGTTCTTGAGCTCATTCCACAGCATTTAGACTGCATTTGCCTATTCTTGAGCCCATACCATAGCATTTAGATTGCATTTAGCCCATACCACTGCCACAACAAGCCCAGTGCCCCCCGGTCAAAGCAAAGTTGACCTTAGCTCAGTCCAGCCCGCTGCTAAGAAAAAGACTGCAAGAAAGAAGACGTCTGAGACTCCTACTACCCAATCAAAAAAAGAAACTCCCTTGGTTCCACCTACTGTCGAAGAAACCACCCCTACAACCACCCCAACCAAGAAAAGAAAACACAGCAGGAATGTAATCAACCCTGCACCTTCAAGACCAGATAACCCACTACCTGAGCCAGAACATATATCGAGTGATCATGAGGATCCCCCCTCAAAAGGAGACAACCCCAGCACCTACGCCTGAGCCGACACAAGCACAAACAGCGGATGCTGCATCATCCAGACCAAAAACACGCATAAAACATACCGTCGGTCGTGTCTGATCTTCGCCCAGTTGTAATCACTAATTTTGTCCGGGCCAATTGGCCTTTATTTGTGTTTAAATAAAAAGGGGCTTTTGTTCACATTGGGCTTTGTTTAGCTTAATTAATACATATATTAGAATTATTGGTTACTATTATTAATCTACCATCACTCCCATTATTATATCATTATCCTATTATCATATACCATATATTAATATTATTATCAATACTATTATCATTTCCAGTGTCATTACCGTAATTACTATAAGTTATATTATTATCATAAGTGTTATTACCGTTATTATATATTATTATCTCCATATTATAATCTACTACATTATAATTATTATCTTGTTATATTTTATTATTAACAATCGTGTATCATCATATTATCATTATTATTATTATTCACATTATTATTATTATTATTATTATTATTATTATTATTATTATTATTATTATTACTGTCGCGGAAAAAGAGAGAGAGAAGGAAACATATTAAATAAGTAAATAAACATGCCCAAATTAAATAAAGAATAGAGTCCATTAAATAATAATACGAATAATCCAGCACAGTACAAGAGAAGCCCAAAAATAAATACAAGGCCCGATGGGCCAAGTGATAGCCCAACTTTTACAAGCCCTAACCCATTGTTGTTGTGCAGGAAATTACCAGCCGTCAGATCTAGATCAGATCTGACGGCCCAGATGAGGGCTGCAGGAAACCCTAGGAGAGGGTTCGTCTGGGTCCGCGCCGCACGATCAGAGCCCTTGGATCAGAGGATGATCCGACGCTCCAGATTGTCCCTCTGCAGAAACCCTAGGGCCTCCAGATCGATCTCACGCCGCCTCGAAGTTGGACCATTGGATCAAAATATGATCTGACGGTCCGAATGCCTTGAAGACTCCACGCGCGTCCACACGTGACGCATCAGTTCACCACACGCGCGCGTGCTGTACACGTCCGACCCTTCGAATCCTCCCGAGAGCTCACCACGTCGTCTCCGTCCGATCCAACGGCCGATCTAGTGGCCACGTCGACCGCCGTACGAGCCATGCAAGAGAAAAAAAGAGATCGGCAACGCCAAATGCAGTAAAACAAAAAGGAAAAAGAAAAGCAAAAGAAAAGAGGCAACAGAATGGCAGGGCATGACAGAAATCACACATGAATCTGGCCAAATCAGTGATACGAACCAATGAATATTTTCCGTCATATACACAAAATGTAAAAAGCAGTCGAAATTCTGGCTATAAAGCTGAATCGACAATCATTTGTAAGGGATTCGTGAACTCCCACAAAGAAATCACGAAAGCAATATCAATTCCAGAATTATTCCTGGATATATCATCACTCAATATTTGCATGCAATGGTAGGGTAGTAATAATAAATAAATAAAAAGAAAGTTCACTGTTTTTTTTTACCTTCTTCGTCTTCTTCGATTCCTTTTTCCTCGGCCGAGAACAAGCCAAGCCACTCGTTGGCACAAAAGGTGACTCGGTCAGGAAGGAAGATGAGAAGGCCTTCCCCTTCCCCTTTGTGTCTTCGTCGTCCTTCGAGTCCGGTAAGCCTTTTGTGTCTTTTGGGTTTTCTGGGTTTTTATTTCGAAAGGGAACGGGGGGATGTTGAGTGTTGGGTGTTGGGTAGTGTTGTAGGTTAGTTGTCTTTGTTTTCTGGGTTTTTGTGGGGAGTGTTTTTCTAGTCGGATGAAGTTTTTAGGTCTACCAGATGGTGAGTAGCACCGACCGGCGTTCGAGGTCGAGAGAGAAGGGGAGTGGTTAAAGGTGACGGCTAGGGTTTAGGAGAGGCAAAAGGGGTGTCTGGTGTGTTTAGATAGGGTATTTATAGGCGTTTTAGGTTTAGTTTGTGGGTTAATCCTATATTAGGTCCCTCCGCGTCGAGTCTATCACAGGTTAGGGGTTTCTGTCTTTCTAAATTACTCCCTAGGTCCTTAGAGTTTTAGGCATGTGTTCGATGTCGTCCTAGATCGAGTCTTTTCTTGGTCAAATCGTCTCCCCCGTCCTCTATACTCTGTTTCATTTCCAATTTGGTCCCTTTTCCAGTGTTAGGTTTTTTGTGTCCTTTTTAATTTTGTCATTGTTTTCGCGTTTCTTGCAATTTGATCCCAGTCCGTTTTTATTTTTTATGGCATGATAAATGGGTTGTTGACTTGGTGAATGTTATTTTGTTTCGAATATATCAAACATATATGTTGGCCCGTAATGTTTCTTGCGATTTTGTGGGTCCCACATGAATCATTGTTGTATCGAATATATGTTCTTTCTTTTGTTTTTTTAGAATGATTGAAGTTATTGTGTTTTCTTGCTTATTTCAATTGGTTGCATGAGTCGAATATATATGTGTATTACCATGTTTTTTTATCCACCTAGTTTTATGTATTAAAGTGAATTAATGTAAATGTTTTTTAACTAACTTAACTAATAAATGTTAAAGGATGGTAAAATTGGGTCTTTTGGTGTTTTAGATATAGGTATCCTTAAAGTGGGCCTTTTTGGGCCTTAGGATAGATATGTTGGTTTAGCATCTTATGGGCTTGTTTTCTATGTGGGCTTGGGTTAGTTAGTCTAGATAAGTCATCTCGATCGGGTTAATTATGTCGGTTTGTGCGCCCACCTTATAGGGGCATGATTCGAGTAATTAGGCCGGCTCGGGTTTAAGGCCTTTATTAGGTTTAATCACGCCCATTTCTATAAATTAGAATTAATGTGACACTTAGACAAAATTAAGCAAGACAATCCATAATTGGACCGAACCTTTAATTAGGGTAAAAATGATCTAGGGTTTAATATTAGAGTCATGTGATAAATGGTTAAATCACTAATTAATATCCCATAATTTGGATCTTTAGGTTAGGGCCTTGGGTGGGCTTTTCATGTGTTTATTTTGAGAACTTTTATGACATGCATATATATACTTGTCATTCATAAGGCCCGATAATTAAGCATGATAACCGGACTTAAAAATCAACCCCAAGAGAGGTATTAATTAGCCCCGGTATCCGATAAATGACAGTCCTAGCTTATTGGATGTCGATCGTATGCTCGGATTAATTTTCACCGTCTTTAGGTAAGCAAAAGCATAAAAAGGAAAATAGCATGCATCATCCCTTATTTGTCTGCATCATGCATAAAGGTGACGTACGGGATTCGAACCCTAAACTAACACGGCGGTCAGTCTTATATGATGTCAGTTTAGTCTATGGTCTGGTGTACCGTCATCCTTTCTAATTAAATGTTTAATTAATTCTAAAATCACAATTAGATAAAGCCCGTGCAAATTAAGCCATATTTTCATTCAAGAACATTTTTATTAAATTCACTTTGATTTTTAAATAATTTCTATCGATCAAAAGGCAACAAGCAATTTGGTACCGATTTTCGGGCGTGATGGGGGTGTTAATCCTTCCCTACACGTAACCAACTCTCGAACCCGTTTTTAAACAAATCCCTGGTTTTGTGGTGTCCGGCCTACCTTAGTGGCCGGTGACGACTCCAAATTTTTACAGTTTTCCAAAATACGAATTCCCTTTTTTTTAAATAAATAAAACCCTTTTCAAGAAGACATAGTGATAAGACCTCACTTAGCGGTTTTCAAGAAAAAACCTTATCACGCCAGTGCTCAGTCAGTCTCCTCCGAGAGTGTGGACGATGTCGCAGATCCCTACCACTACTCGTCTGAAACTTCCCTGGACAACACCAGCAGCACCACATAGCCTCCGCACCCAGGAGGTAACTAATTGTTTTATTTTATTTTATTGTATTTTTCATCATTTTTCATGGCATATAGTATAGATTGGTTCATGCATTGAGGACACTGCATCCCTTAAGTTTGGGGGTGTTGGTGTTCATAGTTAGTATTTTGCTTTAGCATATGCACAGTAGGAAAGAACAAAATTTTTACTATGGCATTTTGTTTAGTCTAGAGACAGCCTATGAATATATTTATGATGTCTAATGACAAAAACTTAAAAGCTTGAACTAGTTTAGAAAAAAACACAATTAGTTGAGATCTGTAGAATTGACCTTAAGATCTAGTTGTTAAAAATTTTACACAGCTGCCCTTGTTCTATAAGTAAGTTTGTTAGAAAATTTTTAGGGAAGGACCCTAGTGAACTCTGGTATGTAAACTCTAGAGATCTAAAAAAAGAAAAAGAAATAAAAGAAATACGTCCTTGTGCTAAAACGAATGAATAAATGCTACGGTATATCTGTAGAAGGACACTCCGCTTTGCTATAGCATACTACAATCAAAACAGAGAAGAAGAACAAGAAGAAATAAGAAATAAAGTTTTGCTATAGCATATGAGTGAATGAAAGTTTTCATGGGATGAGTCTACCTACTAGCTCGGGGGTGAGAGGTTTGCTCCCTGCTCATCTAGAGCTAAGGACGGTAGGTGTGATGAGCTGACACCCTTCGTAGCAGAAAACCTATATCTTTGGGAGTCTGAAATTTAGAAAAGAGCTAGAGAACATGGCTAGGGTATAACTAGGGAGCTTCCTTAAAAATTTGTCTCACTAGCTTAAGTATAGGAGGAAGGCAACCACGCACAAAGCTTAGTCCTAAGGAATGTTCTTAAGGATCTCACTTCTAATTGTTTATATCCCATTTCTGAGGAATGAGATTTTGCCATAGCAACTCTCTAGGTTAAATCTTTTCCATAGTATTTCTTTTATTCCGTTCTACTTATTGCTTGAGGACAAGCAATAGCTTAAGTTTGGGGTGTGATAATTGCATGGATATCCTTGTTTTCATACCTTTTTGCTATAACATTTGCCTGTTCTTGAGCCCATACCATAGCATTTAGACTGCATTTAGGCTGCATTTTCTTCTTCTTGGTGCATCTTCACTTTTGCTGGTTATTAGTCCATGTTGAGGGGTACTGCTCGAAAGATTGGTTTTGGGTTTGATAATGTGTAGGAAAGGAATCTAGTGAGAGAAAGTTGGCGCCGAGAATTGTTATAGCATAGTGGAAGTGGATATTGGCTAACACGTGAGAAGCACGTGAGCTGCAGAAGCACGTGAATATGCAGAAAAGGACAACCTGACATGTGCAACAGCCGGTACCCACCTGCAGACTATCCTCCTTGTCCCCTTGTGGCAGAGCTTGTCGATGGATATTCCTTGGTATTTTTAAGGAATTTTTAGAGCACAAAAACCCTAGAAGCCTCCATTATATAAAGAGGGAGAGAAGCTTGGAAAATAGGACACGAGAGAAAGAGGCGAAAGAGAGTAAAGAGAGAGAAAGTTGCAAGGAGAGAGAAGTGTTCACCTTCATCTTCTCCACTTGGTGTCCTCCATCGTTGAAGCTCCAAGGAGTGGCCTCACCGGCCTCGAGAGATGTCGTAGGTCTAAGACAGTCAGCCAGTTCATGGCGGAGAGGGAGTTCACCTTTCTTTTTGTCGTTTTAGCATTTCTTTTTCATATCTTTATCTTTGGTGATGTTATCACAATGATACGTTGGGTGATATTGCTCAGCTACGAACTGTTTTAGGTGGCTTGGGTTTGATGGATGATTTTATTTTGAGTACTTTTTAATGCATGTCATAGCTTTTTCATTGTTTATCATGTTCTATGCTTTGCTTATGCATTTTATTTCCTTAAAGTTGTAAGAGCCATCGAGAGTTGGTCGTTCTTTAAGTGTTTGTTGAGGTTAGTAATCGAGAGAGCTAGCCTTAGAATCCCCATAAGCAATGGAGTGACTATCGAGAGGCAGACTCTAACCTACCTTAGAGATAAGTGATAGGTTTCAAGGGCTAAAACAGATAGTTCGTGAAGGGTAGAGGAGTGTTAAAAGTTTACGCCGAGAGGTATGGCTGTAGCATTTCTGACTCCCAATTTCTTGGCTAAAGATAGCTTAGGAACACTTTTAGCAAATCCCGCCTAGCATAGAAGATAACTGAAGAGCCTTAGTATCGTTAAGAAGCTTAGTTTAGGTTGTCCATCATTCCCAGCCAGTCATTCCGTAGTGAGTTTCGCATACGAAAGGGGACATGTTCATTATATTGCTATCTCATCTTTCTTTCCACTGTTTTGCTACAGCATTATTTTACACCATCCCTTTTACTATAGCATTGTCATATGCAAAAAGTTCAATCAATATTATTACAGTAAACCGTGAATACCTCCAATCCCTGTGGAGACGATACTCAGTCACTCACTTTATTACTCGTTCGACGTATATATTTGCATCATATTTGCGTATCATTTATAGTACACTACACACGCAAACAGACTTATGAGGAAGATTTAAGTTATGGTGGAGAGGTGGAAGCTTCTGAAAATCAAGAATCTCCGAGTCGGGACATAAAAGGAATGCTCATGGGCAAGTACAGTGGCTATCTGAGCAGTTTGAGGAAAGAATTCTTGAAGAAAAGGAAGAAGGGTAGCCTACCGAAAGATGCAAGGGTGACACTACTAGATTGGTGGAACAATCATTATAGATGGTCATATCCTACGATAAATAAAAATTCAACTTAATTTACTTAGACCTAGTGCTCTTTGTTTCGAACCTTGTTTTATTTCTTGGCTATGCCTTATCAGTGTTGGAGCATCTAAATCTTTAGTAGAAAGACTACTACATTGTACTTAAGCCCTATTTTAGTTGTGCATTAAAATCACAACCACCAAAAGTGTATACTTTAGTATATTTTTCAACCCACAAAGTCCTATAAACAATGACAGTTAACTTGAATGACGAATGTGTTTGTTCAGTTTTTTTCCTAAACTGAATGAACTTAAGGTTTAGTCCAGTTTTTTCCCATGTGTTTGTTACCTCGGTTTTAATGGTTAGGAAGGGTTTGTGGTGATTGCAGGAAGAGGATAAATTAAAATTATCAGAGATAACATGACTAGAGTAGAAGCAAATCAACAATTGGTTCATCAACCAGAGGAAACAGCAATGGAAACCATCCAAGGATATGAAATTTGCACTTATGGAAGGTGTTTCCGGGCACATCAGAGGGCCTATGTACTTCGATCATGGAGTTGGAACTGAGAGTAATAATATTTGAGCAAACAAGAAACAACTACACTTTTAAGGCATACTTCTTCTCATGGAATATTATTTAGGTTTCAGTATGTGTTCAAGTCTGCAATATTCCACACATGTAAATCAAGAAGTTTAGACTGAATGCACATCAAAAGGAAACACATGTTTCTATGTATATCATTCTAAAAGTATCAATCTAATCTGAAGATACTCAAGAGAAACAAGTATCCTTTCATCTATTTAGAAAGTTAGCAAAGCCAAAAGAAATAGGCTTTGACGATATACGAGGAAGTAAAAATTGGAGATGGGGTCATAAGAACTCTATGGTTAATACTACAACAAACACAATCACTTGCGGTCTGTTCTAGGCTAACTTAACAATGGTGGGATTCTAGTTAAAAGATCACCATATTTGAAACAACGGTGTCTGTTGACACAACGATATATCTTCACGCCAGGAATGGGAGATTATGTAGCATCATCGGGTGCAGCCGTGGTATCACTACTTTTGCCAATTTCAGTAGCACTTCCCTCAGCATTCATGTCACTGAAACTCCGTTTCTTTAAACAGAGTTTGAATTCTCCTTTTCTTTCCTTTTTCTTTTCTCGTCCTCGACTTTCTTTTCAGGCTGATGTTCACCATTTGAATTAGGAAAAAATGGAGGCTCCCTGCCACTTAGTTTACAAAAGACTTTTTTCACTGTTTCATTTATTTCCTTCCCTAGTCCATTGTTGTCCAGAATTAACTCCCAAACTGATTTTGAAGACCTCTCAAGAACTGGGGTTTTGTCCGATAAGAAGAAAAAAATTTAGTTTCATTGTACATTTAGTGCGAGTACATAGCATGTCCATGATGACGAAGTGTTATACATCATGCGAATGTAAAAACATAAAAGATCTATGTTAGACCATCTAATCATTCTCAAATTTTAGCTTTTCAAAAAACAATGAAGAAAAGCAACAACACTTACTCAAGCTCCTGCCTAAGTGCATCAAAGTTCAAACAATTATTCCAGAACTCTAATTAGTTTCCTTAATCACATAAAAAAAACTTTATATCTGTAGGGGAAATGGTACATCTATAGGAACTACACCAACTATGTACCTTTATATACATTATCCAGTGCCCGAGAAAGAACGTGATTTCTCATTTATAAAATAATGGGAATCATCAGCAAATTAAAATGAAGACACATAACTTAAACTTCAGAGCTTAATTTATGTCATATTTTGACAATTGACTCAGAAATAAATTTTTACAGTATTTAATAATATCAGCTAGGGTTTCAAGTGCAAAAATACCAAGAGGAAGTAGACCAAAGAAGACAAAAGGAATGGTTTGGGAAAAAGAACAAGAATATGATCAAGAGTTGTAAAATTAAAAGCCTTCAAAATATTTGGCAAAAAATGTTCAGTTAAGAACAAAAAATCACATTTAAACTATCAAACAAACTCTAAGAGCATCGATGTATCTGCAAAATATTCATGATAAAAACACAAATTTAAGTGGCATTATCCCAAAATATCATTTAATGAATTATCTTTTACATTAAAAGTAAAATACCCAGATAAAAAAATTCAGCAGTTTATCGAGAAAGAGACTAACATTGGCTTTAAGCTGATTGATAATCTTCAACCCGAGAGCATCAATGGTTCCATCATTCATCAATGACTCCAACACACCTTCTGGGGTTATTACTGATGATGATCACATCTTTTAATTCGAACCCAAAAACACAAATTTAAGCTCTTCCAGCTTCGGTATAGGGAAAAGTTGGGTACTTTGAAAAGAAAAACAAACAAAACATAAAAGGAAGAAGAAGAAGAAACAAAGATTATAGGGTAAACTATACTAATGACCACCGAACTATGAGGTTGGTGTCGATTTGATCACTATATTTTTAATTGTGTTAAATATATCACATAACTATTAAATTGGTTTCAATGTAGTCACCCGCCGTTAAAAAAACGAAATAGTTAAAATAATTGGTATAATTACACATTTAGTCTCATTTATTTATACAATCATTTAATTTAGTCTTAATTTTAATCTAATAAAATAAATTAATTATTCAATTAGGTGGTGACACGTGTCTTATTTGAGGGATTTATCTATTTTTATTAGATTTATTAAATTTATTTTTCTTCCCAATCAGGTGGTGACACGTGTCACCACCAATTGGAGTAAGAAAAATGAAATAGTGGAAGCTAGCCCCAAGGGGAATCAAACATGGGTTATTAGGGAAAGAAAGCAATGCTCTTGCCACTAGGCTAAACATGTTTCTGGTATATGGAATACCAAATATAATATGGATAAATATTCTATACACAGGCGGTGAAAACTGAAAGTTTCCACAAGCGCCTTAGTTTTAGGGTATATGGAGTTAGTTTAGGGTATAGGGTTTAAGGGTTTGGGTGTAGGGGGTTAGAATTTAGGGATAGTTATTTCAATTTAAGGGTTAGGGTTATAATTTAAGGTTTATAGGTTAAAACCTAAATCCTTACCATATTACCCTAAAAACTAAACCCTAACCTATAAACCCTAAATTATAACCCTAAACCTTAAATTGAAACAACTATCCCTAAATTATAAACCCCTACACCTAAACCCCTTAAACCCTAAACTAACTCCTTATACCCTAAAACTAAGGTGCACCCTAAACTAACTCCTTATACCCTAAAACTAAGGCGCTTGTAAGTTTCCACTGCATGTGTATAGGATATTAATCCATATAATATATGTGGTATATGTGTTATTCGATTGGAGAAAGAAAATTAAAAGTCATGTAATTGGCAATGGTAGGATTCAAACCTAGGAATCCTTGGTGGAAGTGGCAAAGGTTTACCACTAAGCCAGACATGAATTTGTGATACATAATACTACCTATAATATATGAGTTATTCGATTGTAATGGTTATAAAAAATAAATGTGATTTTAGGGGACTCGAACATGACACACTTATGTTGCATAAAAACATATAACCCAATTAAATATAATTTTAAAATTTTGGTTTTTAATATAATTATATATATAATAATTTAATTAATTTTTAATAAATATTAAAATTATTAATTAAGTTAAAAAAATCGATTCAAGGAAAAATTTTAATAATTACTAATTAAGTTAAAAAATTAAAAGAATAACGAACATAATA
Organism: Hibiscus trionum; assembly: GCA_030270665.1. NCBI lineage: Eukaryota > Viridiplantae > Streptophyta > Magnoliopsida > Malvales > Malvaceae > Hibiscus > Hibiscus trionum. The sequence goes on along the minus strand of BSYR01000020.1, from coordinate 10,189,704 downwards.
TAATAAAAAAATAATTATAAAATATATTTAACTGAGTTATACGTTTTTATGCATCATAAGTATGTCATGTTTGAGCCCTTAAAATCACATTTATTTCTCTTTTATAACCATTACAATCGAATAACTCATATATTATAGTTAGTATTCTATATCACAAATTCATGTTTGGCCTAGTAGTAAACCCTTGCCACTTTCACCAAAGAGTCTCAAGTTCAAATCCTACTATTACTAATTACATTGTTTTTATTTTTCTTTCTCCAATCGGATAACACATATACCACATATATTATATTTGGTATTCTATATACTAGAAACATGCTTAGCCCAATGGCAAGAGCGTTACTTTCTTTCCTTAATGACCTAGGTTTGGTTCCCCTTAGGGTCAGCTTCTATTATTTCATTTTTCTTACTCTAATGGGTGGTGTCACCACCTGATTGGGGAAGGAAAATAAATTTAATAAATCTAATAAAAATAGATAAATCCCTCAAATAAGGTGGTGACACCTAATTGAATAATTAATTTATTTTATTAGATTAAAATTAGGACTAAATTTACTGATTGTATAAATAAAGGGGACTAAATGTGTAATTATACCAATTATTTTAACAGTCCCGTTAACTTTTTCGTTTTTTTAACGGCATATGACTACATTGGAACCAATTAAATAGTTATGTGGTATATTTAACACAATTAAAAATATAGTGATCAATTCGACACCGACCTCATAGTTCGGTGGTCATTAGTATGGTTTACCCAAGATTATAAATGGTTTGAAAAAATTAGCGTACCTTGTTTTGTTGTCAATCCACAAAAAAAAAATTAAACATATCAATTTGTAGAGTTGGCAAACCTGTTTTTCGGATCTAGTTCGAGTCGGGTCACTTAGGGTCGTTTGATTTTCGGTTCGGGTTTCTTTCGGTTTATGTTCGATTCGGGTCGGATCGGGTCTAATTCGGATTTAGTTTGGGTCTATGTTATTTCGGATCGAGTCGGGTATCAAGTCGAGTTAATACTGGATAAGTTAATTTTCGGTTCGGATCAATATCAGATCGGTTAACTTTTCGGGTCGGTTCAATGTTGGGTCGGTTGCTTTTCGGGTCGGGTCAATATCGAATCGATTGACTTTTCGAGTCGGGTCGATCAACTTTCAAATTGAGTCAATATATGAATATGATCTTTTAAATGAGAAAAAGATATTAAACTATTACTAAAGATAGTTATTAATTAGTAATATAACACAAAATGAGAAATAAACATACATATTTGAGGAAATTAAATTCGGGTTGTTTTCGGTTCAGTTTCTTTTCGGTCTGAGTTTCTTTTCGGTTCTGATTGCTTTACGGTTCGAGTTGTTTTCGGTTTTAATTATTTTCGGTTTTAGTTTAATTTCGACTCAGGTTGAATTTCAATTTCACTAATTCGGATCGGTTTTAGTTCGGATTCGATTTATGTTTAGACCATCATATTCGTATTTATATTGGGTCTCAGGTTGAATAAATCGATTCAGATCTTAGATTCGGGTCAAGTTTGCCAGATCATTTGTAGTTCTTCGTAGGAAAACACACTGGTAATATAGGTTTTTTCTCTTTATCATAGTAAATAGAGGTTTGGTTGGGGAGACTCCATGGCTGGGAAGCATGGGTACGGCAATCTTTTGTCGTTTCAAGTACCCAAAACGTCTCTGGGACGGGTACGGCTAGGATACGTACCGGGGGCGTTTCACATTGACGGGGTACGGCTGAAAGTGACCGGGTACGGTTGAGAGATTTCTGGGGACGTTTCGGGGACGACATGTGAACTTCACGCGCGTCCCCAAAGCTATTTGCAGATGCGCTTCGAAATGTATTCCGGCAGCTTCATCGGCGGAGGCGGAGCGACCAACGGGAAGAAAAGCTCAGACATAAAAATCAGGTGAAAAACTCAGACAACAAACCATGAGAAGTTGAAGAAGAAGAAGTTTAAGGAGGCGTGAAAAACACGTGATTTTTTTAATCTATCTCATTTATTGTTGTGGGGCCAAATAAATTTTTTTTCTTTATTTAATTATATATAAGTCTTTCCAACATAATCCCTAAATATATTTTTTACTACCTTATTTTCATGAAGAAAAAATTATACTATTTATGAGTATTTGTTGTTTTTTAATTATGAGTAATTTATTTTTAAAATTTAAGATAATTTTCACTTTTAACTTTTTATTAGTATTTCGTTTTTACCAGTTTTTTATTTATTATTATTATTATTATTATAAAATTTTATTTTATATTTACCGTACTCTTGCCCTACTCGTACCATGTAATTTTAAGAATTGCCTTTTTCGTCCCCGTTTCCGTCTCCGTATCTATATTGGTGCAACATAGCTCCATGGATACGGCGTTGTTCGAGAGTGCTCTTCAATTATGTATACGTGTAGAGGGGGGTTAGGATTAAGATTATATTAGGATTCTTCAATCTCAGTAATTAAATTTAATTAATCTTACTATTAAAAAAAAGGAAAACTACATATTTAGTACCTCAATTATATTTGTGTTACAGTTTTGGTACCCAACTATTATTTTTGTCAAAATAGTACCTAACGTTACGTTTTTGTTCAGTTTTCGGTACCCCGTAATAGAAATAATGACGTGACTTGGTATAATCACAAATTTTAGTCCAAAACACTTATATATATTATCAATTTAGTCCAAAATTCATCAATTTAAAATATCATCTTAATTTCGAGGGTAAAACATCCTCATAATTGTGATAAAATTTTGTCTCATCCCTTTTCCACCCCTCGTATTCTCGTCGGTATCCCAATCGTGGAGTTTGGGTCCTCCAATGAGCCCCTCATTGATCCCCAAATTTTAAAATTTTAGTTATCTCTGGCGTGTTTTTTAAATTCCAAAATTTAAAAATGTTTTCGACTGGAAGAAGAAGAAGAAGAAGAAGAAGAAGAAGAATTTATAATTTTAATCAAAAATTAAAATAATATTTAAATTGCTAGAAATTTAGACTAAATTGATTGATTGTATAAGTTTTTGGACTAAGACTGTTATTAACCCAAGCAACGTCATCATTTCCATTAATTTTAAACGACGGAGGCACCAAAATAGAACAAAGACATAATGTTATGTATCATTTTGCCAAAAATAATAGTTGAGGTACTAAAACAATAACACGAGCATAGTTAGAGTACTAAATATGTAGTTTTCCCTAAAAAACATACAAAACTAACTTGGTCTAGCTTAGTATCGCTTAAGTAAGCCTCAAGTTTGAGGCTTTGTGTATATAAAAAATTCTTGTTGAGAGACTCACTCATCAATATCAGATGTGTGATACAGGTTGGTCTGAATTTAATTAATGACTCAGATTAAAAAATTTATTCCCTTTAAAAATCTCCACATTTCTAATTTTTTATCTCAACTATCCTTATATAGACATTCAATGGTCCTAATAAGTGCAAAACTAAAAAAATTAACATACTGTAAAAGATTAAATTAATATCACATATTATTTTTGTCAATATTTAATATTTTATCCCTCACTGCACCTTCAAGAAAATATGTCACACTTTAAATTATATTCTGTAGAATTTAAAAACTATACGATAACCGATTATTTTTTTAATCTAAAATTCAAATTATGAAATTTATGAAATTAACACAATATACTTTCCGTTAACAATCTCTGAAGCAAATTCTCATTTTCTCTCCCTTACGTAAAATTTATTAAAAAAATAATATATTCTCCTTTTTCACAAGATCGTCATCTTCTTTAATAGTCGTCATACCCCCGTTGATCATTATTTGTGATATAATGGTATTTAAATGTTCGTTTTTAGTTTGATTTTTTTAATTGATAAAATTTAAATCGAAGCTTCAACTTTATTTTGGTCCGAAATACAATTTCATCTTAAAATCGAGATATATTTTTTCCTTATCTTTCTTAACTTTTTTACCATTTAAATTTGAAAGAAAAATGGGTAATCTTCACCAGTGGTCCCTTTCGTTTAGGGTGTGTTCTATTTTGATCACCAAAATTTAAAAACGATTATTCTGGTCACTTACGTTTAGAATCGTTTCTATTTTGGTCCCTTGGCCGTTAGTCTCCGTTACTTAAAAAAAATTAATTTCTAATTTAACCCCAAAACTTTCAAAATTTTATTTTCCACCATCTTCCCCAAAAATTATAAAACTAAAACCCCAGAAAATTAATTCAAAACCCCAAAAATTATTTTTCACCATCTCAAATAGGCTAGCAGTAGACTATTAGTTAGCATATTAATTGATTATATTTGTTTTTGTTACCATTTATATCCTAAAACATTTTATTTTTCCGAGATCAAGTAGTGTACTGTAACTAAACTCTGCACATAATATTGTAGATGTGATATTAAAAAGCGTCCTTTTCCAGCATCAGCAACAGCATAATTTCCGAACAGGATAAGCAACCAAATAACAGAAAGAGAAAGCAACATATATGCGATGGGAAAGAACAACGTACCAAGATCGGTGGTTTCCTCTGTATTCCGCATTTCAACAAAACGTGACATCAGAGAAAATGGTATATAATAGATTTAAGTACAAAAAAAAACCCGCCATTTTCAAAAAGGAAAATCAAAAGGTAATAATAATAAATCGGCGGAAGAGAAGATACTTACGTTGTTCACGTTACTGTAACCCATAATAAGTCAACAGGTTGCAGCCCAAGTTTGACGCTGGATCGTGCTGAAAGTGGAGCAGTGTGAAATACCCTGCATCCGCAGACAAGTCCAAGTTTATGAATTAATATGCTAACTAATTGATTATATTCGTTTAGGGTGTGCACAGAAGCCTTGGTACACACATCTCCAAGGTGATTCATTGTATTCATCGTTAATTGGTTGTATAATTTCTCACAGGCGATCTATTTATCCGAGGTTTAGCATTGAAGGTGCAATAAATTTGATAATTCTGTAAAAGTAGATGATCCAAGTATGGGGTAATATGTAACCCCCTCGTTCCGGTCTGGCCGGATGACCGGTCCGAGTGGGCCACACGGGGAAAACCGAAGTGAAACCCGTTAAGGTTCCCCCTCGGTTAACAACCCTAATTTTTTTTTCTTTAATTTAATCTCTTCTAAAGGCTCATTTAAGTCCTATGTGATCAAACAGCGGAATAAAATACATGAGATAAACATTTGAACCCAAAACAACATTTAAACAGTCTAGTTTTAATCCTTTAAACAGGCCGTTTCGAAACACCCTTGAGGCGTATCGAAACGCCTTGACCAGTCAACTGCCCCAGAGCCCTTATAAGGGGGGGGCGTATCGAAACGGTGGTCAACCGTTCCGAAACGCCCTCAACGGTCAACTTCTCGTGGTCAACGAGATTTTGACCGTTTCGAAACCCTCAGACCCGTTTCGAAACGCCTTCATCTCGTCAATTTCTCAGAAATCCAGTAGCCAAAACGTTCCGAAACGCGTATCGGAACAGGGGTTTCCAGAGGCCAAACCGTATCGAAACGCGTTCCGATACGGGGTCCCTGAAGCCTACCCGTTCCGAAACGACTCAGCCCGTTTCGAAACGCGGGCTGCCTGCAACCTTTGAAAATCAGACTTGGGCGGATTTTAACAAGTCTAAAGGTCTCATAGGACTCCTAAAGCCACACAACACAACCAAACAAAGTCTAGAGGCATGCAACTCATGTCAATCATACTCAAACACACTCAAGGCATAAATATAAACAATCGTACGTACATGGCAAATTACACATTAGTAGCCTTTCATACAAGTCATGCTTGTTGACTTAAAAAACCAATAGGCACCATATATCATCAAATAAGTTTACATGCTACCAAAACAATCTTAAGCATCCATCAAACTAGCATTTGGCATGATAAGACCTCCATTCACAAGATCATTCTAGGCATGAAAGATAGCATGCTTAGGCAAACATTCATAAGCACATCCACAAAAGGCACAAGACCAACATATACATAAGCATTCGAGGCACACAACATAATCAAGGTTTACAATCCAAACGAAGCATCCAAAGGCCAAACTAACATCAACATACAACAAACATTCGCATCAACAACACATATCCCATTGCTTGACTATTACAATCTACAAATTAAAGTTCATACTTGAGCTAACCAAAAGCATCACTTGGTGACCTTTCCTTGGCTTTGCCACCCACAAGCTATTGATCTGCATTGTCGAACAAAAAGGAGCGTAAGCATAAAAGCTTAGTGAGGGTAAGCTCGTAAAACAAACCTTCGATAATGCAGGGTCCAAGCACGAGCTACAACCAAGATAAAATGCATGATCTTACCTCCGATCCATGCGAGCCATAAATATAGATGATGCATGAACATATATTCAATATTATGTCATGCTCAACATGTTTGAATCCACAACATATGAAATCACATATATTAAACCATGTTAGCAACACATCCCAAATCACATTGGCTCACAATTAACCACATATTGGCAACATAAACTACAATCCGTGTTGGCACCTAGCTATGACTCGAATACGCGGATAACCGTTGGAACTCACATCCAACAACACGACCATTACCTGACGGTGGGATTCCACTCATCACCGTTCACGCGGAGGGGATTCCACTCATCCTCACGCCTCATTTCACGCGGAGGGGATTCCACTCATCACCGACTAATATATATAAAAGAAGATTTCCGGGCGAAGCCGTACTCCATCTTGATGACTACCATCATCAAGACCACGCGCGCATTTCGACTCACGTGTGCACACTAAACATCCTAATGATCGATCATTTGTACCCAAGTATACTAGTGCCAATACTACACATTTCATTGATCTATCACAATATCAATCCATAACAACTTCCGTGCTTAGCACGTACTCACCATGACTCACCGTCATGCACAAACCACATTTCCATGCCTAGCATGTACTCACCATGATCCTCGGATCATACATTCGCCTCATAACATCATTACACATGTCGACACTACATGCATCTCAATAACACAAACATCACATCATATTTCATACATATGTAGATCTCTATCACATTTATCAACAACATGCGTGTAACAATGCATTAAGCCATGCCTCCACATACATGTATAACAACATAAGCATAACCACCATAAGCATGATTAAACATGAGGCATAATTCAACACTTTAAAGATCAACCAAGGTCTCTAACTAAAGTTTGGGATTAGGCTACCACCCTAATCCCAACTCTAGGTGGGTCTACCAATCTCAACCTAGTTCACATGCTTGAACCAACACTTGAAAACCATTTAAAAATATTTAACCACTCACCTAAGCTTCCAAGCTCCAAGCCAAGCAAGCAACCTCCCTCAATTTTCCGGATTTCTTCCCGAGGCTTCTCCAACACAAATTCTCGCTTCTAAACAACCTCAAACACATTTTAAACAATTCCAAATCAGCCCAACATCAAAAGACCAACCCGGAACACAATTCAAATTCAATTTACAACGTTGCAAGCCATGCCCAAACCCCACACTTTGCAATTTCGGGCAGCCCACATACCCCTTCCAAAATCCATGTTTTCAACCTTTTTAGCACCCTCAAATGCTTCCAAAACAGCCCCCAACTATTACCCTAACATCAACCCTCAATTTCCAACACATTTCACACCCAAAACTCAACTAAAAACCCTCCTAAAACCCCATTTATACCCAAATTCGGGAATCTCAATAAAACACTTTAAAAATCATATATGTTGGACCTTATGGTTCCTAGACAACATATCTAACCATAATAATTCAAGAGCTTTGATAAAGAACCATAAAGTCACTACCTTTAATCTTTTTCCATGAAAACCCAAATTCCTAAAACATGGATGAAAATGAAAACAAATGGTACTTTTGAGGAGAGGAAGTTAAGAGCAAAATGAAAACGTAATTACCTTTCAAAACCGAGCCAAAATGAGGGAGAAAGGAGATGAAATAATGAAATGGAGGGGGAGCTTCTTCATTGTCGTTGAAAATGGAAATGGATGAGTGAAGAAGATGACAAAAGGGATATTTTAATAAAAATGGGCAATTTAAATTAGAAGTCCATTTATTTACCCTTTTGCCATTAATGAGGATAGCCATTTAAATTTTCCAATGCCATGGAATTGGGCTTTAAAACCAAAACATGCCCAACATAATTTAGTTGTTTGAAAACCCGGGCCCAAAATAGTATTTTATTATTTTAAATTGTAAAACTGAAACCCGAACCATTATTTAAATATTATTTTCTTCCGGTCCCCAAACCCGGGTGTTACAACTCTCCCCTACTTAAGGAAATTTCGTCCCCGAAATTTATCGGACAGGAAGAATCACAGAAGTTGTCTCTCCACACTTCCTTCTCACCCCAACATACTAACCAACTCAGTAGACTTACCCCACAACAATAGCTATCTGATGCTAAGATCTCGATTGGTTCCTTCACGGCATGTCAATTTTAAAACTCAACTCAATCTCTTCAACAAACATAGCACGACCCAGATCTGACTCACATTCCCGAATCACAGATACACAGACACATCACAAACTTCTTCCTAACTCTGGTGGTAACCGTGACAAACGAACAACGAAACTAGTCTGACTCACAATCTCATGCAGCACTGTATGAATACTTGGATCATAACCTTCTCTAACTGAACATCTGCCTTCAACAGATGACCAGACACTATGCAAACGTCTTCAAAATAATCTAGCAGAAATTTCGGATCTCTATTATCCACTTTCATTACGAATCTTCCACAGATGTAGCAAACTAGAAGAAACTGAACTCGGTCTTGACACGCTGGAAATTTACATACTTACTCTCATACTGAACCACATTATTCACACACTCAATCTGGAAGTACTCATCTTCAACCCACAATACGTCTTCATACCACTCAGATGCAATACAAATGAACTACCGTGTGCTTCGGCCAAAACAATACGTCTCAAAACACTATGTCAATCGGTACAACTATTCTGTCTCTGAAGTACAAAACTCTATCATCTCTGAAACTGTATTCTGAAGGTCTTCCTTCTACTCTGCCTCGCACGCGAGGTGCCAAGAACCTGTCGTGCAACTGTTTCTCTTCAAGTATCTGACTCACTGTAAGTTTGACATGAAACTTGGCCACAAAATTACTATCATTCGGTAAGCTGAATTCGGCAAATACAACTCGCAACTCAACTACTAATCTAACAACAAATACAACTCGGAACATTGGTTACTACGTTGACTATCTTCGGATGGTACTCAATCTTGGTATTACGGTCTTCAAGCAGCTCTAGCAACTCATGATGTTCAAGTTCCAACCCTTCCTAAGTTGTCTAACAATTCAAGTTCTGATGATAAGTATATACTGTGCATTTCTTACTATACGTGCTTTGTCTCTAAGTCTTCGAAGCAAATACAACCGTAATTAACTCCGTGTCTTGTGTCGGATAATTATTTTCAAGGTCTTTCAATTATCTCAATGAATGAGCCACAATCTTCTGTCTTGCATAAGCACACAACCTAACCCTACATGTAAATATAGACTGGATCAAGGTCGAAGTTCTCTTCAAGGTTCTTTTCAGTTTCTCAAGGGCTCATTGTCTTGCATCTGATCACACAACTGTCACAGTCTTCAATTTCTTCCAACTCACATCTTCTTCTGCCTACTTGGGATTTTCTCTAACACACTCGGCTGAACTACAAGTCCTAGGAGAACATCTTCCTTAACTCGGAGTTCACATTTGCTCAACTTGGTATACATCTGATTCTCAAAAAGGATCTACATCCCTAACTTCGAGCTTGTCATGCTCTTCTTCGACACCTTGCCTCAAAAGTTGTCTTCAATACTTTAACTTCTCTCACTCCCAACTGGAAACAAACGAATCTCAATTAATCTTCAATTGGACTGAAGCACACACTAACTGATCAACAAATCACTGACACACGGAAACGGATACTAATCATTCACTGTCACTTGTTTCAACTGTCTGAAATCTAAATACATTCTCGTACTGTCACTCTTTCTTCGACACAAATTCCACTGTAGAACTCTAAGATAATGCACTAGGCCTAATGAATCTAAGGTCTAACAAATCTCGAAGTTAATTCTTCAACGTTCTCGATTCTTCCGGAAATCATAATATACAGAGCAATTAAAATGAGAGCAAACTCGAAGATGGTATCTATAACAAACTCTTCTCCTTTATCAAGAAACAAACCGGCAATTCTTCCAACGCTTCTAGGAAAAGAAAACACAAACTATTCTAATATTTTGCGGTCTAATCTTCATTCGAAGGTCAAATCATTCACAAATGCTGAGCAAGCCTGTCAACTAAACTAAATCAATCTTTGACCTCTAAATCTGGATCAACATTCAACAAGAAGTGCACCTCCTCACCTACCACTACAGTCACACATAAATCTTGCAACTTCAAGTCAACTCCTTCTTTGTATCAACGTATACACTAATTATTTGCTCTTCAAGCCGAGCCTTGCCAAAAGGCACACCGAAACTATAGGAAGACAATCACTTCACATCTACCAGAAACTAGTAACTCTGAACCACCAACAAACATCTTCTGTACATCTTTCTGACCACTACTATCTCCCAAAAAGGTCTAGTCACATGCGTCCCTACATCTAAGGTCTCAGCAAGGATGTCTAATTTCTTACATGCTCACACAAAAGGAAGTATCCGCGGAAATTGCAACTTAACATGTACACAACTGATAGTCTTTTGTCTTCTTGTTTTCAAACTGATTCTTCAACAAAATCTAACTCTTCTAAACTGTTCCTTAAGCATCTCGTAACTTCAAGATTTAATTCTGATCACACACACAAATAGTCATGCTGGACTTGTTTACCCCTAGCAAACAATCTGGAGTCAAAGCTCGAGACTCTCTTCTCGGCTCAACTTCATCGGAAGTGACTTCACCTCTTCCGCTTGCTGGAAGACAACTCAACGTACACTGACCCAAATTACATAAACTAGCTCCCATTCTCGGACACTGACCGACTGTCTTGCATTAAAATCATAGGCCGAACCCCCAACGACCACTAACTAACATTCCTGAGTTTCAGATTGCTTACACGAGACTCTTACCTCGATCTCGCTAAAAGATCTAAGGTGTTCATACCTACCTCTAACACTTCACCGAGCACATTCAAACTTGCATGCTTGCTAACAACATACGGAAGTACGGACTCAGAACCAATCAGAAAAGACAAACCCAAAACTGTGCCAAGGGCTTACCTACTATAACATCGATATCACTCTGACTCCCACTCAAAGGCCTTTGCTTCTTTTTACCAACTAATACCAGAATCGGTCCCATCGTCTCTCACCAACAAGAATCAACTCACATACACGCGGACTCGAGCAAACAAATTGTACCTCAACTCCGGTACAACCATGCTCCTCTAACTATAGCAAAGAACTTCCTCCACATTATCCACATTTTTAAAACCACAACTTCCACTCACCGATTCACGGCCCACACACTGGCCCCAAACTTACTAAAACCAATACATCAATCAACAATTTAACATACAAGTTGGGTTAGCAAAGGAAAGGTCCAAGTGGCTCAAGTATGATTCCCTCACTAAAAATCTCTTTTTCCGATGTAATAGAAGCAATGGGACTCTACTCAACATGCTTCAAGCAACGTACATTCCAAATCAGACAATCACACATCACAACATACTCGAATAACAAGCAACATGCTTACATGGCAAGCAAACAACGTGCACATCAATCATAAAACACAACTTACCTCACTTACCTGCCCAAGGTCTCGGTAACATTAGGCTCTGATACCAACAAATGTAACCCCCTCGTCCCGGTCTGGCCGGATGACCGGTCCGAGTGGGCCACACGGGGAAAACCGAAGTGAAACCCGTTAAGGTTCCCCCTCGGTTAACAACCCTAATTTTTTTTCTTTAATTTAATCTCTTCTAAAGGCTCATTTAAGTCCTATGTGATCAAACAGCGGAATAAAATACATGAGATAAACATTTGAACTCAAAACAACATTTAAACAGTCTAGTTTTAATCCTTTAAACAGGCCGTTTCGAAACACCCTTGAGGCGTATCGAAACGCCTTGACCAGTCAACTGCCCCAGAGCCCTTATAAGGGGGGGTCGTATCGAAACGGTGGTCAACCGTTCCGAAACGCCCTCAACGGTCAACTTCTCGTGGTCAACGAGATTTTGACCGTTTCGAAACCCTCAGACCCGTTTCGAAACGCCTTCATCTCGTCAATTTCTCAGAATTCCAGTAGCCAAAACGTTCCGAAACGCGTATCGGAACAGGGGTTTCCAGAGGCCAAACCGTATCGAAACGTGTTCCGATACGGGGTCCCTGAAGCCTACCCGTTCCGAAACGACTCAGCCCATTTCGAAACGTGGGCTGCCTGCAACCTTTGAAAATCAGACTTGGGCGGATTTTAACAAGTCTAAAGGTCTCATAGGACTCCTAAAGCCACACAACACAACCAAACAAAGTCTAGAGGCATGCAACTCATGTCAATCATACTCAAACACACTCAAGGCATAAATATAAACAATCGTACGTACATGGCAAATTACACATCAGTAGCCTTTCATACAAGTCATGCTTGTTGACTTAAAAAACCAATAGGCACCATATATCATCAAATAAGTTTACATGCTACCAAAACAATCTTAAGCATCCATCAAACTAGCATTTGGCATGATAAGACCTCCATTCACAAGATCATTCTAGGCATGAAAGATAGCATGCTTAGGCAAACATTCATAAGCACATCCACAAAAGGCACAAGACCAACATATACATAAGCATTCGAGGCACACAACATAATCAAGGTTTACAATCCAAACGAAGCATCCAAAGGCCAAACTAACATCAACATACAACAAACATTCGCATCAACAACACCTATCCCATTGCTTGACTATTACAATCTACAAATTAAAGTTCATACTTGAGCTAACCAAAAGCATCACTTGGTGACCTTTCCTTGGCTTTGCCACCCACAAGTTATTGATCTGCATTGTCGAACAAAAAGGAGCGTAAGCATAAAAGCTTAGTGAGGGTAAGCTCGTAAAACAAACCTTCGACAATGCAGGGTCCAAGCACGAGCTACAACCAAGATAAAATGCATGATCTTACCTCCGATCCATGCGAGCCATAAATATAGATGATGCATGAACATATATTCAATATTATGTCATGCTCAACATGTTTGAATCCACAACATATGAAATCACATATATTAAACCATGTTAGCAACACATCCCAAATCACATTGGCTCACAATTAACCACATATTGGCAACATAAACTACAATCCGTGTTGGCACCTAGCTATGACTCGAATACGCGGATAACCGTTGGAACTCACATCCAACAACACGACCATTACCTGACGGTGGGATTCCACTCATCACCGTTCACGCGGAGGGGATTCCACTCATCCTCACGCCTCATTTCACGCGGAGGGGATTCCACTCATCCTTACGCCCGTCGATGGGATTCCACTCATCACCGACTAATATATATAAAAGAAGATTTCCGGGCGAAGCCGTACTCCATCTTGATGACTACCATCATCAAGACCACGCGCGCATTTCGACTCACGTGTGCACACTAAACATCCTAATGATCGATCATTTGTACCCAAGTATACTAGTGCCAATACTACACATTTCATTGATCTATCACAATATCAATCCATAACAACTTCCGTGCTTAGCACGTACTCACCATGACTCACCGTCATGCACAAACCACATTTCCATGCCTAGCATGTACTCACCATGATCCTCGGATCATACATTCGCCTCATAACATCATTACACATGTCGACACTACATGCATCTCAATAACACAAACATCACATCATATTTCATACATATGTAGATCTCTATCACATTTATCAACAACATGCGTGTAACAATGCATTAAGCCAAGCCTCCACATACATGTATAACAACATAAGCATAACCACCATAAGCATGATTAAACATGAGGCATAATTCAACACTTTAAAGATCAACCAAGGTCTCTAACTAAAGTTTGGGATTAGGCTACCACCCTAATCCCAACTCTAGGTGGGTCTACCAATCCCAACCTAGTTCACATGCTTGAACCAACACTTGAAAACCATTTAAAAATATTTAACCACTCACCTAAGCTTCCAAGCTCCAAGCCAAGCAAGCAACCTCCCTCAATTTTCCGGATTTCTTCCCGAGGCTTCTCCAACACAAATTCTCGCTTCTAAACAACCTCAAACACATTTCAAACAATTCCAAATCAGCCCAACATCAAAAGACCAACCCGGAACACAATTCAAATTCAATTTACAACGTTGCAAGCCATGCCCAAACCCCACACTTTGCAATTTCGGGCAGCCCACATACCCCTTCCAAAATCCATGTTTTCAACCTTTTTAGCACCCTCAAATGCTTCCAAAACAGCCCCCAACTATTACCCTAACATCAACCCTCAATTTTCAACACATTCCACACCCAAAACTCAACTAAAAACCCTCCTAAAACCCCATTTATACCCAAATTTGGGAATCTCAATAAAACACTTTAAAAATCATATATGTTGGACCTTATGGTTCCTAGACAACATATCTAACCATAATAATTCAAGAGCTTTGATAAAGAACCATAAAGTCACTACCTTTAATCTTTTTCCATGAAAACCCAAATTCCTAAAACATGGATGAAAATGAAAACAAATGGTACTTTTGAGGAGAGGAAGTTAAGAGCAAAATGAAAACGTAATTACCTTTCAAAACCGAGCCAAAATGAGGGAGAAAGGAGATGAAATAGTGAAATGGAGGGGGAGCTTCTTCATTGTCGTTGAAAATGGAAATGGATGAGTGAAGAAGATGACAAAAGGGATATTTTAATAAAAAGGGGCAATTTAAATTAGAAGTCCATTTATTTACCCTTTTGCCATTAATGAGGATAGCCATTTAAATTTTCCAATGCCATGGAATTGGGCTTTAAAACCAAAACATGCCCAACATAATTTAGTTGTTTGAAAACCCGGGCCCAAAATAGTATTTTATTATTTTAAATTGTAAAACCGAAACCCGAACCATTATTTAAATATTATTTTCTTCCGGTCCCCAAACCCGGGTGTTACATAATAGGTGTGTGCCTTGATGATAGAACCAGCAGCATGCCTGTGAATTTTACACAGTGGATAGATAAAATGTTTTAGGATATAAATGGTAACAAAAACAAATATAATCAATTAATATGCTAACTAATAGTCTACTGCTAGCCTATTTGAGATGGTGAAAAATAATTTTTGGGGTTTTGAATTAATTTTCTGGGGTTTTAGTTTTATAATTTTTGGGGAAGATGGTGAAAAATAAAAGTTTGAAAGTTTGGGGGTTAAATTAGAAATTAATTTTTTTAAGTAACGGAGACTAACGGCTAAGGGACCAAAATAGAAACGGTTCTAAACGTAAGTGACCAGAATAATCGTTTTTGAATTTTGGTGACCAAAATAAAACACACCCTAAACGAAAGGGACCACTGGTGAAGATTACCAAGAAAAATACTAATATGTCAACCAATCGAAGAGAGTCTAAAAATCTAGGTTTTAATGGAAAGTTAAAAAGTTTTTGTATAAATTTATCCAAAACTTTAAACGACGTTCACAGAGTGCTGATTGGGTATGCACTGCTGAGACGGCAGCAAACGTGGACAACTTATCCTGATGACACATAGGATCGGGTAGCCTTTATTACTTACTATTCAATTTCATTTTCTTAATCATCAATTTCATTATCCGAAATTTCCACCTTTATATTTAACTATTTATCCACTTCCTTAATCATCATTTTTTTATTCAAAAGTTTAAACTTTTATCAAAAAATAATTTTAAATTTCATTTATCTACAATTGTTTCAACCAATTCAAATTTATATAAGACATTTTTAACCTTTATTTTAATTAATTTTAAATTAAACGCAGAAAAGTGTACTCTAATATAGAGTTTAAATCCACCAATTCTTTGTTTGTATTTTTTTTTTATAATCATTGATGTCCGATCTATTGGACATTAAATCAGATACTATAGAGATCTATTATGAGAACGGTCCTCTAACAAAGTTTGTTCCATTCAAACGCTAAAGATTTAAACATTTGTTATTATTTTAAAGACCTAATGTCTCATCCTACTAGAACATCGAATAGTTTATTGATCATAATTTTTGAAGTAAATGTGGAATTTGTCAAAACAAGTAGGTTAGTTAGCTAAGTTGTTGAACTTCAAAGCACAATCCCAATATCTTGTAAAAGGGGACAATGCCGTGGCAGTTTAATTTATTTGAATATTTTTTAAATTAGGTTGAAATTCAATACATTAAAATGTAATCAAATTTGACCGGCTTGTTGAGTTACATTTAAATAATATCACCCTTCCTTTAATGGCTTTCCATGTTCATTATCATATTTTAATTATTTTCTGATGGAGAGTTGCAGTTTAAATTTCCAAATGAATGACAGTCAAAAGTTGAACAAGTTCAAGCAACGTGAAGCTTCACGCAAAAGGAAAGGGAAAGTCTTCTTCTGCATGTGGAGGAATGCAGTTTCCAAAGTAAAAACTTGCAGAGAAAATACATTCTTTCTTCAGGTTCTGGTTTATTGTGAGGTTGAATCTATCAAAACTCATTCATTCAATTCTCCTTAACTGCCAGTTTTAATCCAAGTCTTTGTTCTGACGTACCCATCAAAGTCAGGAAAAATATATATAATAAAACATTATTTCTTGTGTTTCAAATAACCATCAAAGAAAATGCCATTGATCCATGATTTAATAATCCCAGAATTAAAACATTGAATCTTAATAATATAGGATCAAATAAGCTTGTCCCAACCGGTTTCAGCCTATATTTTGCTAGGACGAGCCGGTGATTGAGAGTTTGTGGAAATGGGTGCCTTGAGTGAGACTCTTACCCAGTTTTTGATACCTGTAGCTGCCTTGGTAGGCATTGCTTTTGCTTTGCTTCAATGGTTTTTGGTCTCCAGGGTGAAGGTCTCATCGCACGATTCGAGTAATGGATATAAAGCGAAGCTGATCGAAGCCGATGAACAAGAGGAGGGTATTGACAATGTTGAGGTTTCAATCAAGTGTGCTGAGATTCAACATGCCATTTCTGTTGGTAAGCTCTGTTTCTTCTCTGTTGACTTGATCTGTCTATAGCTGAATTCTTAGTACCAATCTGTGTCATGTTCCCAGGTGCAACCTCTTTCCTGTATACCGAGTACAAGTACCTCGGTATCTTCACGGCCTTATTTGCTGTCATCATCTTCCTCTTCCTTGGTTCAGTTAAGGGATTCAGCACCAAAAGTGAACCATGCACATATAACCAGGGAAATACTTGCAAACCGGCCTTGGCGAATGCTGCCTTTAGCACAATCGCTTTCTTGCTTGGGGCTCTTACTTCGGTCCTCTCAGGTTTTCTAGGGATGAAGATTGCAACTTATGCCAATGCTAGGACAACTCTAGAGGCAAGGAGAGGTGTTGGGAAGGCATTTATAATAGCTTATCGCTCGGGAGCGGTCATGGGATTCCTTCTTGCTGCTAATGGCCTTTTGGTTCTTTATATATCCATCAACTTGTTTAAACTGTACTATGGTGATGACTGGGAGGGACTTTATGAATCTATTACTGGTTATGGTCTTGGTGGTTCTTCTATGGCCCTCTTTGGAAGAGTTGGAGGAGGAATATATACAAAAGCAGCTGATGTTGGTGCTGATCTTGTCGGTAAAGTCGAGAGAAATATCCCTGAAGACGATCCACGAAATCCTGCTGTAAGTTCCCACAGCTCCTTTTCCACTTTGCTGAACCTATTACCCTGGCATAAGTTCTGTTTGTTGTTTAGCTTTTTAGATATCTCCTTTTTGGCTAGCTTTGGACAATTGTTTTAGATAGTGTGGCACTTATACAGGTTATTGCCGATAATGTGGGCGATAATGTAGGAGATATTGCGGGGATGGGTTCCGATCTGTTCGGATCTTATGCTGAATCATCATGTGCAGCTCTTTTTGTTGCATCAATATCATCCTTTGGTATAGACCATGACTTTACTGCAATGTCTTACCCCTTGATCATTAGCTCAATGGGGATTGTGGTTTGCTTGATAACTACACTCTTTGCAACTGATATGTTTGAGATTAAGAACATAAGTGAAATCGAACCATCTTTGAAACGGCAACTCGTTATCTCCACTGTCCTGATGACTGCTGGGATTGCCATCGTCAGCTTCTTGGCATTGCCATCGGAATTCACTCTCTTCGATTTCGGAACAGAAAAGCTAGTGAAGAATTGGTATGCAACCTGTAAACTGTTTTCTCTTCGTTTGAAGGTTCCGACCGCCTTTTGTTCAAGTCCTATTGATTTATGCATAATGCAGGCACCTTTTCTTCTGTGTTGCTATTGGCTTGTGGGCTGGACTTGTTATTGGATACATTACAGAATACTATACTAGCAATGCTTACAGGTAAGGACATTAAGATTCAGTATGCTTTTTGGAGTTGTCATTTTCTATCTATGATGCTTACCGCCTCTTCATTTACCTGTAGTCCGGTGCAGGATGTGGCGGATTCTTGCAGAACAGGCGCTGCAACGAATGTGATTTTCGGGTTGGCTCTGGGGTACAAATCTGTCATCATTCCCATATTTGCCATTGCCACTTCTATTTATGTGAGCTTTAGACTGGCTGCGATGTACGGAATTGCGATGGCCGCTTTGGGAATGCTCAGTACTATAGCTACCGGTCTTGCGATTGATGCTTATGGTCCCATAAGTGACAATGCTGGTGGTATTGCTGAAATGGCTGGCATGAGCCACTCGATACGCGAAAGAACCGATGCCTTAGACGCTGCAGGAAACACCACAGCTGCTATTGGCAAGGTGAGCGGATTATGTTCATACTTCATTCCTTGATATTTTTTTCCTTCAAATTCATTGTTCGTCCTTAAGAATTCCAGGCATGTTTCTCTCATTGCATTTCAGGGATTTGCAATTGGTTCAGCTGCGCTCGTATCTCTTGCTCTATTCGGTGCCTATGTTAGCCGAGCAGGCATCAAGTCAGTCGACGTATTGACACCAAAGGTCTTCATTGGCCTAATAGTTGGAGCCATGCTACCCTACTGGTTTTCAGCCATGACAATGAAGAGCGTAGGGAGCGCGGCTCTCAAAATGGTCGAAGAGGTTCGTCGGCAATTCGATTCGATTCCGGGACTAATGGAAGGCACCACTAAACCGGACTATGCAAACTGTGTCAAGATCTCAACCGACGCCTCACTCAGGGAAATGATACCGCCCGGTGCACTAGTCATGCTTACTCCACTCATCGTCGGAACATTCTTCGGAGTCGAAACTCTCGCCGGTGTTCTAGCCGGCTCACTCGTGTCCGGCGTCCAAGTTGCCATCTCAGCTTCCAACACAGGAGGAGCATGGGATAATGCCAAGAAATATATTGAGGCAGGTGCTAGCGAGCATGCGAAGTCACTGGGTCCAAAGGGTTCAGATTGCCACAAAGCTGCCGTGATCGGCGACACGATCGGAGATCCCCTCAAGGACACTTCTGGCCCGTCACTCAACATCCTCATTAAGCTCATGGCGGTCGAGTCATTGGTGTTTGCTCCTTTCTTTGCCGCCCATGGAGGCTTGCTTTTCAAAGTGCTCTAAAAGAAGAAAAAAAAACATTTTTAATATCAAGAAATAAATTTGAATCCGTGTAGTTTTTTTTTTAGTACTATATCTTTTCTTTTTGCATAAAAATTTGTTCATCGGATTTGTTGTATGTTTAACACATAGTACTCCATGTATTTCTCTCTAATGAAACTTTGCTTAATCTAATGATTATGGATTTTAGTAATTTTTTATATTAACCCATAATTAAAGGGAAATAATCTTATATTTATACTGCAAAAAAAACTCAGTATACCAATAAAATAGTGTTGATATAACAAAAACACTAAATATTGAATTATACTGAGTTTATTAGAGACGGCTCAACAGAGTACTTCGAACAATAATTGAAATAGGGACATTATTGGAACTTAATAATCTTTGTAGCTTGAGAAGAAGTATACTGGATGCGGAGAATAGATTTTTTTTTGTTTCTATGTATGTTTTAATATTAAAAAAATAAGTTTAGGGTGTAAGGTATTTTTTTTGTTTTTATGTACTATGTTTTAATATTAAAAAAATAAGTTTAGGGTGTTAGGTATGAAAAAAAAATTCGATTCCTTTTCGGTACCTCTATTTATGCTTCATACTAAGAATTAAGTTTAGGTTTAGAGTTTAGGGTTTAAGGTTAGGGCTTGTTGTTAGGGTTTAGGGAATTTATGGTATGGTGTATTTTTTAAGGTATATGGCGTAGGGTTTAGAATTTAAAATTTATGGTTAAAGCTTAGAATTTAATTTTTAGCGTTCTTTAGTGTTGGGCATATAAATGAGCACCAAAAAAGAACAAATGAATTTTATCTGTAGGTATATGAT
Organism: Hibiscus trionum; assembly: GCA_030270665.1. Classification (NCBI taxonomy): domain Eukaryota; kingdom Viridiplantae; phylum Streptophyta; class Magnoliopsida; order Malvales; family Malvaceae; genus Hibiscus; species Hibiscus trionum. Next base: position 10,169,206 of record BSYR01000020.1, on the reverse strand, counting down.
TTAATTTTTAAAGTTTAATAATTAATGTAAAATTTATGATTGTATTTAGTTTTTTAGTGTTAGATACAAATAAAAGCTAAAAAAATAGAAGATTTTTGTTCGAACGTACAATGCTAAAGTTTGGAATTAAACGTGCAAGCTTTTTCATGTAATGTTTGTAAAGGCAAAGAATTAATCGTTGGATCCTAATGGTCAGCCATGTACATCCGATGCTGATATAGAATCTATGTTAAAAAAAAAAACTAATCTATGGTTCTTCATCGTTTGGAAAATTTATTTATTGATTCTTTAGATAGTAATTATGCAACATTTAATAACATGGCTGCTCTTGCGTTTACTGCGGACTATAGTCATTTAATTATTTTTTTCAAATATTTATTAGAACGAGTCCAAAGATTAAATTTTCACGTTTTATTAGCATATATAAAGTGGAAACACGAACTAATCAATTGACGGTTCTTTTTAATAATCAATATATTTCATAAGTTTAAGTGTTGTTAGTCTCATACTTTATTCCAAAGAAAAACAAATGATTTTATTGGTATAATTATCGATATCTAATTTATTAGCCGATTATAATTTAGAATTTTACTATTGACAGCCCTTATGGCTGTCAGTAAGAACTCTATAAATTCTTATAATCAATGCTTGTTTTACTTTGTAATTAATGTTTGTTTTGCTTTATAATAAATTGTTGTTTTGCTTTGTAATGAAATCTAGTAAAATGTAATTAAATACATTCTTAAAAAATCATGTTTAATTAATTTTAGGTTGTTTAATGTAATTAATACTCACTTAAAATGGTTTATTGTTTAGGGTTTAGGGTTGGAGGGTTTGAATTTAGGGTTAGGGTTTAGGGTTTATGTCTTATGGTTTAAGTTTTAGGGTTTGATGTGTTGCGGAATACGATCGTCGGATAGAGCAAAAACGCAACTGATAATTTGAGAAAATAACAATGAAGATAAAGGAGACACAAATTTTACGTGGAAAACCCCTAAATAATATAGGGTAAAAACCACGGACAAAGGTAGAAGAATTTCACTATGAGAAAATAGGAATTACAACTTCTCTCAATCTAACAAGGAGAAAATAATGACAATTCTCTCTTGATAAGAAAGGAGAAAACAACTCTATGAAAACTCTCTAATTTCTCTAGTATTGGGAGGATGTTAGAATGATTTGGGATGTGTAAGAATGGCAAATGGCTAGGCTATTTATAGTTGAGCTTTAGGGACTAACTTATAAATAACCTAAAGTTTAGGGACCAAAATTGTGATTTTCCCATGCCATTTTTCAACCTTGGCTGCACCTACCAAAATTGAAATTTTCCATTTTCAATTTTGGCTGCACCGCATTGCTTGACTTTCTACAATCTCCCACTTGAAGATTTGATTGGAACAATCATATCTTCACACCATTCTTTCTACCTCGTACTTTCCATGTTGCTTACGTCTCTAACAAGCCACAAGAGGATCGACACCAAGTAAACTTATCAGTGTTGATTGCTTTTGTCATGAAATCTGCTATGTTGTCATCGGTATGGATCTTCTGCATATCTATCGTCCCTTCTTCCACTTTCTCACGAATGAAGTGGTATTGGACCCGAATGTGTTTTGTTCTTGAGTGAAAAGCAGGATTCCTTGCAAGATGCAAGGCGCTCTGACTGTCACAAAACAAAGAGACATTCTCTTGTTTGTGCCCGAGCTCCTCCAATAGCATTTTCAACCATATTGCTTCTTTACTGGCTTGTGTAGCTGCTACATATTCTGCCTCCGTTGTTGACGTAGCCACAACCGATTGCAGTTTTGAAACCCAGCTTACAGCTCCACCAGCAACTGTAAACACATACCCTGTTGTAGATTTGCTTTTATCCAAATCTCCTGCATAGTCAGAATCGACATACCCGCTGATAAGAAAGTCTGATCCCCCGTAACATAATGCAACATTTAAGGTCCCTTTGATGTATCTCAGGATCCTTTTCACAGCATTCCAATGCTATCTGCCTGGATTCGCCATGTACCGACTAACCACTCCCACTGCTTGTGCAATGTCTGGTCTTGTACAAATCATAGCGAACATTAAACTTCCCACTGCTGATGCATACGGTACTCGAGACATCTCCATCCTCTCTTCTTCACTGCTAGGACTCATACTGGAGGATAATTTAAAGTTAATAGCAAGAGGGGTAGAAATTGGCTTACAATCTTGCATGCTGAATCGTGACAAGATCTTTTTCAAGTAATTCTTTTGTGAAAGCCAAATCTTCCTACTACTTCTGTCTCGGTGAATTTGCATCCCTAGAATCTTGTTTGTTGGTCCCAAGTCCTTCATTTCAAATTCCCTAGCCAGTCGTGCCTTTAATTCTTCAATATGATCTTTGTTGGGGCCTGCAACCAACATGTCATCTACATACAACAGCAATATAACAAAGTCGTTTTCACCAAACCTCTTGAAGTAAGCACAAGGGTCTGCATTAAGTCTGTTGTATCCAAGGCTCATGATGAAGGAGTCAAATCTCTTGTACCAACACCTCGGCGCCTGCTTTAAACCGTACAGAGATTTGTTCAACCTACAAACCAAGTTCTTCTTTTCTTTTTCTTCAAAACCTTCAGGCTGGAGCATGTAAATCTCTTCTTCAAGATCTCCATGAAGAAAAGCTGTTTTAACATCTAGCTGCTCTAGATGTAAATTCAATGTAGCACACATTGCCAGGACAACTCGAACCGTTGTTAGTCTAACCACAGGAGAAAAGATTTCATTGAAATCAATACCTTCTTTCTGAGCATATCCTTTGACCACCAGTCTTGCACGATACCTCTCCACTTGATCGTCACCATTTCTCTTGATTTTGAAGACCCATTTGTTACCAATTGGCTTCCTTCCTTGTGGTAGTGGCACAAGTTCCCATGTATTATTTTTATGAAGGGCTTCAATTTCTTCTTGCATTGCCGCCATCCACTGCGAAGCATCTGAGTTGTTCATTGCCTCCTCGAATGTTGATGGCTCACCGTCCTCCGTTAAAAGGCAGTATACAACATTACCTTCTATAACATAATCTGAGTGCCAATTGGGGCGTCTTCTCACACGATCTGATTGACGATTTGTTGGAGCTTCAGAATTCTCTGGTTCTGATTCCTCGAGCTCTGGTTCTGCTTCAGAACAATCTCTCTGTTCAAACTCATTTTCAACATGTATTTGTGTAGTCTCTGGCTTTTCTTTATCAGTGCTATCATCTTCTTCTTTTCTTTGTAGCTTATCTTCTACAAAGATAACATCCCTGCTGATAATCACTTTGCGGGCAGTGGGATCCCACAAGCGATACCCCTTTACTCCATCAGCATACCCCAAGAATTTACATTTTCTGGATTTTGGATCCAACTTTGAAATTTCTTGGGCATTGTACATCACGTACACAATACTTCCAAATATATGGAGGTTTGAATAATCAACTGGTTTACCAGTCCACATTTCCATCGGTGTCTTCAACTCAATTGCAGTTGATGGAGCCCGATTCACCAAATAGCATGCGGTATTGACTGCTTCTGCCCAGAAAGCTTTTTCTAGCCCTGCAGCTCTCAACATTGCTCGTGTTCTTTCTAACAGAGTTCTGTTCATCCGCTCTGCCACTCCATTTTGTTGAGGAGTGTATACTGTTGTGAACTGTCTTTTGATGCCTTCTTTTCTGCAGAAGTCATCAAATTCATCACTTGTATATTCACCTCCATTATCTGATCTGAAACACTTGATTTTATTTCCAGAATCAAGTTCCACCCGCGCTTTGAAAACTTTGAAGGTTGAAAACACATCTGTCTTCCTCTTGATAGGATACACCCAACATCTCCTAGAGTAGTCATCAATGAAGGAGACAAAATACTTTGCTCCGCCTAGGGATGTAACCGGTGCTTGCCATACATCAGAATGAACCAATTCTAGAACAGCCTTGCCTCTAGAATTTGATGTGTTGAATTTTAATCGATGCTGCTTACTTGTAATACAATGTTCACAAAAAGGAAGTGATACCTTTGTTAAACCCGGAAGTAGCTTTTGCTCCACAAGGACTTTCATTCCCTGTTCTGACATGTGTCCAAGTTTCCGATGCCATAACATGGTAGAATCTGAACTACATGAGGCAACAGAGGCTTCAGCTTCTAGCAAAGTCTCTCCCTTCAGTATGTACAAATTTGCCGCTATCTTTTCACCTTTCATCACCACAAGCGCTCCATGGAACACCTTCATGATTCCTTTCTGTGTTTCAATCTTGCTTGCATTATTATCCAACAATCCGTAGGATAATAAGTTTTTCTTCAAGCCTTTCACGTGTCGCACATCTCGAACAATTTTGATTGTCCCGTCATACATCTTCAATTTGATGGTTCCAACGCCAATAATCTCCAAGGCATGATTATTGCAGATGTACACAGATCCTCCTGAGATAGGTTCATAATTATAGAACCATTCTCTTCTTGAGGTCATGTGATATGTGGCTCCCGAGTCAATAAGCCATATGTCTGCAAATCTTTTTCTGCCTTCCATGGCTGTTGCTGCTTCACAACAGAGAGCATCTCCATCATATGAAGTGTTTGCCATATTTCCTTGAGGATTGGAGTTTTTAGGTAAACTCCAACAATCCTTCTTCAAGTGACCCTTCTTTCCGCAGTTGTAGCACTTTAAATTCTTCTTATTCCTTAACTTTGATCTACCATGATTGTGACTGCTACTTTGGCCACGTTCTGTTGATCTTCCTCTCATCACCGTTAAGGCCTCTGCTTGTTGCAGATTTCCTTGTCTGTCTTCCTTGTTCTTGCGTCGATTTTCTTCTTCCAGAACAGCAGCTGCAACGTCATCGAAGACTAGATCACTTGTAAGGTTGTTGTTTGTCAAGTTGATGATGAGTTGATCATACGAATCAGGTAAACTTTGAAGTAGAAATTCAGCACGTTCTTGTGACTCTATTTTATAGCTTAGGGATGTAAGCTGAGAAAATAGAGTATTCAACGTGTTTAAGTGCTCTGTCACTGAAGTAGATTCTGACATCCGAAGAGTGTACAATTTCCTCTTAAGGAAAATTTTATTGTGCAACGATTTGACCTCGTATAATTTTGCGAGGTGATTCCAAATCTCCTTGGCTGTCTTCTTCTCCTCGATGCTTGATAGTACTTCATCTGCTAATGCTAAATGAAGGTATGCAATAGCATTCTTGTCCATCTCATTCCATTTCTTGTTATCCGTAAAATCTGCCGGCCTTTCGCTGATAGCCGCTAGACATCCGTTTTTTCTTAGGATGGCCTTTATCTTCAATTTCCACAGTGAGAAATTTCTCCCATTGAACTTTTCAATATCAAATTTCGTTGCCATAGCTTCTATTTCAGATAGCTCCCACTATTTCACCTTTTTGACGTGAATAGTGCCCACCACCTTCAATGAATGAGTAATATCTAACTTACTTTCTTATGATGGAGGATCCACTTTTCAGTGGCAACCAACAGAGAATACGGTAAGTAGATATACGCACCCAAATCTGGCTCTGATACCAATTGTTGCGGAATACGATCGTCGAATAGAGCAAAAACGCAACTGATAATTTGAGAAAATAACAATGAAGATAAAGGAGACACAAATTTTACGTGGAAAACCCCTAAATAACATAGGGTAAAAACCACGACAAAGGTAGAAGAATTTCACTATGAGAAAATAGGAATTGCAACTTCTCTCAATCTAACAAGGAGAAAACAATGACAATTCTCTCTTGATAAGAAATGAGAAAACAACTCTATGAAAACTCTCTAATTTCTCTAGTATTGGGAGGATGTTAGAATGATTTGGGATGTGTAAGAATGGCAAATGGCTAGGCTATTTATAGTTGAGCTTTAGGGACTAACTTATAAATAACCTAAAGTTTAGGGACCAAAATTGTGATTTTCCCATGCCATTTTTCAACCTTGGCTGCACCTACCAAAATTGAAATTTTCCATTTTCAATTTTGGCTGCACCGCATTGCTTGACTTTCTACATGATGTTTAGGGTTTAGGGTTTATGGTTTATGGTTTGGATTTAAGGTTATGGTTTAGAGCTTATGGCTTATGGTTTAAGTTTTAGGGTTTGATGTTTATGATTTAGGGTTTGGGTTTAGGGTTTGAGTTTAGGGTTTATGATTTAGGGTTTAAGTTTGAGGTTTGGAGTTTGAATTTAAGGTTTTATTGTTTAATTAAATTAAAAAATTTAAACTAATGAAACACAACTTTTTAGGAATGTAATTAATTACATTATACTATATTTCTTTAAAAAAATTAAAAAAACATTAATTACAAAAATATATATTGTTCTTAGTGACAGCTCTTAGGGCTGTCAATAGCATAACCCTATAATTTAAATCATATATTGTAGATGCTCATTATGAGAACGACCATCTCAACCTATTTTGTTTTATTTACAACACTAAGAAAACAATTGTTCACATTTATATACTCTCAAATATGCTCCTTAAATTTCTTTTAAATTATAAATCAATAATCTTTTTTTAATAATACATATGGTTTTAATTATTATTGGGTTTCAACGAATGTTGTAATGATTATACTTCACATACTTCTCTCGAATGAGTCAAAAAAATTCCTCATCTGATCCAAATAATTGAATAAATAAACTATAAAAATCTAAACAATTCGAATCGATAATGATTCCACGTGAAACAAACTAAATATCAAACACAAACGACTCAATCTGAACTAACCTAATCCTGAGAATAACTCATATCACAACTATCCAAAAATCTAATACAAAATCAATTCTGTTTGCCCAATTCACAGATAAATAGGAATGGTTGTTAGGAGATGATAATGCTGAAATCCAACGGCCAGTAGAAGACTAGACTTTAATTACTAATTAAGAGAATTAAATAATAATCTGCTGCTACGCCTCCAAAGTCCAAAAACTAACGTCTAGGTGGAGAGGCCCCTACAGTTATATGGACCACTGACTGGCTGCCACGTTTTACACAATTCCCAAAAAAACCGAAACGTAAACCCATTAAACTCCTAACTGAACAAGGCAAAAATCCTCCTACGCGTCACGAGAAATTCTGTGCCAATGAGTTTTCGCCACGTCAACTTAGTGACACTAGTGAAAGATCTGTCATCAAACGATTGGCTCGCTCAGTCCACGTCATATTAACCAAGAATAAAACTACCCTCATTTTAACTGAGCCGTGAAAAAGCAGTGGAAATTTTCAAAAAACCGAGTATTATAAATTGTACCTACACCCCATCACACTATCAGTATGCAGTTCTACTCTCTCGCCTCGTGGAATTCAGCTATGGCGATTCACAAACAAATCCCTAATTTTATCTCTCTGATCGTCGTCTCTTTCTTCGTCATTGCCTCTGCTGAAGTGTTCTTCGAAGAACGCTTCGACGGTATAATCTCTTTCTAACGCATCTTCCTCCGCTTTCTATTAAGAAATCCACATGAATCATTGCATTGTATCGTAAATTCGTAACTTTTAGATCGGCTTGTTTTTTTTTTCGTTTGAAGCTGTTTTTCTTAAGAGTTTTAAGATTTCGTTTTGATCTAACATGAACGGATCGGTGGATTTTACATGTTAAGTTGGCGATCTGGTTGTTTTCGACGGTTTCTTAACTCCAATGCTTTGTTACGTAAAAGGAATGTGATAAGTTCGAATCTATCTGCACGTAATCTGTTTTAACAGAAGGTTTTAATTTTTTTATATAAATATTTTATTAGAAATGTATTTGAATTCTTTGTGAAATGGCAGTGAATTAGCGTCTTGTGTTTCGATTGATCTGTACATAATCTGTTTTCATATAAGGTTCACTTTTTTAGAAGAAAATTATTAGAAATGTATTTGATTTCATTAAGAAATGGCTGTGGATTAGCGTCTTGTGTTTCGGTTGTGCTGTGCATAATCTGTTTTCATATACTTAGAAATGTATTTGAGTTCTTTTAAGAAATGGCAGTGAATTAGTCTCGTGTTTCAATTATCTCTAACTGTAGAGGATAATAGAATAGAATGATTGTTAATATTATTATTCAGCGTTAATTAATTAATTGTTATTTGATTAAGATAAGGGAAAGAAAACATTAGTTCTTAGAAAAAATAATTCTTTAGTTTTATCATTATATGCCTGGTTCCATTCCTCAGATTCTGCCTTCCTTTTAACCTGCTTCTGCTTTTATCGTACGTTTCACTGTTTTCAAACAGCGGAATTTTTACTTTCTTCTTCTTTTTGGCTGATTTTTCATATTGTTGTGAAACCAAAGATGGATGGGAAAGTCGATGGGTAAAATCTGACTGGAAGAAAGACGATAACTTGGCCGGGGAATGGAATTATACTGCTGGAAAATGGAATGGCAATCCTAATGACAAAGGTAACCTTCTAGATTACTCATAGCTTTTAACTCCTCTGTTTTAAGCTTTACTAATGGCTTCATATTTTGTACAGGTATTCAAACCAGTGAAGACCACAGGTTCTACGCTATTTCGGCTAAGTTCCGTGAAGTTAACAACAAAGGCAAGACTCTAGTATTCCAATTCTCTGTTAAGCATGAGCAGAAGCTTGATTGTGGTGGTGGCTATATGAAACTGATTAGTGGTGACATTGACCAGAAGGAATTCGGCGGTGACACCCCATACAGGTTTTATTTTCTTACCCTGTGATCTCTAAAATATGCTATTATAGATTTACTGATTTTTTGTTATGTTGATTGGGTGCAGCATTATGTTCGGCCCTGATATGTGTGGCCCAAGCAACAAGAAAGTACATGCTATTCTTCACTACAACGGGACAAACCACTTGATCGAAAAGGAAGTTCCCTGTGAGATTGACCAACTCACTCATGTTTATACATTTATTCTCAGTCCGGACGCCACCTTTAGCATTCTTATTGATAATGTTGAGAAACGAAAGGGTAGCTTGTACACTGATTGGGCTCTTCTCCCACCGAAGAGAATCAAGGATCCCAATGCCAAGAAGGTAATTAGTCACAGTTAATGTCTTTTTTGTTTTTTTGCTATTACTTATATGAATATTGGATACAACTATGCCAACTAACTACCTTGCATGATGGCAGCCTGCAGATTGGGATGACAAGGAATACATTCCTGATCCTGAAGACAAGAAGCCAGAGGTAACAACCTTCTCATCTTAACCCTTCCTTTGATTTTCTTACACTACATGTGGCAAGCTAATCTCTAGTGTTTGATTTACCATAGGGATATGATGACATACCAAAAGAGATCACTGATCCTGATGCTAAGAAGGTAGTCATATAATTCTTCTGTAATGTCTCTATTATAAAATGGCATGCCTTGATTGTGATGAAGATTAATGGTTAAAATTATTTGCACCAGCCTGAAGATTGGGATGATGAAGAAGATGGTGAATGGAAAGCCCCAACGATTCCCAACCCAGATTACAAGGGCCCATGGGCTCCAAAGGTTTGTGAAATCCTTGTCTAATTTGCAGCATTTAATATGACTTTGTGTTACAATTCTTTCTCTTTCTGCAGAAAATCAAGAACCCCGCCTACAAGGGCAAGTGGAAGGCACCAAAGATCGACAACCCAGGTTTATTTCTATTTCTTGTGTAGTGTGTTAGTATTTCTTTTTTCTTATGTACAACAGAATTTTAAAGTGATTGGTTGCTGTGTTTTTATATGGTCCACAGATTTCAAGGATGATCCTGATCTCTATGTTTACCCCAACTTGAAATATGTTGGTATTGAATTGTGGCAGGTATTCTTTCGCCACTTTTTTTTTCTCTACTACCATCCTATTATCATTCCATGCCATTCTAGACCATAACAAAATAAGTGTTTGTTTTTGTCAGGTGAAATCCGGAACAATGTTTGATAATATCTTGGTTGCTGACGATGTAGAGTATGCTAAAAAGCTAGCTGAAGAAACATGGGGCAAGCACAAGGATGTATGTTCATCTATTTATTTCGAAATGTTCATTTTGACTTTTTAATTTTGGGGGGTTGATTTGGTTGGCTTTTGCAGGCCGAGAAGGCTGCATTTGATGAGGCAGAGAAAAAGAGGAAGGAGGTAAATTCTCGACTTGAAGTATCTTTTCTGCTTTATTTGCTCTCACTGCATCTTTTTCTAACTGATGCACAACATGATCTTCAGGAACCCAAGGAGGAGCCTGTAGTTTCAGATGTAAGCCTATAACATGCCGTCTTAAAGATATAATTGCTTTGTTTTCTCTTTATTGTTTTCATTGTGTTAACCGGTTGTGCAGGCCGAGGACGATGACGATAGTGATGGAACCGACTCTGATTCCGAAAGCAAATCAGACACAAGCAAAGACAGTGGTGAGAAAGAGAAAGATGCACATGTGAGTAGTTATTTTCCTCTCTGCCTTTGGTAATCAATGTTGGTAATTTGTATGTGCCGTGCCTTACTGATCAAATGATGGTCCGTCCCTATGCATGCAGGATGAGCTTTAAGGCGAAGATCACTGCAATAATTTGCTCTCAATTTCGCAGTAGAGAAAGAGCTTGAAAGTGCGCAGAAAGAAGTTCTTTTTTTTTTAAAAATATTTGTAGCCATAGGGAGTAGGGAAAATGGATTTAAAGGCTGCATTGGATTGACATTGCAATTTGCAAGCAAATGAGTGATTGCTGCCTTATAATCTGTTTTTTTTTTTTAGCTTTTGCCAGTCTGCAAGGCTCTAGAACTTAAGGGAGGATCTTCTTTTTCTTTTGTAGTTTCATTTTGTATTCAGTTTGAACGATTCAAGCTCATCTGTTTAGGGATGAGTATATCATGCCAAGTTGAATAAATTTTTTTGAGTTAAATCAGTAGTCCAATAATAATTCAAGACGCATAACTTTGTTATATTGAGAATTCACTAACGTAAAGAGGTCAAAATAAGAAGCATTATAAAGTCAGGAAAATTACACTCTAAATATTTAAAAAAATTACAAGTCATTCAATTAAAATATAATTTGCAAATAGGTTACTAGCAATTAAATACTAGACGAAAATAATGATGTGACCTACTATTTTAGTTCTCAAAAATTATCCAGTCTATTAACTTGGTTCTAATTTAAAATAATTTAATAAATTTATTCTTTATATTTAAAGTTTTTATTTTTTTTAATGACATAACTTATTTGTAACAATATTTTGATTAAGGAAATGTTTATAACAATTAGAAGAAATCATTTTGTATATTTATCTTTGTTTTTATAAAAGTAGTGACGACCATCTTTTATTGATTTTTAGTTTACCTTGTGGAATTAAAATAAATATTTTTTTTTGGAGTCAAGTTGAAACATGATAAATATTTTTAATGATTTTTAGTTTACCTTGTGGAATTAATTCGTAGATTTAATATTTAATTTTTTTAAGAGAAAACAATATTTTTTATTCACATGAATTTGAATTCTATAAATTAAAAAAACATTTGTTTAATATTCCGACTTTTTAATCTTATAAAATAATTTTAATGAAAATATTTTTTTTATTTGCTACAAATATTTTCAATTTTTTTAACCAAATACTTTTGTTCATTGTTTTTCATTTTCTAAGATAATAAAACGAAAATACATATGTTTCATGAAACAAAGCCTAATATATTTGTTTAAGTCGGAATGTTTCGATGTTAAACCAATTGTTCAAATTCATCTAGCCTCTAGGGAACCAAAAATGATATCTGGTCATTGATTTATCAAAATTCAAAACTCTACAAAAAAAGGTTAAACCATAGTAAATTATTTGAGTTTTTCCAATAATTCAAGTTGTACAAATTTAATATAAAATTATAAAAATTTTGGTTATTTTTTAATATTTTAAATTTAATAGTTTTTTTTTAATATCTAAAAGTGATTACAATGTAATATAAGTTCATATAATCTTAACCCTTTAATAATACACATACACCATGTAAAAAAAAGAATTTTTTGTAAAATTTTACTATTAATAATTGTACTATGATCTATATCCATAAATTATAGGTTTAGTTTCTGTATTTTAATTAGACCTTCTTTTTAAAATTTGAAATTTTAGTTCTTATTCAAATGACACGGTTAATAGGAAAAAAATTAAGCGATCAGTTGAAAAATAAGAACTAAACTTAGAATTTATGTGTATTATTAATAGTAAAATATTCATTAATTATTATTTGAATCAAAATTAAAATTTAAAAAACTAAAAATCATATAATAATGACAAAATAAATTGACCCAACTTTTCTTATAGAGAAAAAGATACATCAGATGAACGAAACTAAAAAAGTCGCATTATTTGACTCAACTCATAATTCTATAAACTCAATTCAATTCTTTTAAAAAATAAAGTTTAAGCTATAATATGAAAATTCAAATAACTCGTAATACTCAAAATTTTAGTAATAGTGGCTATTTTTTAAAATCTAGTTGAGTCTCTCAATTCTACCTAACATATAAAGAAATATATATGTATTGTATATTGTTATAGAAAATTATTAAATTAGAACTAACTTGTACCATAACATTATAAATATTTACAATTAAATTTGAACATAAGCTCGGCTCGACTCAAAAAAAATTTAAAATAAAATTTGATTTATAAAATATCACACTTCAACTCGACTAACTCAAATTTTTTTTACTCGACTCGATTGAATGTCCACCCCTAACCATGAGCAGTCATTGATGGTTATTAAGCCTAGTAAAAAGAAAGGCCCAACAAGCAACAGTTTCTCTTAGTGAAAAGTAAAGATCCAAAATTGAAACAGCCCGATTCAAACCACCTCTCTGATATACCCGCCACCTCTCTCCCCACCAAAAACATTTCAATCTTCCTCTGTTTGTATCATGTTTTTCCTGGACTGGTTCTATGGGATCCTTGCATCCCTTGGTTTATGGCAAAAAGAGGCCAAGATCTTGTTTCTGGGGCTTGACAATGCCGGCAAAACCACGCTGCTTCACATGCTCAGAGATGAGGTACATTTCATATTTCACCCATTTTCAGTATCATTGGTTTTACATTTTAGTTAAATGCAATTTAGACCCAAAGTGGGTTTGGGATAAGTGATTGAAAGTTGATTTTTTTATGGGATTTGGCAGAGATTAGTTCAGCATCAGCCAACACAACATCCCACATCGGAGGAATTGAGCATTGGGAAAATAAAGTTTAAGGCTTTTGATTTGGGAGGCCATCAGATTGCTCGAAGAGTTTGGAAAGATTACTATGCCAAGGTACATTTCTAAGCTTGTTGAGAAATTTTGTAATATGCATCTAGTAGGCTACTTTTGTTCATCCAAATTGTCAGTCTTTTTTTTTTTGAATTTGGTCCCATAATCCCATAATATATGGGCTCACTGATTTGTCTTCCTTTGGTGTCATGTATGTTTTAGCTCTTCTTTCTCCACCGAGCATGACTGAAGTGATGTGGAATTTGTTGTTTGTAGGTGGGCGCAGTTGTTTACCTGGTAGACTCATACGACAAGGAGAGGTTTCCCGAGTCGAAAAGAGAGTTGGATGCTCTCCTCTCTGATGAAGCCTTGGCTAACGTCCCGTTCCTCATCTTGGGCAACAAGATTGACATCCCATATGCGGCCTCAGAAGACCCTTGGCCTCACAAATTTCACCACGGGGAAGGCTAAGGTCAACTTGGGAGACTCGAGTGTTCGGCCCCTCGAGGTATTCATGTGTAGCATTGTTCGTAAAATGGGGTATGGAGATGGTTTCAGGTGGCTTTCTCAGTACATTTAGTAGGTTTAGGCTTGCTTTCTTTATTCTTACACGGCATTGAATTTGATGGAACACTTCCAGAAACCATTGTTGCAGGTGCTTCAAACCCTTTTTCCCTTCCATCTTCTTTGTTTCAATCGATAAACGCGCTTCCTTCTTCGAGACAATGAGGCATACAAGCAATTGATGACTTATTGTGATTGAATATGGGTGATACTTCCAATATAGTTATCTCATTATATTTGTTCTCCGTGATTTAACTGTAGCATCAAACAATGTGGCTCACTCAGTGTCTTTATATGAAATTACCGGATGATTGTTCTCTAGTAAAATTTGGATTTTGTCTGCCTGCAGGGTTGTGTTTGAGCTCAATTTGAAATTCACTCCTCGAAACTATTAGAGCTTGATTCTATTCCAAACTCGAGTTTGAGCTCGGTTCTATTTCGAATTTGTGTCCGAGTTCAAACTCAACTTTGGTTAACTAGAAGAACCATTAACTTTTTATTAGTACACAAATATGTGTGTGTGTCCCCAGCCAAAAATTTCATGAATTATGCCCAAACTTCAAAATGTTGATACCAAGTTTTTGACTGAGTTGTAGAAAAGTGGTAGGGGCGCCTGGGGCGGAGAACCAAGGAAACAAGGGCAAAATGGTAAGTTAATATATTATGAACAAAACTCTCAATTTGGCCTACTCAAATTTCGTTAAGCAAAGATTAAACTATTTTTTAATTGGATATGAACAACTTGTAATTTTTTTTATTTATCGAACAACTCTTATTTATCCGTCCACCTTGTCCTGATTCCTGAAGCCATGATACCACAAAGCTAGCCAGCAATGCAATAGTAAGGATTAAGTTTAATTATATTTCAATAATAATATTAACGTTGTTAATTGAACAGAACCGGGGATGTAGCTCAGATGGTAGAGCGAGAGGTACGGGGATTGATACCCCGCATCTCCATTCTTTTTATTTATCAAATGTTGGCAAACGGCAAAGACGAATCAAATTACAGCCGTACTCGCTTACAATCCAAGACATAACAACGGAAGCATTGGAGTGAACACAGGTTACTTTTCAAACTTTTCGGTAACCCCACCGAGGAATAATGCATCTGAAGCCTTTAGGAAGTCTGGGACTAAAGTTTTCATCCCTTCTATGTGCTGCTGCTGCCGCCGCTGATGACAATGATGGTGCTGATGATGACGATGATGGTGGTCGCCATGCCTCGGCTCTTCTCCCCGTCTTATGAATAGCCTTCACCACCGCTTTGCGATCCACATATCCTAACACTGTGATCTTAGCTGATACCATGTCTATTTCCACGCATTTTACGCCTATATAAAAAAACAAACCCTCAAGTCTTTCGAGTTTCGACTGTACTGTTCTTTGTTTATTCAAATATAATATTAGTACATAGATAGATAGATAGATAGATAGATAGATAGATAGATAGATAGATAGATAGATACCATTGATCTTGAGCAAGGATTTCCTGACAGCTTTCTCGCAGGCTTTGCAGTGTAAACGTACCTTGAATTCAACCACCTGCGACATCAAAAACCAGATTAGCTACTTGGACAAAAATAACAACAGAATTTTTGGTAATGTTAAAAAGAAAAGAGGAGATGGAAAACCTCCATTATCATTCTTTACAGAGAAGGCTCAGCTCGTGTATATATATATATATATGTTTTCAGATTAAAAAAAGGGAAAGGGCAGGCTTGCTAAATGATATGATTGCTCGTTTGCTTTCATCATACACAAGTATTGCACAAGTAAGCATGCGTTTTGTGGACTCAATGTAGTCCGAAATTGCCCACTAAACTAGTGTTTGATAAAATAAAAATGAGTAAATAACACCATTGGTCACTAAACTATTCTCATTTTTCTGTTTTGGCCACTAAACTATTGTTTTTGACAAAATCATCACTAACATTATATTTTTTTTTTTACTTTTTGATCATCTGCCGTTAAAAAAACTTGCAAAAAAACAATAATTTGGTGACCAAAAGAGGAAAGAAGCAATAGATTGGTGACCAAAATAGATAAAAGAAAGTAACATTAGTGACCAAAATAGGTAAAGAAAGTAACATTAGTAACCAAAATAGAAAGAAAAAAAAAAGTAACTCAATGACAGTTTTGTCCAAACTAATAATTTGATGACCAAAACAATAAAACGAGAATAATTTAGTGATCAATAGTATTGTTTACACAAATAAAAATAACTAACAGCTCTTTGAAAAGCGGTTGAAGCTCTCTTGTTCTTGTTGGCACTTTAACGGTCATGATTCATTACGTATTGTATTTATATTAACAAATGTTGTTATATATATATAAGTTAAAATCAACTTACACTGTGTAAAACTCAATTACTTTTATACAGTTTTTGGACCGTTTAATGATGGTAATTAATGGCTCAGAATATTTCTTTATCTTTTTTTCCCAAGTGATAATCTTCACATTTTTTACTATTAATTTCATCCATCCATTTCACTCATCCAATGGTTCTAGATTAGTGTAAAACTAAATGAGTTTTACACCATATAACTTAATCTCATCCCTATATATATATATCGAAATGATTGGATAACAACTCATTGGGGTGGAAACTAGATGAACAGTTTTCACCCTGACATTTTGGAAGATCAACAATCGTTGTTGCACGCTTAAAAGCTCAAGATGGTGAAAGATTACGGCATTGAATCGAAATAAAACGATCTTGTGCTTTAAAGTAGAATTAGAATATCCGACATTCTAGCATTCGAACGAATTAAATCGAGCCTGTCATCAAATACAAAAGAACATGTTGAAAAAAATACTTTAATTTCCTTCCAAACTATCAATCAATACAGAACATTGGAAAACCTTTGTAATTCAATCTCCAAGAGATGAATATACCTAAAGTCATGAAGTTTTCTATCATTGCAACAACAGTGATCTTACATGAAGAAATGTTGATCATTTTTTAGATGAACCGAAACCGCCAAATCCCATCATAGCTGCCACATCGGGATCAATTTCGGGTTCCTCTTCTGCTGCTTTCTCTTTCTGAAGCAAAAGAAATCAACACAATCAATTATTACTTTTAAGGAAGTTAAAAATAGGCTCAATACCAGAAGGCATGCTTACTAATTGACAATTTGACATCTCAATACCAAAAAGATATAACCTGATGGCCAAACAACCGAGAAATTATCAAATTCGACTTCTGACCTTTTTCTCTTTCTTTCTTTCGCGCCGTTGGCGCCTACGCTCTTCCTCTTCTTCTTGCTGTTTCATGATCCGTTCGTCAAGATCTAAAAAATGATGAAAAAGATGAGACATCAATCTTGAACTTGTCTGATCATATTACAACTGGTTGACAGAGACGATGCTTACCTTGCTCTGAGAAGCTGCCAGGTGCTTTTCGCTTTTTTAATTGTTCAAATCTTTCCTGAACCTGCACCCAGATACAATGAAATTAATGGAAAGACTACATGCAAGGTAACAGCTCTTGAACTCTACAATTCATATGCAACAGATTCTAGGTTCAGCTACCTTCAAGTAAACATAAACAGTTTCTGGCATGGTAAATTCACTATTTTTGTTTCAGAACAAGGCTATAAAGCATTTTCCTCGATTTATACATTTAATAGAAGCCCCAATCCACCCATCATTCTGCTACTATATTCTTAAGCTCTTACTCGGGTCACTCCACAGGAAGTACATATTTATTAGATTGCATTTTATATGCATTACTAAATAACTTCTAAAGATTAAAATATCAAAAATAAAGATCACACAGCATTCATTAGCCAGCGAGGTTCTAAATACTTAAACCAGTTAAGTGTTTGAAATGCACATAAAAAAATTCTGTGAGTACCTGTTGAAGGCTTGCCCTTTCTACTCGCATGGACATACCTAAAGCTCTTTGATCTGGAAAACATAGCAGGGGGGTGCATCAGATTAATGAAAAACTAATATGAACATCTGTATATGTCAACACACACCCAGTGTACGATAAACAGTAATCTCTAGAATATCACATACGTTTCTTCCCATTGATGTGATCCAAGTAGTTTGCAGAATCTTTTACTACACACTCACAAACTGAGCAATAGTATCCCGCCTGCAAAGAATCAATTTAATCAAGATACCCCAAACGTTTGTAACAAACAGAGAAAAAAAAACAGAAAGCAATAACTCATTTGCCACTTCCATTTCACGTCCTTTGTTCAAAAATAATATATCAAATATTCATTGATGGAACAAATACCCTACTAAACAATCAAACATTCATTCATAAAGCAATGCAAAGCGCAAACACACAACTCTTTTGCCAGTACCATCCTAAAGCCTTATATGTCGGTAGAAGAGTAACACATCTGACTGGTTGAAATCGAGTTGACATGAGTTTGCTCTTAAAGTACATGAAG
Organism: Hibiscus trionum; assembly: GCA_030270665.1. Taxonomy (NCBI): domain Eukaryota; kingdom Viridiplantae; phylum Streptophyta; class Magnoliopsida; order Malvales; family Malvaceae; genus Hibiscus; species Hibiscus trionum. Next base: position 10,151,087 of record BSYR01000020.1, on the reverse strand, counting down.
TGTTCACAACCAATCAACTTCGACTCAATAAAACAAACAAAAACTGCATATAGGATACCAGATGAGCTAAATGAATAAACAAACTCAACCAGCTAAGCAGTTCTTCAAGAAATGCAATTTGCAATGTAACTTCCAAAGACGTATTGTAAAAATACCTGCTGACTTAAGGGTGCCACCGGAGTAACAACCTGTAAAAACAAGATTGTTAAATATACACACAAATTACAAGTTAAGATAACCTTCAATACAAGCAATACTAACCTGAGTTTTACCCAAACGAGACTCGAGATCAACTTCATAATCCCTATGCTTAAGGGGTTTCCTTTGCACTGGAGGACCTTTTGCTGTACATATATTCAATTTTTACTTTACAAATCCAATTTCATAGATTCAAACAAAATGCTAACCATAAAGAAACTAATCAGGTAAAAAGACAAAGAAAATCGACTCGCCTTTCGATTTACCTCGCCCTTCTGCTTCCTGACCACATCAATTTTTTTTCAAAGAAAAAATCAGCAGATATTGATCAAGTATTCAAAAGGAAAGAGGGAGAGAGAGATTCAGATAACAGACCTGTTTCTCACGCTCACGAGCGCGTTCCAAATATTCTTCACGGTCGAATTTCTTTCTGAAGGTATTGTCAACGCCAACCGTCTGAAACAAAAACATAGTAACATAAAATTCAAAACAATAAATGTGATGATTAAAGTAGAAGGAAAAGAACATCATTTTCGAGAGAAATTTTGTTCTTACATTATTGCTGGTAGCCATTGATCTGAGTATAGAGAAAAAGGAGGAAGAATTTGCTCAGATTAATACGAAATGGATGGGAAAAGGGGAGCGTCTCAGTGATCAAATCAAAAACCCTAAAACTTACGAGATTTAATTCTAATTTCTAATTCGCTTGCAAAAGGAATTGAAAGGGGGAATTTGCTTGCGGATCTCTCGATAAACGGTGGTTCTTCGCCGTCGTTTTCCGTTACAAACATTTACATGTAAAAGAAATTAAAATGCATTAATGAAATTATGAAAATATAATCTAAAAATATTTCAAAACTAAATTTAAATTAAGAAATCTTTTTCATTATTTAGTTTTTTAAAATCCTTCGAAGAAATATGGATAAAAACTGTTCCTTGATATATAAATAAATTATATTTTTTAGATAAATTAAATTTTTTATTTAATCATCGTATTTGATAATTTAGATGAATTATTACAAAAATTTATAATCATTGTATCCCAGTTTATTCTTCCATTTACAATTTAAGATAGAGACTTAATGTATCGTCTCACTAAAATAATTTGTAGGTAAATCTAGTTTTATATTAAATATTGTGATTTCTCCACATTTTTATTTAAATTTAAGGTAAACTGCATAAATGACCATTATGCTATTAAAATAGACTCAATGTGACCACTTCTAATAAGTATTCAATTACGTAGTGACACGTGTCAACAACTTATTGAAGGAATTTAATTATTTATATTTAATTTAATAAATTTATTTTTTTCTCTCAATCAAGTAGTGACACGTATCACCACCTATTTAGAGGAGAAAAATAAAATCACTCAAACCTACGTTGAGTGGACTCAATCCCAAGTAAGGCAAGGATAATAGTAGTAGTTTAACCACTACAGCAAGCACAAATTTGTGCTATAAATCACTAATTTCAATATATGTCTTATTGTTTTTTACATTAATTTTTTAATTTCACATATGATCACGAAATTATTTTTTTAATTTCATTAAAAAATCTCGATTAAATTATTATATATATTAAATTATATATTTAATAAATTAAAAAAATTAAATTATAATAAAAATTTATTTAGCGAATATGAATTTTTAATATAACATAAATCACAAGATAAATTCATTTGAATTATGTTCGTGAGTTTGGATTCGCTAAATGAATTCTTATTATAATTTAAAAATTTTAATTTATTATATATATTTAATTGAGATTTTTTAATTAAATTAAAAAATAATTCAATGATTATATATGTGAAATTCAAAATTTTAATGTACGAAACAATCAAACATATATTAAAATTAGTGATTTATAGCACAAACTTGTACTTAGTGCAGTGGATAAGACACTTCCTTTACCTCTGTCTTAGTTGAGTTCAAGTCCCACCTAGCGCAGATGATTTTGTTTTTCTCTTTTAAGTAGGTGGTGAAACTTGTCACGGATCTAGACTTTTGCTAAACAACCGCGTTGTCTTAGTCGCTTTCTCGATCGAAACTTTGACTTAGTAGAAGAATTTAAAAGGGTTGCGAAACAAAAGAACAAGTAAAAGAAACAAGACAGAAAAAATGAGTGAATACTTAGCTTGTATTACTCTTGATGTAAAAGTTTTACAACTGAAGTGAAGTGATGAAAATGTGTTGGGGTGAGCCTCCTTATATAGTGGGAGTTCCTTACAATCAACAATTCAGATTACAACAAATGAATGGTTAAGATGAGAGCATCTATTTTATCTACAATATTTGAAATTCAAATAAGAGATAATGTTGGGAATTATCTTTAAATAAATAAAAGATAATTATTATAGTAAAAACTATGCCTTATCCATCTACCAAGGTGATCGGGCCAGCTCTCCTAGGCCAACTGGCAAGCTCAGTATGTGACAAAGATGGACTTGAGCTTTCTTCAATGCCTCTGTCTCGGTCGTTAGCTCGCGGTCCGTAACATTTTCTCCCACTAGTTCTAGTGACGTCCTCGTCACGCGACTAGAATGAAACTGGTCGATATGATCTCGAAATTGTTATAAGGCTCCAGCAGGTTCCCAACTTGCTTCACTCTCGTAAAGTCCCTTCTACTGAACAAGGCACTCATGCCTTGGTCGACGTCCCACTTGACAAACGACGCTTTCTAAATGAATAACTTTTACCTCTTTCTCACATGAGACCTTCACTCCGATTGACGCTTGGTGTGATTTGTCTCGATCTGAATTATCCTCATCTTGGTGATATGCCTTCAACAAACTCACATGAAACATCAGACGAGCTTGTATGATCGGCGGCAACTTTAGTCGATAGGTCGTGGTTCCTATCCTCTTCACAACTCTGAATGGCCCCTCATATCGTCGTACAAGCCCCTTGTGATTTGGGTTGCGCAAGATCATAGTCAACTTGGCAAGAACTAGATCGCCAACTTCAAAGTTCACATCACGACGCTTTCGTTCTGCCCACTTCTTGGTCCACTTTCCAGTCTTGTGCAAGCAAGTACATGCTAAGTTATGAAGTTCATGCCACTCTTTGGCAAACTGAAATGTTGATGAACTCGACTCTTGGTACCCGGTCATAACCGCGCTTGGTGTAAGAGGCTGATGCCCGGTTACAATCTCAAACAGACTTTGATTTGTCCCCTCGCTCTGCTGCAAATTGTAAGAGAACCGGGACACATCTAATAGTTTTGGCGAGTTACGTTGTGTTGCACTTGCATAGTGCCTCAGGTAGATCTCAACGAGTGCATTCACTCTCTCGGTTTGCACATCTGTCTGCGGATGGACACTCGTCGAAAAGTTCAAGTTTGAGACCAATAGTTTGAACAACTCGATCCAAAACCTTCTAGTAAACCTCATGTTTCGATCACTGATAATCGTCTTGGGAACACCCCAGTACTTGACCACGTACTTGAGAAAAAGACGAGCCGCCTTTTCGGCTGGGCACACTTTGGATGCTGGAATAGATACCGCATACTTGAAAAATCTGTCAACAACCACCATGATGCTAGATTGTACCTCAATAACTGGTAAACCGACTATAAAATGCATGGAAACACTTTCCCATGGTCTCTCGGGTATTGGCAAAGGATGCAACAAACTCACTGATCTCTTTTGCTCGATCTTGTCTTACTGGCACACAAGGCAAGTCTTCACATAGGCCTCAATATCATTGCTCATATGTGGCCAATAATAGTGCTCTGCTATCAAGGCCAATATCATAAGCTCCCTACGCAATCCTTCGAACCGAGGCACATAGCGGCGGTGTGCTCGACTATACAATAAGTCCCCTCAAGTTAAAACTCCCTGGTTTTGCCCTTCTTGACAAGCTCAATCAGCGATCTGGCCATCGGATAATGTGACAACCCTCCTTGATGTGCTCCAGCATCGGTCCCTTCGGCAAACTCACAAACCCCATGGTATACCTCTGGCTTAGGGCATCGGCCATGAAATTCACCTTCTCTGGTTTGTGCTCCAAAGAAACATCAAACTCAGCAAGAAACTCTTGCCAACGAGCCTGTTTCGATGATAACTTCTTCTGAGTCAAGAAGTAATTGTTGGCGACATTGTCTATAAACACCACGAACTTGGACCCAAGCACATAATGTCTCTATGTGCGTAGACAATACACTACATCGGTCATTTTCTTCTCATGGACCGTGTATCTTCGCTCAGTCTCATTGAGCTTCCGGCTCTCATATCTAATCGGATGTCCTTCTTGTATAAGGACTCCACCAATGACAATGTCGGATGCATCGGTGTGAACTTCGAAAGGCTTGGTGTAATCCGGCAACACCAAGATAGGCTCACTCACCATAGCGAGGTTGATCTCACTAAAGACTTTCTGGCACTCTGGTCCCCAATCCTACGCCTTGTCCTTCTTCAGCAAGTCGGTCAACGGTGCAGCGGATCCAGAATTTTTTTAGGGTGGGCACGCATATATTAAGTATTAACAACGTAAAATTTTTTGAACGTAAATTGGTATAAATAACATTTTAGAGTGGACATACTCAGTAAAATAGATAATTAACAAAGGAAATTCAGATTTGCAGGGTGTGCACACTCGGTAAAATAGATAACCAGTAAAGAAAATTTAAAATTTTCAGAGTGAACATAAGAAAATTTTAGGGTAAACACACTCGATAAAATAGATAACCAATAAAAAAATTTAAATTTTCAGAACATAACATACGTCCGCCACTGAATATTCCTCAAATATATTTATATTAATATATAGTGTGTCAATTCATATATTTTCAAAAGGGTTACCATTAGTGGTGTGCAAAATAAACTGTAACCGTTAATCAATATAACCGTTCATTTTATAGGTTAATTAACTTAACCGTTAAGGTTAAACGGTTTCGGTTAACCGAACCGCTAAAAAAGACGGGTTAATGGTTAACCTATAGGTACTTTATTTTAACTAAGTATAAAGTTTGTGTTTAAAATTTCTCTATTTAAGTTAATTTTTTAAAAAAAAATTAATACAATATTTATCGGAAAGATATATTTATTATTTAAAAAAGAAATAATGAACATTTGAAAAGAAAATCGTAATAGGTTACAGGTTAATCTGTAACTGATCCGTTCCTTAACGGTTACCCACTATAATGGTTAACCATTTAAAAAATTAACGATTAACCGTTTCTTAACGATTAAATTACGAATAATAACCGCTATAACGGTTAACCAACCGTTTAAGCTAAACGGTACGGTTAATCTACCATGAACACCCCTAGTTACCATTCCATGTATAAACACTGAGAAAAAAGTTTTCCGCAAGCATATCTAATTTCACTTCAAAAACTAAAATTCAAATTACTAACACTAAAACCGTAATTTTAAAATTTATTTTCTAAACCTAAATTCTAACAATAAACCGTAAAATCTATAAACTCAAAAGTCAAAACTAACCTTAAACCCTGAATTAGACTAGCTTTCCAAAATCCCAACAAACTCATAATTTCATGCGATACATATTAACAGCATATGCATGTGAAACACAAAGATTAAGTAAGAAGAAACAAACAAAATTTTTTTAGTGTTTTCTTTTGGATATTGGGTCAGGTCATATGTGAGTCATCCCCATGTGCTGGTGCTGGTGCTGGTTGCGTGGGTTAACCATTGAACATCATCAGCCAGTGCCGCCAAATTATGAACAGGGAAGTTGACAATTGAACTCCCTGAAACCATGTGCCACATATTATCATTGCTTCAATAATCTAACAGGAACAGTGTTTAATAATGATGACACGTGGATCATTACAAGGAATGTTGCATATTGTTTTTACATGTTCTAACTGTAAAAAAAAAATACATTATGATCATCAAAGTTCTTAATACAAAACAAAAGCTAACGAGGTAAAAAGAAAAAAGAAAACATATACATTTTCTTTCATACCCTTAACTAACTGGACTTACCTAGAAGAAACATGATTCACAGCTCTAGCTAAGCCATTCATGGCACCATAACCCTTTGAGCTAAACCCTAAACACCCAAGCAACCCTTGTCTGTAAGGCAAAAAGGTCTTCTTCCTCATTTCTTCAGCCTGTGCTCTATTTGCAGTGTAATGCAACTCATGTGGTGATGGTGGAAGAACCCTCCTTTTCCCTATCCCATTCACACCCTTTTTTTTACTGCTTTCCTTCTCTTTAGACTCTTGAACCACACCATTGCTTTTATTCCCAGGTTTCTTCTTATCATTGTTGCTCCTCCCTTCACTTTTGCTGCTTATAAAACCTTTAAGGAAAACCCATTTCTTTGAGCTTCTTCCATCTGAAGAAGAAGCCGACACTGTGATCGTTTCATTGTTCTTGCTGCTAGCTTTCTGGCCTAAATCTTTATCAAGGGCAAAAGCAGCATGTCTTAAAGGAGACATGGACTTTGTTCTTCCCCTTAATGGTTTTATATCCAGCAATGGAGCCAAAACCTGAGGCCTTTCCAAATGGGTGGGTAGCTTCAAGGGTCTGATCTGTCCATTTAAGAAAAGCTCATCAGCTGAGGTCATGGATCCTGTTAGACCCGAACCCGAAGAACCAAACCTTGCAGAGAAATCAAACTCATAACCGAGAGGCACGGTGTTGTAGCTATCAGGTGGAGATGGTTGAGTTGTTGATGATACCATTGAAGCTACTGAGGTCATTGTAAAGTGCATAGGGCTAGCTGGTGCACTATAAAAGAACCCACCATTGCTCGGTCCTGGTCCAGGGCTTGAAGGAGCACTAACATAGGGTGTGGAGCTGGTGCTGTCATAGTGATCTTCAAGGAAAACTTGAGGCTCATGGAAATTTTGGAACTCCATTTTTCTTTCTTTTTTTGTGTGAGTGACCAAAGTGGATGTGTTTCAGATTGGTTAATCATTATGTTGGAGGTGCTTTATAATGGTCAAATTCCCACAACTTTCCAGTTTCTCATACTAAAATATGAATTAATCAAATTATAAAGTGCAGTGGAACTTTCTAATGAAGGATTACTGTCAACTTGTATTGACAAGGTTGTCCATTACAAATTCTTGCCACTGTCATTTTCAATGTTTTATGTTTTTTTTTAATTCACTCCCCACTAGAACATAATCCCCTAAATTCCTACACCTACTTCATTTAAAATATACATATTCAATTTCACCAGTGGAAGGCAAATGCCAACTTAATTAATAATATTAATATCACCCTGTTTATAGGGGTGAATGGCAGCTGAATGTCTTCAGCTTGTAACATAAAACAAGGATCAGGTTTCATCTATGCACTGCACATTACATTCGGCGGCCGCCTACAGTGAGAACCGAGGTACCCTTAGTTCGATTATTACCATGATGTTTTAGGTCATAGTAATTTATCCACAATGTCTCAGTTTTTGCTATTCATGGAATAAATTGAAAACCCTTTGGATTCCAGAACTTGTTTATATATACTAGACGGTGACTTACAACAAGGAGATAAGGGCTATCTTAAGATTAAGAGAGCCTTAAAGCAATAGATCAAAAACTAATTCATCAACTAAACAGGTTAATATAGTTTTCTCAACCTCTAAACCCTCTTCAAATGCTTCCATGTTAAAATCAAGCCATCTCTCATGCTTTGTGTTCATATTCTTGCCTACAAGGTCATCCACCTCCAATAGGTTCCCCATGTTTCTCCAACCCAATATCTCTTTGTATAACTCTTCTGCTAACCATCCTTTGTTTTGGATCAATTCTCCCCACTTTTCCCATCCTTTGCAGCTTCCGACAAAAACTTGGCCATACCGTAACTCCAGGGATTCGCTCACGCAATCAAGTAAAAGTTGCAGTTCGAGCTTGTCGTGATCTTCTCCGTGTCCTTCGGTTCCTGTTCCGAGCTGATCGAAAGCATTCAGGGTCATGATATTATCGGTCTGACCCAATGCATATTCTATGAACTTTAGCTCAGAGTCTTGTAGCACCATTTTCACAAAATCAAGTTCGGAATTGGTTGACTCTTTAAAATCTGTTGAATTTGATGTTGTAGTTTGAAGCTTTTCATCCGTTTCTCCCACAGTCTGGGAAGACTCGTTTCTAGGGGATGAGCTTAACACTTCTGCATTGCGAGCCAAACACATCATGCCTGCAAATGTAGATTGCATGTAGTCAATGCAGCAACTTGATTACCGAGTTTACATATTAATCATCTATGCAAAAGTTTTGCAATCACCCAAAATTCGATTTCCACAAATAACCATTTCTTTGCCTCTCAGACATAGTTAAGTATACTCTAGATATTGCCCCGAAACGTAATCAACAAGTTACATTGCTACAAACCTCATATTGTTTCTAGCTAAATATGAAATATAATGAAATTAGTCAAGTGGCCAAGAAAATAAGAAGAGTACAGCTTACCAGTGGTATCATCTCTGCTATCAGCAAAACACTCACTCGTGACAAGAAGTTCAAGAGTTGAAATCGGGCTAGGATGTTGAAGATCTAAATCTATGCCAGTCTCGCTGCTGCTGTTGCTAGCATTTTGATCTTCAATTTCTTCTGAAAGCTGGCATCATTCGATAAACTTAGTCATATGTTGAACTATGAAATGTAAACGACTGTGAAGGGAAAGTTTGTACATCAAGAAGAAATGTTAAGAGTACTAATGGATGGAATTGCATGTTACTTAGACACAAGATCAGGTTTCCCCAATCAGTTCTCCATCAGCTACCAACTTCTACTACAATCATAGCTTCGTCGTCTCTGCTCTTAACTCGTAATTCGTAAAACTGAAGTTTCTATCTATAGGTGATTATTCAGTAAAATTATTATGTTTTTTGGTCGAGGAAAAGCGCCATCTAACATCCAAGGACTAAATTTTATACTTTGGAAAAACCTTTTGCTGTGTGGGACATGATTATAAACACCAAGAAATAAGCAACACATGCCATCGTATAAGTAAATCAAACCTGCCACTTCCTTCTCCAATCAAGCTCGGGATTGTTGATTGAAGAGCAATTAAAGTTAGCAGAGCTATGTGATATGTCTTTCTCTAGATCCACCGGAAGTCTTTCGAGATGTCCCATTGATGTAGTGGTCAATGTACCAGATGGGAGCACTGAAGTTTTCCGACTGTATGCGGGACTACACGGGGTCTCCTCTAAAATGATATTGCAATTGGATGACTCAACTCTATATGTCAATTCATGAAGCTTTTTCCCTAAAATAAAACTCTGAGCATCCCCACCGATCATACTAAGTCCAAGAGAAGAAAATCCTGAGCTTTTCGAGAACAGTAGGTCACTGTCACCAGAAGGATCACCATCAAAGCTGCAGCTCATTTCCTCAACTTGATTTCTGGAAGGTACATCAGGCAAGGATCTCTTGATGGGGGATGTAAATGTAAATGAAACAACATCCATACTTGTCTTCATTTTCTCTGCATCTTGATTTGAGTCCCCGTCAGTTGTAGTAACATTACATTTGATGGACCTTTCACCGCCATTCATCGGTGAATTTTCGGAAACTACTTTTCCAGACTGAAGACCCTCATTTGCAGGCTGTTTGTTTCTAGACAAACTCTTTCTTCTAGACATGGGAGGCTCCTTTGAAGGACCAGTTGCCGAGGAGCTCATGTTCCTGGATTGAGATTCGGAGTTGACGGTCACCTTATTAGTCCTATTCAACCCAACTGTACCATTTACAGACCTAGCCTTTCTACCTTGCTGGTCCAGAGTTGAAGTCTTCGATGTCGAATAGTCTCTATTAGATATGCAGTTCTGCTTCTGATTATTATGCCTCAGGACATTGTTAGTCCTATTTGCAGAAGTTCCATTCTCCACATTTTTTCGCATATCTGCCTGTCTCCTAGAAAAGTGTTTTCCTTTAGCATCATTCCCTTCCTTTGGATTTGCAGGACTCTCATTACCACTTGAAAACGACCCCTCTTTCCTCCGAACATTAACCCTTGCTTGTTCTGCAAGTGAGACCAATTTCCCCTTATTCCTCGAACTGTTAGAACTGCCTTTTTCTGAATTCCTAGTTGTCCCAAATGCTGGTGTAGAATCTGACTTATTGTGGCTCTTACCCTTATGTTGTTCTTTCAAAGACTTTGCCACGCTCTGACTAGGTTGGTCAGATCTTTGAGGCCTGGATAACTTATGAGCGGCTTCAATTTTCTCTTTCAAATCCCGGATTTTCAAAGGGACTGAAGAAGACCCCAATGATGGCACTTTATGTTCAGAAGTTGTCGGAGGACTAACATCGATAATCTTTGCAGCTGCCTCCATTATATAAGCTGCATTTTTGGTTGGGATGAACCCCGGTCTCTTGACAGGAGACAAGAGCTTATGGTGAGTTATTGGAATTGGTTTTGCTGATTTCGGAGGCAATATTTCAGTCTGAAATCTCTCAATTGGTCGGTTCTGTACCTTATGAAACCTTGGTTCAATGGGATTTGAAGACGACCTATCAAGCTTGTTAGAGATGTCGGTGTAGTCCATCGGTTGATGTTCATTCCACAAATTAGGAATACTTCTTTCGTAATGAGACACTCTAAGAGAGCAAGACCCCGAATATGTGGTAGAAGATAGCTCCGAGACATTCGGTGTCGGCAACGAGTCCAAGCCCATAAGCCTAGCAACAACTCCAGGTGCTCTCGATCCACATCCTTCATCACTAGTCACCGAGGAAGCAGAACTAAAATCAGCACTGCGTGTATTACTCGAAGTGCCATTGTAATCATCCCCATCCATCTGGTAAAGAATACAAAAGTAAACAATATAGTCCGAACTAATATTTTACCCAAATTACAGTAAAGCAAAAGAAGATTAAAGAAAGAACCGGGGAAATCCTACCGAATAAGGCAGTGACTTCAGTGGACTTTCCACAGGTTTTCCTCTCTTTGATTCTCCTACAGTTCAAAATATAAGCAAGTTGCGCATGAAATACGAATATATTCGAGACAAAATAAGAAAAGAGACTTGTAACATACAAAAATAACAAATGCATATACATACAGATGAACATATACATAATACCTGAGATTTCAGCATTGTTCAAGAACAATTTCTTTCGAGATTTACCATTCCAATCAAACAAATGAAAAAACCCTCCCCTCGAATGCTTCTTTTCGACCTCCATTAACGAATCTATAAACCAACAGAACTCAAAGATTTAAACCCCAAAGCAAAAAAAAAAAAATTGAATCATCAAACAAGGCCCATGTAAACTTAAGTCAACAATGTCGATACATAATCTATGGCTAACAAAAGAAAGAAAATTCAATTCTTAAACTCATACCTGATTTTACTTTCATTTGCTCAATGCATCATCTTCCAAGCAAGCGATTGAAGAAAATATAGAGTTTTCTGACAAAAAGCACATGAACAAGAGAATCAGGTCTCAATGATCCAACATGTAAGAAAAAAAAAACATCAACTAATGTAGATGCAAAATTCCATGTAAATAAGCAAACAGTGAACTTCATTGTATGAAGAAAAAAAAAAACTCACCTTGAATTCTTCAAAAGCTGCCAAAATTCATGATCCAAGCACCAAGATCTTTCTTTGACACAATGGGGCTACATAAAAACAGGTAAATCAAACTGGGTGTTGTTCAAATTGAACAAAAAAACCTTCAATCATATTACAGCTCAAATCCAAGCACCATTTTCGTTTCTTCCATGTATGGTAAGGATTTCTTTTTTCCTTTTATTGCAACTAAAATAATAGTAATAAAAACATGGATTTGGTTTCTGAGTAAGAAAAGGACAGAAAAGAAAGATCCATCTCAGGGGAAAAAATATTTTTAGTGACAATAGCAGAGATACTAAGAGACAGACAGATTCGGTTGATACCAGATAAGATACAGAAATCAGATTATAAAAGAAACAGTAAAAAAAACAGATAGAGAGGTTAAAAGAGTAAGAAATGTCTGGTCTGAGTTTGAGTTTGAGCAGTAAATGTTGGAGAAGAAATTATATTACAATACACAACCAAAATCTGGCATTGTAAATTTAAGAACCCAAGGTCATTCCTTGTGAAACAAATCAATTAAATTACCCTTTGTCTCGTACTTTTCTTCTTTAACTCTCTCACCAATGCCATTCCACATGGAGCAGTTTTACCTTGAGCTTCGGATCTTCCTCAGTCCTCACTGCTTGGAAGACGTGGAACACAACCAATATATAGTTTTACAGTTTTATCTTTGTCTCGTAATTTTACTCACTGCTAACAGATTTGATATTACATACGCATTGTCGCAAGTCTGGAGTTTGTGGCGTTGTGTATAAAGAAAATTTCTGATGAAAAACTTATCTACTAAAATTAGGCGTGCGATGCGAGTCGGTCCAAATTAATTAGATCAAAGCTCTGAATAATCAGAAAGACAAACGAAAAAGATTCAATTTTAAATTTTAATCATAAACTCTAAATTATAAATTTCGTTAACTGAACTTTTAAACTGACTAATTATTTAATCTTTAAAACAAAAATCTTCAACCTCTAAAACAATGTTTTATTATATTATTGTGGGATTATACGGTAGTATTTGTATTTACTCTTAACCTTTTGAAAAGATATACACACCATAGCTCATGGAGACAAACTGTTCAAAATTAAGTCTCTCAAAAATAATATTTTTTTATTTTCTACTATGAGCGCTCAATGAGCTCATCATTAATATAAATTTTAAATTTTCATCCTATGATATAAATAAAAAAATATTTCGATACACAAACTTATCAATTTTATGTTGTAAGAGTATAATTTATAATTTAGAGTTATAATTTAGAGTTTATAGTTTATGATTACGAATTTAGAATTTTAGGATTGAGAATTAATTTTATAATTTAAACAAAAAGAGTTGAGTAAAATTATACAACTTGTGTATTAAAATATGAATTTATATCTAATACACTGGCGATGGAAACTAAAAGTTTTTACAAGTGCCTTTAGCGTTTAGGGTGTATGCTTAGGGCTTTATCTGTAAGGTTTAGAATTTAAAGATAATTGTTAGAATTTAAAGTTTATAACTTAGTGATCAGTTTTTTTTGGGTAATATGAAGAGGATTTAGGTTTTAATTTATAAATCTTGAATTTTAATTAGTATCCCTAAATTCTAAACCTTTCAAATATAACTCATGAATTAATTATGAATTTATTAAAAATGTATATGACATCTTGGAAAATCAATCACGCAAATCCACTGCATGGGTTCCACGTGCTACACCATTCCACCTATTTATCTCCCCCGGCAACAGTGTTCAATTTTGAACTTTCATGTTCCAAAAAAACACTTCTGCAAGTAAGTTATTTTAAATTGAATGATATTTTCTTTTTCTCGAGAGGTTGAATTGGGTTATTAATGGCTTAAAATTTCAGAGTTCTAGAAAAGAAAATTAAATGACTGAAGTTATTGTTTATTTTACCAAAATTTATTGAATAATTCGAAATATAGGTAGGTCAATATTTTAACAACCCCATAAGAAGTGTAGGTATTTTTATCTATAAGTACCAACCAACCTCTTTAACATGTTTTTTATTAATTCCTCGATATTTTTTATTATCTCAAAAACTATGAAAACAATATTTTACAAGAAGTGTTATATGGATGGTATGTGATATTTAAGATTTAATTTTAAATTATAGAATTTAGGTTGTGTTATAATATTTCAAAAACTGTTTAATTATGAAATTAAAATATTTTACGAACATTATATTAAATATTATCATGTTAGTTACATAAAAATGTTACTAATAACTAGTTGATCTAACATGATGAGTCACTAGGTTACTTTAATAATGTCAAGGGTTAATGAAAAACACTGAGTTAAAATGATTGTCTTTATATTACATCTTTACAAAATCTAATTTAATTTAAAAAATTAATGAGTCAAATATCGATAATTAAAAAAATAGTAAAATAGAGATTATTTTTAATTTTTACAACCTTAAGCAAAGGCCTTATAGGTTCACATGATTACATTATTGGGTGGATGACATGTCAATGTCAAATTGTATCATAATCTTCCTCCTAATTGAAGGGAAAAGTAATTAAAGTCAATCACATCAATTGCATGTGCCATGTCTTAAATCAAGTCTTTGTAACTTGTGATTCATATCACATATAACAAGATTTTAGATCCGTATACAATAACATAAAGAACAGAGAAATATATTTGATCGGTTAGTTAAACTATTTATTTTTATTTTTATATTTTTTTAGCTCATAAATTCTAGACTCAGGGCAGAGCTAAGAATAAATGTTGAGAGGAGTCGAAATATTGAATTACAAAAAATATAATGACTTATTAAAAATATAAACTCAAAATTCAAAAGATAATGTTTAATTTTTTAAATATTTAAATTTATAAAGACTAGAGTCGACTATTAAGCGAACACCATGAGCTATTGCTAAGGGGACCGTAAAAGTTAATTATTCTTATTTTTTTAAATTTTATTTTTTAATTTATCAAATGAATAAGTTAACCTAACATTAAAATTTAATTCTCTTCCTCGAATCTCAATTTTTTTTTGTCAAAATTAGTTATCTCTTTCTCCAATCTAACGATAAAAAAATGATACAATGATTTTTTTTGTATTTATTGTTCAATTCCTTCAAATTTTCTTATCAAAAAACAAAGACAATAATGTGTTTGAAAAAGTTTAATCATGTTTCTATGGTTTATTAATGAAATATTAAATTAATTGTTTGAAGTAATGAGATATGTTCTTTAACAAAAAAAAGTAATGAGATATGTTTCTGCTCTATAAAGGTCCATTTTTTAGTTTTCGCTCGGGGTCCTAAAAATGTCTGAGACGATTCTGATAAAGACGTAAATTGTTATTAGATTGAGAAATTTGAGAACACAGACCCATCATTCTTTGGTTCAGCCCAACTTGATTAAATATTTAAGAAAAATTATATTTTTTAAATTTAAATACTTGTCAGGGGCCAAAAATAGTATTAAAGTAAAATTTATCTATTATATAAAATTCTTAGCAGGGGTCGGAGCCCCTTTAGGCCCAACATAACCACACCACTGTCTAGAACTATTAGTAGGGGTGTTCATGGTAAGTTAACCGTACCATTTAATATAAACGGTTGATTAATCGTTATAGCGGTTATTAAATCGTAACCTAACCATTAAAATTTTAAACGGTTAAGTGCTATAGCGGTTTACCACTACTTAACGGTTCGGTTATAGGTTAACATGTAACATTTTACAATTTTTTTCAAATGTTCACTAATTCTTTTGAGAATAATGAAATTATCTCTCCGACAAAATATTTTATTAACATTTTCAGGAAAAAAAATTATTTAAATAAAGAATTTCTAATCACAAACTTCATTCTATGTCAAAATAATTTCATAACGGTTAACCATTAATCATTATTTTTAATGGTTGGTTAACCGTAACCGTTTAATTAACCGGTAAAATTTAATGGTTATACCAGTTAATGGTTACGGTTAACGGTTACGGTTTATTTTGCACACCCCTACCTATAGGATCACCCCTACCTATATAGATTAATGGTTACGGTAAAATTAAACATTAATTTATGGTTATTAGATGAGTGAAATGAATAAATTAGATTAAATACTCCTCTAAAAATTTATTATTATTTTTGAGTTTAAGTCAAAGGTATCTACCGCCGATAGCAGTGACTAATTCACTTGCCGCGAGTGCTATCACTAAGAGGTAAATGACTGACCATATAATGTATTTATCTTTATTTAATAAAAAATCCATAAACTGTTAAAAGCCAAAATTATCTCTATGCGAATTCGTATTTGAAATTAATCTAGTTAAAAAATTAAAATGTCTTTAATATAATATATATCAAACACGAATGTTAAACACGAAAAATTATAAATAAATATATAATTGAATAATGTAACCTTATATACATATACGTGTCTAAAAATACAATGCAGTCAACATTGACAGTTGCAACTTCCAAAATGGAAGCCTACTAAGCAAGTTGTGTTTATTGCACCAAAAGAGAAGAACTTTGCTGTTAGAGCTATAAGTTTGAGACCAAGCTTCATCTGCCCTTTAGAGATCATCCCGAGGTTTTTTCGAAATCACAGACGAAAACAAGAACGTCTTTTACCAGTAGGCGGTCGTCCGCTACTCAGATTACCTCTGGGAACATCCAGGATAAAGCTACCAGCTACTGGAACTGAGATTAAAAGGGAATGAGAAGAATACAGCAAGCATACTCTTCATTTTCGGAGATAGTTAGCACCTGGTTTCAATCAAGACCTAAGAGGCAGCTCTCAGATCAGCAACTTCTATTTTCATGATTAGTTTGAACAGGATGGCGATGCTTCAAGTTTAACGAACAACTCTCGCTTGAATACCTGAACGAGGAAGATGATAAACCGATGTCAAGACAATAAAAAATCGGCTGTTTTTGTTCATGAACTTAATAATGAAATACGCAGAACTTCTATACAACTTGCCTTCTTAAAGTATTCTAATTCATGCCTCAGTTTTAACGCAAATTTATCAGCTGTACATTGCTCGACACCAGGCAGCTGATTTTGAACCCTTGCTTCCCCAATAACCTGTAAAAAACCACGAGATCAATTTAACAGGAGGGTGTTTTCCAAAGAAGTATAAAATTAACATAACCGAAAAGTTATTACAGTTAAGCATACGAAGTTATGCTGGTTCGACACCTTTATTTGGCATTAACATAACAAATATAAAGCGAGATCAGGAAACAAAAGCAATGAGTACCAGCCGCAAGGCTAAAAACACATAAAATAAGGTTCCTCTTATTCCACTTATCATGTTTATATAGAGCTTTAGTACCCAATTTGAGATGATAGAAAACAAAAGAAAAGTGATGCATGAACCGCAGAAAATTAAACAGGACAAAAGATAATTTCAATTCCGCATCACGTTACTAGACAGTACCAGCTCGAAACCTTCATGAGAATGTGAAAAATCCATTTCTCTATAGTTTATGCATCCATTCTGATGTAACACGACAGATAAACGTATAACTGCACAAAGAGCTTTGAGTTTCTGCTTTGCCTGAAACAACACACAAAATATCACACCGAACTCTTAAAACCAAATGAACAACGAATCACCAAGCATATAGAATAAGATACCTCTTCTTCGAACTCATTAAAAGAAGCATCGTCAAACTTGGGTAATTTCTTTCTATGGTGCCTCGTAAGAAGAGCTATTAACTGCAATCTCACTAGAAGGCGATCAGAATTGAGAACATATTTAGGCATCCTTATTAGAAAAGCAAACCAGATTGATAGGCAGATACTGTACCTTGACCTCCTCAGCACTATATCCATGAAGATGATTCCCATTCTATATGATAAATCATGCCAATAGGTTGAGAATAAAAAGAATCAACTCTCATTTATATATTGCAAGAAATTCAAAGACTTTACTGTCAATTCCATTAAGTTACTTTTCTTCAATTCCGGTGAGCGACAAGCTTTTCTTAGAAATTTTGAACCTTTTTGCTTATACAATTCGATAGACACGGATTGTGCAAAATTATGGCAAAAAATGCAAATAGAAAAGGAAACTCACCATGATAATATGATACGACTTCTTATGGTAACCCTTTTTACCAGTGGAGAGCCCTATATTGTGAAGTAAACATGCAGCTTCAAGATATTCCAGATCTTTGTCATCCAAATGAACACCAAGGTTTACTCCATTATTGTCAAGCTCCTTGCATTTACTTAAGCCTCCAAAAATCTCCTGGAAAGATTAAGTTAGAAACAATGAACACTATAAGTTTTTTTTCCCCATCATATAAGAGATACTAAAGGCAAAATAATCAGTCCCTCATTCAACTTTTGGTTCTTAGTTTTGAAACCGAATTTTAATCACCAAAAAAACTACCACAATAGCAATTTATAAGTCTAAAACCAAACAATATAGGGAAATTTACAATCTAAAACCAAGAGATGCAAAAATCACCGTTGCAATGCTAGCAATTTCAGCAGCAGAAGTGGTCTTGTTTTTGCAATTAAACCTTGCAGCAAGCTGCAAAACGGACCGAAACCGAGCATTCGCATTCAAATCGTAACCATCATCGAAGACCTTAGCTAAACTATCAGCAATCACACCTTCTCTCAATCCATAACCAGAAACTAACATTTCTTTAATCCCAAGCAAATCAAATATCTCATCCAACAATATCCCACCAGCAACAATGGATTCTGATCTTCTCTTGAAAAACCCATCTCTTCTTACTTTCTGCCCTTCTCCTCCCTCACATAACCTCTCAACGACACTCTTTAATTCATCTCTGCTAAAGCTCCAATCCCTTTTACATTCACTAAACAAAGCTTCGTTTTCAGCAAAATCCAATGCATACCCTTTGGAAACTGCTTTCTCAATGGCTCTTATTGTCCCTGATGATCCCAAAGCTATTTCAAAGCCAAAGTTTTTAACTTTCTCGATCAACCCAGATTCCATAACTACATTCCTAATATACTCCCTCATATTTGAAGCTCTTTCAGCCTCTTCATCCCCGAAGTTCTGTCGAGTCAAAGTAACGTGGCCGAGCTTCAAAGACGAACAAAATTCAACCTTTCCGCGTAACCCAATAGCAAACTCGGTTGATCCGCCTCCGATATCGACGTTCAAAACCAAATTCTCAAAAACCGGCAAAAATTGAAGGGCGCCCAGATAAGAAAGCCGGGCTTCTTCTTCACCGGATAAAACTTCAACTTTGAAGCCGGTGGTTTCAGCGACTGAGTCAATGAACTCGGCCTTGTTCCGGGCTTCGCGGACGGCGGATGTGGCTACGCAGCGAGTGTGGAGAGGTGGGACAGTATGGGTTTGGATAAGCTTATTGAAATTGTGAAGGGATTTGAGAGAAAGGTTTTGGGAATGGGTGGAGATTGTGGAAGAGTGTGAATCGTGGCCTAAAACGACAGGCTCTTTGACGGTTAAAAGAGGAATGAATTTACCCGGGAGATGAGCTTGAACTATTAGAAGCTTGAAGGCATTGGTGCCCATGTCAATGGCTGCAAACAGATTGTTAGCCATGGGAGATTTTTTTTCCCTTTCCCGTTTTATGATGGGATTATTTCCTTTCTGTTTAAATATACCGGTTTCGACCCGATCTAATCTTACAGGACGGGATTTTCGAAATTTTAAATTCGTATCAAATTTTGCTTTGATTAATGATGTTACATTAATGTTTTTGTGGTAAATATCGAAATTTGAGTTTACACAAGGTTTAATTACAAAATAAATGCTCAAATTATGTTTCTTTGCAATATGTACTTAAAGAATTTTTTTGATTGAAATAGAGGTTTAAAATTTTATTTTTGACTTGTTTTATAGTCAATTGAGACACATAATACCTATTTTAACTAAAAATAAAACTTTAAACACTTATTTCAGCCAAAAAATACTTTAGACGCCTATTGTAAAAAAATGAGCACTTATTTTATAATTAAGCCTTTACACAATGATTAAATTGATCGAGTCAAATTTATAGTAAATTTTTTTATCTCAAATAATAGTATAATTCATCCATATATTTATGAATATTTATTATACGTTGTGAATAAAATAAAGAAGAACAAGAATAAGAACAAGAAGAACAAAGAGATGAGAGAAAGAGAGAGATTTGTATTATTCTTAAATATAGAATTGTATACAATGCCTTCAATGAATCATCTATTTATAGGCATAAGAAGTACATAATACATTAAACTCTAATTCATAGAGATAATGTTCCTAATAATAAATAAATCAAACTCCTTTGATAAAGTTCTAATCATGATAGACATCCACATAGATAAATATTCATAACACTCCCCCTTGGATGTCTATGAAGATAATGTGCCTCGTTAAAACCTTACTAAGATAAAAACTCAGTGGGAAAAAAAAAATTTAGTGAAGGAAAAGAGTACACACATCTTTGATACGCATAACATGTTGCCTCATTAAAAACCTTACCAGGAAAACCCATTGGGACAAAACCTCGGTTAAGGGAAAAAGAGTGCAACGCGTATTTACTCCCCCTCATGCAAACATCACAGAAGATCTTTGAATCTTCATAATTTAATCTTGAATATCATTTTTCTAAAGATCGTGAGGGATGAAAACTTTGGAGTAATATGTTCCATGATGTATCCACTTTCAAACTGAGATATACATCTTGTGTTATCTTCACACAAGATAGCTTTTATCATATCTTGTAAAAGTAAATCCACATATCTTTTGGATATGTTGGGTCAATAGTCTTAGCCAAACACATTTTTGGCTTGCCTCGTGCATAACAATTATTTCTACGACATTTGAGGAGGCATCAACGAATATTTGAAGATCTAAATGTAATGATTTTTGTATATTCATAGATATTTCTTGACCAACTAATATATAGTGCTTCATGACCAAGAAAAGATATAATTATCTTTATTCACATCCAACAATCTTACAACTATTGGGATACTCAATAGATATGTTCTATTCATATTGAATCTTCTTTAAGATTCTTTCAGCTTATGTCTATTCATAGACAAAAGAAATATAAAAAATGCTCGATCTTCAGGTCGAGATAAACTTGATGTCAAGATTCAAGTACTTGTATTGAAAGTACTTCATGAGTTTCCAATTTGAAGCTCTTTAAGAGTTCTAAAATTATCATAATGGATCTTGATCCAAACTCCTTTATAAAATACATAAGAAAATCTGATCATTATTATAGTATTTTCTCAATTAGTATTCACTAAGGCGATTATACCAAATGCGCCAAAATATTCATGAGACATGTCTAAATAAATTTCCTCAGAAATTTCCAAATGCTTATAGCATTTTAGATCCTTCAAGGATAAATATGGATCCACAAACAATTAGACGCATGTAAAATTTTTAAAACTGCCAAAGTAATTGCATCCACCATGAAGTAATTAAAACTTTTCATAAATCATAGTTCAAGTCGTATTTACGACTACATATTTGTGCCTCACTTGCATTACACCTTTAGGTGTTTGGACTGGTGGTCCAAATACTTCTATTTTAGAAGTTCAAAGCGTCTTTCAACATTGGCCAATTCAATATCTATACTTCTGGATAGATTTTATACAAGATCCTCGATTTCTTTCTTTACTTCTATAGAAGTATTTTATGTAGAATTGTTTGTAAAATCGTTGTCGATAACTTTCCAATTTTCTAGTTCCATTCTCGTAATGACATAACTCATCGAGATCTCTTCAAGATTTCAATCTTTATTTCAGGTACCTGAAACTCTTATAGAGTTTTATTATTTGTTATGTCTTGGGTCTCTTCAGGAGCATCCGCCTCCAATATATGACCATCTCATATTACTTTCTATTTACGAGAATTTTGATCATTGGAACCATTTCAACTATCATGCTTCAGGCACGATTTACATTCTCTCGCTCTAACATGTAATTTAAACTTAGAGCATTTCAGCTGGTATATGAGACTTAATTACTCTCATTGGGTCAGTAAATATGTCTGGCAGTTGACATGTAATAACATGAATTATCTTATGAACTTTTAGTTCATATACGAGGATCTAGATAACGATAATTCATTTTCCTCTATCCAGCTGATTATTATCTCCCCCTGATGTTGAGAAAAATCATGTCATAAATCATAAAATGGGAGACTCGTACTCAATATATATTCTCAACCCTTTTTATTTACCCATTTTGTGCGTTGTGGTGGAGCAATTCATATCGCACATTCAAAAATCATAAAATGGGAAATGTATGGTTTCTGACCAAAAACCAATCATAACGGGGAGTTTATTATAACTCGTTGGCTTGATGCGTATAATTGTTGCTATATGGAAACACCATATAAATAATAACTCTTTTGTTCTCATAGTTTAACTATTAAATAGGAGGCATCCAATTGAAATTTTGCTAAACTATATTTTTCATAATCAATAGGCTTTGTAACAACTGATGCAGCCTAAAATATAAACCCACTAGCTTTTCAAGACGAATAGTTTAACTGCATAATCTGAATCTTTTAGAATTAATCTCACAAACTTCTGGTTGTAAGTCGATAAAACAATGTAGATGCATCTACTAAAATCATATAAAACTTTCCACATTTGTGGATATATGGGCCCATATTTCGTTCAGATATGCAAGACATACAGTCTTAACTTCAGTACGAGAACTTTAAGTTCTAATTCTTTTGGTAAGTGGGATCATCTATATCCTTTGAGAACAAACAACACAAGAACTTCAAGTTCTTTTAGTAAGTGGAATTTAATCAATTCCTTTAAGCAACACAAGAACTTCACGTTCTTTAATAAGTGGAATTTAATCCATTCCTTTGAGAATAAGCACCACAAGAACTACAAGTTCTTTTAATACACGTGCATGTAAATCTCAATAATTTCTGCACCATTATTGATCAGGATGGTCTAACCGATCATGCCAACTATATGTACTTTAAATAGGAATATATTTAGCTCTTTCGGAGCTTTCAATTGAAATTATCTTTTGGTAGCAATATATAGCTCTCCTAGGGCTTTCAACTGACTTTTTGGCTACCAGAACTTATATTCATATTGGCTTATTTCAAATGCCAATTGATAACATATGTTATCTATAATTCCCAAAAGGATAGTTTGCGAACTCATATTGCTCTCTTTATGACTTTGACGAGTATAACGCAATGTGAATATGGAATAAAGTTCCATTTGATAATAACATATTTGCTCAACCATAGCCTTTTGTGATATTAGTACTTCCGGATATAGTACTCACATTATTCCCTTGCATTTTAATCGAGAAATGCATAATTGTGCACTTTTCAAAAAGTGCTTTGTTTCATTTACTTCAGGTAATGAAAATATGTACTTTGTATCATTCACTTCGAGGAATGAAAAATATAAAATATAGCACATCATATCAAGTCGATTATCTATCAGAGATAAACTTTCAAGTGCTCTTCCGAAGTATTGATATTTTAGTACTTTGAGAAATACTACTCATATTTCCCCTTGCATTTAAATGGGAAAAATATTTCTTATGATTAAGTACAATATGAGTACTTGCATTATCTGCTAGGCATAAATAGCCACAATTATAGGCATAAATAGCCACAATTCATTGTATATTTTATTCCGGAAGTAATCATAGTCTTCAAATAATAAATTAACATAAAGCGTAAATAAATAATATGTGAAATAAATAAACATAAAGCAAACTAACATAAATAAATAATAAATAAAACGAATTAACATAAAATAAATAAAATAAATATAAAAAAACCCAATTATTCCTGTTAAAGGTTACAAGGGAAATAAAATAAATGGTAAATTATTCCCTTCAAGGGTTATGAGAAAATTAACAATATCCAATTGAGTTGGACCAATAACGCCATAATTATTTTCGCCATAAAAAAATTTTGTTTATAGTTTATTTCATTTATCATTCATGATTATGGATAAAGTCCATAATACTTTGGCGTTTAACAAGTACGAAACCAATGGTTTATAACATCACATTGGTAAAAGGATTTCACTTCCTTAGAATGATCTTTATCACTCTTGTCATCCTTATAACTTTGCTACCAGCGGGTAGAAGTATTCTTAAAACGACTATATTTTTCATGTGTATATTCATAGCCTCGACCACGACCACAACTTTTAATGTGATTTTTTATTCCTTCCATAATATAATCTCACATTCACTTCAGGGAATGGAGTAGAGCTAGTGGGCCTTTAAAAACTTTTTCACATATCCTTATCACAGAGAACAAAGATTTAATCCTCGTACGCGGCATTGTTAAACCTGTCCACAAGGTCCTTTAAAAACCTCCTTTGAGACCAGTAGCCTCGCAGAATGGGATGTCCAGCCAATTATACTTGGATTATATCGAAATTATGTCTCTAATTGAATAATGATTTACTATGTTTGCATTCACTTCAGGGAATGAAACAGTTCCAATAATTGCATGGAATAAACATCATGCTTGCATTCACTTCAGGGAATGCCCCATCATTGATAATCGCATGGAATAAATATCATGCTTTGCATTCACTTCAGGGAATGCCTCCCATAAAACTTTTTAGATCAAGACGAATTTCGTAACTTGAAATTGGGAGAAGTCTATGGTCGAGTTTTTCGACGAAGAAAAAATATTGCTTTCGAGCAAATATAGACTTTATAATAATCTTCTTGTAAATTCAAAAGCATCATGATTTATCGCACTTTAAAATTGTATTTTAAAAGATAAAAATAAAAATAGAGTTTACCGATATTGAATTTCGTCTCAAAGACAATGATGACATAGCAAATGAACCAATGCATCTTCTCATAATCTTTTTTTTTACGCCATGTCTCTTTCCAACTCATTTGAATACATGTAAAACTCAAAACACGGTTAAAAGCATCGACTTTTATCAATAGAATAAAAAAATTATTTGAGACTAGATCAAAAAGTATAAAAGTAGTCATAGATCAAGTTGAATAAACATAACTATAAGTGATGTGATCAAATTATAAACAACCATAGTTAAAATCAAACGACATTTTGATGAATGTATAAACACATCAAAGTAACGTATTCCTTTTGCCTTTGATTCACATACAAAGTAATTGATACAAATAATAAAGTTATTTTATATCTCGAATTTAATCATATAAATTACCATAATAATAATAATGATAAAACAAATATATAACAACCACATGGCAACACAATCCTTGAATTGAATCAATTACAAATTAGAATGGAATAATAAAAACTTTGAATAAAACTAATATATTGTGTAATAAAATGTTCCAACTTGTGCGCCCAATAGCATTTAGCCGAAATCCTTGAGGGCTTTAATTCGGTTTGCTTTATCAATCCATCTAATGAAGTACGACGATAATTTTAATTTTCAGTATGAATAAAATAATAACCAAATAATAGATATGAATATACTAACTTTTGGAGAATGATAAATCAATCATTATATTAGTATATAAATAAGTAAAACATACCATACTTTCCAAGGTAAGCTGAATATATGATAGATGTAGTCACCAATAACAAATTGAAATTCTTTTCGAGAACCACCAACAATAATCACAGTAATTAAGCGATCGAGATCGTGCTGATAACGTGTTGTGAATAAAATAAAGAAGAACAAGAATAAGAACAAGAAGAACAAAGAGATGAGAGAAAGAGAGAGATTTGTATTATTCTTAAATATAAAATTGTATACAATGCCTTCAATGAATCATCTATTTATAGGCATAAGAAGTACATAATACATTAAACTCTAATTCATAGAGATAATGTTCCTAATAATAAATAAATCAAACTCCTTTGATAAAGTTCTAATCATGATAGACATCCACATAGATAAATATTCATAACATTATACTATTATTTATATATTTTTCAATTATCTTTTCATTTTTCTAAATTGAAAATTTTATTTATATCTGATCAAGTTTTTCTGAGTAGATATATCAGATCAAGATAGAATCAAATAAAACAATACTAGATATATCGGATCAAATTAAATAGAAGTGTAAACTATAATAGAGTTCACTCGATTATAGGTAAGGTTATATTTGGGTCACTTAATTATTAAAAGTTATATTCGGGTCACTCAATTATGTGTAATGTTACATTTGAGCCACCCAATTATTAAGAGTTACATTTGGGTCACTCAATTATGGGTAAAGTTACATTTGGGTCACCATTCATATTTAAAAAATTACATCAACTTAGTCTTTTTTTTCTTCCAAAATCACTGTATACCCTCGTTAACATTAGAGTACTTCATTTGAAATCATTAATTAATCTAATACACAAATTGATATATATTTTTTAAATATGAAGGGTGACCCAAATGTAACATTACCCATAATTGAGTGACCCAAGTGTAACCTTTAATAATTGGGTGACTCAAATGTAACCTTACCCATAATTAAGTGACCTAAATGTAATTTTTAATAATTAAGTGATCCAAATATAACTTTATCTATAATTGAATGATCTCTATTGTAATTTACCCTAAATAGAAACTTTCAATTAGTTAGAGTTAGTTTAACATGATCCATACCCATCCATATGAACATTTCTGCTTTATCAAATTGGGCTTTGAATGGTTCAGATTTTATAACAAAGTAAATAACAAAAAAAAAATTAATAGTGAATCTATATATGAATTCGAATATTGGAAATAGAATTAGGAGAGATAATTATGAATAAGGATGGTCATTTAACCCAGATTTGATGGGTTCCAACCTGACCCAATATGGTCGGGTTTTTGAAGAAAATTTCGGGTTCATATCTTTCTTTCTTTTTTGAAGATGGGATCAGATCGGGTCGAGTTTAAGGTAAAAAAATAACCGACCCGATAGTTTAATTTTATTCAAATATTAATGTATAATTTCTATAATACTCCTCTCTTTATATATATTTTTCAATTATCTTTCTATTTTGTCTAATAATAATGGAATAATTATTATAATATCTCATCTCTATTTGTATTTTTTTCAATTAATTCCTTATTTTATTGAATAAAAATAAAAAAATAAATTTATTTATTTATGTTAAGTCATATTTGGTTCGAGTTTTTACTCTAAAATTCATGTTGCGTTCGGGCCATGTGAAACATCACAAAAATGTCGGGTAGGGTTCGGATGGATGTGTTAAGTTTTCGGATTGGGTGCGGACGGCCAAAAACCCAACTCATGACCATCCCTAATTATGAATTAAAATTTTATAAATAAAATGTATACAAAAGTTTGATTATTTATAATTATGTTAAACCTTAATATTATTGAATAAAAATCTTCTACTTTTGGGGGTCTTTTTATGCCCTCACATTAAAAAATTAAGTTTAAGATTATGGTTTAATATTAGGATTTAGGGAATTGGAAATATGGTGTATTTTTTTAGAATTTAGGGCTTAGAATTTAAGTTTTAAAATTGATAGTTATGGCTTATATATTTAATCGTGATGTTAAACCTTAATCCTTATTACGAGTACGAGTACATTATACATAGCTGTGGCCTTATATATTTAATTTTGAACGACAATTACCTTTTTTTTAACCTTAAAAAAATGTCGACTTATCATGTTACCTAAAGTACCGCGACGTATTAATATTGTCAAAGTTTTGATCCTATTGCAGAATGAACTAGCCAATGCAGCAGTATTGTGTTGGCCAATAAGCAATGTCTTCCTCTGAGATAGCTGATATACTAGGTTTATGTTGAGGATGTAATTACAGTATAGTTAGAAAGATTGTTTGTTAGTTTCTGTAAAGATTAGTTAGTTGAATCCTTTATGTATAAATAAAGTTGTATTGTAACTTTGTTTTCAGTACGAATGGAAAACCGAGGAATTATTTCATATTGATCTCTTTATTTTCACAAACTCAACGTGGTATCATGATCCTTTTTTCTATGGATTTTCATTTAGGCCTGTAACCTTTGTGGCCTAATATCTCTTTAACCTTTTCTCTGTTTTCCCCTCAATCTTTCACGAACTTAAGTTTTTTTTTCTTACTTTCTTGCCATGCCGTCTGCGACGAAAGAAACAATGGTATATTTTTATCATCTTCTTTTCATGCATCCCTCCGACACGCCGAGTTTCTTGTTAGTCGCACACCAACTCACCGGTTCGAAAAACTACGACATATGAAGCCGTTCAATGCAAATTGCGGTTTTGGCAAAAAAAAAACAATATGGGATTCGTTGACGGCGATTGCAAGAAGGATTCTTATGATGCCGTCTTGCAGCCACAGTGGGAGCGCTGCAACGCCATTGTCTTGTCATGGATATTGAACACTGTAAGTAAAGAGTTCTCTGACGGTATTGTTTTCAGTTCGAGTGTCGCTCTTGTTTGGGAGGATTTAAGAGAGCAATTTGACAAAATTGATGGCTCTCGGATTTTCTTCCTTCATCGTGAGATTGCGGCCCTTACTCAAGGGGATTTCACTGTGTCTGTTTATTGTACTCGTCTCAAATTTTTGTTGAGATGAGTATAATTCGCTTGTGCCTTTCTCAACTTGTGACTATGAAGCTTCACAAAAGAATCTTAGATTCTTGTTCAACAGAGGCTCTATAGTTCTTGATGGGCTTAAATGAGATTTACTCGACAATTCTGAGCCAGATTGTTCTCAAGCAACTTTTTCTAACTGTGAATCAGGCGTATGCGATAATCATCCAGGAAGCATCTTACTGGCATCTCTCCTCTTTCCAACTCGACTATAATGTATTCTCATGCTACGAACTCTGAGCGTCGTCGTTTCAATGGCTTCTGTGCCCACTGTAAACTCAAGGGGCACAAGAAGAAAATTTGCTATCGTTTGATAGGTTTTTCTTCTAACTATAAATTCACTAAAAA
Source organism: Hibiscus trionum (assembly GCA_030270665.1). Lineage (NCBI taxonomy): Eukaryota > Viridiplantae > Streptophyta > Magnoliopsida > Malvales > Malvaceae > Hibiscus > Hibiscus trionum. Next base: position 10,122,567 of record BSYR01000020.1, on the reverse strand, counting down.
GATGGGTTCTCAGGTTGCACATGTTACTACTAAGGTGCCTTCTGATTTAAGGGTTGAGCTGGATCGTGGTGATGCTGCTAGCTCTGTCACTGAGAATGCTCATGTTTTTACTCGTCTTGAGCATGCTTATGTGTTTGGCATGCTCGTCTTGAGCATGCTTCTATTTCAACAATGCATAAATTGTCATCTTTAACTTCTGTTAGTGTTGATAGGTTATGCATGATTGTCATGTTTGTCCTTTATCCAAACAAACTAGACTCTTTTTTCCTATGAGTCAATCTATTTCTTCTAAGCCTTTTGATTTCATTCATATTGACCTTCGGGTAGGGGTGTTTAAAAAAATCTGATCCGATTGATCTGATTCGATTATCCGATGATCCGATCCAAAATTTCGGATATCCGATTCGTTTTTTATTTTTCGGATAATTCGGATCGGATATCTGAAAATTTCAGATCGAATACATATAGTGATTTTACATTCGAATCGGATATCTGATTATCCGATATCCGAAAATTCAATTTTTTATAGGTATAAATCTTGTTATATTCGATATTTTTACTTATTATATATGAAATATTGAAATTTCCATGGATACAAATATTGTTATATTCAATAATTTATTGATTTTTATATTCAAAAACCTAAAATTTTCATGGATAGAACCATTAAATTAAAAAAATAATCAAATAAATTCATAAATTTCGGATATTCGGATATCCGAGTATCCGATCCGAAAATTCAGATATCCGGATTTTTGGATATCCAATTTTTTCGGATCAGATACGGATCGGTATTTAGGTGATATAAATTTTTTGAATATCTGAATTTTCAGCTTGAATCGGATCCGATATCCGAAAATGAACACCTCTACCTCCGGGGGCCTTATCGGGTGTCCACTCATAGTGGACATCGTTTTTTTTTTTACTATTGTTGATGACTATATTCGAATGTGTTGGGTGTTTTTATTGAAACTCAAGAGTGATACCATTTTATCCCTTCGTCGGTTTTTTCAGCTTCTTGAAGCCCAATTTTCTTCTGTGATTAAAGTTGTAAGGAGTGACAATAATTTTGAATTCTTTAACACTGAATGTTCAGCCTTTTTTTCTTCTTTGGGAGTTATTCACCAAAATTCTTGTGTTTATACTCCCCAACAAAATAGAATTGTCGAAAGAAAACACATACGTATCTTAGAGGTTACTAGGGCCCTTCATTTTCAATCTAAAGTGCCTTTAAAATAGGGGGTTGTTACAACTTGTTATATTATTAACATACTTCCCACGTCTATCATTCAATGAAAATCTCCTTTTTGAGGTCATGTAAAGTAAAGTTCTTAATTTGTCTCATATGAGGGTTTTTAGATGTTTAGGATATGCCATTAATACCAACTATCATGGCAAGTTTTTAAAAAAAGTTGTCCCTTTTGTTTTTTTTAGATAAAAGGGGTATAACATGTTTAGCCTCATTACTAAATCATTCTTTATTAACAGAGATGTCACATTTCATAAAAATGTGTTTTGTTTTTCTTTCTCACAACTTTTCACTTCCATTTTTTCTTTCTCCTCTTTTTATTTTAGATTCATATTTTTTGGTTCTTGACCCTTTACAATCTATTTCTTTGTGTTCTTCACCTGGTCTTACTTCACATAATTCTTCTCATGATTTCCAACCTAGTCCTACTTCCCATGTCTCTCAAATTGTTTCACAACTTGATCAGCACCTAGATCAACAACATGTTCTATTTTCTGGTCCTCAACCTGATTCACAACTTGATCCACAACCTGATCGACGCTCTTCTCAGATCCCTCGATCACCCAACTGGTTACATGATTATGTGTAAACTTACCAATCTACCTTTCCTTCTTTACCTTTGTATGGCCAGTACCCTATTTCTTTCTTTTTTGTCATATTTTTATTTACCAACTCATACACAGTCTTTTCTTGCCTCTACTTCTCATTTTCACGAGCCTCTCACTTACAATGAAGCTATCCAAAATTCTTTGTGGATAAGAGCCATGAATGAGGAAATTCAGGCTTTTAAATCTAACAAAACATGGACTGATGTACCTTTACCTGTTGGGAAGGTACCCATTGATTGCAAGTGGGTCTACAAGGTTAAGTATAAGACCTCGAGTGAAGTAAAACGGTATAAGGCTCGATTGGTTGCTAAGGGCTATAATCAACGAGGAGAGGTAAATTTTGTTGATACCTTCTCGCATGTAGCAAAGATGAAAACAATCAAGTTTATTCTTGCTCTTGCATCCATTTTTATTGAACTTTGTGCCAAATGGATGTCTATAATGCTTTCTTGCAAGTTGACCTTGTGAATGAAGTGTACATGGATCTATCAGCTATTTTTTGCAGTCAAGGAAAGCACATGGTATGTCGGCTGCAAAAGTCATTATATGGGATAAAGCAGGCTTCTCGTCAATGAAATGTCAAATTAACAAAAGCTTTAGTATCTACTGGTTATTGTCAGGGCAAGTATGATTACTCCCTATTTACTAAGAGACATGATTTAAAAATTGTTATTCTCTTAGTGTATGTAGATGATTTGTTGATTACGGGCAGTGATCAAGGTATGACAGAGGAACTAAAATGCATTCTCTATAAAAAATTTAAGATGAAAAATTTGAGGGAGTTAAAATTCTTTCTTGGACGTGAGATTTTAAGGTCCAAAGAAGAAATTGTTCTTAATCAGCAGAAGTATGCTCTAGAACTGATTGAAAGTACTAGTTTAGGAGGTGCAAAATCAACATCAACACCATTAGAGATGAACAACAAACTTACTTCAGCAGAATATAATGTCACAACACAGCAATATAAGGGTGAAGACTTGTTAGCAGATAAAACACAGTATCAACGTCCGATTGGCATATTGCTTTATTTGACACATACGAGAGACCTAATATTTCTTTCTCGATTCAACATTTAAGTCAGTTCATGTACCAACCTAAGAAGAATTATCTTGAACCAGCCTTACAGGTAGTGAGATACATCAAAAAATATTCGGATCAAAGAATTTTGTTGAGTGTTAAACTTTTGATATATTGTGATTCAGATTGGGCTGCATGCCCAATGACAAGGAGGTTCATGACAAGTTTTTGCATGAAGTTTGGAGACTCTTTGATCTTATGAAAATCAAAGAAGCAGCAAATTGTGGCTTGTTCATCTGCAGAGGCAGAGTACAAGAGCATGGCTGTTACAACTGAAATTGTGTGGCTAAAAAGATTAATGGCAGAACTTGGATTGAATACAAAACAGCCAGCTAAACTTTTCTGTGATAGTAAAGTTGCATTACAAAGTGTAAGTAATCTAATCTTTCATGAGAGAACTAAACATATTAAAATAGATTACCATTTTGTCCGAGAAAAAAATTAAGATAAATTGATTGAAACAGAGTTTGTATCAACGACAGAGCAGCTAACAAACATTATGACAAAGGGACTTGCAGTGCAACAACATGATTATATTATATCCAAGTTGAGGGTAAAAGATATTTTTTACCCACCAACCTGAGGGGGTGTTGAGGATGTAGTTGCAGTATAGTTAGAAAGGTTGTTAGTTAGTTTCTGTAAAGATTAGTTAACTGAATCTTAATGTATAAATAAAGTTGTATTGTTTGGGTAAAGTACATAGACGGTCACTGAACTTTGGTAAAAAAAATAAAATAATAACTAAATTTTTAAAAATCACAAAAATGACAATTAAACTTTATATTTTATAACAAATTTGTAACTTGACGTTAAATCCCGTTAAGTGTATGTTATAAAATTTGGTATAATAACACATTTAGTCCTTCATATTTATACATTCAATCAATTTAGTCCTAATTCGAAACAATTCACTAAATTTAGCCCTCGTTATTTACGCATTCTTTCAATTTGGTCCTTAGAGTAAAATTTCAAGTATGGTAACATGATAAATAATTACAATTAATTTTTACAGGAACTCGAAAACTCGACTCTAATCGAAAAAGTTTCAAATAAAGTTTGAGTTGTAAAATATGACGCGTCAACCCGAATAACTCGAAATTTTTTGACTCAACTCGATCGAACACTCACCTCTATCTTAAGATATGAAGCGTCAACTCGAATAACTTGAAATATTTGAATATTTTAAATCATTATTTTCTTTAAATCGAATATTTTTTAAAATAGAATATTTAATATTTTCATATTTAAATCACATCGATTATTTAATAACAACTTTAAATATTCGATTTAATTTAAAAATATTCGATTTAAAAGAAAAAAATTGATTTAAAATATTCAAATATTTAATTAAATTTTTATAGGAACTCGAAAACTCGACTCGACTTGACTCGAATCGAATCAAAAAAAATTCAAATAAAGTTTGAGTTGTAAAATATGACGCGTCAACTCGAATAACTCGAACTTTTTTGACTTGACTCGATCAAACGCTCAGCTCTATCTTAAGATATGACGCGTCAACTCGAATAACTCAAAATATTCGAATATTTTAAATCATTTTTTTTCTTTTAAATCGAATATTTTTAAAAATAGAATATTTAATATTTTCATATTTAAATCACATCGAATATTTAATAAGTACTTTAAAATTTTATTTAATTTAAAAGTATTCGATTTTAAAAAATTGATTTAAAATATTCGAATATTTAATTAAATTTTTATAGGAACTCGAAAACTTGACTCGAATCGAATCGAAAAAATTTCAAATAAATTTTGAGTTGTAAAATATGACGTGTCAACTCGAATAACTCGAAATTTTTTGACTCGAATCGATCGAACGCTCATCTCTATCTTAAGATATGACACGTCAACTCGAATAACTCGAAATATTTGAATATTTTAAATCACTTTTTTCTTTTAAATCACATCGAATATTAATAACTACTTTAAATATTCGATTTAATTTAAAAATATTCAATTTACAAGAAAAAATTGATTTAAAATATTCAAATATTTAAAGTAGTTATTAAATATTTGAATATTTAAAAGAAAAATATTTAAAGTAGTTATTAAATATTTGAATATTTTAAATCAATTTTTTTCTTTTAAATCGAATATTTTTAAATTAAATTAAATATTTAAAGTAGTTATTAAATATTCGATGTGATTTAAATATGAAAATATTAAATATTCTATTTTAAAAAATATTCGATTTAAAAGAAAAAATGATTTAAAATATTTGAATATTTCGAGTTATTCGAGTTGATGCGTCATATCTTAAGATAGAGATGAGCATTCGATCCAGTCGACTCAAAAAATTTCGAGTTATTCGAGTTGACGCGTCATATTTTACAACTCAAACTTTATTTGAATTTTTTTCGATTCGAGTCGAGTTTTCGAGTTCCTATAAAAATTTAATTGTGATTATTTATCATGTTACCATACTTTAGAATTTTGTTTTAAGGACCAAATTGAAAGAATGTGTAAATAACGAGCGCTAAATTTAGTGAATTGTTTCAAATTAGGATTAAATTGATTGAATGTATAAATATGAAGGACTAAATGTGTTATTATACCAAATTTTATAACATACACTTAACGGGATTTAACGTCTAGTTACTATTTTGTTATAAAACATAAAGTTTAATTGTCATTTTGTAATTTTTGAAAGTTTAGTTACCATTTTATTTTTTTTACTAAAGTTTAGTGACTGTTTGTGTACTTTATACTTATTTTTAGTATGAATAAAAAACCGAAGAATTATTTCATATTGATCTCTCTATTTTCACGAACTCAACAGTTTACACTGTCTTGGTCAGCAACCCTAGTAACTGTTAGATTTGTTACTCAAACGTGGAAGATTGATGCTCTTATGGACGAGTGGTTAATTATAGGTATTTAAAATTCTTTAGTTAGATATTCAATCAATGTATTCAAATTACAATTGGATGGTCGGTCGATGTCCAGTGTAGTTAGAAAATATTCTTAATTAATTTTATATCTTTTGAAAGCTATTGATTTAATAAACAAAATTTGCACGAATCAACTTGACTCAGTGGTTAAGGGAACAGTTGTTGTTCCTAGAGGTTATGGGTTCGAGTACCAGCAGTTGCAGCAGGGTGATTGAGCGTTCATTGTCAAATGGTTGAAAGTATATTTAGAACGTGGCGTAAAATTCATTTAATTTTATACTAATTCATGGCCATGTGTAAAATTCAATGTAAAAGTATTAACGAGAAGAATAATTGACGTTTTCCGGATTTACCGAGAAAACTAAAAAGTATTCCTTTAAAAGCAAGAATCGATCTTTGTTTTTGTTTGAAACCCAGCTCTGTTTTCGTTAAATTAATTATTTAATTGATTAAACAATTATTTGCTACAATACATTGCTTAGCTCTTGTTTGAAGTTCAGTTGTGTTCTTGTTCGAATTTGAAACTCAGCTAATGATTAATTATGAGAAGAGAGTGACATTTTCAAATCTAAAAAACACAAACGTCCCAATCCCAACGCAACGCGGTATCTGTAGGAAGAAAAAAAACATACAAAAAGGTATTCTTGTCCATGCACGCGTTTTTGATCCACCGTGTTTTTTCGCACAATTAATTCTCGTCCGAAGAACTACGAATAATAACAAATCAAAAACCCTATTTTCTTGGATCACTCGTTTTGATTGTACTTTTTTTTTGCCGTTTTGTGTGTTTTTCAATGCTCGTTCACGCGTTTGTTCTTCGTTGTACCCTTTGAAAACCCAGTTTTATTACTTGTCTGGGTATTAAAGTCTAGTCATGTCTCATGTGTACAATTTAAGCTTATGTCCTTATAAAATTTCTATATTTTAATAATAATTGCAGCTGCTAGCTCTTTTCTTATTGCATTGAATGCTTTTGTTACAATTATTTCTCGACTTTGAGTGGCAATACGTGTTCGGAATTAATGATGTTTTTTTTGGGTAAGTTTCCGGGTATATATTCAAATGACTGGATTTTTTAGTTGTATTTATTAGTCAACTAGAGCAATGCTGTTTACCCTTTACTGCTAGGAAAATCTTATAAAGGGGACAGCTGGAGAAGGCTTTGCTTACTAAACCATTCTCAAGTTCCGACCTTTTCTGTCTCTTTCCCATGAAGTTGCCTGCTAAGAGGCCTGTTCCTGATGGAGCTGATCCGAGGTTCGAATCGATGGTTCCCGAGCCGAAACGAAGGACTACCCTTAAGAAGTGAGTTGGTGTATTTGTGCATGAAATCAAATGAGTTTGGTTCTTTATTTCTAAGCTTATTAATGATTTGTTCATGTTTCCTTGTTGTTATCCAGTGCTGTTAGAAGCCTAGTGGGATTTGGAGGGCTTTCCTTTAATAGAATTGTGCTCAACCTGGAACCGATGCTTCGATCATGGGTGAGTATTTTAGCAGATAATCTCGAAAACTCGAGGTTTTTAGCTGTCTTTTAATGTTACTCGAACTCTTCATTTTTCTTGAAATATCAGTGTTTGTCATACATCTCTGTTTTGCAATACTCGTGCATGTAATTTTTAATTAGGTAAGGGAAGAAGTGGAAAGAGCAGTTCTATCTTCCTTTCATCCATCTTCAGGGTAAGCTCTATCGGACCTATTTGCATGGAACATATGTTAAAATTATCAATTAACAGTCTAACATTGGCCTTTTCTTTACCGGTTTTTTAGGTCCTCGGTTACTCGAATTGAGACATCTAGAGGAAGAAGCTTGCAGTTGCGATTTGTCAATAAACTACCCTCAACCATCTTTACAGGAAGCAAGGTCGAAGCCGAGGATGGCGAGACCGTTAAGATTATCCTAGTCGATGCAACGACGGGAACGATGGTCTCATATGGTTCACTGTCTTCTATTAAGGTCGAGATTGTAGTCCTTAACGGTGAGTTCGGCACTGACGAGCGTGAAGATTGGACAGAAAACGAGTTCAATGCCAATGTTCTTCGTGAAAGACAAGGTAAAAGGCCACTGGTGACAGGGGACCTCAGTATCACGTTGGTTGATGGTGTAGGAACTGTTGATAATGTGGTTTTCACCGACAATTCTAGCTGGATAAGAATTCGAAAGTTTAGACTAGGAGCTAGAATTGTGCAAAGAATTTCTGGTGGATCGACGATCAGGGAGGCTAGTAGCGAAGCATTCATGGTGAAGGATCATCGCGGAGAGCGTAAGTTCATTGTTCGAATGCTGTTTATAAACTTAAGCTTCCATAATCTCTTTTGTAAATGAACTATATGCTTACATGCAGTGTACAAGAAACACTACCCTCCACTCCTGCATGATGAAGTATGGCGTCTGGAAAGGATAGCAAAAGATGGCGCCTTCCATAAACGCCTGACCTCTAACAATATTTTCACAGTCAAGGACTTCCTGCGGTTGCATGTTACCGATCCATCTGCACTGCGCGATGTAAGAGAACCATTTATTCAGTTCATTCACAAAACTTCAAGCATTTTGTTATTCGATTTCAGATGAGTACGATACGAGTATATGTGTGTGTGTTTACGCACCAATAGTTTAGGGACATAAAGAGGCAGAGTAATATAGGTTTTGATGCATTTTTTGGTTTGTTTTCTGCTGAACCAATATGAACTGTGACATTACTGCAGATACTCGGCGGTGGGATCTCGAATCGGGTATGGGATACGATCATAGATCATGCTTTGTCTTGTGTTGTTGATGATGATGAGTGGTATTCCTACTACGGAGCTGCACAAAGCGTCGGACTCCTATTAGACTCCATTTACAGAGTTGTGGCTGCAACATTGGATGGCCAAAATTATCACCCTGTGGAAAAATTAGCCTTTTCTCACAAGGTTAGTCTGTCATATTCATACAATCTTTTACTGTACTTCAGATATGTTCCATATGACTTACTATCAAATGTTTCTCTAAATTTCCAGCTTCTGGTGGAAGATGCAAAGAGACAAGCTTACAAGAATGTTCGGAACCTGGTTTTGGCCGACCGGCGAGCAACTACTGCGCCCTCGATGACCTTGACAGATCTCCTGCCTGTGCCACTTAGCATCCCTAATTTACTTCTGCAACAACCTGATTTCTCAGTTGAAAACCAAGGTACAAGAATTCTCTATTATACACGTATATAATTGTCGTTTCGATGTACGAATCACAGGCTTAGCTATATCAAAAACTCGTCTTGATCGAGCTCATCGTTTTATGTATGTATACAGATGAAGCAGATACACCACATGGTAATTTCAACCAAAGCTCAGTATCCTATGCCTATGGAATGGATGATACCAATGAATTACAGATATCCTTACCACATGATGAACCTGCAATTCAAGCTTTCAATCCAACGCTAAGAAACAGCTTCAGATTGGGAGGAATCTTCCATTCCAATGGAGACAACAGTCTGTCATTTTTCTCAGATGATCATTTTGCTACTGAGGATAATTCTCAAGCTCAAATGCCAATCTGGACTTCAACAACTCAAGCACGGGGACTAGCCGGTGGATCTAATGTTTCGACTCCGGCCTCCGAATCGTCCGCGAGCATCCTTTCATCTCCCCCTAATGTAAATAGCCAAAGCATGGGAGAGACAACCAGAGATGTGTGGCCTAAAGCTAGGTGGTTGAAGTTACGAGCCGTTATCCAATGGAGGTCGATTAGTCGCGGTGCCGCACGAAGGCGGCTCGCCACTAGGTTTGTGTATATATAATTAACTAGATTAATTTACTTTAAAAGCAGTTAAGCTTTCTCCAAGAACATGACAATGCTCTTCAAGCTGATTTATGCATGCTATCAGAATGCAAGAGTGCTTTAGCTTATAATATTTGTATATCTTACGTAATGTTTTTCCCCTTGTGTAAAGGGTTTTGGCCTTTTTGTAACGATTAAAACCAAAAGGGTCCTTGTATGTAATTTGTAAATAGTAGTTGTAAATTAAAATCGTTAATGTATTTCCATTACGAGATCTTCAGCTGGATTTGTTCATTTGTCTAAATACTATAATAGCCATGGAATCATTCATGGCAACTTCATCAACAATTAATTATGATTGTATTTTAATTTTTCTCTAGGGTAAAATATATGAATCGTATAAGGATTTAATTATTTGTTATCAAATTTAATAATTAATTGAGTGGCCAAAAATATTTGTGTTATTTAATCTTGTATGAGTTTGAGTTACAACATTTACCTTAAGAATATAATATATCTACTTAATTAAAAAAATTATTTATTATTTCACCTACGATTTTTTTAGATACATTTTAGGTATAATATCAAAAAATATCTTTAAAATTCTTATATCAAATTTTCTTTGAAAAAGAACACTTAAATAAATGATTTCTTCTTTCAACAGTAAATTTACATATTGCTCACTGTTTATTAACATCTTGTCTTCTTTTAACTAGCTTATCTTTTGTATGCAACCCCTAAACATTTAAAATTCTTATATTATTTAATTTTTTTAGAAATTTTTATATATTTTTTATTAAAAATATATTTTTATCCATTAAAATTTTATAAGTTCGCTCATCTAGAATTTTATAGGTTCGTTTCCCTAACATAAAGTTTTGCTGCCGTTCCTGATTCGAGTGATAAGTTCAAATCCAGTAATCACGTCCACGTTTATTTAGATGTGTTATCAGATTTATCCATTTTAAGTTCGATTAATTATTTTAAAATTTTATAAAGTAATAATTGGTTTTAAAGTATTCTACTTATAATTAAAAACATATAAATATCAATGGCGTTGAGAGCTTAGGATGGCTAAATTATGGGCACATTTTGTTGAATATTTTTTTTTAAGAAGAGTAGTTTAATAACTTGCATTAAATGTAAGATTTTATTTAAAAAAATTACAATTATTTATTGTATTATAAACCCTAAACTATCAACCTTAAACATTAAATCTAAAGCATAACCATAATTATAAAACTCAAACCCTAAAACATGACCCTACACACTAAATTTCAAACCCTAAAACCCAAACAGTAACCCTAAAGCTCAAACCATGAACTATAAATCCTAAACCCTAATACACTAAATGAGATTTTTTTCAATAAAATCTTTTAGGATTTTGTAATACATTAAATGATTATATTTTTTTAAATAGAATCTTGCATTTAACGCAAGTTATTAAATGGCCCTTAACCTATGCATGTATGCATAAGTTAGAAAAAGGCTATTAGGAAAAACACTTCATTTAAATAATATTTGAAAAAATACTTCTCATTCAGGCTATGTAGGAAAAATTCGCGTTTTGCAAAACGCGAGTCAAAAACTTTTTTTTTATAAAACGCGAGTTTCGTATTGAGTGGATAGATAAAAAAAATTAATTTATCAAGTTTAAACTCCCGTTTTACACGATGCGAGTTTACCCTACGTAATTTAAATAGAAGATATTCTTTAAATGTAAAAAATAATATTCAGCCAAATCACTCTAATTATTGTGGTCAAATTATTAATCAAATCTGTGTTGATTGCAGATCGAATCAAAGTATTTATTGATTTTACAAGGAGAGGATGAAATAATTGGTGTAATTATGAATTGACGTGCAAACCAGAAATGTCCTCCAATATGGAATCTATGATTGATTAAGGTAAAGAAAGTAAGAAAAAAAATGACGAGACAAGACTGATTGATTGATTGATTTGACAGATAAAATGAAAGAGAATATTTTATTATGATAAACTACACAATTAGTCATTTATGTTTTTATAAATTTATATTTTTTCATCAATTTTTTAAAAATTAATGTTTTCGTCATTTATATTATCGATTTACAATATTCTCGTCATTGAACATTAAATGAAATGACACGTTAGTTAAATAGCTAATTTTTAATTTGACCAATTTTTTTAAAATATTTAAAAGTGATTACAAGATATAGTAGCGTAACACAATAGGGCCACAACTCCTCCTAAAATTTATAAAATTATAGTTTTGACCTTTATAATTTTTAAAAAATTAATTTGGCCCTTACAAAATTTTTAGAAATTCAGATTAAGCTCAAAATTTATAATTTTTTAATTAAACTTCTCTCATAATTCTTAAAAGTTTTCATTAGGCCTCTTAAATTTTCAAAAATTTTAGTTAAACCCCAACTTTTTTTAAAAAAATAAATAAATTTAAGCCTTCAAAATTTTTGAAATTTTTTAATTAAACCTCTAATTTTTTTAAAGTTTAAAGTTGCCCCTCAAACTCTACCACAAGTTCCGCCACTGACAAGATAGTATCTATTTATACATATTTTTAATCATTTGACAATGCGTATACATTTTATAGACGAAGCGCTTTGAACACGTGTCTCCTAGGATGAACATCATTCGCTTTTTTACTGGGACGCTTGTTGAATTTTAATTTGACCAATTTTTAATTTGACTTCTAAACTTTAGATAAAATATTAATTCAACCCTTAAAATTTAAATAAAATGTCAAATTTACCCTTGAACTTTACATAAAATTTCAATTTAACTTATGAATTCGACTAAAAACTCCTGGTACTCCCCCACCGTCACTGATGACCACCAAAATCAATATTCACCTTAATCTAAAAAGAAAGATAACAATAAAAATTATTATTTCTTATTTTTTAATAACCATTAATATTTAATTTATTAAATCAAATATTATAGAAGTCTATTATTGTTCACCCCTTGTTGTTTCAATAGTAAAAAATGATGTAACTTATTCAGTGACTTGGGTTCGAACACTAATTTTACACCGTATGTACCTTAATAAAAAAACTAAAAAATTAAATAAATTTTATCCTTGTATTACACCTAAAAAAATCTATTATTAAATTAGTTTTCGTCCAAATCCAATAGTTTTTATTTTTTGGATTTTCGGTGGCAACTACGTAATTTGAAACGAACGGCAGCGGCATTTAAAAACCCCGCCAATAAAATATCTACGTCCGAGGACTATCAATCACTAATCAGGCCGAAATCTCGCGAAGTTTCCCTTCTTCATATCTCCCCCACAGTTCCTCAAGATATTTTCTCTCCCCCCAAACACTCCCTCCCCGTTCGAAAAATAAAATAAAAATCAACAGCGACAACAAAAAACTAGTGCTTCAGCTTTTTTTGTTAACTACATTAGATTTTTGTTTTCCTCTTCTTGTTTTTAAGGTCTCAGAAAGCATCATGAGTTTTCTCTAGTTTTGTTTGCTTGAAGAGAGAGAGAGAGAGAGAGAGGATTTTGGACGGCAAAGATGGATCGGGAGGGAGGATCCCGCGGCGGATCTTGTTATTACTCCGTTCTTGGGATTCGTAAGAACGCCTCTTTCTCTGATATCCGCACTGCTTACCGTAAGCTCGCTCTGGTAATTAGAAACATCTTGCTTCTTCTTTTTTTGTTTTTGTATTTTTCTAGTTTAAGACAAAATGTTCATTCTATAAAATCAAAATTAACTTGATTAATGTTTAAAATTCCTGAAGAAATGGCATCCGGACAGATACGCCAGAAATCCGGTGCTCGCCGGCGAAGCCAAAAGCCGGTTTCAGCAAATCCAAGAAGCTTATTCGGGTAACATTATTAAATCTCTTTTGCCGTGTTGCCGTTGAATCCTGGTGTGTAATTTTTCATTTCTTAAATTTTCTATTAATTATTCTCAGTTCTCTCCGACGAATCTAAGAGATCAATGTATGACGCCGGTCTCTACGATCCCTTAGAAGAAGAAGATGAAGTGCGTAAAAATATCTCATTTGTTTCCTTTCATTTTCTAGAATTACTCTCAATGCAAATAAAACAAACAAAACGGTGCCGGATCTTACCTCATGCTCAGTGAAAATGTCAATTCTTCGAATCTTTATTTATTATTCAAAATTCATTTGTTATTTCCATTTTTAGCCCCTAAATTTTGTAAGATTTGCGAGCAGGACTTCTGTGATTTTATGCAAGAGATGATCTCGATGATGAACAATGTGGGGGATGAGGTTTGTCCTTGATATTCTAATCATTAAAGGCTAAATACGTAATTATGATATAAACGACTGTGTATTAATATTATATTATGGATATATTTTTTTTACTCTTTTTACTTTAGAAGGACAGTTTTGAGGATTTGCAAAGGATGTTCGCCGATATAGTCGGCGGAGATGGCATGAGCTTTGACGTTAACAACGATCCAACGGAGGCGAAGAGGGCACGTGTCACTTCATCTAAAGGCAATGCAGCGAAACGGAGCAGTTCTTGCCGTTGACACGTGGCAGCCTATCCTACATCCCCCATTTGTCTTAATAATCCCATTACTAGTAACTTAAATTACAGAGCTAATTTCTTCCATTAGGGAATTGGGGGACTGTTTAGTTTTAGGAGCAGAGTTACGGACCTTTGTGAAACTTGAAAAAATATTGCAACCTATTTCATGGATTGTAATAAAATCTATCATTTTTAATTTTCAAAAATTGACAAACAAAAGAGGTAATGCTACGTCTACTTATAATATATATTTTAATAAGCAATAAATGCAATACAATTAATATCACTTTTAAGTTTCATCAATAAATAATTTTAAAAATTATAACTACAATATAATTAATACATTTTTACTCCACAAAATTTTTTTATAACTATAAACGTAATATAATTAATATTTTTATTTTATAATAAAATATTTTATTTTTTAACATAATAAGAAGAGAAATTAAGCTAATTAAAAAAACATTTTGATTCGTCATATTTTTACCCCATAAAAAATATTTTGCTTTAAATAATAGCCTTTGAAGAAATATAATATTTCGAAATTAAGATGAAATAGTTGATTTTTGTTCTTTTAGAACAAAAAAAAACAATAGTTCATGTATTCTAATTTTGATAGTTTCGATCCATGTATTTTGCGGAGAAAGCTGCTCGAACTCAGGTCCCTTAAAATATGTGTTGAGAAATATTTTGATATAACAATTATGTGAAAAATGTTTTAGGACTTGTTTAAAGATTTCAAAAATAATTCAAAAGTCCTTAAAACGTGACAAAATGTTTTGAAAATGTTTTGAAAGAGTTCGATTGAATACCTATATCGAACTACACTTTTAAAAGTCGAAAAATGCCCGAAATACATGTTTTTAGAGTAAAGTTTCGAAACCTTAAACAAAGGTCTCGAAACTTGTCAGGGCAGTAGCCAAAAATTTGGAAACCTAGGCAAAGGTTTCGAAACCTCTACAAGGTTTCGAAACTTTGGCCCTGTAACGGCTCCAAACAGCTATAAAACGGCTAGTTTTTTGAAACCCCTCTTAAGGTTTCGAAACCTCTCAAAGGTTTCGAAACTATTGTGCAGGAGAGCATTTAATGCTCAACTTAAATGGCTTCCAACGGCTCCGAAACATCCCCAACGGCCATAAACGGCTATATACTCATTCCACACTATAAATACACCCTTGGGACACTTGAAGATGGCAAGAGATGATATCCAAGCTTCATGATCAAGAGAAATAGCGTTTAAGTCTTTATCTTCCTCATTTCTCTTGTAAATATTGTATAGAGAGTGTTTTGTTTTTCATTGTTCTTATTCTTTACACTCTTGTGAGCTCAACTCTCGTAAACACCCACCTTGTGAGGTATATTTGTTTACATCTTTCTACCCTTGTAAAAGGAGAGGTTCTAGTTTAGCCTTGAGAGAAAAACTAGAGTGGTTCTATCTTAGCCATTGAAAAGATAGGGTTGTAAGGTTACCCTTTGTCCTCAAAAGGAAGAATTCATTGTTGAGTGAATTGGGAAATCCTTAGTGGTGTGCTAAGGTAGTGGATGTAGACTCGGTTGAGTAGTCGAACCACTCTAAAATCATCGTGCAAAAATTGTCTACTATTTTTGGTTTTAGCCAATTCAACCACCAAGCAATTACAACCCTCCTTGACGGTTTCGGTGATCGATTCGAGCGTGCTAATAAACCCAACATTTGGTATCAGAGCCTCGTCTCCATCGAAGGACTAACATCCAGGAGCAAAGATCCAACGCTCGTAGTCCACCGTACAAGAAAATGGCAAGCGGTTCTACAATGATCTCATTTGAAGAAGGCCGCTCTATCATGTGTCCTCCTCTCTTCAAAGGAGAAGGTTACTTCCAATGGAGCAACATCATGAAATATTTCATCCAAGGATTCAACCTTGATATTTGGAAGATTATCATAAATGGACATTCGGAAGCTCCTAAGAAGAAGAAGAAAAGGAGTGTCAATGACACAAAGAAGGACCATCTCAATGCAAAGGCTATGCACATTCTTCTCTGTGCCCTAAGTGAAGAGATTTCCAAGAAGGTCTCCCCATCCAAAAGTGCCAAAGAAATTTGGGAGAAGCTTGAGAAATTCTATGGGAAAGAAGAGAAGAAAGATGATGCTTCATCATGTGCAATCCTCCCCTCAACACCTAAGGTGGATGGTGTTTTGGCTCTCGATGAGCCCGAGGTATCTTCTAACTCAGATGAATTAAATTCACATTCTTTTGATGAGTTACAAGATGCATTTAATGAATTATATTTGGAATTTGAGACCATGAATTCCAAATTTAGGAAAATGATTTCAAAACTCGAAACTGAAAATGATTTTCTTTTAAAAACAAAAATGGATTTTGAAAATCAAAATGAAATTTTGAAAAATGATTTAGAATTTTCAAAAACAAACAAAGATGTTTTAGAAAAAGAAAATCTTGATTTAAAAGTTAAGCTTGAAAGCTTAACAAAAGAAAAAGAAATCATTTCTAATAATTCATCTCATCACATAATGGCAAAATGCTCACATTGCCATTATCATGGTCATTCGTTGCATACTTGTCCTATAAAGAAAAGAAAAACTTATAGGATTAGACAAGTATGGGTTCCTAAGGGAACTAGAGACATTGAGATTAATGTTCATGGATCCAAAGCAATTTGGATACCAAAATCCAAGTAAATGTCTCTTGTAGGTGTGTTGGAGCAATGGAAAACAATGCAAATATATGGAAATGCTCTAGTCACACAAGTGAAGAAGATAGGTAACCTCTAAGCTTAATGCTTTTATTTTTTATTTTTTTTTGGTTATCTAATTTCTAATGTTCATGCATTTGAGCTTTTATTCAAATATCTAAACAAGCATGACATTATTTGAAAATTTTATGCATATGAGTCTAATGGTTTCATTCATATGTTTGCATAAAAATTTTTTAAGACTTGGATAAATTGAATTTCAAATGCTCTTAATTTGATTTTATTTTGAAATTCAATGCCTTTAAGTGTCAAGTTTTGAGCTAAAAATTTAATGGAATGCTTGAGTAAGGGGGAGCAAAATTTTAAAACAAAATTTTTTTTAATAAATTTTTTTTACCTCCATTGTTATTTTGAGCTTAAAGTATTTTAAATTCTTTTTGATATAACAAAAAGGGGGAGAGTTTTGGTTTGAAAAATTGTATTTTTAAATGAATAAGAGGGAGCTACTTACTTTTCAGATTTTCATCTCTTATTCACATTTTTAAAGTTAAAGGGGGAGAATCCCAAACAATTTTTCAAGTTGGTTTTATTATATCAAAAAGGGGGAGATTGAAGAACTAATGTTTTGATATAATAATTGAAAAATGTGTTGGACTGATTTAAAAAGAATTTAAAACATTTTCAAAGTCCAAACAACTTGAAATTATGTTTAGGGACGTTTTCAAACCGTTTCGATACTCCCACACAAACCCCATTGTTATTATGTACTATAAAGATTTGAATTATTTTTGATATAACAAAAGGGGAGAAATAAGTGAAAAATTAAGGGGGAGCATTTTGTCAAAAACAATATTTCAAAGAAGTTTTGTTATATCAAAAAGGGGGAGATTGTTGAGAAATATTTTGATATAACAATTATGTGAAAAATGTTTTAGGACTTGTTTAAAGATTTCAAAAATAATTCAAAAGTCCTTAAAACGTGACAAAATGTTTTGAAAATGTTTTGAAAGAGTTAGATTGAATACCTATATCGAACTACACTTTTAAAAGTCGAAAAATGCCCGAAATACATGTTTTTAGAGTAAAGTTTCGAAACCTTAAACAAAGGTCTCGAAACTTGTCAGGGCAGTAGCCAAAAATTTGGAAACCTAGGCAAAGGTTTCGAAACCTCTACAAGGTTTCGAAACTTTGGCCCTGTAACGGCTCCAAACGGCTATAAAACGGCTAGTTTTTTGAAACCCCTCTTAAGGTTTCGAAACCTCTCAAAGGTTTCGAAACTATTGTGCAGGAGAGCATTTAATGCTCAACTTAAATGGCTTCCAACGGCTCCGAAACATCCCCAACGGCCATAAACGGCTATATACTCATTCCACACTATAAATACACCCTTGGGACACTTGAAGATGGCAAGAGTGGTTCGACCAAATGTTGGGTTTTTTTAGCACGCTCGAATCGATCACCGAAACCGTCAAGGAGGGTTGTAATTGCTTGGTGGTTGAATTGGCTAAAACCGAAAAGAGTAGACAATTTTTGCACGATGATTTTAGAGTGGTTCGACTACTCAATCGAGTCTACATCCACTACCTTAGCACACCACTAAGGATTTCCCAATTCACTCAACAATGAATTCTTCCTTTTGAGGACAAAGGGTAACCTTACAACCTTATCTTTTCAATGGCTAAGATAGAACCACTCTAGTTTTTCTCTCAAGGCTAAACTAGAACCTCTCCTTTTATAAGGGTAGAAAGATGTAAACAAATATACCTCACAAGGTGGGTGTTTACGAGAGTTGAGCTCACAAGAGTGTAAAGAATAAGAACAATGAAAAACAAAACACTCTCTATACAATATTTACAAGAGAAATGAGGAAGATAAAGACTTAAACGCTATTTCTCTTGATCATGAAGCTTGGATATCATCTCTTGCCATCTTCAAGTGTCCCAAGGGTGTATTTATAGTGTGGAATGAGTATATAGCCGTTTATGGCCGTTGGGGATGTTTCGGAGCCGTTGGAAGCCATTTAAGTTGAGCATTAAATGCTCTCCTGCACAATAGTTTCGAAACCTTTGAGAGGTTTCGAAACCTTAAGAGGGGTTTCAAAAAACTAGCCGTTTTATAGCCGTTTGGAGCCGTTACAGGGCCAAAGTTTCGAAACCTTTGAGCCAAAGTTTCGAAACCTTGTAGAGGTTTCGAAACCTTTGCCTAGGTTTCCAAATTTTTGGATACTGCCCTGACAAGTTTCGAGACCTTTGTTTAAGGTTTCGAAACTTTACTCTAAAACATGTATTTCGGGCATTTTTCGACTTTTAAAAGTGTAGTTCGATATAGGTATTCAATCGAACTCTTTCAAAACATTTTCAAAACATTTTGTCACGTTTTAAGGACTTTTGAATTATTTTTGAAATCTTTAAACAAGTCCTAAAACATTTTTCACATAATTGTTATATCAAAATATTTCTCAACAATTAGTTTTGGTTTGAAAAATTGTATTTTCAAATGAATAAGAGGGAGCTACTTACTTTTCAGATTTTCATCTCTTATTCACATTTTTAAAGTTAAAGGGGGAGAATCCCAAACAATTTTTCAAGTTGGTTTTATTATATCAAAAAGGGGAGATTGAAGAACTAATGTTTTGATATAATAATTGAAAAATGTGTTGGACTGATTTAAAAAGAATTTAAAACATTTCCAAAGTCCAAACAACTTGAAATTATGTTTAGGGAAGTTTTCAAACCGTTTCGATACTCCCACACAAACCCCATTGTTATTATGTACTATAAAGATTTGAATTATTTTTGATATAACAATTATGTGAAAAATGTTTTAGGACTTGTTTAAAGATTTCAAAAATAATTCAAAAGTCCTTAAAACGTGACAAAATGTTTTGAAAATGTTTTGAAAGAGTTCGATTGAATACCTATATCGAACTACACTTTTAAAAGTCGAAAAATGCCCGAAATACATGTTTTTAAAGTAAAGTTTCGAAACCTTAAACAAAGGTCTCGAAACTTGTCAGGGCAGTAGCCAAAAATTTGGAAACCTAGGCAAAGGTTTCGAAACCTTTACAAGGTTTCGAAACTTTGGCCTTGTAACGGCTCCAAACGGCTATAAAACGGCTAGTTTTTTGAAACCCATCTTAAGGTTTCGAAACCTCTCAAAGGTTTCGAAACTATTGTGCAGGAGAGCATTTAATGCTCAACTTAAATGGCTTCCAACGGCTCCGAAACATCCCCAACGGCCATAAACGGCTATATACTCATTCCACACTATAAATACACCCTTGGGACACTTGAAGATGGCAAGAGATGATATCCAAGCTTCATGATCAAGAGAAATAGCGTTTAAGTCTTTATCTTCCTCATTTCTCTTGTAAATATTGTATAGAGAGTGTTTTGTTTTTCATTGTTCTTATTCTTTACACTCGTGTGAGCTCAACTCTCGTAAACACTCACCTTGTGAGGTATATTTGTTTACATCTTTCTACCCTTGTAAAAGGAGAGGTTCTAGTTTAGCCTTGAGAGAAAAACTAGAGTGGTTCTATCTTAGCCATTGAAAAGATAGGGTTGTAAGGTTACCCTTTGTCCTCAAAAGGAAGAATTCATTGTTGAGTGAATTGGGAAATCCTTAGTGGTGTGCTAAGGTAGTGGATGTAGACTCGGTTGAGTAGTCGAACCACTCTAAAATCATCGTGCAAAAATTGTCTACTATTTTCGGTTTTAGCCAATTCAACCACCAAGCAATTACAACCCTCCTTGACGGTTTCGGTGATCGATTCGAGCGTGCTAATAAACCCAACAATAAGTATAATATAATCTCTCTTTCCACTAACACCACTCATTTTAATTTTTAAAATTTTAATTCACTCATAATACCAAGACATTATAACTAAACCATATAACTTAAATTTATCAAATTGGAGAATGAGATCACTAGTTGGGTTTGATTCATGTATTTTTAAATTTGGAAGTTCTAATTGGCTCATAATACTAGGGGTGGGCTATAACACCCCTCACCCCGGGTCAGGGGCAAGGAGCGTTATGTAGACATGTGACGGAATCGTATTAGTAGGCAGCGGAAGTGGGTTAATAATTTTTCGTGTGATATTTTTGTTTTTTCGAATACATCTATTTTAATTTCTTTTCACATTCGATTATCCCATGGACATACTTCATCATCACACACATATATATATATATATATATATCATATCCGATAATAACATCCATAGTGTTTTAGTTTCCCTTAATTACATATCAAAATGTTGGGAGATTTCTTATGAATTTATACAATACTAAAGAAATAGTTCATGAACATAACCATCAGGCCAAATTGAACTAACATGCTGAACGCTAGGCCACCCATCACGAGTATGACAAAGACAGGGAAAATCATACTTAAGCTTCGTACGAGTAGAATACAGGTAGAGGTCAACGATGCTAGAACCTGAAATTTAGGGGAAGGAAGGAAAGGTTCGAGTGGTAAGTACTTCTCGTACTTAGTGAGGAAACCCTATTCTATTCGGTTTCCAATTTAAACATTATGATCAAACAATTTAAATTTCACTTTGCACATTAGCTCATTCGAATGATTCAAGCAATATAATCAATCCACAATTAATAGTGCACCATAGAAATCATTCGAATATATACACCAAGGAGTCATGTAATTCTATTCGAATACATGCAAGTGATTACATATCATTCATATCATGAATACACATACAAGCCATGAAACCTGAATTAACTTCCAATTATCAAATTATCACAATTAAAGTTTCATAGCATATCAAGAATGGCAAATCATGAAATTCAATATTTTATTCAAATGATCCAACAACCAAATTCATGAATTTACTTTCAATTTTCAGATTTCATTCCTTAAATTGTTCATTTAATTCATTTAGCAATGCCTTGGATAGTATAGTATGATAGGTAATCAAGTCACATATAACAGAGGTTGTGAATCAAATTCACCATGTAAAGGTACCACGTACCAAATCGTATCACATATAACATATCATAATGTCCGCAGACATTAAGCAAGAAGGTACACTTACGTACCACAATATCGAGTACACTAACGTACCGATTTTCTTATTGAGCTCAGACTCTAGGCTAGCCGTACTACCTAAACAGACTGTACACACCAAGGGCTTTGCATTTAAATCTTTAATTTAATCAGATACTTAATCAATCAAATTTTCAGAAATTCTTAATTAATCCTTTCGATTAATTGCTTATAATTCCAATTCCAATAACATGTTATCACACATGGTCATATAATAATTGACATGCTCAATTCGCATTTTTCAGATCAGCTTTCATACAAATCCAAATTCATATCATATAAATCATAATCACATTTCATAGTTCAATACTCAATTGAACTTGTCAAACATAATTATAACATATAAGAGCATTGCATACTCACATACTATATCATAACTTCATTATTTCCACAAGAAATCAATTTGCATATCTTCAAATCAGCATATACAGAATTAAATTTCATATCACATGGCTCAATTTCACATTTCATAGTTCAATCTCCAATTGAGTTTATCAAACACATATATCATGTAAACTCAACAATTTGATCACATATCATATCAAGCAATATTATCAATTTTCAATTCAAGCACATAGATCACAAAAATCACAAAGCACATGCATTCGATCCAAATTCCTTTATTCCTTCTTCCCTTACTAAATCGAATAATTATTAAGTCAAATTTCATGCTCAATATATACTCAAATCAAATTAAGGGTAGTTGAGACTCTAATCTCAACTCTAAGTTCGTTTCACTCACAGTTCGCCGAGCTAATTCGGAATCCGTATGCCTTTCGCCCGATCCGTAGCCGATCCCGGAGTAATCTCTTCTTCTACCCTTTCGCTTCTAAAATCTAAGGCGTTCAAGCCAAACAATATAACAAATTTTCAGAATGCAATTCATGCTATTAAAGACTGAATTTCTCACTTTATTCAAAACAGTCCCTGAATTATTTGGTCCAATTCGACTAGTTTCCAAATTTCCTAATTTCTTCAATTAATCACTTAAACTTTCAAATTGATCACTAAAATTGGTGGATTTCACATCCTACAGATTGTTAATAAATTTATTAACACTTCATTTAATCCAATTTTTACATCTTTAATAATTCACAAATTCTTAATTTTTCTTCTTTTCATTTATACACATTTCTGACCACCTAATTTAATTAATTTCTTATTTGCTGTACACAACTCCAAATCGAACACCGTTTGTTCCTAAATTCAATTAACATACCTAATTTTAACATATCAAAAATTCAGGTCGAAACTCTTAGTATATTATTTTATACAATTTTACAAAGTTCACTGTCCAGCTAGGAGCATTACTGGACAGTTTTACATGCTGTTCGTATTAAGCTTCCAGATTTCACTACAATGATCAAAACTAAGATTTATAATTTTTATACCACTTTAGACATGTCAAAGTAGTACATATCAAAAATTCATCACGAATTTCCCATTAATTAATTTTCTATAATTTTTCAAAGTTCACTGTCCAGCTAGAAGCATTGCTGGACAGTTTTACATGTTACTCCATTTCACACTTCCAGATTTTAACACAGCCTTTAAAACCTT
Organism: Hibiscus trionum; assembly: GCA_030270665.1. Lineage (NCBI taxonomy): Eukaryota > Viridiplantae > Streptophyta > Magnoliopsida > Malvales > Malvaceae > Hibiscus > Hibiscus trionum. The sequence continues at coordinate 10,099,135 of BSYR01000020.1, read as the reverse complement.
GTTTTATTATTTTTCTATGATTCTAGACATATTAAAGTGAAACATATCAAAAATTCAGATCAAAACTCCTAGTAGATTATTTTCTATGAATTTCCAAGGATGCATGTCATGTAACTTAACAAATCTGTCAACACACTTTGGATGTATGTTATTAATGTTTTATGACTCTTAATCCTTAAGGATTCATATATATTTCCATATTTCCAGCAACCATACTCAAGAACATCATATTTATGAATTTATAGACACCTTAGAACACATGATTTAATAAATCTTTTACCATAACCAAATTGAGAAGAGGATGATCTACTTACTTCCGATTTTTCCTTGATTTTTCTAAGTGTTTTTCACCACCATACATGCTCTTCTTCTTCTTCCTCAAGCTCTCAACTTTCTCTCAAGTTTTCTAGGTTGTATTATTGGTGTGAAAAAGCAAAGGAGATGAGTGATTTAGGGTGGTGTTAGCCGGCTAAGGGAAGAGAAAATGGGGGACAAAAATCAATTGGGATGACTTTATGTCAAATCACACTTATTACTCATTTTTTTACCTATTTTTATAACACCACTTAGTATTAATAAATCATATATATTCTATAATTATACAATAATTTCATCCTATTAATAATGTAAATACATGTATTTCCATTTTAGCATGCAAATCCTCAACTTTTCTAACTTATTCGGTTTGGTCATTAAGCCTATCGACCGAATTCTTATTGTTCATTTGACCTTATTTTAATTTGGTCCTTAATGAACCAATTTCCAATTCAAAAGTTTAGGAAATTAATAAAAAAAATCACTTAATTATTTAATTAAGCCTCAAATCTCCTAGGCTAATTTTTGGGATGTTACATTTCTCCCCCCCTTAAAGAAAGAATTCGTCCCCGAATTCTTACCTGAATCGAACAATTGAGGATATTGGTTTCGCATCGTTTCCTCGGGTTCCCATGTTGCCTCTTCCATCTTGTGATTTCTCCACAAGACTTTAACTAGTGCAACATTTTTGTTCCGGAGTCTTTTAATTTCCTTATCTAGTATCTGAACCGGTTCCTCTTCATAGGACAAATCATGATTTAGTTCTACTTCTTCCGGCTCTAAGATATGAGATGGATCGGATCTATACTTTCTGAGCATTGACACATGAAAGACATTGTGAATTTTATCGAACTCACTAGGGAGTGCAAGTCGATAAGCCATTGGGCCAATTCTTTCAGTGATTTCAAAAGGCCCAATAAAGCGAGGACTGAGCTTTCCCCTCTTTCCGAACCGAAACACTTTCTTCCATGGAGAGACCTTAAGAAAGACTTTGTCTCCCACATTATGCTGAATATCTCTTCGTTTCAGATCAGCATAGGCTTTCTGTCTATCAAAGGCTTGTTTTAAACGAGAATGGATGATTTGAACTTTCTCTTCTGTTTCTCTGAGCAGTTGTGGTCCCAAAACCTTATTTTCACCAAGTTCGGACCAACACAGAGGTGTTCTGCATTTTCTGCCATACAATGCTTCAAAAGGAGCCATCTGAATAGACGACTGATAGCTATTGTTGTAGGCAAATTCAACTAAGGGTAGGGATTTCTCCCAATTCTTCCCAAAGTCAATTATGCAAGCTCTAAGCATGTCTTCGAGAATCTGAATTACTCGTTCAGACTGACCATCAGTTTGCGGATGGAAAGTTGTGCTTAGATTCAATTTCGTTCCCATAGCTCTCTGTAATGTTTTCCAAAATCTAGAAGTAAATCTTGGATCACGATCAGAGACAATGGAGATAGGAATTCCATGTAGCCGGATTATTTCTTGAATATACAGATTGGCCAAGGTCTCCAAACTGTAATTGATACGAATAGGAATAAAATGTGCCGATTTGGTGAATCGGTCAACAATCACCCAAATAGCATCATATTTTCTGGGAGAACAAGGAAGACCAGTCACGAAATCCATAGTAATTCGTTCCCATTTCCACTGTGGTAATACAAGTGGTTGGAGTAGTCCGGTGGGAACTCTATGTTCAGCTTTGACTTTCTGACAGTTTAGACATTTGGATACGAAATCATTGATAGCCGCTTTCATACCAGACCACCAATACAAAGATTTGAGATTTTTATACATCTTAACCGATCCAGGGTGGACCGAGAAAGAACTCTGGTGTGCTTCTTCCAGAAGATCTCTTTTCAAACTTTCATCATTTGGTACACAGATTCTATCTTTGAAGTAAAGGAGACCGTTTGTATGAATACGGAATCCTTCACCAGACTTTGTATCCAGTTTGGAAATAATATCCTGAAGTTCTGGATCAGCTTTCTGAAGATTTTCAATCCTTGAGATTAGACTGGATTGAATTTGAAGTTCGGACAGAAATCCTTGCTTCTGATATACTCGAAGATGAGTATTGATAGCAGTTGGAGCTACAAGAATAAATACCACTTTTTAATCAAAACTCTTATTATAGACACATTATTATTTATATTTTTTTAAGATTCAGAGATTAGAGATTTTACCCAATGTCGGTTTACGACTTAAGGCATCTGCAACCACATTGGCTTTTCCTGGATGATATTCAATGACTAAATCATAGTCTTTCAATAACTCCATCCATCTGCGTTGTCTCAAATTCAGATCTTTCTGAGTCAGGAGATACTTTAGGCTCTTATGATCGGTGAACAGGTAACATTTCTCACCGTACAAGTAGTGTCTCCATATTTTGAGAGCAAATACAATTGCAGCAAGTTCGAGATCATGCGTTGGATAGTTCAATTCATGAGATTTCAGTTGGCGTGAAGCATAAGCTATCACATTATCACCCTGCATTAAAACACATCCAAGACCCGCATGTGAAGCATCACTGTATACAATATAATCTTTGCCCGGTTCTGGTTGGATCAAAACTGGGGCATGAGTCAAGGCTGCTTTGAGTTGGTCAAAGCTTCTTTGTTGCTTGTCAGACCATTCAAACGGTTGATATTTACGAAGAAGTTTAGTCAAAGGTAAGGCTATAGAGGAAAACCCTTTGACAAACCTTCTGTAATAACCAGCAAGACCAAGGAAACTTCGTATTTCACTGACATTTCTGGGAGGTCGCCAATCCATGATTGACTGAATTTTCTTCGGATCAACTTTAATTCCTTCTGCAGAAATTACATGTCCAAGGAAAGAGACTTCCGATAACCAGAACTCACACTTGGAAAATTTTGCGAATAACTGGCGTTCCCGGAGAGTTTGCAAGACAATGCGAAGATGATCAGCATGTTCTTCATTGTTGTGAGAATAGATCAAAATGTCATCAATGAAGACGACGACAAATTTATCAAGATATGGCTTGAATACTCTATTCATGAGATCCATGAATGCCGCCGGAGCATTTGTCAATCCGAAAGGCATTACCAGAAATTCATAGTGGCCATAACGAGTTCGGAAGGCTGTTTTTGATACATCCTCCTCTTTGACTCTCATTTGATAGTATCCAGATCGCAGGTCGATCTTTGAGAATACTGAAGCATCCCTAAGTTGATCAAACAGATCTTCTATTCTTGGGAGCGGATATCGGTTCTTGATTGTGATCTTGTTCAATTGACGGTAGTCAATGCAAAGACGCATTGCTCCATCCTTCTTCTTCACAAATAGAACAGGTGCACCCCAGGGAGAAGTGCTGGGTCGAATAAAACCCTTATCCTGAAGTTCTTGAAGTTGTTTTTGCAATTCTTTTAACTCAAGAGGTGCCATCCGGTACGGAGTGATAGACACCGGATTTGAGCCAGGCTGTACTTCAATCCCGAATTCAACTTCTCTAGTCGGAGGGAGACCAGGTAGTTCCTCGGGAAACACATCAATGAATTCAGAAACAACAGGCATTTCAGACATTCCAAATTCAATTTGATCTCGTAAGACCATGGATGAAAAAATGGAAGTGGGCTTTTTATCAATTAGGAGTATGGATTCCTTTCCTAAACCCTGAAGATACAGTCTTTTATTTTGACAGTCTACCCAAGCCTCATGTTTACTTAACCAATCTAAACCCAGAATTAGATCGAACTCACAGGAGGGTAATATGTAGAGATCAATAAGGAATGGCAAATTGCTAATATGCAATGAACAATTTCTACATATTAGGTTTATGTTTGAAGTTCCTCCTAAAGGGTTTGAGACTATCAGACTTGTTTTCACATTTTCAGGTTCTAATTTTAACCTTTTTACAACAGATAGACATGTGAATGAATGAGTGGATCCCGAATCTATTAAAGCATAAACAGGATGTGAGTTTAGCTCAACAGTACCTGCAATCACTTCAGGAGACTCTTCATCATCTCTACCACGAATGTGGTAAACTCTAGCAGGTGCTCGAGATTCCTGATGAGTAGTAGCATTGGAATGAGTACCCTTGCCTTTCTTCTGATAACTCGGCTGGGCTGACTTGGCATTCCTATTCCGATTAGAGAATGTCGGACTAGGAACTGCAGTGTTACGAGCTGGCATAGATTCATGCTTCTGAGGACAGTCTTTGATGTAGTGATCATCACCACCACAAGCATAACAGAGATTTGCCTGAAGTCTGCACTGACCTCGATGTGGTTTCTGACAGAACTTGCAAGGAGGAATCTTTTCAGAATTTCCCGAACTATTAACAGACATAGTCGGTACCGAGGATCTGATCACTGTGGCCGGTTTAGAAGTGTAATTGCTCCTCGGAGCAGAAGTGAAATTAGAAGACCCTTCTTTCTGAAATTTAGGCTTCTTGAACTGCCATTGAGACTTGTCGTCTCGTTTCTGCTTTTTGTCAGGCTTATTGCCCCCTTTTCGCTTTTCCGCAGCTTTCATTCTAGCTTCGGTTGCAATAGCCCGATTAACAAGATTTTGGAAATCATTGATTCCCAAAGCAGTGAAGATTGGACTCAATTCATCATTCATGCCTTCAATGAACATTCGGCATTTATCAGCTTCAGTTTTGATGTATTCTGCACCGTATTTGCAATACTTGCAAAAGTCTGCAACGTACTGCTCAATAGGACGGTTGGCTTGTTTGAGGTGCAAGAATTTCTTTCTTCTTTCAGCTAAGTATTGTTCACTGATGTACTTCTTTTTGAACTCTTCAAGGAAGAATTCCCATGTTACTAATTCAGTCGGAACAGTAAGAGTAGTGGTTTCCCACCAATTCATAGCTTCATCAGCTAACAGAGCCACAACACACTCCAATTTGTGGTCATCGGAGCACTATAATTGTCTGGTTACCACCTTGGTGGTGTTTTCAAGCCAGTACTCTGCATCTTCTGGTCTTTCTTCATTAGCACCAGTAAAGGTATAAGCTCGATGCTGAGAAAGCTTATCTATCGGAGCTCTGCTAGGTGCAGTAGGGACAGAAACAGCAGGTTGCTCTTGTTTCAGATTTGTCAGAAGTTGATTGAACATCTCCTTCATGCTGAGGAGACATTCCCTTTGGGCAGACTGAACCATAGGATTTTCAGGTGGAAGTTGTTCTGTGTTCTGAACATGCTCTGTAGGGATCCGTTCAGTGACTTGAGCAGGCTTTTTGGCAATTTGCTCGGAAGTCTGAGCAGGCTCTTTGTTTCTCTCCTTTCTCGGAGTTTCAGTTCGAGCAGGAGAATTATCACCCAATCTCACACTTTCACCTTCGCTCGAAGATTCGTGCGAGCTCCCATTCTTTGGGTCTTTTGGATCCGTCATATTCTATCATTCATTCAAATAACAGAAGATCAGAAAGCTCTGTATAGACATATTATCATACAATACATGGGTGGCATACCTAACCAATGCAGATGCATACAGACTCGATTAAAATTTTTAGGACTTAACCTAAAAAGCTCTGATTACCACTTTATATAACACCCCTCACCCCGGGTCAGGGGCAAGGAGCGTTATGTAGACATGTGACGGAATCGTATTAGTAGGCAGCGGAAGTGGGTTAATAATTTTTCGTGTGATATTTTTGTTTTTTCGAATACATCTATTTTAATTTCTTTTCACATTCGATTATCCCATGGACATACTTCATCATCACACACATATATATATATATATATCATATCCGATAATAACATCCATAGTGTTTTAGTTTCCCTTAATTACATATCAAAATGTTGGGAGATTTCTTATGAATTTATACAATACTAAAGAAATAGTTCATGAACATAACCATCAGGCCAAATTGAACTAACATGCTGAACGCTAGGCCACCCATCACGAGTATGACAAAGACAGGGAAAATCATACTTAAGCTTCGTACGAGTAGAATACAGGTAGAGGTCAACGATGCTAGAACCTGAAATTTAGGGGAAGGAAGGAAAGGTTCGAGTGGTAAGTACTTCTCGTACTTAGTGAGGAAACCCTATTCTATTCGGTTTCCAATTTAAACATTATGATCAAACAATTTAAATTTCACTTTGCACATTAGCTCATTCGAATGATTCAAGCAATATAATCAATCCACAATTAATAGTGCACCATAGAAATCATTCGAATATATACACCAAGGAGTCATGTAATTCTATTCGAATACATGCAAGTGATTACATATCATTCATATCATGAATACACATACAAGCCATGAAACCTGAATTAACTTCCAATTATCAAATTATCACAATTAAAGTTTCATAGCATATCAAGAATGGCAAATCATGAAATTCAATATTTTATTCAAATGATCCAACAACCAAATTCATGAATTTACTTTCAATTTTCAGATTTCATTCCTTAAATTGTTCATTTAATTCATTTAGCAATGCCTTGGATAGTATAGTATGATAGGTAATCAAGTCACATATAACAGAGGTTGTGAATCAAATTCACCATGTAAAGGTACCACGTACCAAATCGTATCACATATAACATATCATAATGTCCGCAGACATTAAGCAAGAAGGTACACTTACGTACCACAATATCGAGTACACTAACGTACCGATTTTCTTATTGAGCTCAGACTCTAGGCTAGCCGTACTACCTAAACAGACTGTACACACCAAGGGCTTTGCATTTAAATCTTTAATTTAATCAGATACTTAATCAATCAAATTTTCAGAAATTCTTAATTAATCCTTTCGATTAATTGCTTATAATTCCAATTCCAATAACATGTTATCACACATGGTCATATAATAATTGACATGCTCAATTCGCATTTTTCAGATCAGCTTTCATACAAATCCAAATTCATATCATATAAATCATAATCACATTTCATAGTTCAATACTCAATTGAACTTGTCAAACATAATTATAACATATAAGAGCATTGCATACTCACATACTATATCATAACTTCATTATTTCCACAAGAAATCAATTTGCATATCTTCAAATCAGCATATACAGAATTAAATTTCATATCACATGGCTCAATTTCACATTTCATAGTTCAATCTCCAATTGAGTTTATCAAACACATATATCATGTAAACTCAACAATTTGATCACATATCATATCAAGCAATATTATCAATTTTCAATTCAAGCACATAGATCACAAAAATCACAAAGCACATGCATTCGATCCAAATTCCTTTATTCCTTCTTCCCTTACTAAATCGAATAATTATTAAGTCAAATTTCATGCTCAATATATACTCAAATCAAATTAAGGGTAGTTGAGACTCTAATCTCAACTCTAAGTTCGTTTCACTCACAGTTCGCCGAGCTAATTCGGAATCCGTATGCCTTTCGCCCGATCCGTAGCCGATCCCGGAGTAATCTCTTCTTCTACCCTTTCGCTTCTAAAATCTAAGGCGTTCAAGCCAAACAATATAACAAATTTTCAGAATGCAATTCATGCTATTAAAGACTGAATTTCTCACTTTATTCAAAACAGTCCCTGAATTATTTGGTCCAATTCGACTAGTTTCCAAATTTCCTAATTTCTTCAATTAATCACTTAAACTTTCAAATTGATCACTAAAATTGGTGGATTTCACATCCTACAGATTGTTAATAAATTTATTAACACTTCATTTAATCCAATTTTTACATCTTTAATAATTCACAAATTCTTAATTTTTCTTCTTTTCATTTATACACATTTCTGACCACCTAATTTAATTAATTTCTTATTTGCTGTACACAACTCCAAATCGAACACCGTTTGTTCCTAAATTCAATTAACATACCTAATTTTAACATATCAAAAATTCAGGTCGAAACTCTTAGTATATTATTTTATACAATTTTACAAAGTTCACTGTCCAGCTAGGAGCATTACTGGACAGTTTTACATGCTGTTCGTATTAAGCTTCCAGATTTCACTACAATGATCAAAACTAAGATTTATAATTTTTATACCACTTTAGACATGTCAAAGTAGTACATATCAAAAATTCATCACGAATTTCCCATTAATTAATTTTCTATAATTTTTCAAAGTTCACTGTCCAGCTAGAAGCATTGCTGGACAGTTTTACATGTTACTCCATTTCACACTTCCAGATTTTAACACAGCCTTTAAAACCTTGTTTTATTATTTTTCTATGATTCTAGACATATTAAAGTGAAACATATCAAAAATTCAGATCAAAACTCCTAGTAGATTATTTTCTATGAATTTCCAAGGATGCATGTCATGTAACTTAACAAATCTGTCAACACACTTTGGATGTATGTTATTAATGTTTTATGACTCTTAATCCTTAAGGATTCATATATATTTCCATATTTCCAGCAACCATACTCAAGAACATCATATTTATGAATTTATAGACACCTTAGAACACATGATTTAATAAATCTTTTACCATAACCAAATTGAGAAGAGGATGATCTACTTACTTCCGATTTTTCCTTGATTTTTCTAAGTGTTTTTCACCACCATACATGCTCTTCTTCTTCTTCCTCAAGCTCTCAACTTTCTCTCAAGTTTTCTAGGTTGTATTATTGGTGTGAAAAAGCAAAGGAGATGAGTGATTTAGGGTGGTGTTAGCCGGCTAAGGGAAGAGAAAATGGGGGACAAAAATCAATTGGGATGACTTTAGGTCAAATCACACTTATTACTCATTTTTTTTACCTATTTTTATAACACCACTTAGTATTAATAAATCATATATATTCTATAATTATACAATAATTTCATCCTATTAATAATGTAAATACATGTATTTCCATTTTAGCATGCAAATCCTCAACTTTTCTAACTTATTCGGTTTGGTCATTAAGCCTATCGACCGAATTCTTATTGTTCATTTGACCTTATTTTAATTTGGTCCTTAATGAACCAATTTCCAATTCAAAAGTTTAGGAAATTAATAAAAAAAATCACTTAATTATTTAATTAAGCCTCAAATCTCCTAGGCTAATTTTTGGGATGTTACATGGGCATTGTCGGGTACCCGGTTCATTCGGGTACCTCAGTAAGTGGCCCAATCCCGGCCCATTATATTCGGGTACCCGGGTAATCGTGTACCGGGTACCTGGTTCCTATTTTTTTATTTTTTTAATTCTAAAATGAAAAACAATCACATGTTAAACACAAAAAAATTAAAAAAAATTAAACTTAAAACTTAAAAGAATATAATACAAACATAGAAAAAATGTAGGGATTTAAACTTAATTTTAGAGTGAAAATATTAAGAAACATAAAATAAAAATATAATATTAAATATAAAAATATATATATTAATTTTTATCGGGTCAGGTCGGGTACCCGGTAAGGGAAAACTTCCGGCCAGTGTCTCGGGAAATTTGCCGGGTCAGGTAATTTTTTTCAGGAATTACCCGACATTTTAGGTTCGGGTCGTCGGGTTTTTGGGTCGGGTCAACCGGGTCAGGTATTTTTGCCCACCCCTGCATAATACCAAGACAATGTAACTAAATTATATAACTTAAAATTGTCAAATTAGATAACGAAAACTAATCTTTAAGTAACATATAATATATGGAACATTTTAATTTAATAGATTTCATAATTATTGTACAATAAAAATAAAAATTAGATTTTATTAAATGTAAACAGGGCATAATGTTAAAAAGAAAACATAATTAATTAAAGTTATGTGGCAATAATCCACGAACGGGACAATGAATATGATAAAAAGTGAGGGTAGACGAATTCTTTTTGTTAGAGGTGAGTAAAACTCGATTCGACTAAAAAAAATTCAAATAAAGTTTGAGTTGTAAAATAGAATTCGAATAACTCCAAATTTTTAATAATTAGTTGATTGATTTTTAAGTTCGAGTCAACTTCCTCAAATTAGAATCAAATATATATGCATATATTATATGATTAGAGAAATATGAAGAAATATGTGACGCATACGAAAAAATACGATGAAATATATATGCAAAAATTATAACTATTAGAGAAAGTCGTTTAATTTATATTCAAATTGTACTATAACATGATAAATAATTACAATTAAATTTGTATAGGAACTCGAAAACTTGACTTGACTCGAACTCGAATTTCATAAACTCGACTCGAATCGTAAAAATTTAAAATAAAATTTGAGTTGTAAAATATGACGCATCAACTCGAATAACTTGAAATTTTTTTACTCGACTCGATCGAAAGCTCACCCGTACCTTTTGTATATAAATGTAAGAGTATTTGATTTTTTTTCTAGACAATAATTTTGTCTAAATTTAAAAATAAAATTATATAATAATCTATGAAAAAAAATATTTTGTAATCATTTAAAAATAAATAAATGTAAAAAATAAAATTATGAGTATTTCCTAAATTTTATATCATATAAATAAAAAAATAATTGAAAACGTTATTGAGAATTTTGAATTGAAAAAAAAATAAACATTAACTAACACATTAATTAGCATGCATGTTTTCTATAAGGATAGTTCTTCTACGCTCGATGAGCTTTGACGAGCACCACTATTGACGAGCACCGATGAGCACCGATAAACTAATTTATAAAATTTTTAAATTTAAAGTACTTAATGCGTAATTATATTTTTTTTAAAATTAAAAATGCAATTTAATTAAAATACATAGGATTCTTTGATTTGGGGATAGATTATTTTAATTAATAATGTTTAAAACAAAATTAAAATTAAGAAAAATGTATTTTAATTAAATTACACTTTTAATTTTTAAAAAAATTATAATTACGCATTAAGTATTTTGAATTTAAAATTTTTATAAATTAATTTATCGGTGCTCATCGATGCTCGTCAAACGCTGTAGAATTTTCATTTCTATAAAACCTTTTGTAAAATTCAAACTCAAAATTAGTGGACATTATTTCATTTTCTGCATGGTTGTTGAACATTGAAATAACTATAATTTTGATATCCCGATTTTGTTTAACGTTTAATTTTGATTTGTTTTTTTTTTCTGAAATCTTTCAATTAAGTATCTGACTTTGATGTTAAGATTTAATTTAATATTTATTTTGTGGGTCTAATTATGTAGTTGAAATTGACTTTCGATAAATTATTTAAATCATAAAATCAATTGTATATACTAATTTAAATTAAAATATAATAGTTAAATGTTTAATTAGACCAAAAAATTTAGATACCAACTTTGAATCTTGAGTTTTAAGTTTATTTACATAATGTGACTGAAAAAGTTTATATATCAAATTAGATTTTAAAGTTAATTTGATGGTGCAAAACATATATTTAACCTTAGAAATAAGGATGAGTCTACCACGCTCAACGAGCACCGTCGAACACTATTAATCCTGAACATCACTGAACACTATTAAATTGATCAATAAAGATTACAAATTTTAAGAACTCAAATTATAATTATAAATTATTGTAAAAATATTTCAATTAAATTATTTTTCATATATATTATATTTTTTAATTTTTTTTAATAATTGGATCAAATACTAACCTTAGTCAATTTAAAAAATAAAAAACACAAACAATTCACCATAAAACCCTAGATTGTAAACCTAAAACTCTAAACCATAAACCCTAGATGATAAACCATAAACCCTACATTGTAAATTTGAAACCCAAAACTCAAAACCATAAACCTTAAACACTAAAGCCTAACTCAAATATTTGAATTTAGGGTTTATAGTTTAGAATATAGGTTTAGAGTTTTAGGTTTATCATTTAGAGTTTCGATGTTCAAGTTTCAAGTTTTTATTTTTTAAATTAACTAAAGTTGGTATTTGATCCAATTGTTTAAAAAAGATTAAAATATATTATATAAAAAAATTAATTGAAAATTTTCTTTAAGTAATTTATAATTATATATTGAGTTATTGAGATTTTTAATTTTTATTAATCAATTTATTAGTATTTAACGGTGTTCAGTGTTAGAGATATTTAACAGTGTTTAGCGTTAGGTATTCTACAGTGTTGATTGCAGTTATAAAATTTTCCTAGAAATAATGACTTCGATCCTTGAATGAGGAGTCTCATATTCACAGGAGATGAAGATGGTCGGTGAGTGGGCCAAAGTTTGATTGACAGTTGAGAGAGACTTCTAGGTTCTTAGATATTAAAAGATATAAAAATAAAATTTATACTCTATACACCTTAATTTTAAAAACTAAAAGTTTTCATAAACACCTTAATTTTAAGTTAAAGTCTTAGTTAAAAGTATAAGATTTAATTGTAAGGGTTTAGAATTTAGAGATTGTAGTTAAAATTTAGGGTTTATGTTTAAAATTTAAGGTTTAGATGTTGAGGTTTTGTTTTCAAGGTAATATGATTATGATTTAGGTTTTAACTTATAAACCGTGAATTATAATCATAAACCGTAAATTCTTACCACTATCCCTAAAATTTAAACTCTTACACCTAAACTCCTAAATCTACACCCTAAACTAAGACCTAAAACTAAAGCGTTTGTGAAAATTTTTAGTTTCCACCGCCAATGTATAGGATAATAATCCATAAAAATATATGTTTAGTGGTGTTAGGGTAGCATCTGCTTGAATAGAGTCAAGTAAAAATTTCAAATTTATGGATTTTATTTTATAATTTAATTTCTATTGGAATTTTTTAGTTGATTTGTTTCGGGTTTTGTTCAAATTTAACCGTGAACATTTATAATGTTATGGTACTACTTACTACTAATTAGTTCCAAATTAAATAATTTTATATAACCATATACAATACACATATTTTTCTTCTTCATTTTTTTCATATGCGAATTAGATAGAGTTGAAGGATCCGACTTTAACTTGAGAAGCGATCCACTAATTAATAAAAAATAAAGTTATTTGAATTTTTGTTTTATAACTTAAATTTTATTTGAATTTTTTTCGAGACGAGTCGAGTTTTGCTCACCATTATGTTAGGTACGCATAAACATTTTAATGGGCGGGGTTACTTTAGCGGAAAACTTAAAATATAAAAAAAAATAAATATCTTTGACCACTCAACTAATTAATCGAAGTCAACTGCATTATTTTTATTTCGATTAAGTATAAAAATTTTACGTTCTAAAGGTAAATGTTAATATTCAAACCCATACAAAATGAAATAACAAAACATCTTTGATCATTCGACCAATAAATAGATCTCAGTTGCACTGCTTTTACATGCATATTAACAAGAGTTTTGTTTTTACCATTAATTTGAGGATTATTATCTTAGACACTGGCAGTGAAAAATAAAGTTTTCACAAGCGGGGTTATCTAGGGGTTTAGTGTTCTAGTTTAGGGTTTAGAGGTTATGAATTTAGGTTGTATGATTTATAATTAAGGATTTATGGTTAGAATTTAGGGTTTATAGGCTGTGGTTAGATTTTTAGGGTTTTAAGGTTAGAAATTTAGATTTTAAATTTAGGTTAGAAAATAGACATGCTTATGTAAACTTTTTTTGCACTGACAGTGTATCAAATATTAATCCTTAATTTGGATGAGGTGTTTCACTAGAAAGGCGGATGATGTTTATTTTAGAAGACACGAGTTCAAATCGCTCTGTCTACAAGGTGTATGTGCATTGTCAAAGGGTTAAGAATATGTATGAACATATACTACCTTGTAATCACCTTTAGACTATTCAAAAAATTTAAAAAGAAGTCTAATGATCCGAGGTTAAATTTGTAGAGTTCAAAGTATTTTTCGTTGAAACATACATCGTTTGTGAGGCCAAAAAAAGTAAACCAAAATTTTTGAAGTCCAACCGTAATTAGAGTCGACAGTGATCGATGACAGTGTTGAGTGACAGTCGGAGGCAGGGTAACTATAGTTAGATTCAAGGTTAAATTGATATTTTATCTCCAGTTCAATGATCTAGTTGATTTTTTATCTAAAGTTTAGAATACAATTAATATTTATTTAAAGTTCATAGGTAAAATTAAAAATCAATCCATTTTACTAATATTTAACGTCTTAGTGACCAAAATGTTATAAACTACAACATGAGAGATTAAATGTCACTTTTGCAAATTTGGGGTGCAAAAATAAACACTTATGAAAAAGTGATCATTACGGTAAATTGCCCTTAAATAAATAATTATTTTTATTAATGATGGGGAATCAAGCTCATATTTAAAACCAAACAAATAAATAATTTCCAAATTTTGTTTTTCAATTAACCAATAGGTAATTAGAAATCAATCCAATCCATAAAACCTACAAAAGTCTCCCATTTGGTATCCTTTCAAATTAATCAAAATCTTTGGAAAAGAAACCCAAATAGAAGAGTTTTCTAGGATTTTTTTTTTTTTTTTTGGGTTCGATCACTTTTATTTGTGTTTTTAATAATTTTCTGAAGATGTCGCTGAGGCCAAACGCGAGAACTGAAGTTCGGAGAAATAGGTACAAAGTAGCAGTCGATGCCGAGGAAGGGAGGCGGAGGAGGGAGGATAACATGGTGGAGATTAGAAAAAATCGACGTGAAGAGAGTTTGCAGAAGAAGAGACGTGAAGGACTCCAAGCTCAGCCTATGCCTGCTTCACTTCACTCATCTGCTGTTGAGAAAAAGGTCCATTTTTAATTGTTTATAATTTTTGTTGGCTATTTTTAATAGTTTATCATTTTTGTTGTAAATTTTGTTTGATCTTATGGAGTATGTATAATGTTAGTTTTACATATTTATTTGGTTTTCATTGTTTTGATTGAGAATATTGTTGTTGTCAAACATTCTGAATTCTGTTTAGTAAAGATTAAGATTATTGTTGTTTTGTCTTAACACAGTAGCATGAATTGCAAATTAGCACTTAGTATATTGGTTATTGTTTCAAGTTTTCTTAATCACATTTTTTTCAATAATTAAGGATTGCAACTATGTTAATGTCAACAGGGTTGGTTTTATGATTGTCATATTGAGGCATAATGTATTAGTGTTTTACTTCCACCCCTAATATTTTTTGGCATGAAATGGAACCATAATTAATGAAAAGTAGAGTTGTGAAAACCGGTACCGTCTATATTTTACTGCATTTGCTAATTATTTGCATGATATGATGATTTGGCTATCTATGACTTGACTGAGTATTGTCTTGTTCTGATCATGTTCAATCTTTGACTGCAGTTGGAAAGTCTACCTGCCATGGTTGCTGGTGTCTGGTCTGATGATAGTAACTTGCAGCTTGAGGCAACTACTCAGTTTAGGAAATTGCTTTCAATTGGTGAGGACGGAAATCGGTTTTGTTTAATAGTTATAATAACATTTAAGTTGCACGCCTTGTCGCCTCAATATCTTTTGTTATTTATCCCAGAACGTAGCCCGCCTATTGAGGAAGTAATACAAGCTGGAGTTGTTCCTCGCTTTATTGAGTTCCTTTTGAGAGAAGACATTCCACAGCTTCAGGTTGGATTTTTCTATCGGCTTCAACATTATCTCATTACTTCATATTACTTGATATTTTAATATTTATTAATTTAATATTTATGTAGTTTGAGGCAGCATGGGGCCCTCACTAATATTGCTTCTGGGACGTCGGAGAACACAAAGGTGGTAATTGATCATGGGGCTGTTCCCATATTTGTCAAGTTACTTGGTTCCCCAAGCGACGATGTTCGCGAGCAGGTATCCATATTAAGGGGATTTAGTATAATTTTGGATATCGACTAAACTAGGAAGTGATGAATTTACTTAGCAAAAGCTAGTATGAAATGTTTTAAAATCTAGTTTTCGCTTTTCATTTTGAACATTCAGGCCGTCTGGGCATTGGGAAATGTGGCTGGTGATTCTCCTAGATGTCGTGATCTTGTCCTTAGCCATGGTGCTCTGCTCCCTTTGGTGGCCCAGTTGAATGAGCATGCTAAACTTTCTATGCTGAGAAATGCTACATGGACCCTCTCAAATTTTTGCAGGGGGAAACCCCAACCTCCCTTTGATCAGGTTTAACCCTGTTCCCCTTCTTTTGTTGGAAACTGTTGATTGTTTAACATGAATTGGCAAGATTAGTTGCGCTCAATGTTATTGGTATACAATTCCAAAGTTCCTTTGTCTGTCTTTGAAATCTGAGATGGTGGCTTGTTTGTTGGATCATGAAATTGTACATCCAATACGTTACTAACATAAACCAGAGAGTGAGATGTCGTGCATTGCTAAAATTAGACCAGAGAGTGAAATGACTTATGAATATAGAGTATTATTGTCTAGCTGGATATCATGTGGCCACTGGCCACTCACTGCTGGGGTTGAATTAATTGTTATCTCACTAATTATTCTTTATGTTTTGTTCAGGTTAAGCCTGCACTCCCTGCATTGGCGCATCTTCTTCATTCAAATGATGAAGAAGTATTAACCGATGCATGTTGGGCGCTCTCATATCTTTCTGATGGTACAAATGACAAAATTCAAGCTGTTATCGAAACTGGTGTGTGTGGGCGTTTGGTAGAATTTTTGATGTGAGTTAAGAACTATTTGATTTTCATTTAATCTCAAAAGTGTTTCTATTTATGATTTGTTTGCCCGAGCTAAATAAAAACTGCTGTGGCTTTAACAGGCACCCATCTCCTTCAGTGCTAATTCCTGCTCTTCGCACAGTTGGAAATATTGTCACTGGAGATGATGCGCAAACGCAGGTATTAGCCACTTTTTTAATTTTCTCTCAATCAATCCATACTAATGCCCCCTCTTAAATTGTAATAAAATGCAAGATTTGTAGGTTTACATTTTAAATGTTATCTTTTCCTTATATATAGTCTGTAACCAATTTGTCTTTGGTCATTATGGACAAATCTTGTTGACATACAGTGTATTATCGAGCATCAAGCATTGCCATGCCTTTTGAACCTCTTGGCAAATAATTTTAAAAAGAGCATCAAGAAGGAAGCTTGTTGGACAGTCTCCAATATCACAGCTGGAAACAAGGAACAAATACAGGTAACAATAGAATTCGCATCACTTTTTTCTTGCGTTGGTATTCCTTTGGGTAATTAATTTTTGGTCTAAATGTTGTCTGCTCCTGTACTTTTTTTTCCTTCTTGCCTTGATATCGCCTGGTTAAACAATTTTGGGCCTCAGACATTGTTTGATTTCATTTATACCATCAAAGTATGCATAATTGTATGAATTCTGCAGGCTGTGATTGAAGCTAATATTATTGCTCCACTGGTTCATTTACTTCAAAATGCTGAATTTGATATTAAGAAAGAAGCTGCATGGGCCATTTCAAATTCTACATCTGGTGGGACTCCTGAGCAGATCAAGTATGAAAATTGTTTCCTATCTTAGTTGTGTGGAATCATACATTGGCTGGTTATTAATGACAAACTAATTCTCATCCAGGCGTGTTCACGTATTTCAGGTTCCTTGTAAGTCAAGGTTGTATCAAGCCATTGTGTGATCTTCTAAACTGCCCCGATCCAAGGATTGTTACGGTTTGCCTAGAAGGGCTGGAAAACATTTTGAAGGTAGGAGAAACTGATAAGAACCTGGGCAGTACTGGAGGCGTGAATCTCTATGCACAAATGATTGATGATGCCGAGGGTCTAGAGAAGATCGAGAATTTACAGTCTCATGATAATACTGAGATATATGAAAAGGCTGTGAAAATTCTTGAGACATATTGGTTGGAAGAGGAGGACGAGATGATGCCAGCAGGTGATGCTTCTCAAAAAGGGTTTCAGTTAGGTGGTGGTGACCTTCCTGTTCCTTCTGGGGGATTCAATTTCAGCTAGAGGTATGCTGTGCTACCGCTCGCATGTATTATTCTTTTTTCTTTTTATTAGCAGAAGCTTTTTATGTTTTTTTTCTTCTAGATGAGATATATGATCATATTCATATGTGATTATTGCTTGGATATGCTTTCACCTTTCCAAATTATATTTCAGGAATCTTATCTGGTTCTGTATTGAATTCCTTATGGAGATGATGGAAAGAATAGTTGGGGTTTCAGGTCGGCGTCTTGTCGTCATGTTAGGGTCCGTCCAGGGTCGGGTGTGGGTGTCAAGGGTACTGGGTTGGCTTGGGGTTAAACCACACGGCCAGACTCATATCGTGCAGTAAGGGGAAATGGGCCAATGGCAGAACATGAGCCCGGTGATCTGCTACAATAAATGGAGTCTTTATTCCCGGTGCTCATAAAACAAATATCAGGTATTGGTTGAGTGTCTTTGCAATAGCTTTTCATGCAGTGTTTGCTGGGGGTGATTTTAGCATATTCCCGAAACAGCTACCATCTTGTTGCGAGCCTGTAATAGGAGTTTTGTGATGTCATGCATCAATCTGTCCATTGAGGCTGTGTTGTATAGGGCATACAATTCCTCAACGGAAGCTGTTGAAAACTACATTTAATGGGAAACAGAGTTTGCTACTCATTATTTGATATTCGACTCTGCTTCTCGATTTTTCTGTACCATGTTTGTGTTTAAGAAGATATTCTATGCCATATGCTTTTCTGTAGGGATGATACTAATAGTAACAGGCAGACAGGGCGAACGTTGTCAAATTTATCGTTCCTCTTGCTTCACTATGAACGTTTGATAGAAACTTCGTTACGAATGTGTAATCGCCCACACTTGTTGATGGGATTTTGTAATCCATGGTGCGACTTGTTTAGGACTGGGAATGTAGGTTGAAGTTTTGGGGTGTGGTTGGTTTTGCAGGTGCCAAAAACTTTAAAAATAACAAACCCCAGAATGGGACCCGACCGGGTGTTGGGTTCAGCAATGGTCAAACTTTTTTCTCCATGCTTGGTGGAGTTTTTAGTGGTCCAACACCCAGAACCAATGTCATGCTTATTTTAATTGCTCCAACCATTGGAAAAAGTTAAAAACTTTTAATCTCTAAAATCAATTACTTTTTTTATTTTATTCTTTTGTCCACTCTTTAAACTAACAATTTTCTTTTGACTTGGTTTAGGCTCCGTTTAGCATTGTTTTTTAAACTAATTTTTAGGTCCAAAAGCTGGTTTGAAGACGGAAGAAATGTTAAACAACAAGTTTTTGAAGAAAAAATTGCTTTTAAAAGTACTTTTCAATTCAAACCCAAAAGTTAAAATTCTTAGCTTTTGCGGTTGTAAAAGTACTTTTGGAAGTTAAATTACAATTTTAACCTTATTTGCTATTGTGTTTATTTATAATTTTTTACGAAGATATAATTAATAATTATTTTTTAGTTTAAAAAATATATATTTATTCATGTCAAGTTTTTAAAATAAAATATTTAAAATTTATTATATTTTCATAGAATACGTACAATTGTTAAAAAATGTATTTATTAATAAAAATATTTTTATATTTTTATAATAATTTAGGTTGATATACTATGACATTAAAGAATTTGAATATTATTATATGTATATATATAACTTACAATATCATGTCTAAAATGATCATTTATTTTTTTAAAAGCATTTTTTGACAGTAATATTAAATACTTAAATTTTAAATTCAAAAATTTAGAAGCACTTTTAAAAACTGTTTTTTAAACTAGCTTTTCTACTAAAAAGCAATGCTGAACTAATCCTTGATTTTTAAATTTAGATTTTATCATATGGAGTAGTTTTAACGATATCTAGATTCAAAAACAGAAAGAAGTAATGAAATTTCAAAAATAATTTGTAAAGAAAAATAGAGGTGGAGATTATTAAATGGATAAAAAGAATTAAAAATAAAATTATGAGAAACATGATTTTGGTACACAGCTTTTTCTCCAATAAAGACTGCATTATTCTGTGTTGTAGAGAGAGAGAGTGCATGGGGAAGTTAAAAGGCAGCAATCAGCCCCATACTCCACCAATTAACAAACTATGATTTTGGTTTTTGGAGACGGAGTTAACATCAAAACACAATCTCCTTTTCCATCCCTTTATTTTATTATATATTTAACCTTTCATTCTTTCCAACAATGAACATTTTATTTACATGCATGTTATTATAACCTGTTTGTTTTTCTAAGAAGATGTTCATTTAAAATAAAGGCAAAATATAAAAAATCTCATAACGTTTGCATTTTTGTTATTTGGCCCTATATTATTTTTTTGGAGTAAATAACCCCTCAACGTTTTAATTTGGTCTAAATATGCCTGATGAATGAAAATTGTCAGTCAACTGACGGTCAACGACTAATTCTGATTGAACTTGCCACGCGTTGAGATCAGCTGACGTGGCATATGCCATGTCATATTTTTTAAAAAAATATTTTATTATACTCTTCTTTATAGTGACACGTGGCCGAATCGGATGATGACACTTAGTGAATATGATCCTGACACGTCAGCATATCTTAACACGTAGCAACTCCAGACAACATTAGACGTTGACCGTCAGTTGACTGACAATTTTCATCTAATAGGGGCATATTTGGACCAAATTAAAATGTTATGGTTGTTTGCTCTAAAAAGAATAAAGAATCAAATGACAAAATATACAAACGTTGAAAACATCTTTTATCATTTTGCCTAAAATAGACGTCGTTATAAATGCCGACATAATCAAAAAAAGATTGAAAAGCAAACATAAATATTAAAACGCAGAGATAAACTCATAATTATTTAATTTTAAAAAATATATAAATCAAAAGTAAAAATAAATTAGTTGGTGGGGACAAAACCCCTCCCAATATGTACAAGGCTCCGTCCCTAATTATAAGATTAAACATTTTAAACATTCTATTATATTTTGTGTACTCATTTTACAGAAACATTACACAATTTTTTTTATAATTTTTGTATCGGCACAAAAATTAATCGAATAATATCTTTGTGTAATCGTGCAATTATACAAGATACACTATAAAATTATTAGTTTTGAACAAAAGAAAGAAGATTGCTACTGTTAAGAATTAATCTTAGAACTTATGAGAAAAAGAAAAAAGTGCTTTTGTTGGATTTAAAACCTAGAAGAAAGGAGGAAGCAGATGAAAAAGTTCTGTCTACTCGGCATCATTGTTTTCTCTATTATGAAATTATTATATTATTAGATGATATATTTTTTTTAAATAGTTTTAAGGTGATTATAAAGTAGTATATGTTCATACTTTCTTTAATTTTTTAATGTGCCATACATCTTGCAGACAAAACGGATTGAACCGATATTTTACTTAGTTGATTCTTACCGTAACCGTATCATAAACACCTTATCCTAAAACAATACACTATATACACACACCCTATTTTAAATAATTTAAATAATATTAAAACGATACTTACATAACCATCTGATAATTATAAATTATTTTACGATCTAAATATAATTATCATCCATAAAACTTGCAGAAACAAAAACCAAACATTAAAACAAAAGAAATAGGGTAAAGTAAATCACGTGGGGCCTAATACGTAAACCTATCAGAATTAGACAGTGCTACTTTAAAGAAGAAAAACCCTGAAATTCATCTCCGCGCCGCCCCTCCTGCATGTTGCCACGTGGACAGTGACCTTCTCAAAATTTTGGCGGGTGTGTCGTCGACAGGAGAGCGGCGCAGAGCTGTCACCAGCAGGGGTAAACCCGTCTTTTCAATCACACCCCCCGTCTAGGGTTTATTGCCTCGTCCCTCTCTGACAACCTCTCACTCCCTGTCTGTTCTTCATTTTTTACCCCTTCTTTAAAAAAAAAAAACAGAACAAATTTTAGCTCTTCTCTTTATTCTGGGTAGTTTTCATTTCTGGGTTTTGTTTCTCCGAGAGCAAAAAGCTCTCTCCTTTACTCTGGTTTCCCCTGTTTCATTTCTTCCCTCTGTTTTTTTCTTCTCAGTTGAATGAAAAAGGTTTTCGACTGTGTTACTGAGTTGGTATTTCTTTGTCCATCGAGTTTAGAACACCCTTTTTTTTCTTTTTGCTTTCGCCATTCTGTTTTGATCGAAGTTCTTTACAGAGTTCATGGGTATAATGGATCTTAGAGCAAAGGTGAAAATAGTAATAAAAAAAAGTCATCTTCAATGCTTAAAAGCTTATGTTTTCTTTCTTTTTTAAACCCATTTCTTTTATATCACTGATTTGGTTTCTGTGTATGATTCAGAAACCCTCGGGTGAAGCAACGACGAGTGAGAAGCAGAAGTTTTGTAGTGATTGCAAAACCACAAAGACTCCACTTTGGAGAGGTGGCCCTGCTGGTCCCAAGGTATTGCTTTCCCTTTCCATGGGAACAAAGCAACAAATCTTCTCTTTTTGAAATCATAACCACAAAAAGCTCACAACTTTTTTGATGGGTTTCTTTTGCAGTCGCTTTGCAATGCATGTGGGATCAGATACAGGAAAAAACGAAGAGCAATGCTGGGTATGAACAAGGGATTAGAGAAGAAGAAGATGAAGAAGAAAGAGATGTCGGATTCTAATGGTGAGAAGAAGCTTAATGGGAACTTGAATGGACTGAGTAAGAGTGTGAAGGTCAGATTATATGCTTTGGGATGTGAAGTTTTGTTGCAAAGTTCATCATCAGCACTATCTGGGGTGGTGAAGAAACAAAGGTGCCAAAGGAGAAGGAAGTTAGGAGAGGAAGAACAAGCTGCTATTTCTTTGATGGCATTGTCTTGTGCCTCAGTTTTTGCTTGACATAACCTCCCCCTTTTCATTGTCTTTTCCTTTTTGCCTCTACAAACACCCATGTTCTTGACAGCTGTTCTGTTTTTACCCAGAGCAAAAGTGAAAGGGAAAGCAATGTTTTTTTTTTGGGGAATAGCTGATGATGATGATTGTAAATAGTACTTTGGGAATCAATAGACAACGAGAATTCTATGTTTGAAGTAGGTGTTTTCAATTGCAGTTATTCGTATTTACTGATCTGATGAATCAATCCATAAAAAAAATAAAAAAATCTGCCAAATTCTACTTAAAAGAATGCTTTCATTGAGAGTTGAACTCAAGACCTCCCGCTTACTAAACGGGTGCTCTAACCAACTGAGCTATGAAAGCTATTGAATTTAGAATCCAAATAACCATTATTATTCCGTATAACTACAAAAAATAAAGTAATAGTCCCAAGTCCCAACTACTTGGAAGTTGGAACGTAACAAGATAACAGATTCCTCAACTGATATATACATACGCACGTACATTACATATGTATGTATATTTATACGAATATCATGAGCCTAACTTAACTAGTACAAAGTGGATTTCATGTCATTTCTTTGAAACCAAAAGAATTGATACACATGTAAAGTAGTATACAGGCAAACACCTCACCTCCTCATGGGAACCAAACTACAGCTACAAATTCCTAACCCCTGAGGTAATCAATAATCAGGTCCTTTCCTTGCTTAAGGAAAAAGAATACATCAACCTTATATAAGCTCTATATAGATATTCGGCCGAAACGAAAATTCTAAGAGAGAAAATAGGTAAACATGAACCTCTAAAGTGGTATGAGTATGCTTGTGCTTCTCGACATCTTAAGTAATCGGCTTACGCGGCAGTTCAAACCGGAAATCTTCAAGAGAAAAAGCCATGGTTGAGGATCAGAAGAGTATCTCCTTGAGGATTAGGAGGACCAACATGACAAAGCACATTATAACGAGCACCGTAGCACACATCACCATGCCTCCTTGTTTCTGTGTTCTCTCAGCCTGCAAGTCGAATCCATTCAAGATTTAGAATGCTTCCTCGAAAATATGCAAATGAGGATAAATGATGGGCAAAGATGAAAGACCTTCTGTAGTTGTTTGAGGCCTTCTTCGACTGTAGTTGCAACATTCTGAATGTTGTAGTCTATCCGATCGACAATAGTACCCTGTTTGGAGACTGCATTTAATAACTCTGAGAAGTTTGAACTTATTATTATGCTAGATGGATTCGTACCTGATCAATGACAAGAACCGATAGATCCTTCATAATCTGAGCAAGCTCATTTACAGAGTCCACAACCTGCAAAATCCATTTTAATACATGCGTAGATAGTTCATTACAGATTGCTATGAAAACAGCATCAAATGACAAAAAGATCAAGAGACTTACCTGTTGAATCTCCCTTTCCCTCTCAACTGTTAACGCTTCACTTTGTTTCAACTTTGCCATCTGATGCTCACTAAATACCTACATGACATAATCGTGCAA
Source organism: Hibiscus trionum (assembly GCA_030270665.1). Lineage (NCBI taxonomy): Eukaryota > Viridiplantae > Streptophyta > Magnoliopsida > Malvales > Malvaceae > Hibiscus > Hibiscus trionum. The sequence continues at coordinate 10,074,822 of BSYR01000020.1, read as the reverse complement.
TATTGATAAAAGACACAAATCCATCAAAACCTAATATCATGACTATACAAGGAAAACATAAGGAAGTTGGAGTAGGCACATTTTGGATCTTGGTTGCCAGACAATCGAGTGTCAAGATCCTAACATGTTATTTGGCATTCTGCTAAAACTCATGCTTCCTAAAATGTGTTCAGATAGATCGTATATAATAAAAGGAAGAGGGTTTAAAGAAACCCGTATACCATATCATCCAAGTCATCGTCTTCTGCTTTAGACCTATTTCCATTTATATTCATCTCTAGATCAACTCCATCCTGGCCCTACAAAGAAACCGGTAATTTAGTTAAAACGTGCACAAAATGCATAATAAGAGTGCAAAAAACAGAAATCGAAATTGTATGGATCGTTTAGCATGTGAAAGTGCAAGCAAATACTATATAACAATGCATTGTCAAGAAGGAAGTTTCTTTCCTATACCTCTTTCTGCTGCCTAAGGCGCTTCAAATAAGTTGATTGCTTCTTCCGGAGCTCCATCGATAGGTTCTGAAGGTCAGTAGCAAGTTGACGCTGCCAAAAAGGAGAGCAACATGGAAGGCAAGAAGTGTAGACCAAAAATTAGTTCAGAATAGCACATCATCAAAGGGAATAAAAACTTAAAATTATGTCAGAGGGTATAGAGGATAAAGCACTAAACATCAGCCTGCCCTTATTATCTTCTCTTCTGCAAGGACACGTGTATGGATAAAAAAAAGAATCAAAGATGACCTTTTATCTCACCATCTCTAAGCCTTACCTGGACATTTTTCCTGACATTTGAATCCTCAGAAGGTCCAGTTGCAGAGAGTTTCTGTAATCTCTTCTCTGATTTCTTCAACAGATTAGTTATCTCATGGGTAAGAGCCTCAATAATGCGTTGGTCTTCTTTACCATCACCAAATGAAGGCATTAAAGCCTTTGCATGAGCCTTTGCTAACTCGGCCATTTTTGTCCGTGCTCGTTGCACATTTGCTGCTATTTCTTCAGACACATCTACCCAAGCTGGTGGTAGACCCACTGTAACTGCATTTGCACCCTTACTGCAACAGACAGATAACCCTTATTTTCTTACTAGAGTTATATGACCATTCAAACAGAGATATACATTAAGTCATAAGTAACTTGTATCCACAATCCCTCATTGCAAATTCTTGGTCTTTCATTGTACTGCATAAACCACCTCATAATCTTTGTAGCTCTTCCCAAATCATTCAAAATATCTCACAACTAAATAATTTTTGTAAGAACTGCTCAAGGATATCAAACAGATTCAACCGCATTCATTTGTAAGCATCTCTTGGGTGCCAATTTCTCAAAAAAATAGTTACTTAACATATAATTCAACAATTTTGCTTAGCCTAAACTGTATCAATTCTACTTCAAATAAAAGGAGACCAATTCAGCTAAATTAAGCTAACTAATTGCGTTCAAATAAATTCCCGCATAATAAATAGAAAAAGAAAAAAAACAAGTATTGATCTCGATCTTTATTAGTATTATTATTGTTTTATCTTATATGTCAATTAATATTAGTTACAAAGTTGAATTACCTTGAATTTCCAGGATCCTCGGTACTTAGAGGAGTATAAGAACGATTTGGATGGAGCAACGAAGTACTAACCATCTCGATCACCGGTCCTCCGCCGGAGCTCTTCGTGACCGAAGACGATGCCGACGAACTCGTCGGAATTCTTACACTCTTTAAGGCATCCCGATATTTCCTGAATAACAGCGTCCGGTTCCTCGTCGCCATAGCTCTAGAACGAAAATATATATTAACTAAAAGTTAAAAATAAATCTAAATCCAGATTTAGAATTTATAGATCTAAAAATTGATGTTTTCTCATGGCGGAGCTAGAAAAGGAAATAAAAGAGGGATGGCCACGTGACCGGAGGCCGACGATCGGCCGTTAAGGGGGTAGTTGAATAGAGAGGAACGGCCGACTCAAGCGCCGGCGAAGCTGAGGTTCGTTCTGAAAGGAAACTACCAGGAAAGTAAAACTATGAGCAAGAAAAATATACGGTAGACGTGGGGAATTATTTTTTGACTTTTATTAGGTTCAGTGTTTCAGATTAAAAGCGTGGTTACTGTTTTTAATCGTTTTAAATCTTCGATTAGGCCGGGTTAAGTTAGTAGGGTCGGGTCGTACGCTACAGTGAATTCCTCAATCAGATTTAGTCCTCTAAACGAACCGACCGAACACGAATAAGGGAATGTTCATGTTCGTTGGTTTAATTTTAACTGAATAAATAAACGAACACGAAAAATTAAACGAACAAACACGAACAACTAAATGAACATAATTTTTTGTTTATGTTCGTTTGTTAAGGAACATAGCTTGTTTGTGTTCGTTTATGTTCGTTCGTTTAAATGATAAGCAAACGTAAACGAACGACATACAGAACATATGTAAATAAATTTAAGCAAACATAAATGAACGAACATATGTGAATAAATTTATTTTTTAAAAAATATAAAATTATTTTGTTATGAAAAATAATAAATACAAATGGATATATGTGAATAAATTTGAACGAACATAAACGAACAGATTATCAAACGTTTACGAACGTAAACGAACGAACGAGCCCTTTGTTAGTGTTCTTTCATTTAATTAAACGAACAAAAAATCTTATTCATGTCCGTTCGTTCATTTACGTTCGTAAACGTTCGTTCATTCATTTTTGTTATTTTTCGTTCGTTCATTTACATTTATATTTATATTCGTTTGTTCAACAAACATAAACGAACTTCCCGCTGATCGGTTCACGAACGGTTCATTGAACGTTTGGTACATTTACAGCCTTAGCCAGATCAAGCTCTTTTTTATCACGTTGTTGGTCGGTTCAATTATTAACGGGAATTAAAATAAGGGCCAAATTAATGGAAGATAAAAGTTATTGAATTAAATTAAAATAAGGACCAAATTGATAGGACATTTAAGTAACAAAGATCAAATGTATAACTATACAAATTTTTGTTAATTGTCTCGTTACTTTAACTGTTAAATGTTAATGGTTAAATTTATTGAATTGCGAAGAAAAATAATTTGGGAGAAGAAAACATATTAATTGATGTATTTTTCTAAATACTGAGTTATTTTAAATTATGATTAAATTGGTAGAATATATAAGTTTTGAGGATTAAATCATTATACCAAACTTTTTTTAAATGTTCGTTTTTATTTTAACGAATGAGTAACCGAACATAACTAAAGCTTTAATTGAGTGAACTAATTATAAATTTTAATAAATGAGTGACATCCAATATAATTAAACCAGTTTTTGTTAATTTCATCACGTAATAAATGATAAATCCAACTAGACAAGAGGTAGATGATAACAATACTCTGGGCAGCTTGACATCCCAAAGTTTGGAAAAATTTAAATTACACCTCTCAAATATTTAAAAATTTTCAGTTAAACACTTTTAATTTTTAGAAACTTTTATTAAATTTTAATTTATTGAATATTTTTAATTAAGTTCCCTAAACCTTTAAAAATCTCATTAAACCTCTTTTTTTTTTTAGAATTTTAAATTTTTTTGTTCAAAAAGAATATTTTTTGGGTTTGAACTAAAGTACCTATCACCGATAACAGTGACTAATCCTCTCGCCGCAGGTGCTCTCATTGTAAAACCTATGTTTGATTTTGATATAATTAAATCTTTAAGGATCAATTTGAAAAATTTAAAATTGTTTTATAAGTCCCTTAATAAGTTTTAAAATCACCAACACTTTAAAACTGATTTGAAAAACTCAAACTCAAAATATTTTCTAAGTGTTCCAAGGCCAAACAATTGAAAAACGTCTAAGTGTATCGATACACTTCCAAGCGTATCGATACCTTTTTACCAAAGTTGGCTACTGGAGGAACACGTATCGATACGGCAAACCCTCGTATCGATACGCCCCTGTGTAAAAGTCTAAAGAGTTTGAATGGCGTACCGATACGACAAACCATCGTATCGATACAACCTTAATAAATATTTAAATATAAGTCGGTTTAAATATTTTGACCGTTGGTGTCAGTTGGTTGGTAACCGAATTTTAAATGGTCGTTGACCCGTATCGATACACCAAACCCTCGTACCGATACGGAAATCGACAGTGAGCTAAGTTGAGAAAAAGGTATCGATACGGCAAACCCCCCTTTCGATACCCCGTACCGATACGCTTACGTGCGTATCGATACCCCTTATTTATTACACACAACGGCTCTTTCTTTTCTGAGACATGTATCGATACGGCTTCCCGTGTACCGATACGCATAGCTGCAAAAGTGCATTTATGGTGGTAAGATAGGGTTCCAATGGCTCCATTTATGTTCCCAACCACTCAAACGGCTAGAATTCAATGAGAAGGTATAAAAGAGACCTCCAAAAGCTCCAGCAACAACTATTGATCCTCAAGAAAACATCCATACATCAAATCCAAGCAATTGTGCAAAAATCCCATATTGTCTAGAAACCCCAATTGTAATTTTCATTCTTATCTTGTTCAATTGGGTTGAGTGCTTGTAATTGGGCTACTATTTGTATTGAGTGATACTCTATTTAGCCATCAAATTCTTTGTTACCTTGGTGTGAGGATTGGGTTAAATTTTGGGTAGAAAATTTAACCGAAATTGTAAGGGTTGCCTTCTTAGCCTAGAAAAGGGGAAGAGCAATTAGTGGAATTGTTGCAAATCCTTAGTGAAGCTAAGGTACTGGATGTAGAGTTCATTTGGAACTTGAACCACTCTAAAATCCCTTGTCAATCTTTTTAATTTGTAATTTCCACCACGCAAACTTTAAAAATCCAATTCACCCCCCTCTTGGTTTATATCGATCTTTCGATCCACTCAACAATTGGTATCAGAGCCTACCTCTTTGAGGATTAACAACCACAAGAGGAGTTCCTTGGAAGAGTGTGATCATCATATATCAAGAGATGACTTTAACCTCCGGTTCGGGCATGTATGAGTCTCAATCCACTACAAAGCCTCCCTTTTTTAATGGTGATAACTATTCTTTTTGGAAGAATAGAATGCGTCTCTTGACCTTCATCAAGTCAAATGACTACCTAGTGTGGGATGTCATTGTAGATGGCCCTTTATATTCCATTGAAGCAAGATGGTGAAGGCAAGATGGTCTTAAAGAAAAAGATGGAGATGAGTGAAGAAGAAAGGAAAAAGGTTCAAGTCAATGACAAAGCTCTCCACATGCTCTTTTGTTCCTTCGGTCCGGACATCTATTCAAAGGTTTCATCCATCGAGAGTGCCAAAGAAGTGTGGGACACTCTTGAGACTACTTATGAGGGCACCAATGACGTTAAAGAAACTAAGATTGGAATTCTCAATCTTAGTTATGAAAATTTTAAGATGGAGCCCGATGAGACGGTGTCCAAGATGTTTGATCGTTTCTCCACTATTGTCAATGGGCTAAAGGGTTTTGGAGAAATTATATCGGAAGACAAGCTTGTCCGGAAGCTACTCTATTCACTTCCCGAATCTTGGGATGGGAAGAGAACTGCCATCATTGAAGCCAAGAATTTAAAGACTTTAAAGCTTGATGAGCTTGTGGGTTCTCTCCTTACTCATGAGATTATGAAGCAAGGAAGGGAAGAAGAGAAGAAGAAAGAAGAGAAAAAAGTAGAAAAGCTTGAGGTTGAGAAGAAGAAGAAGATGAGAATAGCTCTCAAAGCTTCACTACATCAAGAGAGCTTTTCAAGTGAGGAGGATGAACTAGAAGAATTGGCTATGATAGCCAAACGATTCTCACGTTTCATGAGGTCCAACCGGGGAAGAAAAATCCAAAGAAAAATGGACTTCAAAAGCAAGAACAAAGAAGAAGCAAAGGATCCAATCATTTGCTTTGAGTGCAAACAACCCGGCCACATACGTTCGGAGTGCCCTCAACTCAAGAAGAAGGGCTTTGAGAAGAAGAAGAAGCTCAAAGCCAAACTTGCTACTTGGAGTGATGAGGAGTCATCGGAGGATGACGAACAAGAAGTGGCTAACATTTGCCTCATGACACTTGAGAAAGATTCCTCCATGGTAACCTCTAACTCATCTACTTTAGATTTTACATATGATGAATTGAATGATGCATATGATGAGCTACAAGAGGTCTATGGTGAATTAGTTGAAAAATATAAAGAGTCGATCATTAGGAACAAAAAGATTATTTTGGAACTAAATGAGAAAAATGACTCACTCACTCAAGCTAATTCAAAATTTGAGAAAAAGATATTAGGGTTAAAAGATGAACTAAAATTCTTTCAAGATGAAAATGTTGACCTTAATAATCTTTTGTCTCAATGTAATAGTGAACACCAAAAGGTGTTGGATGAGCTAAATGAGCTCAAAAAGTCTTTGAAAAATGTTGGTAGTGTCAAGTATGAAATAGGTGAATCCTCAAGAACACACCAACCTAAGAAAAAGACTAACTACTACAAACAAGGTAGCCTTCCTAGACATAGTAAAGCTAAAAGAATTAGAAGTGTATGGGTTCCTAAGGAACTTGTAAAATCTAACAATATTATTGCTATGTCATCTTGGATTCCTAAGGGAACCAAGGTTTTGGGAGCTAACACTCATGGACCCAAAATGATTTGGGTACCAAAAACAAAAGTTTAATATCTTTGTTTGTAGGGGGAACATTCCTACAAGGCCAAAGCACAAAGTCAAAACTCATGGTACCTTGATAGTGGATGCTCAAGGCATATGACCGGAGACAAGAGTAGATTCATGGATCTAAAGCCAAAAGGTGGAGGAGTAGTAACATTTGGTGACAACTCCAAAGGCCACATTAAAGGTATTGGCTCCATAGGTAATCACTCTACTATTCTTATTGAAAATGTCTTGTATGTCGATGGTCTTAAACACAATTTATTGAGCATAAGTAAATTGTGTGATAAAGAATTTAATGTTTTATTTGATAAAAATGAATGCAAAATTGTAGACATTAAATCTAATAATATTATGCTCATAGGTCATCGCATAGGGAACATATACATGGTGCATCTAGATGACATTCATACATCTCATGCATGCTTAGTTGCACAAAATGAAAATGATGCATGGTTGTGGCATAGGAAACTAGGACATGCTAGCATAAGTGTTTTAGAAAAACTAGTCTCCCTTAACCTAGTTAGAGGTTTACCCAAGATAAAATTTGTGATGCATGCTCAAAGGGTAAACAACATAGGTCTTCCTTTAAATCCATTAATGATGTTTCTACTAGTAGATGTTTACAACTTATCCATATGGATTTGTTTGGGCCAATTAAGACTATGAGCTTGGGTGGTAAGTCTTATGCTTTTGTACTTGTTGATGATTTTTCTAGATTTACTTGGGTTCTATTTTTAAGTACTAAAGATGAGGCTTTGGAAAAATTCATCACATTTTCAAAACTAACCCAAAATGATCTTGAACTTAAAATTTCACATATTAGAAGTGATCATGGAACCGAGTTTCAAAATTTAGGGTTTGAAGATTTTTTAAATGAAAATGGTATTAGCCATAATTTTTCGGCTCCTCGAACTCCTCAACAAAATGGGGTAGTTGAGAGGAAAAATAGAACTTTGCAAGAAATGGCTAGAACTATGCTTTGTGAAAACAATTTACCTAAATATTTTTGGGCGGAAGCCACAAACACCGCTTTCTATATTGTAAATCGAGTAATGATTAGGCCAATTTTAAAGAAAACACCTTATGAGATTTTAAAATCTAAAAAGCCTAACATTAGCTATTTTCACCCTTTTGGTTGCAAGTGTTTTGTTTTAAATAATGGAAAAGACAACTTAGGTAAATTTGATGCAAAAAGTGATGAAGTTATTTTCATAGGTTACTCTTTAACCTCTAAAGCCTATCGAGTATTTAACAAAAGAACTTTAGTAGTAGAAGAATCTATTCATGTTGTATTCGATGATAACCTCCTTCCTAGGAAGGATTCTTGTGATGATGATGATGTAGGAATCATAAATGCCTTTGATGGAGGACAAACTTCAAAGGAGGATGAGATTCCAACAAAAGAAGAGGAAACACAAGATCCACCTCTTGAAGCCTTGAAGGACTTGGCTCTTGAGGAAAAGGAAGTGAGCTACCCAAGGGAGTTGAACTATGTCAAGGATGGTGAAATCTTGGGTGATCCATCCAAGGGGGTAACCACTCGATCTTCTCTTAGATTAATGAATCATGTTGCATTTATCTCATGCATAGAGCCTACGAATATTAAAGAAGCATTAAAAGATGACTTTTGGATTATGGCTATGCAAGAAGAGTTAAATCAATTTGAGAGAAGTAACGTTTGGACATTAGTTGATAGGCCTAGTAATCAATCTACCATAGGAACAAAATGGGTCTTTAGGAACAAGCTAGATGAGAGTGGTAACATTGTAAGAAATAAAGCTAGACTAGTAGCACAAGGTTACACTCAAGAAGAGGGAATAGATTTTGATGAAACCTATGCACCCGTAGCTAGAATGGAAGCTATTAGGATGTTGCTTGCATATGCATGTTATCATAATTTCAAGCTTTTTCAAATGGATGTTAAAAGCGTATTTTTAAATGGTTTTATAAATGAAGAAGTGTATGTGGAACAACCACCGGGTTTTGAAGACTCAAAATTTCCAAATCATGTTTTCAAACTCACCAAAGCTCTCTATGGTTTAAAACAAGCTCCTAGAGCTTGGTATGAAAGACTTTCAAACTTTTTAATTGAAAAAAGATTTGAAAAAGGTAAGGTAGACACTACACTTTTCATAAAAATGTTTAAAAATGACATCTTAGTAGTTCAAATTTATGTTGATGATATTATTTTTGGTTCTACTAATGAATGTCATTGTCAAGATTTTGCTAAGTTAATGCAAGGTGAATTTGAGATGAGCATGATGGGGGAGCTCTCATTCTTTTTGGGACTCCAAATCAAGCAAAAGAATGATGGCACCTTCATCAACTAAGCAAAATACATAAAGGATATGCTCAAGAAGTTTGGCTTGGAGAATGCAAAGCCTCAAGCCACACCTATGAGCTCATCTACAAAGCTTGACAAAGATGAAGGAGGTAAGTGTGTTGACTCTAAGCTTTACCATTCTATGATTGGATCATTGTTTTACCTTACCGCAAGTAGACCGGATATCTTGTTTAGTGTTTGCTTGTGTGCTAGGTTTCAAGCTAGTCCTAGAGAGTCTCACCTTATAGCCGTTAAGAGAATCTTTAGGTATCTTAGAGACACTCCTTGTTTAGGTCTTTGGTACCCTAGAGACTCTACCTTCAACCTTCATGCCTATTCGGATGCGGATTATGGGGGTTGCAAAATCGATAGGAAAAGTACTTCGGGAACTTGTCAATTCCTAGGTAGTATGCTCATATCTTGGTTCTCTAAGAAACAAAATAGTGTAGCCTTATCTACCACCGAAGCCGAGTACATATCCTTAGGGAGTTGTTGTGCTCAAGTCCTTTGATGAAGCAACAACTCTTAGATTATGGAATTAAAGTTGAAACCATACCCCTAAAATGTGACAACACTAGTGCAATATGTCTAACAAAAAATCCCATCCAACACTCTAGAACCAAACACATAAAAATAAGGCATCATTTCATTAGAGATCATGTCCTTAAGGAAGACGTGGTTATAGAGTATGTAGACACCTTAAATCAATTAGCGGACATATTTACAAAACCTTTAGACAAAGAGCGTTTTTGGTCCCTTAGGAGAGAGTTAGGTCTAGCTAGCCTATCTTGATCTTTTAGGACCTTTTTGTGCTTAAAAATGCTTGATTTTGTGAAATTGCATGTTCATGTGTTGTAACTCTTGAAAACATCCATGCTTATAGTTAGGGGGAGTATGCTTCTATTAAAATATGCTTAGAATTGTTCATTCATCATTTGCATACTCTTAGGAGATGTTAAATTCGAGCCTATGGTTGTTCTTAGAACTAAATATGCATTTCTGGGCATATGGTATCGATACGGATCTACGCGTATCGATACGTGTTCTTCATTCAATTTCCCAGAATTATTTTTGCTTAAACGGGTATCGATACGATTAAACCCGTATCGATACGAGCTTCAAATCGTTTCGATACGGACCTCATCCGTTTCGATACGATTCTCCAACGGGCATTTTTAAGGAAATGACGTTTCTACCCCCGTATCGATACACTCTCAGGCGTATCGATACTCGATTGCGCAGACAGCCTTTAATAAGGCATTTAAAGAGTTCAACTTTTACCAAAATTAAAACTCTTCAAAACCTAAAAACCCTAGCCGTTTTTGCCTATAAAAGGGCTCTTCCTCCTTCATATTTTCACACCACAACTCAAAATCTAAAAGAGTTTTTCAATCAAGCAAAGCTTTAAGCTCCTTCTTCAATCTCTCAAGTTTCTATCAAGGTAAATTCTTCTTTCTTCTTTCTTTTTCCTTTTTCAATTTCTTTTTGTTTTGTTTTTGTTTTATTTTTGTTTTATGATTTTTTTTAAATCTTTGTTCTTCCAAAAAAAATTCTTCAAATCTCTTTAAATTTTTTTCCCTTGGTTCTTAACCAAAATTGAAGAAATCTTTTTGCAAAATTTCTCTTTTAGATTATGGCACCAAAGGAATCGAGGAAGCGATCAAGGGTTTCTCAAACCGGTGAATCATCCAATCTTGGAACGATTGCACGTCCGAACTACACTACCATCTATGAACAATCCTTTGAAACTCACACGGGTCTCCCATATTTTCGTCAATTCGAGAATTACAAGATTCGTGCGGAAAGGGTAATATCCATTCCTTTTCTCGACTCAGAGCGCTTTAAATTTGAATATCTTCCTTTGCTTCGTCGTTGGAATTTCATGAAGTTTCTATCTATTCCCGGTTTTTATTATCGTCTTTTGGTTTTGATTTTTTACTCAAATGCCAAATGTATTTCTCGCAATGGGGAAGTTGTCGCCATTAGCTCTTATCTCATGGGAAAGAAATTCATCCTTGATGTCAAATCTATTTGTGAAGTTTTTAAGTTAGAGGATGAAGGCCTTGATGATGAGAATGCTTTGGGACATGTTCTTATTGGCTCCGTGACCGCCCTAAATGCTCAAGATCGGATCCTTCATTTGATGGTGTCTTGGTGGTTTTGTCCCTCTGGAGGAAAATACTCTACCATCCGTCAAGTGGATGATTTTTGGATCCGTTACTTCCGTGGGCGAAAACGCCCAAATCTTGCTCGAATTATGTTCGGTGAAATCGTCTATCATGTGTAAAATCGTCACAACTCTCTCATCACCTCTTTCATCTACGGTACGGCTCTAAGTTATTTCTTTGTGAAAAAGGATATTGATTGCTCTTTTGACTTCCCAACTCCCCTTACCGATCCCATTGATGAGCGATCTCTTGCACGGGGTAAGTTCCATTATTTTAATGGAAATTGGTTACGTCTTTCCGAGCTACCACCCGAGGCCGCAGCCGTATTGGAAGAACCTCAAGGAGATCAAGCTCCTCAACCCTCCATGGATGCTCTAATGACATTCCGCAATGAGCAATTTACCGGGTTGCGCACGGACATGGGAAATCGTTTTACCGCCCTTGAAACAACTTTTGATACAAGGATGACGAGCATGGAGAATCACCTCACATCTCTTGAGAGCGGTCATAACTCTCTGAATATTTCTCTATCCGCTTTCCATGATGAGTGGCGCAATAGCATGAGGGATAATGATCCAATGGGAGTTGATGATGAAGATGATGAAGACGACGAAGACGATGCCTAGCCGTTTCTTCTTGCATCTCATGCATATCACTTAGGATACTTCTATTTTATGCATCTTTGATTTATGTTCTTAGGACTAAGTTTATTATTAAACATATGCTTTGATTTTCTGTTTTTGTTTGGGTTTTTATGTTTGATGCTATGATCAATAATATAAATGTTGCTTATTTATACCTTTGCCTTTGATTATGCACTTATCTATTGTCTCAATATTTTTGATCTAACAAAAATGGGGAGAGAAACTAGCTCACAACACTTCAAAAATTTTGATTTTAACTCAAAGGTTACCAAGCTTATATTAAGGGGGAGTTAACTTTGTAAAGTTTTTCAAAGTGTCAAAAATTTTAAGTTTTAGTTTTGTTATATCAAAAAGGGGGAGATTGTAAAACCTATGTTTGATTTTGATATAATTAAATCTTTAAGGATCAATTTGAAAAACTTAAAATTGTTTTATAAGTCCCTTAATAAGTTTTAAAATCACCAACTCTTTAAAATTGATTTGAAAAACTCAAACTCAAAATATTTACTAAGTGTTCCAAGGTCAAACAATTGAAAAACGTCCAAGTGTATCGATACACTTCCAAGCGTATCGATACCTTTTTACCAAAGTTGGCTACTGGAGGAACACGTATCGATACGGCAAACCCTCGTATCGATACGCCCCTGTGTAAAAGTCTAAAGAGTTTGAATGGCGTACCGATACGGCAAACCATCGTATCGATACGGCCTTAATAAATATTTAAATATAAGTCAGTTTAAATATTTTGACCGTTGGTGTCAGTTGGTTGGTAACTGAATTTTAAATGGTCGTTGACCCGTATCGATACACCAAACCCTCGTACCGATACGGAAATCGACAGTGAGCTAAGTTGAGAAAAAGGTATCGATACGGTAAACCTCCGTTTCGATACCCCGTACCGATACGCTTACGTGCGTATCGATACCCCTTATTTATTACACACAACAGCTCTTTCTTTTCTGAGACAGGTATCGATACGGCTTCCCGTGTACCGATACACATAGCTTCAAAAGTGCATTTATGGTGGTAAGATAGGGTTCCAACAGCTCCATTTATGTTCCCAACCACTCAAACGGCTAGAATTCAATGAGAAGGTATAAAAGAGACCTTCAAAAGCTCCAGCAACAACTATTGATCCTCAAGAAAACATCCATACATCAAATCCAAGCAATTGTGCAAAAATCTCATATTGTCTAGAAACCCCAATTGTAATTTTCATTCTTATCTTGTTCAATTGGGTTGAGTGCTTGTAATTGGGCTACTATTTGTATTGAGTGATACTCTATTTAGCCATCAAATTCTTTGTTACCTTGGTGTGAGGATTGAGTTAAATTTTGGGTAGAAAATTTAACCGAAATTGTAAGGGTTGCCTCCTTAGCCTAGAAAAGGGGAAGAGCAATTAGTGGAATTGTTGCAAATCCTTAGTGAAGCTAAGGTAGTGGATGTAGAGTTCATTTAGAACTTGAACCACTCTAAAATCCCTTGTCAATCTTTTTAATTTGCAATTTTCACCACACAAACTTTAAAAATCCAATTCACCCCCTCTTGGTTTATATCGATCTTTCGATCCACTCAACACTCATTAAGAGGTAAACAACTGACTATTGGTAGGAATTGAACTCCTAACCTCATTGTTAAGGACGAGGGTTCAAAGAGAATTTTAATTACTCCTTCAACTTTTTTTTCAAAAAATCCTCAAAATTTTCAAAAAATTTAATAAAACCTTCAATTTTTTTAAAATTTTCATTAAACCCCAAACAATTGCACCAAGATCGGCCCCTGCAACTAGATCAGAGCTTAAACAGCTTCCAGTTTGAACTCCCTGTAATTAAATATTTACTTTTTCTCTAAAATTAATTAAAAAGCTTAATGTCAAAATAAGTGCCCAAACTATTATAGTTTTTCTTTATAAGGGCCCGAACTATCATATTCTTTTCCTTTTAGGTGCCTAAAACTATTTTTGCCCCTTTTAGGTGCCCAAATTATCATTTTTTGCCTCTTTTAAGGTCAAATCGAGACACCTATTTTGACCAAAAAAATAATAATTTGAGCACCTATTTTGACCAAAAAAATAGATTGGGCACTTAAAATGGGCAAAAAATAGTTTAGGCACTTAAAAGGTGAAAGCATGATTGAAGAACTAATGTTTTGATATAATAATTGAAAAATAATTTTGAACTAAATTGAAAAGATTTCAAAAGTGTCTTTAAGTCCAAACAACTTGAAAATAAGTTTGAGGATGTTTTAAATGGTTTTGGCAAGGTTTAAAACGTTTTTAAGTAACCTAACCAGAGTTTTCAAGGTAACTGTTTCGAAACAGGGACCTATATTGAAACATTTTGAAACTGCCAATACCCGTACCGAAACAGGGCTTGCCCTTTTCGGTACGAAGGGTTTCGTTTCAAAACACCCCTTTGGTGTTTCGATACGCTCAACGGTCAAAACCTCCCCAACGTCTATTTTTCCAACAACTTTTTAAATTGCAGTCCATCTGTCACACGTTCCGAAACGGGGTTGCTACCGTTCGATACGGTTCAATGGTGTTTCGAAATGGCTAGAGGCGTTTCGAAACGGCTTGCTGCATCAGATTTTAACGGCTAGTTCTGAAGAAGGTCGTTTCGAAACTGGGTCGATTGTTTCGAAATGGACAACTGCAAAACAACGTTAATGGTGGGAAATAAAGTCTCCAACGGCTCCAAAACAACCCCAACGGTCCTCAACGGCTACAAACTCAATTAAGAGTATAAAAGAGACCTCCAAGCATCAAGAGAAGACTAATGCTTCATTTGTCAACAATATAATAATAAAAAATTTGTCTTAGAGCTTAATTGTTCATTTTCTTGTATAGACAACACTAGTGAACTAAACATTGTCAAATTTGCTCAAGTATTTAGATTTTGGGTGAGGGCTAAATAGTGCAAACAATTACCTATTAGAGAGATTTCAAGTTTGCTTTAAAATTTTTCTTCTAAAGAGTGTTTAATCAAGCTTTGGGTTAGAAAGCTTTGAGTGTGTAAAGGTTGCCTTCTTAGCCTAAAAAAGGGGAAGAAATTCAAGAGTGAATTTGTTGAAATCCTTAGTGGGAATTTAAGGTAATAGATGTAGATGCTTGTTAGAAGGTCGAACCACTATAAATCCTTATGTCTTATTGTCCAATTTTCACATACCACTAAAATACCCAAATATCCAACTTCTCCACACTTGGCGAGCTAGAACAGTTGAAGGAAATCGAGCACACAAAACCGAACAATGATATAATAATTGAAAAATAGTTTTGGACTAAATTGAAAAGATTTCAAAAGTGTCTTTAAGTCCAAACAACTTGAAAATAAGTTTGAGGATGTTTTAAATGGTTTTGACAAGGTTTAAAACGTTTTTAAGTAACTAAACCAGAGTTTTCAAGGTAACCGTTTCAAAATAGGGACCTATATCGAAACATTTTGAAACTGCCAATACCCGTACCGAAACAAGGCTTGCCCGTTTCGATACGGAGGGTTTCGTTTCGAAACACCCATTTGGTGTTTCGATACGCCCAACGGTCAAAACTTCCCCAACAGCTATTTTTCCAACGGCTTTTTAAATTGCAGCCCAACTGTCACACGTTCTGAAACGAGGTTGCTACCGTTTCGATACGGATCAATGGTGTTTTGAAACGGCCAGAGGCGTTTGAAAACGGCTTGATGCATTAGACGTTAATGGCTAGTTCTGAAGAAGGTCGTTTCAAAACGGGGCCGATTGTTTCGAAACAGACAACTGCAAAACAACGTTAATGGTGGGAAATAAAGTCTCCAACGACTCCAAAACAACCCCAACGGTCCTCAACGGCTACAAACTCATTAGAAGTATAAAAAAGACCTCCAAGCATCAAGAGAAGATTAATGCTTCATTTGTCAACAACATAATGTAAAGAATTTGTCTTAGATTTTAATTGTTAATTTTCTTGTATAGACAACACTAGTGAATTAAATATTGTCAAATTTGCTAAGTGTTTAGATTTTGGGTGAGAGCTAAATAGTGCAAACAATTACCTATTAGAGGGATTTTAAGTTTGCTTTAGAAATTTTCTTGTAAAGAGTGTTTACTCAAGCTTTGGGTTAGAAAATTTTGAGTGTGTAAAGGTTGCCTTCTTAGCCTAAAAATGGGGAAGAAATTCAAGAGTGAACTTATTGAAATTCTTAGTGAAAATTTAAGGTAGTAAATGTAGGTATTTGTTAGAAGGCCGAACCACTATAAATACTTATATCTTATTGCTCAATTTTCACATACCACTAAAATTCACAAATATCTAATTTCTACACATTTGGTGAGCTAGAACAGTCGAAGGAAATCGAACACACAAAACCAAACAATGATAATTTGGGCATTAAAGAAAAGGTTCATTTAGAAATGGATGCTGATTCATGGAGTACCCGTTTTTCTTCCGCTTCTAAGAGATACTTAGCTCTCCAATCACGGTCTGATAAACTTTAAATCCCATATATGTTTTTCTCTTTTTTGGGTTAATATGTACTACTTTTTATGCGTGGTGGAAAATTAAAGTAAAGGGACTAACTTGACTAGATTTTCAGAAAACAAGATATTCTCTTTTTTCAATGATTGAACGTTTACGAATGGGTACAAAATGCAGATATGTTTATGGGGTTTGAAGAAATAGACGGAGAAGATGACATGAGAGAGGATTTTCCATGCCCTTTTTGTTCAGATCATTTCGATATCGTTGGCTTGTGCTGTCGCATTGATGACGAGCACCCCGTGGAGGCTAAAAATGGGGTATTGCTCTGTTTTTCTTTTATTTTCCAATGCCTTCTTTATGTGTTATCGTCAAGAATCAAGATGGCTATACTGGGATTCTTTTAAATCATCATTCTCTTTGTAGTTTTTCAAAGTATCATAATTGAGTTTAGCTTTGAATTCTGATCCGTCCACTAAAAGGAATTGGGAGGTTTGTTTGTTATGGACCCAAGTTTCAAATTTTAAGCTAAGTTACTAAGGCTTCGTTCGGGAATGAACGCAGAAGCAGCGCCAAGCGGTCACGCCAGACATGCAGAACGGCTGTTTGAAACCCAGTTTTTGCCTCAAAAGCTGGAAAATCCAGCTTCTGTCAAACGCCGGTTCCAAAGTCAATGCCGAACGAAGCCGAATTCGCTGTTAGTTTACATAAATGAGTCTTATGATAGTTACAATGTGGATGTTTTTGGATGAACAACTTTTGGTCTTGACCTAGCAATCCATGTATTTGTTGCATTCGCCATACTTTTTCCTAGTCATAATGTGTTTAAGGTGTTATATAGATGGTTAGATTAATGGTTTATGTCAGATAGTTTCTGCTATCTTTCTATGTTGTTTGTTTCATGTATCATTTTCTCTTTTAGTTAATTTTTCTGTGTCATGTTCGTAATTGCCGGAAAAATTAGCTCTAGTGTTAATTTTGCTTACAAGTTTAGTATTGATTCTGATTGACTTGATAAATTGTAGGTTGATATGTTATATGTTAGGTTGGAGAAAGGAGCTTTATAATTTCTCTTCATAGATTTTCTTTTACATGATTCTCAAGACACTTCTATAGAGTAAAGGATTCTTTTTATTATTACGACAAACTCTGCTGTTGTCGTTTTTATTTACAGGTATGTCCGGTCTGTGCAATGAAAGTGGGAGTTGATATGGTTGCACATATAACACTACACCATGGAAATATATTCAAGATATCCTCTTTAAGCTATATCAAAAAGTTATTTCATTTTGGTGTGGCTTGAAAGTTGAAATTTGTTATTGGAGTCTGCTACATTTTGGAGTTTGATTGCTCATTATCTTACCTGCAAATTTTGTCATTGTTGTTCTTTCTCTCAACTTCGGGGCCATTTCGAAGCATTTAAGTCACAGTATGCTAGATGACTCACTTGTCCCCCTGCCTCTTTCCTTAACAAGTGGTTACATGCAGCGCAAAAGGAAATCGGATAAAAGTGGATCTCATTCAACACTGTTGCTCCTAGCGAAAGAGCTGCGAGAAGGAAACCTACAGTCTCTCCTTGGGGGTTATTGTGTAGTGTCTTCATCCAATTCAGCACCTGATCCGTTGTCGTGTTCGTTTATTTTGCCCATGGTTGGTGATTTTGTTTTTGTCCAGCCTCACTTCTCCAGGGAAACAGATACAACCGAGGATAGTTCAGACGTAAATCAGTCGGAATCGGAAAGGTAAGTTTCTAGTGTGTTTAATTTTTCCTTTTGTCCCCTGGTTGCTGAGGACTGGTGTTCTGTGTGCACATAGCCTCACTTCTCCACTTTCATTCTGATATCTGGTTTTGGCATGACAGAATTGTCCAATTGACTCCTCTTTCGGCCAAGGATCAGGAAGAGAAGGCAAAAAGATGCAAGTTTATTCAAGGGCTGCTGTTGTCCACAATTCTTGATGGTATTTTATGACTGCCTTCATATTGGTTGCTCCAATTGCAGACCCGAAAGCCGTCACGGACATCGGGTTCGCGGCACAGAGCCCTGCAATCTATTGGTTTGTTATGCTGTTCCTGTTTGTAGTGAATATATTGATGTATTTAGAAGCAAACTCTTGAATAAGGCGTAGGAATGAGCGAGTGTAATGGCCGAACTCTTCCTTATTCAACATATCCGGACATAGATACATGAAAAACATCGATGAAAAAAATAACAAATCCATGTTGAAAGTATACTCATGATTTTAACTCACATTCAAGTTAGAGAGTAAGGGTTTGAACTTTGGATTTTGATGGAATCTCTAATGAACCCCATGAAATAAAGTTGAGCAACAAAAAAGGTGTGCACATTGGTTGAGCAACATGTTTTTCTTACCAACTTTGGCTAACTCAGTGTCTGAAAGTAGCTGTTAAGAGTCATTCTCATACTTCTGAGCACAACTAGACACAAAATCGAACGGTCAACGGAGGAGAACCATAAAATTTCGACCTTGCTCAGTCTAAACAACCAATTATGGTGATCAAAAGAGATTAGAGCACTTCTTGCACTCAAATGTGAGTGAATTATAAGTATAAATTGACTTAAAAATTGGTTACACAGCTTACAAAAGAATCAAAACAAGTTAAGCAACAGCCTTGCCAAAAACGTGTGCATGGATTTGGAACTAATTTAAGTTCATTACACAACCCAACAATGTATTTCTGAAACAACAAAAGTAAACTGAAGAAACATAAAATGTGTCTTGTCGGGCCTGCTTGGCTGCTTGCATCATCTGCCAATCAAATCTCTTTAAAACCAAACAATGCTGCCTAGCATTTACAATCTCATTTCCCACCTAAACAATCTGCCAGCCAAAACACAGCAAATTCCCATTTTTATATTTATATTTGCTAAAACAATTATGTGATTGTGAAGGGATGAGCACATAAGTCAAAGCCAGTTTCCTTGCACACCAAGAAAATTTGACAGATTTATTTCGGAGTTAGATATGTTAATCGAATTTAATTACGAGTATCGAATATCTATGTGTATGAAATTGATTATGATATTATATATATATGTTGATACTTTAAGACTAATATTCCTATTCTTGTCATGTCTAGATATATATTTCATGCAAAAATTGAATGCTGAATATTGAAGGAAAAAAAACATGAAAAATTATAAGGACTCGTCATCACTCGTTCAAGTACAAAGAAATGCACCACGCAAGCAATATGATGAATGGAATAAAATGTAAAAATAAAAAAAATATGATAATATCTTAAGACAACCTATTACTACAAAGGGATTGTCATGTCATTTCATAGGTAATTTTGTTTCTATTGTTAGATATGAAAAAGATTAAGATCCAGGCATTAGGAGATAAATGTCATTATCAAAGGTTTTATTGTCCAAAAATCAGCACTTGCAACCCGCGTTTCTCTCTCTAGATTTCTCCTCCAATAAAAAATATCTGTGAGGTGTGAGCTCTGTCTCGCTCATAGGGGTTCTCAGCACTGGTTTTTGCAACCCTGACAAACATAAAAGGGAATGCCTTTTGTACATTCAGCCATATCTGATTGATCTGACTTCTGAGGTTTTTCTCTCTTCATCTTTCGACTGAGTTTTTTTTAACTGTTCTCAAAGTTCACTTTTTTCTTTGGCATTTCTGGGTGTTCTGAGCTTGATTCCTGTTCAATTTTGGATCTTGAAGTGAATTTTGGGTTTGTTTGCAAATTGTTGAAAATGGGTTGGTATAGATTTGTCTTTTTTTTGTCTTCTCTTTGTAGATTGATGAGTAATTTAGCTTTTGAAATCAAGGTTTTTTTTTCTTTCACATTGTCTTTGTTTGCTTCATTGTTTTTGCCAGTCTCGTTGCTTTTGGGGATTAGTACAAGTTCAATAAAAGTGATTTTTTATGTGGAAAACTTTCAGATCAGTTTCTGGGATTTTTTTGGTTAACTGGTTTTGTGGGATTTGGATTTGTTAAGTAGAATCTTTAGGAAATGTTAAAGCTTGAGACCATCATGTATGCATCTTTTTGCAGTTTGATCCTTTTGGCTTTTATATGCCATCTCAGATCAGTTTCACTTATGTTTAGTTGATTGTGTGGTAAAAATGTGTTAATTGTGAGATATATAGCATGTGATGGCTTTTTTATTTAATTCTTTCTATTGATACTATTTACTTACTGCAAGTAACTTCTAGGTATTATCAAACTAAACTTACCTTTGAATCTGGTGATTCTAAATAGTTTCATTTGGCTTGATAGGACTTCAGCATTGGAGTTGGTGGAATGTTGAGACATAAACTAACATGAGCCAGGCCGAAGAATCAAGGATGAAGCCACCTCTTGTTCCACTCGCGACCTTGCTTGGTCGTGAGCTGAGGAATGAGAAAGTCGAGACGCCTTTTGTGAAGTTTGGACAGGCTGCTCTGGCTAAAAAGGGAGAAGATTACTTTCTGGTTAAACCTGATTGTCAAAGGGTTCCCGGGAATCCGGCGACATCTTTTTCAGTATTTGCGGTATTCTATTCCATCTTTTTCAGTAATGGATTCTTCTTGTTTGTTTCTGAAGAAATGAAGAACAAAAAGAAGAGAATTTGGATTGTAATGTGGGAAAAAAGAGATTTGCAAGTTGAGTTCTGGTCAATGTATGTTCTTGTTTAATTTGTCTGCATAAAAATGATAACCAAAGTCTTACAATTCTTCTTTTCTCTCTTACTGATTGAGCATGTTAAAAGTGACACTACGTTTGATGCTCGTAGAGATTCCTAATATTGGTTTTATTAGCAGATTTTTGATGGGCATAATGGTATATCAGCTGCCATTTTTGCAAAGGAGAACTTATTGGGTAACATCTTGAGTGCAATTCCACAAGGCATCAGTAGAGAGGAGTGGCTTCAAGCTCTTCCTCGGGCCTTGGTTGCAGGTTTCGTGAAAACGGATATTGAATTTCAGCAGAGAGGCATGTATTCACTTCTATTTCACCACATTTGTTTTCTCTGTCAAATTCTGTTGTATGCTTATCTTTGTAGTCATTTATATCGATGACAGGAGAAACTTCCGGGACGACTGTTACATTTGTTGTAATTGACGGATGGACTATCACTGTTGCATCTGTCGGTGATTCTCGATGTATATTGGACACCCAAGGGGGTGTAGTTTCTCTCCTGACAGTTGATCACAGGCTGGAAGAGAATGCCGAAGAAAGGGAGCGTGTCACTGCAAGTGGGGGTGAAGTAGGAAGACTTAATGTTTTCGGGGGCAATGAGGTATTTTCCCCTTACAACAAGAGGACTTTCGCTTCCTTTTCTTTTTCCATTTTCAGGTGGGGTGAAATGGAGGCGGTGGAATGTGTTGTTTGTGAAAGTTTAACAGTGTTTTTAACTCTGTATCTTTATGGATTGTGAGTCCGTGTAGGTCGGTCCCCTCCGTTGCTGGCCTGGTGGATTATGCCTTTCGAGATCAATTGGTGACACTGATGTCGGAGAGTTTATCGTCCCAATACCACATGTTAAACAAGTCAAGGTTACATCCTCATGTCTTATTGGTGATGCAGTTTTTAATTATCTTTCCAATTTAGCATTCAAACCATGAAACTTCTTTTCTATTTTTGGTTAGTTGTCAAATGCTGGAGGGCGACTTATTATTGCTTCGGATGGTATTTGGGATGCTTTATCTTCCGACATGGCTGCCAAGTCTTGTCGGGGTTTACCAGCGGACCTTGCAGCAAAGCTGGTTGTTAAGGTGATATTCAGACTGGTGTTTTCTCCTTGTATTATCCATTCAATTTGCTTTGATATCAATTGTTGTTTTTAACACTTATTCAGGAAGCTTTGAGATCAAGGGGCCTGAAGGATGACACAACCTGCCTGGTTGTCGATATTATTCCTTTGGATCGGCCTGTCTTACCTCCTACACCAAGGAAGAAGCAGAATACGATCAGTTCATTTCTTTTCGGGAAGAAATCTCAAAATTCTATGAACAAAACTACAAATAAACTTTCTGCTGTTGGAGTTGTTGAGGAGCTATTTGAAGAGGGTTCTGCCATGCTTGCTGAAAGGTTCATTCATCGGAACTTGTCTTTTCCCTTCAAGTTTGTTTCTTTTATTTTGCCTTTTGCTTCATAATATGCATGTTGGGCGGAACCTCTATTGTTCGACTCTTCATTTTTCCGATGCATATCCGGACTTGGGCATGGGGATGTGATCCCTCGAGGAGTAAGAACCATCCAGATACACAGAAATCTTGGGGAAAAACTGAACATACCCGTCTGGGACACATATCCACATTCAACACTTGTACCCGAGTCCATATAACATAGGGTGGAAATGCCTTTGGGAAAGAATATTAATGGTCCTTAAATTCTTTGAATAGATACCATATTGTGGGGGCAAACATTCTTACTGCATATCAGTCTCTTCTATTTTACCAGCAAAAGAAGTACACGAGCCTTTAATCCTACTGATATTCATAATAAAATTGCAGGTTAGGGAAGGATTTCCCCCCAAATGCGAAGTCCGGAACCTTTAAATGTGCAGTGTGTCAAATTGATCAACCCCCAGCAGAGGGTTTAGCTGAAAACTCTGGGCTGTTACCATTTTTCTCGGTTGCTTCAAAGCCCTGGGACGGACCCTTTCTATGCACAAAATGTCGAAACAAGAAAGATGCCATGGAAGGAAAAAGGCCAAGCCCCACAACGATCACCGCATAAACATCTTATTTGATAACAAGGTAAATATATGATGGATTATATATATGTGTGTGTGTGAGAGAGTTTGTCAGTGAAAATGCTGGAGTTCCCATTACTTGTGTGACTGTAGTAGATTGCTTGTAAAAGGGGAAGTAGAGAAAGAGAGAAGTAGGTGTTCCGCCATTGTTGTTTGCGAGTTTACGATTTGG
The DNA here is from genome assembly GCA_030270665.1 of Hibiscus trionum. NCBI lineage: Eukaryota > Viridiplantae > Streptophyta > Magnoliopsida > Malvales > Malvaceae > Hibiscus > Hibiscus trionum. The sequence continues at coordinate 10,051,726 of BSYR01000020.1, read as the reverse complement.
TGGTCAGATGTTTATATTGACGAACTCGGAGCCGGCAGATATTTGTGATAATAGTTTGATTGCTAACTACTTGAATTTGTAAGTAAATCTTAAGATTGCATAAATAATATATGTACCTCTGTTTTACCTGCGCTTCTGCATTTGCAAGGTCTGGTTGTTTTCTCGGATAGCTACGGATCATATATGAGATATCTGAATCTACATTGTCTTAAAATGTAAAGACACATTATTTGTACTTAATTGAGTAATTTGAGTTAGAGAAGAGAAAAGAGTGATGAAAATAAAATTTTAAAAAATCAGAGATCAAATTAAAAATTAATGTTTTTTACTAATATATACTATATTTCTTTTACTAATTTATCCGTGAAAGGAAAAGAGACCCAAATGCAGAAGAAATTAATTACTGCCTGTAAGTCAACCAATAACAACAACAACAATATTGCATGATTGTATTAATTAAAACTACTACCACTTTGACTATCAATCAAGTAGTAAGGACGTAGAGATTATACAAGAATTTGGCCATTCTTCCATTGCTAATCATTTAGACACACTAAAAACACCTAATTTTATACATTCATTCTTTTACATGTACATGAGATTGCACATTTTAATGACTATGGACATATATCTCAATCTCATCTCATACTTACCTTTGTAACTGATCAGCTGTATGATTGCTTGTGGTAGACGGCGATGTTGTTCGACCATTTACCACACTGTTATCTATTGGTGGTGGATTCAATCCCCATTTTCCTTCAGATTCGGATGGCTCCATCACTTTCACCGTTCCATCGCTCAGCCCAATTGCAAATTGGTTTGCCTCCATCGGATGTGCAGCTACCACCAGTGGATATACGGTTTGGTTTCTGTAAAACAAACAGTAGAAAAATTGAATGTTTAATCCAAGTTCATGCAGCACTTTGGAACAAGGATTTAACAAAACTGCCAGTCCGGAAATGACAAAAATGTGGTACAGGATAAGTGAAGCAAGACAGATTTGACAGTCTGATCATATTAGAGATGATAGTCCAGACGATACTAACATCAATTTAGAACTACCAGTTCGGAGAAAAACAAAATGGTAAAAGGGGGAAACATGACAGATTTAACTGTCCGATCATAGTAGACAGTAGTCCAGATAAAAAAAATCAACTAGAATGCCCCTACAGGTTCCATGTAGTTGAATGGAATAAAACAGACAACTTACCCTTTTAGGATCGCCGGAGACAAGTAGACTGATGACGCAATACGGCATCTAAGCCTCATGCTATCAGCGTCAAATACCCCGATATTACCATCACAAAAGGTAGCATACACAGATTGGCTATTACAGGAGTATGCAGCACAAGTTATAGGTGCAGACAGTACATCTTGAGGAATCCACTGCAGCAAATAAATGGCATTAACAAGTGTTCCCTCCATCAAAAGCAAACTTTATATCATCAAAACCTATGCCATTTTTTTTACTTTCCTACCTGTTGAATGCGCTCCATCTTTGATGCATCATATATTGCTAACTGTGTTTCATGAACTACCAGCATGCGAATTTGATCGGAGTGAAACTGTACTCGCGTTTCACCTGTAGGTGCTTTTCCAGCTGGGATTTGGATTGCAACTGATTTCCTTTTTTCCCACGTATCAATGCTCCACACGCACAGCTGCAGAGAACAGCAAAATTTATTAACATCCCTTACATGAGACCTTTCCTTCATCCCTATTCCCGTCTCTGTCAGTCAGTGATATGACCTTGTCATTGTTTTCACAAATAAACATTGTTGCATTTCTTAGCCAGATGAAGGAAGAAAGCATGGGCATAATAAAAATGGGAAAAATACACCCCTCAAAAAATAAATTGAATAGATAACAATGTGTAATGTATATAAGAGATGATGGAACCTGAGAAACACCAAGGAAATTAAGTTGAAAAGCCAACTAATAAAATCAGTTTATCTTTCCTGTTATTTTATTACCTTAAATTTGTGTCATTTTCATCCCATAAATAAGTTAAGAATAAAATAAATATGACAAGCCTGGATACCACTTACATGAGCGTCAGCACCTGACGAAACCAAGATATTGAGACTGGTTGAAAAGGCCAAACCAGTTATTCGCTTTTGATGACCTTTCAACTTTGATTTCACCTAAAAAAGAAAAAAAGAAGTTGAAACATGCTATATAGGAATCAATTAGGGGAGCGGAGTAGTACAAGTGGAAGAAGAATAAATAAGCATATGTCGAAGGTGTTAGGAAGTGTCACCTCAGCAACCCGAACATTGTAAATATGGATAGTTGAATCCTCCATTCCAATTGCAATAATGTTATTATCCTGAGGATGGAATGCTAAGAACGTTGAAGCTGGAGGAGGAGACATGAATGTTGTCATTACCTGCAAATCATGCATTATTAGAGGACCAAACATAATGTGCATTCGACATACAAGAATGTGAAGGCATACCCTGAAAGTCATCAAGTTAAACAAAGAAACTTTCCCCCCAGTGGCTGACAGTACATATGAATCGTTCTTTGAGACTGCTATGCATGGCACCGCTTCTTCCAAGTTGACACCTATGACATCATTAGTCATAAGACCACTGTTTGGTTGCCAATGATGTGGAACAACATTGGCAGTGGCCTTTAAAGTTTAAAGGAATTCAGAGTTCTTGGCAATAAAATTGAATTATATAGAGAATGTCAAAAGCAAATGAAACAATCTGATTCAAGAGAAAGTGTTGTACCTTTCCAGATGGATTCTGTTCATTACGGAGCCACTTCCATAGCTTTTGGACGCCATTTGACCCAAGTGCCAAAATACCATTGGCATTATTTGTATACAAAAGCCGAACAGCCTTCAAAGAGATGTAATGATTCAGTGGCAGTGCCAAATGCTATGAAATGATAAATAAATAAATAAACTCATTGTTTGAAGAAACTAACAGACCTTGCTGGAGCTATCTGTGCTGTCAGGTAAAGTAACTAGCCGACATTGACCAGGATCCACAATTTCAGCCAACTGCCAGGGTTTAGTCTTGTCTATTGCATCATCCAGAACTCTTGGCTTTTCGACACTTCTACCTAAGGGGTCAACTCCATTCTTGGGGGAAAACAATCCAAAACAATAAAATCAATTGCAATAAGAACATCATAACCATGAAAAAACTTGAAAACCTAGGGGTCTATTTGAATTATATACAGCCCACTTGGTCCCATTGAAAGCACAACATCTTATTGGATGAAAAGAAAAATGAAAGGTAAAACCTATTAGTTATGAAAGAGTTGGCCATTAAATCTAATCGCCTAAAATGCTTGTAGCGTAATGAACCATATAGTAACAGCAAGTAGCAACCTCCAACTACCATATAATATTCAGGAAAAAAAAGGTCAAACATGAAGCAAGGAACACCCAATCTAACATACAGGTACAGAAGAAGGCCTGACAGGAGAGCTCCTTTCCACTTTACTACTGGCAGGACCAACATTCGCAACTGCAGAAGAAGATCCTGAAGCCTAAACCAACAGAGAAAAAGCGAAAACCTGAAGGTCTCAATACATGAATATTCTTAAGGAAACATTAAGCAAACCAAAACTATAATAACCTTAATCGCAGCAGAAGCAATGGGTGTTCTCAATGTATCAAAAGATGATGTTTCAACTGCTCTTAAAGATCTGAGGCCCGCAGCATTTGCGAGTATTTTGAATCCATTGTCTGCTGTTGTCACAGCAAGGAGATTTCCTTGCTTATTGAATCTCACACGGGGAAGACTCTGAAGCAAGTGACATGATTAATTAGGCCCCAACTTAATAGCATATATGTTTCATAAAAGAGCTACAGGATTTGAACATTCAACTTACAGGTAATCCACCCTCGGCATCAGTGGAAGTGAGAAGATTGATGTTATCCATGTCCCAAAACTTTATCTGGCTATCTTCTCCTGCAGCCAAAAAATGATTTTGTGCTGTGTCGAAAGACACAACACCGGCTGATTTCTTTCTAAACCCACCATAAGTCCTCTTTATCGCTCCTTCACTTTCATTCCACTCAACCAAATAAGATTCTCCATCTTTACTTGTTCCACAAGAGAATAATCTGAAACGGAAGTAGAAATTAGTAGAAGTTCAAGATTAATGAATTACCTGTAAAACTCAACCAAAAAGAAAAGAAATTAAAGGCACAATAAGGAAAGCATTTTTTTTTTGGGGGGGGGGGTGTGGGGGATGAAGGTAATACAAAGTTTTTCAACAGGAAATTGCTAAAATTCCTTTTTTAGAAGTCATGATCATACCTACTTCCATCGGCACTGTAAAGCATCGTAGTACACCAGTGACCTGGGGCATCATAGTCAACTCTGGAACCCAAATTATCATACAGCCAGGCCTTAATTTTCCCATCGACAGCAGTTGAAAATATGAACTGCAGTGATGTAGATGATTACCAAATGAAAGTATAATTCCCATTGAAACCTCAATTATCAGCCCAAAAACAAAACCCTAAGCATTCAACTAATCCAACAGAACTCTGAACTCCACAAAGACACTGGCCTAAAATATAAAACGGGGCAAATCAAATATGATAGACCACTTAGCATCAAAGGGAAGATCATTGGGGGTATGTAAATGGTTTTCACAAAGCAGGCACCTCTTTGATGGATATCTGACTGGAAAGGGAATAATAAATTACACTGTAAGAGCGCTTTGCTATACGAAGTTCCATGCACTTAACAAGCTGGTCGTGATAGTGTCTTTAGGCAGCAGAGATTGGTTATAATCACAGTCTAGACGGCAGCAGAGGCCACTGCTACAAGCAGATTTATAGTCAAGGCTTTGTCCTTGTTTCCTATTCTTAATACTAAGAAGTATATATAATCAACAACCAATTAGACTGTCTGAACTGTACCTGAATGTTCTCTTTATGATGTGGGCAGATGGAATAAATTGGTGCATCATGACCTTCAAAATTAAACAGCTTTTTTCCTGTCACTGAATCCCACACCTGTTCCACTTCTTTCAGTAAAACAACAGATACCCAGTTTAATCAAACTAATATATTAGTGGAAAATTACTTTTTCTCACCTTTATGATCTTGTCATCTCCACAGGTAACAATGCACAATTGCTTGTTTGGATGAGCAAAAGCCAAGTCATTTACACCACCAGCATGGGAATCAATCTGTTAACAGAGGAGAAAAGGTCAAACACTAGTTATCTGTCCTTTTATCTGGAGAGTAGAAGAAATATCAACTAACCTCTAACCGCCGGATTAGATCATTTGATCTACCATAAGCATACAAGTGAATTAAGTGTTTGGAAAATGCAACCCCTACAGCAAGCAAGGCAATAAGTACAAATATGCAAACTAAAATATTAATGATATATCAAAAAGGAACACACCAACAAAACTTCCATCAGGACTCCATGTGACGCGGCTGACAGATATTGTGGTATCATTGACCATCAAAGCCTGCAGGTAATTCTTCCAACAAAATCAATTGCAATGCGGAAACCCATAGAAATTGCTAAAGTGGACATGAAAACAATAGCTTGGTAGACATTGGAAAAAAGAAAGAAGACAAAAAGTATAAGATATAGAGAAATCCCAGCAAGTAGTGGCACACAAACCTGAAATGGCATTGAACATGCCGACATCTCCCATATCTTGAATGACTCTGAGACCAACTTCTCCCGCATTCCGAGTTCCCAAAGTGTAATTTCACCATTGGCAGAACCAACTGCTCCAATCACATTGTCATGAAAATAGAAAAGTTTCAAGCTAAATTGTGCAGAGGATAAAAGTAAACTTCCATACCAAGTAGCAATGTGTGGTGTGAAGGATGAAAATCCATGCTTGTGACCATGGATCCTTGATGCATGGTCAAAGCCACTGTTCTTGGCAGGTCCTCCAATGACCAAGCTTGCTTCCGTGGGGTAGGATATGTAACCTAAATATGGAAAAAAAAAAGAAAAAAACATATTAAATTGGTAGGGGTTCTAAGATTAGTTTAGTTGTACGGTAAAAGAACAAGTAACGAGGGATAAAAAATTGAATAACTAAAAAAAAGAAATTACCTCTTCAACTGATGAAGCAGGTCGGAATCTTTTCATTAGCTGTTCATGGTCAGGGTTCTGATAATCAACCATGCCAGGAACTGATGGAGGTGTTCTTGGACGCTTCAAGACTGAAACTGTTCAAACGTGATTGCAGATTAAATGGCATACACCCAATAAGACATTTTCATAATCAAGGGTTCCTTTACCCAATCCTTCTATGTAAACAAAAGACAGGGTACAACAGAAAAGGAAATGTCTCATAGCACCTTCAGCATCAATAGATTTCAGAAATAATAGATGACGAGAATGGCATTCTAATTAGACCAGCAACTGAAACTACACCCAAGATTTCAGAAAAAAAGAGAGATTAAATTGATGTTTTTGATCATCTTCTGCTTACTGTCGTTGGACGTGCATTTATAGGGCAATTGTCCAAATTATGTACATCTTTAACAAAACCATTTTTAATGAGTCAAAATTGAAGTCCTGACCTTGATTTTGTGGAATGGGTATGTACGATGCAGTGACAACAGCAGGTTGAACAGATGAAGAGGCAGAAGCATTGGCCATCCAGCCTGCTAAAGCACTGGCATTAGTAGCCGCAGCAGCAGTTGGGGGGAAGGGCTAGATGCCAAAACGGAGAAAGCATGTGTCAGTCAATATTCTACAGATTACAAATGGAAAACAAGTATCCATTCAAGGAAATAAAAAAGGCTAAAATGCATGGAAACTTACACCGACTCCAAGTGATGTATAAGCAGGAGGTTTTGCAATTGAAGCACCTGGAAGATTGATAGGTGTAGGTGCAAGAGGACCGCTTGTAGGTGTACATGTGTGATCTATGAATAAAGTCTTGATGTCTGGGTTAGGCCTTGGATTCTTGCATAGTTGATGCTGCCAATTCAAGCTGTACGAAACAATACTTTCAAGTCAAACACACACACATATATAAACTGGCATAACAAATTATATGTGCTTCTCTAGTTTTATAATGGCAATTATGATATCAACTTCACCTTTGGTTGATCAAAGTTCTCAGTCTCGAGGACTTCAAAGTAGGTAAAGCAAGCTTATCACGAAAAAATGGATTTGCTTCTATGAGTTTCTTTAGTTCTACCAACATTACACTGCGAGCAGTTTTTGTATCGCCATATTTGGACAGCTGCTCGTTTTCTCTGCATTCGGATGAGATACAAAACTACAAAATTATGAAGATTTCAAGCATTTATCTGGATTTGATTACATGACGTGGAAATTTTCTCTCAAAAGATGCCAAGATTTTAGTTAATCAGCTGAAAGAAGTTTCCTTATGATCCTATTCCAAGGAATAAACATTTTACATTTCAACCAACAGATTCTCTTGTTACCCAAATCAAACCTCTTAGACACAAAAACTGATTATCGAACAGACTTCGCTACCATACCTTGAGAAATAACAACTATCCAATATAATTGATCTGTGCAATGAAATTACCTGAAATTGTTGAGGGTCAAAAGTTGAGTGATTTCTTTGTACAATTCCTCATTAAATGTGGAGAACACCTTCAAATCACCAACCAATATTTCAACAGCCTTTGCCTTGTCTTGCCTTTGACATCAGTAAAAAATAAAATAAAATTACTTCAGCAGGGAAAAAAAATACTTAAAGTATTCATTAATCAACAACATAAGGGTTTCTATTAGTTAAACAGCTGAAGCATCAACAATACCGATCAAGCGCTTCCAGATACTTCTGCTTCCTTATCTCGAAGAATATCTTCATGGAATAACGATTATCATCGACTTTCGTGAAACCTGATAAATACTTCTCAACTTCATCCCATTCTCCTGCCTGAACTTTCTCTTCAAAGAATTTCATGTTGAAGTAAAACCCAGATTCTTTCTCAAGCCTACAGAAGATGACATTGTTTCAAACATCAAATTCACAATTACATAAATGCTAATGCAAATCCAACCACTATTTTGTTCTTTTATGTTACCGGACTGTCGCCGAAGCACTGTACTTCCTAAGACCAAAAATAATGTACCAAGGAACAGGGAAACATTCGGTGTGTGAACTTTTGTACAACTATATGAAAATTTGAAAATTCCGAGGTACGGAATAAGATAATCAATATAAAATACAAAATAAATTGTAAAATATATCGAATTTGAAATTTCCGGAGATGCGACTGCTCCTAGCACCCTCGGCCCATCCTGATTATCTAGCTACTTAGAATCTTAAATTACTATAACTATTTCAACATGATAACCCACAATTACAAATACCGTGAAACTTTAAGATTCACAGCAATTTTCCTCACGCTTTCTACTTGTACTGATGCAGAACCCCCCCCATGCATACATCATGTACACACAAAACCAAATACAGATATACGGTGTGTGTACGTATATAGAGAAATTAATTAAATAAATAAATAGCAAAAATGAAATGCTTTCCTATGAACCGACTCCTTGAATTTCTCTTCCTCCAGAAACTGAAGTATGAGAAACACCAATTCTCTGCTCAATGACGACATTTTCAGCTTTTCGAGAGCAAAAGGAACTCGATCTCCCAAAACTAGCCGAGTCAAGGAACAACTCGGGCTCGAGTTAACTCAGCTCCAACTTCGAATCCGAATAATAACCCCAAAGCTTCTCTCTCTAAGGTTTATGTCAGCACTAATGTCGGGGATTTCTAGGGTTTCAAAGACTGCAAAGAAGAAGAAGAAGAGACAAGAAAAATAGAGACTCGGTCTCGTTATCTTCGCTTTCTTTTTCTACTTACCGATCAGTGAAAAGCCACTTGACCTATCACGATAAGCACACTTACTGATTGAGCAGTTATCATCTTATCATTGAGTAAGATGATATAAACGGATTCCAAAGCACAAATTCAAATCTAGTGAATATTCAGTGCTTCACGTCCGGCCATTCGTGACGGAGCGAAGATTAACCGGTAAAGATCGAGTTCGAGATCAAAGTTCAATTCGATCTTTAATTGATTTTCATTTTAAAATCTAAACTCGTTTTGCAATAAAAAAATCACCCAGTTGGGTTATGCTGTAAAGGGAAGAAAACTCCCGCCTTTTTTCGATTCTCCTCAACAAATCCAGTAATTAGTTAATAGATTGGCTGGTGAATTAATGGTGTATTGTGAAGCTTTACCAGAGCTTCAATGGTGTTGTGAAATTTTTGAAGGAAGGAGCTTCACTAAAGAGTAACCGGAAAGTAAGAACTCTACCGTCTAAACTTTTTGTCCCCTTTTTTGAATGCATTTTCTCGTAGTTGGCAAAATCATACTAATAATCCTTCACCTGACCTTTTTCTGTTGGAAAAAAAATTGATTCTTTGAAAACTTTTAGACATATTTTCAATGGATAAAGTTGTAGATTCGAACCATAAAATTATGTTGAAGAAAAAATAGATGCTCAAAGTAGGCTATTTGTGAATTGTGTCGAGTAAAAGGGGAGGCTTCTTGAATCATGTTATAGTGAGATTGAGGTATAAATATAGTGGCAGAGGTGGTTTGGTTGTGGTAGTAGTGTAGGTGGCTTGATTTTTGCTGACTTGCCCAACAAGTGAAGAAGAAACAAGGCATGCTATTGTCGGATGAAGATTATTTTGGAACTATAAGTATGGTGACTGAGGTGGTTTGGTTGTATTAGCAGTGTAGGTGGCATGGATTTTGCTGATTTACCCAACAAATGAAGGCATGTCTCTTTCAGTGATACGATATTGTTAACATTCGTTGCGGCCATGTGAGATGAGATGCAGGTAGGGGAGGATAGAGTGATGGTGGTAAACATAATGTGCACTGATGGTTTTGCCGGCAGAGGTGATATACACGAATGAGCAGTATGATGGTGTTGGAGGCATGGGAGCTTGACATGAATATGTAAAGTAAGGTGGTTTGATGTTCTGGTAGGTGGTGATAATGGTGTGGTATTTTGTCGAACGGAGATCACGAATGAGCAGTATGATGTCATCAAAATCGGTGATCCCGGTTGCATGGCATTAGCAACTGAAGGGATGGATAATGTTGAAATTCATGATGGATTTTGCTTGAATAATAGATGCAACGATGTGTTTTGCCCAACAGAGTAAAGTCAGAGACCAACTGATAAAACTAGAGTTTTGAATCTTTGTATTCTAAGGTTTTCCTTGTCTTTCGGAAATGTACAGATCTACCTAGGCAACACTAGTAGAGGGGGGAAAGGGCTAAAACATGAAATGAACACATAGATAGTATTAAATAGTTTGTCTGCTACGGTCCGTTCGTTCTTACAAATGTTGTTATTCTATCCTGTTGAATTCATTTTTATGTGCGATATCTTAGTCGCATGACAACATTATTCTGTTTTTCTATTTTATCAATACCATCTTCCCTCAAAATAATTGTAATCTTGGATGATAACTGTGATGCAAAAGGATTATTTCTAATTTTTAGAATCCAAACCTTTTTGTTTGGAGTTCTTAAAATGCAGTTCAGTAGTTCACTGAAGAAAACTCCAGGTATACATTCTGCTGCATCATGGAAAAGACCGGTGCCTCATGAATAAGTCTCGTTGATGCATCCAAATAATATCAGGTTATTTCTCTTAATGCACTTTGCTATAAATTATTCTCATATTTGGAGATCATATTAGAGTAGCAATATAGATTTTAACTATTTTCTTTTAATCCGGCCAGACTGCCCTTTGACCGAGGGAATTGTCTATGGTCAATGCCAGCAATTTGGGGGTAATACAATGTCTTTAAGCTAGTTTAGCCTTACAGATGTTACAGGTGGTAAGTGAGACTAATTGCAGTGAACATGCCAATGATTTTAAGGAGTTATTTAATGCCTTACCCAACTATGTATTGTTTGTCTTGATTTGAATGGCTGGACAATTGCATCGTCTGTATGTTATCTTTATCTGTTGGTTGATGTTTATGTCGTGGTGTCGTATCCAGATTTCAAAACGGAAGTGATGGAAGTTTGTCTCAGGAGAACTTAACTATATACATTCATCCTTTGGCTGCAAGATTATTTCCGTGGAGAATTGCCATCCTAAACCTTAAGATAGATGCCCAGCACTTGAGGGAACTTAGCATCTCAGTTGGCTCCATCTTCCAATTCATTGGTGAACGGATTCAACCTGATAGTGAGGTAAATTTCTATATGACTAGGTTAAGCACCTTTTTGTTTGCTCTCCCTTTCGGCCTTTCCTCCATCGAAAACTGTTACTTGAACTCAGGTGTAGTGTATGATTCAGGTGTGTATTTGACGCGAGTACGTGGAGGGTCATATCCTCAAAACACTCTTGTTCGAATGTGTGTTGCACACAAGCACTTCAAATAAGACACTTGTCTCTTCCGTTTTTTAGATTTAAAGGCTTAATAGACTTCTGCCCCTCCCGATGTTTGATCCTAGCTCAATCCCTGTTAACAGCTGCATGATATTATGATTATTGATGCAGCACATGGTTTAGTTACACTAACACAGCTGCCATGCTAAGATGATTATTTTCTGATAACTCGTTTGATTAAATCTTCATGGAATCAAATCCAATCAAAGGAGCATTTGAGTTAACCAATTGCCTGTGTTGTTCTACTTCTCTTGAACTAGGCCTTAGCTGAAATATTGGATCATTTTCTTTTAGCTTCCATGTTTGTTTATGATCCATGTGTATCGTACTTCTAGATTGCACCCACAATAATCTCGTTTCCAAAGTTTAAACACGTGTTCTTTCCTTGGTGTCTCCTAAATTTTATTCACATAGATATATATATGTATAATCCCCTGTGGACCATTACCTTGTTATTGGACTTTATACAAGAGTTGTAGATGTCTTAACAATGCAACTGCATGGGTTTACTGGGGCTGTCATGTCGACTTACTGGTTTTAGAATATCCCTATCAATGTAATAAAGTAAACTGATTACACTAATTAATAAAGGGTAATTATTTCATGTATTGGGTAGAGTAAAAGGTTTTTACAAGCGTATTAGCTTTAAGGCCCAGGGATTAATGAGTTTAGAATTTATAATTTATAGATTAAAACTTAAATTCTTAACCACATTACCCTAAACCTAATCCTATATTCTAAATTCTAATCATAAACTTTAACCCTAAAACTTTTAACTTTTAACTTTTAACTTTTAACTGAATCAATAAACCCTAAAACTTTTCGACCTTTACGTCTTTGGATGAAGTTAGTTTATCACATCATGGGCATGCAAGGAGTTCGGCCTACTTTTCAGTATTTTTTTAATTACCACTAGCAATTGTCACTTTCACAGCTAAAAGCCTAAAGATAATTTTATACGTATAAATGTTAATATACTAGTCTCTAAATTGACTGGACTTAAAATAGACTCAGCTTAAGATAAGCTTTTTGATATTCGATCTGGCTGGCCCGTTAATATTTAAATAGTAGTAATTTATTATTTTTGGGTAAATTATATCAAATATCATCAAACTTTAGGCATATATAGATTATTCTACTAAATTAAAAAATTGAACTTTAAATTAGACTTCACTGAGTTGTTAACATCCGAACGACCGTTAAATGAAAGTGTACATTTCCATTTTATTATAGAATTGACACACTCCTAAAAGATTAGTCATATAATCATCTTATATTTAATTATAAATGTATATTAATAATATTACAATAACTACAAACAAGCGGTTGGAATGGAAGAATCATGGAGTCATTGTTGTTGTCCAAATCGGTCACACTTTTAGCTTTTGTTGCAAACCAAACCAGAAAGAAGGGGGATTTTCTAAATGCCCTTAATTTGGTCGTTTAAAGTCCACACGGACCACACCTACCCATCAAGTCATCAACCATTAAATATATAAATAATAAAATAAAGGGTGTGTGGGAAGTAAGGCCAAGGTTTCCATGTCGCTGTCTACTGCACCGCCCCATATGTGATTGTTGAGACCACTACGTGTCTGCTTCTGATTAGCTACAACTGTAGATGGGTGGTGGGGTCAGCTGATCCTGTGTTCCCCAACGCAATCTATGGTCAAAGTAGCCATTTTCACCGGCTTCATCACGCCGTCTTTACTTGGTACTTGGTAGTTCTGCGGTATGGCATGGTACGGTGCGTTACCAACTGAAAATGTTTACACAATTTGATAATATTTTTGATACTTATAAAAATTTAAAATGATATTAGAAGGGATGAAACTTTTAATATTCGAAGTCAAAGTTTCAATACTTACTATTAACGGAAAATATTATCAAATAATGTAACATTTTTAATTTTATTGTTTAAATCTTATAATATTTTCCGTTGGTGTCACGCCTACCTTAGATTGTTATTGTGATTAATCAAGGAATTAGATCAGTGGGTTGTCATTTTCTGTGGTTGGTATTTTAACTGTTTCAGAGTTTGATTCAATTTTGAATTGTGGTTTCTTTTATTATATATTATTATTTTTTATAATTAAAATATCTTCCACCCATTGAAATGTAATGGATTTGATTCAATTACACTTACAAGTTATTATACTTAGCATGATCTTATAGAATGAGTATAGTTTGTTAAATGTTACTTACATTCGAATGTGTTTTTTATCATATTTACCATATTATTTTTTATATTTATTAACTATATTAATAATGTTGTACTTTTTTATTGCGTGTTTTTTGAGGAATTTTTTATTACGTTTAGAATGAATGGTTTTGGGCTCATTTTCCATGTGATTTGTTCATACGCCTAAATTGTCCAAATTCATGATATTTCATCATTAACTTTGGATCATGATCATTATTACGCAGAAACAATGTGCATCAAAATTAACATTTTCTTAGAGAATTAAACTTAAAATTTATTATACATCAATTTTAAAAAATAAATACGAAATAATAAAGTTAAATTCGAGTTACACCTAATATTATACATATAAATAATTTAGATATTACATTAAAACCAAACATATGATTATTCAAAAAAATGCCAAATTCAATATCTTTGAAAAAAAATAAACATGTGATTGTGAAAATTAAATCTTGATGTGAAGTTTGAAGAAAAGGATGGGTATTTAGCACCAAAACCCCAAGCACAAGAGGAGACAAACAAAGAGTGAATAATTCAAAGGTTTCCCATGATGGATTGTGAGGCCCTCTCCTCCCAAAGTAAAGGTGTTTTGGGACAAGCCATCACATTTTGTAGGCAGGGAATGAGCCACTCTGCCTTAAAAATCATGCCCTTTCTCCCACCTCCACACACCCCTTTGACCCCTAATTTGCATCCACCCGGTTTTGACCACTCTTAGGATACTTTTATAAATATGAGTAATTATTTAATACATTAACGGTGATTTTTTTTATAAGCGTATTAGTTTTAGGATTAGTGACCCAGTTTAAGAATTTGGGTTTGTAGATTAAAACATAAATCTCTAACTATAGTACCCTAATTATAACCTCTAAACGCTAAATTCTAAGCACATCTTCTAAATTCTAAACTTCTAAACCTAAACCTCTAACATCTAAACCCGAAGTTAAATCCTTAAACCTTAAAACTAAGGCATTTGTGGAAACCTTTCTTTTCCACTACAAATATATTAAATATAAATAATATATATAGATATATTTTGCATGTTGTTAATAACTACATACTTTTATATGTAGATATATTTTATATTCGTCTTATGTTCAAAACTTATAGTTCTCTTCTAATGATGAAATTTTCAGCAACATTCAAACTTAAGATTTCTCATTAACAATGGATATACTTATCATTTCACTTAACATTGTTAATAGTTCGTACTTATATTATATTTAGATTTATTATAAATAGACTTGTAATTTCAATGTTTTTAAATAAAATTCTGAACCAAATTGTTTCATTAAATTTAGTGTACATTATATTATATCATATCTTGTGGTCACAATAAACTCTAATTATATCTATAATTGAGTTGGATTGGACATTTAAACAAGAAAAATAAACTCTACAACAACTGTTTTTTATTATAAAATTTAAATTCGAAATATTATTTAACAAACATCAAATTTTTTTATCACTTTACTCAATCAGAGATCAATATATATTTTTAATCAAAACATTACTCTTCTTTTTTTGCTTATTTGTTTATTTTGTTTCTAGGATAGCCTGCCCTACATATCCATAGTGCAAGATTTATATGCTTTTATTTATTTATTTATTACTTTAGTTGCATGGGATGGGAAGTTATACGCATGTTTTCGGGCAAATGGATAGTAATAAAAGATCCTAAATATTTATATTCTAACACTTGAGATTTTGCATGATTGAGAGTGCTTGAGGTTTTGGCTGCACATAAAAGAATAGTATAAAATTAAATTAAAGTTGAACTTTGCTTTTGAGTCATTATCAGCTGCAAATTCAAGAAATATCAAATCTTGATTTATTACTATTATTAGGCATATCAAACAGAGTTAAAAAGTTTGTCATATTTTTAAGAGTAAACTATACTAGTGATCACCGAATTAATTGAAATATCTATTTTGACCATCGAATTATCAAATTTGTTAATCAGACCACCAATCTTATTAAATTGACCTATTTTAACCACCGCCGTTAAAAAATTAAGGGATAGGTGACGGAGGAGTGACGTGACAATTAACGAAAATTTATAAAATTACATATTTAATCCTTATTATTTACCAATAGTATCAATTTAGTCCTAATTTTAATTAAATTAATTAAATTTAATTATCGAATCGGATGACGACACATGTTATCACCCGATTAGATAATTTATTTAATTAATATTTAATATATTTATTTTCCTCCAACCAGGTGGTGACACGTGTCACCTCATGGTTAAAGGAAAATCAAAATAATTAGAAATGTGCTTGGTGCAGTTTAAACTTGGGACCTACAAGGTAAAAACCCATGCTATTACCACTACACCAAATCACTTCTAATGATACAAATTACACCGTTTTATATATATCATATAATACAATAATTGTTAATTTGTTAAATGTTAATTACATTCGAATGTGTTTTTTTTATTATCATATTTACAATATTATTTTTTTATATTTATTAACTATATTAATAATGCTGTACTTTTTTATTGCGTGTTTTTTGAGGAATTTTTTTATTACGTTTAGAATGAATGGTTTTGGGCTCATTTTCCATGTGATTTGTTCATATGCCTAAATTGTCCAAATTCATGATATTTCATCATTAACTTGGGATAGTTGGATCATGATCATTATTACGTAGAAACAATGTGCATCAAAGTTAACATTTTCTTAGAGAATTAAACTTAAAATTTATTATACATCAATTTTAAAAAACAAATATGAAATTATAAAGTTAAATTCGAGTTACACCTAATACAGTATTATACATATAAATAATTTAGATATTACATTAAAACCAAACATATGATTATTCAAAAATAAATGCCAAATTCAATATCTTTGAAAAAAAAAATAAACATATGATTGTGAAAATTAAATCTTGATGTGAAGTTTGAAGAAAAGGATGGGTATTTACCACCAAAACCCCAAGCACAAGCTTGTCTTATGAATAATTTCTCCTATACGAGACAAACAAAGACTATCGCGAATGACGTGGATTTTTTTAAGTGAAAAGGACCATAAATAATGTGATAAAAAGGTTCCGTAAAATAATTTCTCCAAAATGGACAAACAAAGAGTGAATAATTCAAAGGTTCCCATGATGGATTGTGAGGCCCTCTTCCTAGGAATGTGTACGAGTCGGGTAGGGTCGGATTTTTGGTTCATCCGGACCCGACTCGAAAATAAACACCTTAAACTCGTACATGACTCGACATTATTCTTTAAAAAAT
Source organism: Hibiscus trionum (assembly GCA_030270665.1). NCBI lineage: Eukaryota > Viridiplantae > Streptophyta > Magnoliopsida > Malvales > Malvaceae > Hibiscus > Hibiscus trionum. The sequence goes on along the minus strand of BSYR01000020.1, from coordinate 10,034,893 downwards.
TTGAACCGACCCGAAAATAAATATACTAAATCAGACTCCGACTCAACCTGACCTATATAAAATAAATTAATTTTAGGGACTTAATTGTCAAAAAAATAATTTTAAGAGGTTTAATTGAAAAATTTTTTAATTTAAAGGACTAAATTTTAAATAAAAATTTAATTTTAAAGATTTAATTATAAAAATATATATAGAGGGGTATTATTATAAATATCTAAAAAAATTTAAGGAAAAATTACACTATTAATCTCAGATCGAGTAAGATATTTTTTGTCTTAAATTCAAACATGACCCGACTCGAATTTACCCTTAAGAAAAAACTGACCCGGCTCAAATATAATTTTTTTATTAAAAAATTTGACCCAATCGAATCGGGTCGGGTAAAATGCCCCTCCCTACTCTCTCCTCCCAAAGTAAGGGTGTTTTTGGGACGAGACGAGCAGCTAGCCATCACATTTTGTAGGCAGGGAATGGGCCACTCTGCCTTAAAAATCATGCCCTTTCTCTCACCTCCACACACCCCTTTGACCCCTAATTTGCATCCACCCGGTTTTGACTACTCTTAGAATACTTTTATAGATATGAGTAATTATTTAATACATTGACGGTAAAAAAAAGTTTTTTAAGTGTATCAATTTTAGGATTAGTGATCTAGTTTTGGAATTTAAGTTTGAGTTTAGGGTTTATAGATTAAAACTTAAATCCCTAACCATATTACCCTAAAACTTAAACCATAACATATAAACGCTAAATTCTAACCACATCTTCTAAATTCTAACCTCTAAACCTAAACCTCTAACATCTAAACCCAAAATTAAATCATTAAACCTTAAGACTAAGGCGTTTGTAAAACCTTTCTTTTACGCTACAAATATATTAAATATAAATCATATATATATATATATGTGCGTGTATACATCAAGAATAAACAAATGATGTGTTCTGCATGTTGTTAATAAATACATACTTTTATATATATATATATATATATATATATATATATATATATATATATATATTATTCAAAACTTATATTTCTCTTCTAATGATGTTATTTTTAACATTTACCAATGGAATATATCTTATCATTTCACTTAACATTGTTAGTAGTTTGTACTTATATTATATTTAGATTTATTATAAATAGAGTTGTAATTTCAATGTTTTTAAATAAAATTTTGAACCAAATTGTTTCATTAAATTTAGTGTACATTATATTATATCATATCTTTTGATCATATAAACTCTAATTATATCTATAATTAAGTTAGATTGGACATTTAAACAAGAAAAAAAACTCTTTAATAACTGTTTTTCATCTATAAAATCTAAATTCAAAATATTACTTAACAAACATCAAATTTTTTATCACTTCACTCAATCAAAGATCGACATATATTTTTAATCAAAACATTTTTTTGCTTATTTGTTTATTTTGTTTATATGATAGCCTGCCCTACATATCCATAGTGCAGGATTTAGATGCTTAATTTATTTATTTATCACTTTAGAGTTGCTGCATGGGAAAGTTATACACATGTTTTTCTGCCAAATGGATAGTAATTAGTAATTAAAGATCCTAAATATTATATTCAACACTTGAGATTTTGCATGATTGAGAGAGTGCCTGAGCTTTTGGCTGCACATAAAAGAATAGTATAAAATTAAATTAAAAAGTTGAACTTTGCTTTTGAGTCATCATCAGCTGCAAATTCAAGAAATATCAAATCTTGATTTATTACTATTATTAGGTATATCAAACAGAGTTAAAAAGTTGTCATATTTTAATTGATATTTTTATACAAATAAGACACTTGATTTAATCTAAAAAATATTTTTTAAGTTTAGAACCTTTGAGAACATATCTTTCCCCTTTTAGGTGGAAGAAACCACAGTTTGAATCCATGCATGTATATGCATCATGGAGAAATTATATCATAGGCCCGGCTCGTCACGTCATCTATGGTCCCAACTAATAAAAAGAATTTATTTTATTAATTTTTTCTATATCATCTTTTTGCCGAGTGAATCATGCATCATGTAGCATTTGGAAAGAATAAGCTGGGATGAGTTAATAGCATAAAACATGCATTCATAAAACATGCATTCGAGTCGAGTCGAGTTTTCGAGTTCCTATAAAAATTTATTTGTAATTATTTATCATGTTATAGTACGATTTGATTCCAATTTAAACGACTTTCTCTAATTATATAAGATATGCACATATATATTTCTTCATATTTTTTCACATGTGACAATATTTCTTCATATTTTTATATATCAGTATGTATATATCATAAAAAATTGAGGGACTCGTCTCGAACTTAAAAATAAATCCACTAATTACTAAAAATTTCGAGTTATTCGAATTTCTATTTTACAACTTAAACTTTATTTGAATTTTTTTTCGAGTCATTCGAGTTTATGAAATTTCGAGTTGAGTCAGGACGAGTTGAGTATTTTCGCCTCGAGTTAAATTAAGTTATTCAATTTTTTCAAGTCGAGCCGAATTTTGCTCACCATACACTTAGTTGGTATTGTATATACTTGGAGCACAATAAGTAAGGACACCCATCATAGTTAACCTAAAACTATGTTTTGGGGGAACCACTCGGGACTCAAGACTCAGTAGCCGACCATCCTTTTGCTTTCACTAAATTAATTGACAAGCTGTTGGTCTAAAAGTTGCTGCTCATGGTCAGGGACAGCTGCATTATCTGTCCATCGACCAGCTGTGCTCCAAGCTCATTTATCAACTTTTCTTACCGACCTTAATCCTTGTTTATTAAACAGAACCAGAATCGAATATTAGGAGAGGTCAAATATTAAGTTTTAAAAATACAAAGGCTCATTGGCTATTTAAACTCAAAACCAAGAGAACATTATTTAATTTGTTTAATATTTAAATTTAAAGGGACTTAAATTGTTATTATACCAAAAAATTTGAGAGACACGAACACATCGCCTGTAACACCCCCTTCCCGGCCTGGTAGAGCACCGGGTCGGAGAGCGCTACCGAAAAACAATACGGAGATCGGAGACATAAATCCAAAGTTCAAAAATCATTTCGGATTATTTTTACTAATCTCTTTTAAGACTTAACACTTAACTTATTAACAACTTATTTTGTAAAATATTCAAATCTATTTCTTTTTATTATCTTACTAAAATTCTTTACATATTTAAATGAGCCTAACAACTCACAAAAATCATAGAGTCCTTAAATCAATGTTTTACTACCAATTATGTCAATTTTATTACTAACTTAATAGTCTATATAGCTTTAAAACCTTATATAAAACATAGGCAAAATTTCACAATAGTAGGCCCACAAGATTAGTATAATTACTTTAACTACTTTGCCACCATACTAGGAGTTCATAAGGACAAAACACATTACTCTTTAATTGTAGTGACTTGCCAACCTTCCAACTAATCTCGATCTCGATCTGTTACTTTCTTTAACCTGAAATGTTATGCAATGAATGCATTAGACTTACATAGTCTAAGTGAGGTAGCCAATGACAATGAATGAACATGTTATGTCATGTAACATGCTTCCAAAAATGATCATAATTCTAATTATGCATAAACATGGCATACTTCATATTCATAACAAAGCATAATATCATATCATGATCATAACATAGCATAACGTATAAAACACATAATATATTGGTACCATTGGATACGCGGATTCCCTGTACACCATATCATGAATCATAAATGAGCCTTAGCCCTGAGCCGTAGCTCCATGTATCCCTTACACTTCCATCCTTTTATCTCCCACATATAGGCCGTAGCCCTGGACCGTAGTCCTCCCTTACATGTTGAGCTCGAATAACCCTATGGCATGCCAATTGTATCCAACGTCCATAAATACACACAAATTCACATAGTCCATGATTTTCATATCATATCATATGAAATAACAAGATGAGCCGTAGCTCCATGTCATGTAGCATTTCATAGTCATATTCGAACATATCAAAGTAATGCAAGGCACTTACCAAATTTGCCATTCAAACATAGTTGCTCTACATGAGCCCTTAACAAATGCAAACATAATCATAAATAATGCAACGGGAAGGCACCGAGCCTATCCCTTGACGCAACTACACTCACATATCAAAACAAAGAAACAAAGATCGGAATGACACCGCGTCACCCGAGACAAATGCATCCACACTCACATCAATCCAAGCTTAGAGACATTTTCCTTAATCTCCAACTTTGTGGTTTCCTTCATTTCTACTCTTTTCTAACCAAACATTAAAGAAACATATCATTTAGTATATTAGGCAACTTGCATTGTCCTTAAAGAAATATTTATTTAAAATGTTCTATAACTCAAAATCTGATTTCGTTTGTTTTAAACGAAACTAGACTTAATAACCTTTTAAACCATATAAATTATAACTTTTAATTCTTCTTATACAATTTATAATGAATTTCTAAAGTCGCTGTTGATGCAGATTTAGGGGTAAACTGTTACCCTATTTTCATGACCTTTACTTACTTAAAAATTCATATCTTTTTACTCATAACTCCAAATAAGGAGTTCTTTACCATTATGGAAAGCTTATAAACACACCTTTACAACCACGTATGACACATAATTTTATCATTTCTCTATCAATACAGTTTATTACTTGAACATAAGGCATTTTCAGAAACTTAATCTGTCTATGCTTAATTTGTGACTTTAGTGTATTTATAATCTATGTTTCACTACACTATTAATCTTGAGCTTTTAACCACATTTAAATTAATCTTATAACATTATTTATATAATACAGCAACCTCAAAAATAGGACATGTAAGTCCTCAATTTATCAATTTCCACAAAACAGTCCCCTTTTTATTCTTTAATAATCCTATATGTGATCTAAATGGTTTTAACCTACCAATTGAGACTTAATTCAAGCTTGGCCATTTAATTTAATTCATTTCATGAATCCTCTGTTCTAATCATAAATTTTCAGAATTTTATTGGCATTATTTAAGCCCCTATAATTTTCGAATTTTACAATTTAGTATAGCAGATTCTAGATTTATTCAGTTTTAGTCCAGTAACTTCTAACAACAATTACGAGACCTATACTTAACATTTTTGAGCAAATCATACCTCTATTTCATGTAAAATTTTGTCCTCTACAACTTTGTAGAAGAACCCGTTTTCCAGAAATGACTCTAACATGTTCAAAAATGCAGTTTTCTACAGGACAGTTTACAAATCCGAATTTCTTTATTCTTTCTGCCCTTATCTTTTACCAACCTTTAATTAATCTAATTTCATGCTTAATATATATACTAACATCAAATTAAAGATAGTTGAGACTCTAATCTCAACTCTAATTTATTTCACTCACCTTGATAGACCGGTACTTTATTTTTATTTCTTGGGCTTGACGGTTGTTCCGAATCGACCTCGTGTACTATGATAATAAAAATCAATTAAAATCGACAAGACAGTATCGAATAAATATAAAAATATTACGAAGATTCATTACCGAAACTTAGACCAATAAAGGATTTGAGCTTACCCCGACGTCGACAGAAATTCGATATTACTATATCGAAAATATCGGACTACCAATCGAACATTGGATCGTATGCTACTATTTTTTTCTTTCTTTCTTTCTTTCTTGCTTCTTTGCCGTGAATTTCATCAAACTCTTCCCCTCCTATTTATACTAAATTTCCAGCCTTTAAACTTCATTTCTAGCCACAAATGGTGGCCAATTACACATGATTTTCCATTACACTAGCTTTACCTAAATTATTTAGGTGGATTGTCGTGAAATCCACTCCAAATCTTTCTTTTCCATATATTTTAAGCCATAAATTCCCACTAACATACTTTACATATAAATATATATATTATATCATATTAGTCTAAAAGTTAATCTAGTATAATTTCCACCATCTTATATTTTTCAGCCTTCAATTTCCCTCAAAATTCTCCACGTATTCAAGCATAATGGGAAATTAAATTCCCTTAGCCACGTGTGGCTTTGGTGACCATTTGTTTTCAATTGCTTGCCAGCCTTCAAATCAATTTCAATTTCAAACACTCCCCCACTAAATCTTATTTTAACCAATAATTATTATATAGTGTTTCCACTCCATTTCCAATTTGCTTACTTTACCTAATTTTAGGTAAAGCTGCCGTCCAAACACCCCCGCCATTTGTTTCTTTAATCAATAATTATAATGGTGTTTCCACTATATTTCAAATACAAATTATAGCCACACAAAAATCCCACTATTATTTCCCACGTATTCAAGCAACTAGATGCCACCATTTCAATTTGCTTTACCTAATTAAATTAGGTAAATTGCGTGTAAATCCATTTCCTTCTTCTTCTTTTTTTATTTAATATATATATAATAAACCAAATAAATATGTTTCGAACCTAATTTCTACTAGACCCGAATAATCTAATAATAATAAACCCGAATAATTAATAAGACCAAATAATTTATAGAACCGATATAAAATATTCGGTCATCGGAACCTAATTCCGACTAGACCGGTTTTTGGGATGTGACATCGCCCCTGTTCTTAATAATATTATTTTTAAAAATTAATATCACATACTAATGATTTTTGTTTATTAATAAACATCAATTCTAATGCGTTATTCTTCTTAATTACAAAATGATTTTGTATTATCGTGATTTTAAGAATTGATTTTGTGTAAAATTGACTTTAAAGTAACGTAATTTATGCTTGAGAGTTTTTTTCTTAAAAATCATGATTGTGTAAAAATATAGTGTAAAAATCATGACAAAACGTAAAAATTATTATCTTGTAACTTTTTTCAAAATCACGTTTGATACCCAAAATTAATTTTAAATTTTTATATTCAAATATATAGGCACAACGTTTGAAATACAAAATTCCGATTGAACGGAATTTTGCCCTCTAACCGCGGAAACAAATATGTCTAGGATGGGATTGCTAGGCTACGCATATAGTGCTGGACTAAACGTTGTTTATTGTTAAAAAAGAGCACACCTATCTTAAATATGTATTCCACATCTAAACGTTATTTCTAATTTTCATTAGCGACAACATCGATAATTTAAAGAAGGATAATATGATAAATGATAATTTAACTCATTTATAAAATTGAAAAAAAAGCTAAAATAATAACTTCATGGAAACACCATGTTTAATTTAGTTTTCTTAAATGTCATTTATAAAAAAATTATTTGGATGGTTCTGATGCATAATGTTGATTTGATCCAATACAAAGAGAGTTTTTAATAATAATAATAATATAATAATAATAATAATAATTGATTTTAAAGTTTAAATTAGTTTATTCGTGCTACAAATTTTAGAGTGTAATATTCAAAAGGATAAATATTCTATACATAGCTGGTGGAAATTGAAAGTTTCCACAAGCGCCTTAGTTTTAGGGTATTAATCCTATTGAAAATTGTTATTTTAACATTTACATTTCATTTTATTATTTAAAAAATGAATGAAGATGTTGATTATTAATTATTTTACTTTAGATAATCCTATAAAAAAAGTGAAGCTGTTTAATTACCTTGACAGAAACTTGCTAAAGATATTAATTAAAATTAAGTCCATAATTAATTGAAAACAATGAAATAATTTGATCATTTGATGGCCTAAATTGACCAACCAAAATTGACCCTTCATTCAAAAAACAGGGGCACATACACAAAATAATGCACATAAATGTCAAAAAAATTTAAATAAAATATTAGATATAATATTTGTGCATATTGAAAATCAAGTATAATTCCAAAAATATCAAACTTGTGAATTAGACTAAGTTGATATTCACAATTCATGCTTTAAATTGTATACAGATAAAAATACATCAAATACTAAATATAAACATAGTAAGATAAGATACTAGATTTATTAAATAAAATTCATTCTATAATAACATCTAATTTCAATTAATTAAATATCAATAAATATAAAAAATAACACAAACAATAATGAAATGTATTTACACAAAGAAAAAATTCAGAACTTGGATTATAAAAATCATGAAATCAACTGACTTGTTTAAATATGGTGAGGATAAAAAAAAGGGAAAGCTAAAAGAACCTTATAAAAGCGTTAACACAAACGGCAAAGGCAAATTTTCTTTTCTTTTTGGAATTTGGATAAGGAAAGGAAAGAAGAAGAAAGAGTCTGGGTTTATAAGTTTTAAATTCTTACAAAAGAAAAGAAAGGAAGTCATTTGTTGTTTGCATGTTAATTACATGTACAAAAAGCTTGCTGCTCCTTTGTTCTCTTCTTCACAGATAAGAATTAAAAGCTTAGAAAAAACCAGAACCTAACAAACAAAAACAAAGGAAAAATATTCCATCTTTTGATTATGGGTATTTTTTCTGATCCATCTCAATATTTTCTCATCTTTTCTTGCAAAGATCCAGTCATTGCATTCTGCTTGCTTGCATCAGCTTCTCAGCAAACCATATGCTCTTGAGGTCTAATCACAGCACCCTTTTTTTCTCCTTTTGTTGGGCTTGATCTTGGTGTTTTATGTTCTTCTTTTTTTTGGTTGGAGTGGCGGGCTTGTTTGATTGCCGAGAAAATGGTAGACTAGAATATATATTTCTGGGTGTTGTTTGATTTTCTGGAAAATCAAAGAAAAGGGTACCTAGTGAAAGAAATAGATCATTGTCTAAGGAAAAACAGAAAGCTCTGTCTTTTAGTTTTTGCCTTTACTATAAAGGGAAATTTCAACTAACTTGAAGTTCTAGTAAGCTCTAGGTATCATTCTTTTACTTTTCAAGTTGCCAGTAGCCAGTCCTTGCAACATACTAAAAGATCGCAATTTCAACTTTCCCTGTTTTTCCCATTATCCTTTCTCGGCAACCAAACAGACCAGGTGATGGGGTACAGCCAGCTAAGCCTGAAGTGTTGAGTTTATCCATTTACTAGTTTAGCTTCTTTCAAATTTCCTAATGGGGGAAGCTGTTTGAATTCTTATGTCATAATGAATATTCTCTGTAAATGAAAATCCTTTCAGAATTAAAGTTTTATTTTTTTATCTGTTATTAAATTGTTAGATTCCCACCTTTCTGAGTCAGATTATGTCTTTTCTTGGCTAACATTATTACTCAGATTCAATGTGCTTTTAACCTTCTACTATGTCTGAAACAAAGATATGTGACTATATTTATTTGTTTTCAAATGGACAGGCTTTGGATCTACAACAGATTGCTCTTCTTTCTGTCGTTTTTGGTAGTGGGATTTGAATTCTAGAGGGCAATGAGGCAGTTTTCTTCCATGTTGAATGGATTAGCAAGGTCATTGAGAGGGAAAAACTCGGGGAATGATGATGGCCGAGACGCTGCGGAGGCAATGGCGAAGGATGCCAAGAGGAATGACCTGATTTTGAGGTCTTCCGGTTCGGTAAACGTAGATGGTTCGAACAATTTCGCTTCGGTATTCTCGAAAAGAGGCCAAAAAGGAGTGAACCAGGATTGTGCCATTGTGTGGGAGGTAATAAAACATGAGTGTTTTTTACCATGTGGATATGCTATGATTGTTTGCATTGTAAATTTGACACTTTTTTCTGCTTGGGATAGGAATTTGGATGTCAAGCAGACATGTTGTTTTGTGGGATTTTTGATGGGCATGGTCCCTGGGGTCATTTTGTAGCTAAGAAAGTTCGAGAATCGATGCCATCGTCCTTGCTCTGCAATTGGCAAGAGACTCTAGCTCAGGCATCGCTCGACCCGGATACCGATTTAGAATCTGATAAAAAACAGCAGAGGTTTCATATATGGAAGCATTCTTATCTAGAGACTTGCGCCGCAGTCGATCACGAGCTCAAGCAGCATAGGAAGATCGATTCATTTTACAGTGGAACAACTGCCTTAACAATTGTCAGACAGGTACTCGGTTTAGTATTACTTGAACTGTTGAACACTCAACTGCATTGGGAACATTTTAAATGATCTTTGAGAATAATTTCAAATTTATATCGGATAGGGTGACCTCATATATGTTGCCAACATTGGTGATTCTCGGGCTGTTTTGGCTACAACATCGGATGATGGAAATTTGGTTCCCGTCCAGCTTACAGTAGATTTCAAGCCGAATTTACCTCGTGAGTTATCGGCCACATTCTCTAAAAATGTTGAAAAAACCCTGAAAGAGAAGCCATTTAGGGTCCTTATGTTTTTGGTTGATGTTGCTTGCAGATGAGGCCGAGCGGATAATTCAGTGTAGAGGTCGGGTTTTCTGCCTGCATGATGAGCCAGGGGTGCACAGGGTTTGGCTGCCTGATGAGGAGTCACCAGGGTTGGCGATGTCGAGAGCTTTTGGGGACTACTGCATCAAAGATTACGGACTTATTTCAGTTCCAGAAGTTACACAACGACATATAACCAGCAGAGACGAATTCGTCGTGCTCGCTACAGATGGGGTATGTATATAGACGTACTAAGGCTCTGATGAAAGTATATAAAATGAGAATGCTTTTGATTTGTGATTGAATCTTGTCCTGCAGGTATGGGATGTTGTATCCAATCAGGAAGCAATTCAAATAGTATCTTCGACACCGGACAAGGCGAAGGCAGCTAAGCAGCTGGTCGAGTCTGCCGTCCAGGCTTGGAAAAAGAAGAGAAAGGGCATTGCAATGGATGATATTTCAGCCATCTGCCTCTTCTTCCACTCTTCTTCTCCCTTGGAATGAAGTTGATTTTGTTACAACTTCAACGTAGTTCTCATGTAAATGAGCAAAGGTTATTGCTCCTATGTATTGTATGTGTTAGTTCAATGTAGTTCATTTCATGCCCTTATTGATGCTATTTTTCTTGCTATTTACCCCATACTAATCTGCAACAAAATTTCTATCCTTTGCCTAATTTTAACCCGATTCCCTTTTGAAGTTTGCGCGAAACGCGTTATCGGATATCCCGTCTCTTAGTATTGACTAACCCATATGCAAGTGTTGTTCACATAGAACTTTTTCCCTTTTCGACTTTCAAAATTCTTATTTAAATATTTATTACTACAACCAAAACATGCACCGATGACCGTTCCGCCTGGGCTCACACCCTGAGTTTTACGGCGACCGTCGCGCCCTCCTACTCATCAGGGAATGGCCCTTGTCCCGACGGCCGGGGTATAGGTCACGTGCTTAAGCGCCATCTATTTTTAGGGCTAATTGATTCGCCAGGTGAGTTGTTACACACTCCTTAGCGGATTTCGACTTTCATGACCACCGTCCTACTGTTTTAATCGACCAACACATTTTATGGGTTCTAGATTAACACATAATTAAGCACCGTAATCTAATTTATGGTTCATCCCGCATCACCAGTTCTACTTACCAAAAATAGTCCACTTGAAGCTCTCAATTTCGTGGCGCGGCTAAACCTATTTTAAATACAAAGATTTTTCAAATTTCATTCATTAGTACCAAACAATCAAATTGGAACAATGAATTCATTCAAATTTCAAATTCTAACATTTTTTCCCCAATCTTTCCAAACTTTGCAATTTAGTCCTTTTAGGGCAAATGATGTTCCCTTCTCCTGGTTCTTGAAATTAATCTACTATATTTTCAAATATAGAAATTAGACACTAAGTTCCCTAATATATCAAACTAGTTTTTCTAGCCAATTTTCAAGAAATCCATGTTCTACTTAGCTAATCCTAAGGCTCTAGTAAAATCAATTTTGAAGAATGAATCTTGGATCTATGCTTGCCATTTTATAGCCAAATTTACCAAAAACTAGTTCTAAAACTAATTTTAAGATCTCCAAGTTCCAGCCAATAAATGTGTTATTTAACCATATAATTCAACTCTAAAAGTACTCCTAAGACTCTTATAAAAAACTATTTGGGGGCTGGAAATTCGAACCTCCCTTGGTCCACCTATATTACCAATTTAATAAGGTTCTTATAAAAAAACTAGTTTCTATACATATTTAATAAGGTTCTCATACTATATTATAAATGTCATATCTTAGTTTAAAATCACAAATATAGAACTAATCTTTTGATATAATAATTGAAAATGTTTTGGACTAATTTGAAAAGAATTTAAAACATGTCTTTAAGTCCAAACAACTTGAAAATAAGTTTGAGGTATTTTAAAAGGTTTTTGGCAAAGTTTTTAATGCTTAAAAATAGCCAAACTTGACTTTTCAGCAAGCTCGTACTGATACAGTATACCCCGTATCGATACCTTTTTGCCCAAATTTTGAATTTGCTAAAACTCGTACCGATACGGGTAAGACCGTATGATAAGAATAGGGATCGTTTCGATACGCCCATTAAGCGTACTGATCCTTATTTTAACAAACCCCAACGGCTATTTCCCAACGGTCTTTTAAATGACATACTGTACCGATACACCCTCAAGCGTATCGATACGCTTAGGCTGACAAAGAGCCCAACGGCTAGCTCTGAAGAAGGGCGTACCGATACGCCTCCACGTGTACCGATACGGTAGGCTGCAGAATTGCATTTAAGGTGGGAAATAAAGTCTCCAACGGCTCCAATTCAACTCCAACGGCTACAAACTCAATTAGGAGCATAAAAGAGACCTCCAAGCATCAAGAGAAAGCTAATGCTTCATTTGTCAAACATCATATGATCACAAATATGTCTTAGTGCCTAAGTGGCAATTTATTATATAGACAAACACTAGTGAGCCAAAATTGTTATATTTGCTCAAGTGTTTTAGGATTGGGTGAGAGCTTAATTGTGCAAACAAATACCTATTAGAGGGATTTGAGTTTGCTTATTTTTATCTCTTTGTAAAAAAGATTTGATCAAGGCTTTGGGTAGAAAGCTTGATCTGTTTGAAAATGTTTCCTTCTAAGCCTAGAAAAGGGAACAAATCAATAGTGGATTGATTGAAAATCCTTAGTGAGAAGCTAAAGTAGTGGATGTAGACATCGGTTAGAAGGTTGAACCACTATAAATCATCTTGTCTTTATTCTTTTTAGCTTACACAACTCTATCACCCAAAATTCCACTTCTCCACCACTTGGCGAACAAGAACGGTTGAAGGAATCGAGCACCTAAAAATCCAACAATTGGTATCAGAGCTTGACTCAATTGAAGAAGATTAACATCCTATTGAGAAAATCCGGCAAGCTTGATCAACTTTTCAAACAACTGGCTCAATAGCACAACCCATCGACAAACTGCCCTTCTTTGATGGGACCAATTATGCTTATTGGAAGAAAAGGATGATGTTCTTTGTCAAATCCAAAGACTACAAGCTTTGGATAGCATAGAAGATGGCTCGTTCGTACCACAAAGAAGCAAGACGGAGTGGAGTACCAACGATCGCAAGAAGATGAAGCTAAATTGCAAGGCTTTGCACTTCATCTTTTGTGCACTTAGCCTCAACATCTACGAGAAGATGTCTTCTTGTGAGAGTGTCAAGGAAGTTTGGGACAAGCTCGAAGTTACTTACGATGGGACAAACGAAGTAAAAGAGACCAAGATTGGGCTCCTCAACCTAGAGTGTGAAAACTTCAAGATGGACCCGGAAGAGAACATTGAGAAGATGTTCGATAGGTTCTTCACTATCACCAATGGACTCAAAGGTTTTGAAGAAGCCATCCCGGAAGAGAAGCTTGTTCGAAAGCTCATCTACTCTCTTCCCGAGTCATGAGACTAAAAAAAGACCGCCATCATCGAAGCCAAGAATCTCAAGACTTTGAAGCTTGATGAGCTCACGGGGTCATTTCTCACTCACCAAATAATGATGAAAAATAAAAAAGAGGAGAAGAAGAAGGAAGAGATTAGAGCTATGGAGGAGAAGAAGCTCAAAAGGGCTTGGCATCAACACAAATGTCATTGCTCTCAAATCCCCCGCATGCCATCACGTAGATTCAAGTGAAGAAGAGGATAAAGTAGAAGAGATAGTTCATCTCTTCAAGAAGTGTGCCCCTTACATGAAGAAAGCCTTGAAAGAGCTTGAACGAGAATCCATAAAGAAGAAGAGGGCAAACACTTCAAGCCATAAGAAGAAGGCATATGTGGCTACTTGGAGTGATGAAGACTCCACCGACGATGAACAAGCCAACCTTTGCCTTATAGCCATCGAAGAAGATTCAAGGGTAACTTTTAATTCATCTACTTCATGTTCATATTTTTTGATGAATTACAAGATGCCTATGACGATTTGGTTTTAAAATTTAAAAACCACATTTTGAAAAACAATAAAGTGATTTCAAATTTAAAAATTCAAAATGACTTGATTTCTAAAACTAAAATTGAACTTGAAGCAAAACTCAATGAGTTTGAACAAAAATGTTTTGATTTACAAAATTTACTTCATAAAGTTCAAGAGGAAAAAGATTTGATTTCCAAAGAGCTTGAAAAGAAAAATAATGTTGGTAAATCAAATTTTTATGTAAGACAATCTAGTGCCCCTAGATTTGTAAATGTTAAAGTTTTTAGAAGTATTTGAGTCCCAAAAGTACTAACTACTTCAACTAAAAAAGATGAAATTGAAAAATGGATTCTTAAGGGGACTAAATTTTGTGATACTAACTTCTATGGATCCAAAGCAATTTGGATACTAAAAATTACTTGATTGTTTTATGATAGGTGTGATAGGGAGTGTTCAACAAAGTCTAAAATTGAGGGGAAGCTCCATACACACAAGAAAGAACACTTGAAGAAGGGAGGCTTCACATCCTCCATTGGGTTCAAGCTCCATCCAATCTAGTGTCCCTAATTGTTCTTGCTTTTATTTGATTTTTTACTCATTTTAACTAGATTATCATATGTTGTGACTAACATCTTTTGATGATGATTTAAGCAAGGGAGATTCATTTAAAAACTAAAATTCTTAATTTTGTCATTTTTAACCTCTATTGTTATTTTGAGCTTAAAAGTGTTAAAATTCTTTTTGATATAACTAAAAGGGGAGAAATAGTTTGAAAAATTAAACTTTCAATTGAATAAGGGGAACTTTAATTAATTTTAAATCTTAATTCTTTTATTCAAAATTTATTTCACAAAGGGGGAGAAATCCTAAACAATTTTTTAAATTGGTTTTATTATATCAGAAATTGGAGATTGTAGAACTAATATTTTGATATAATAATGGAAAAATGTTTTGGACTAATTTGAAAAGAATTTAAAACATGTCTTTAAGTCCAAACAACTTAAAAATAAGTTTGAGGCATTTTAAAAGGTTTTTGGCAAAGTTTTTAATGCTTTAAAATAATCAAACTTGACTTTTCAGCAAGCCCGTACCGATACGGTATACCCCGTATCGATATCCTTTTACCCAAGTTTTGAATCTGCCAAAACCCGTACCGATACAGGTAAGATCGTTTTGATACGGATAGGGATCGTTTCTATACGCCCCATAAGCGTACCGATCCCTGTTTTAACAAATCCCAACATCTATTTTCCAACAGTCTTTTAAATGGCATATTGTACCGATACATCCTCAAGCGTATCGATATGCTTAGGCTGACAAAGAGCTCAACGGCTAGTTCTGGAGAAGAGCGTACCGATACGCCTCCACGTGTACCGATACGGTAGGCTGTAAAACTGCATTTATGGTGGGAAATAAAATCTCTAACGGCTCCAATTCAACCTCAACGGCTAGTAACAACTACAAACTCAATTAAGAATATAAAAGAGACCTCCAAACATCAAGAGAAGGCTAATGCTTCATTTGTAAACATCATATGATCACAAATATGTCTTAGTGCCTAAGTGTCAATTTATTGTATAGACAAACACTAGTGAGTCAAAATTGTTATATTTGCTCAAGTGTTTTAGGATTGGGTGAGAGCTTAATTGTGCAAACAAATACCTATTAGAGGGATTTGAGTTTGTTTATTTTTATCTCTTTGTAAAGAGGGTTTGATCAAGGCTTTGGGTAGAAAGTTTGATCGGTTTGTATGAGTTTGATCGGTTTGTATGAGTTTCTTCCTAAGCCTAGAAAATATGACGAATCAATAGTGGATTGATTGAAAATCTTTAGTGGGAAGCTAAGATAGTGGATGTAGACCTCGGTTAGAAGGTTGAACAACTATAAATCATCTTGTCTTTATTCTTTTTAGCTTCCACACCTCTATCACCTAAAATTCTACTTCTCCACCACTTCACGGGCAAGAACGGTTGTAAAAAATATCTAATTGTTAAATAAATTTTTTCTGGTGTTAGTAATTTGTACTAAAGAATAGAATTAATAATAGTCTCAATTTGAACCCAACAAATGTCTCAGTAAAAAATAGATGATATTCATCCTAAGAGACATGAGTTCAATTCGTTCTGTCTAAAAGGTGTATGGACATTGTCAAAAAAATTAAAAATATGTATGAACGCATACTACCTTGTAACCACCTTTAAACTATTCAAAAAATAATCTCAATTTAAAAATAGTAAAAAGGAGATAACCATAATTCTACCTATAAATAATAACATTCCCAACTTTATTAGAGTAACCTTTGAGAAGCATTATTGGTTGTTTCAGTTTCATCTAAGGAAAATGTGGGATTTGGACAGGATCATATAATGTTTTTGTTAATCCAAGTTAGGGGTAGACATTTTACCGGATTAAATTTCGACCCGACTTAACCCGATCGAGTAAGATTTTTTTAATAAAAAAATTAAGTTCAAATAAATTTTTTATTAAAGGTGAACTTGAGTTGGGTTTAGGGTAAAAAATATCTAACTTGAACCCGAGACCAATTGTGCAATTTTTTCCTAATCATTTTAGAGATATTTATAATAATACCCCCTCTTCATATATTTTTATAATTAGGTCATTAAAATTTAATTTTTATTTATAACTTAGTCCTTCAAATTATAAATATTTACAATTAAGTCCCTCAAAAATTACTTTTTACAGTTAGGTCCCTAAAATTATTTTTTTCTATAGGTAAGACGATCGGGTTTAGCATATTTATTTTTGGGTCGGGTCAGATCTTTTTAAAGAGAGGCAGGTTTAGGTATTTATTTTCGGGTCGGCCAAAAACCCAACCAACCCGACCAATGCCCATCCCTAATCCAAGTTGTTCTTGAAGTGTGTGTGGAGCTAAAATGTTAGGCTTGATTCACAAGGAAGCTGAATAATTAGACAAATAAGTGATAAGAGCAAAAAACTGACCCTGAAACCCAAATTTCTCAATTGTAACAATCATTAGACCAAGTCTGAAGTTATTACAAAGGTCTTATACATCATCCACCTCATGCCCAAAAAATGGGGAAAAAATAACCATCTTACCGCTGCAGTTAAACTCAACACCAACTTCACGGCAGCCTTCAAACTGAAGGGATCAGGGCATCCAAAATTTTGGTGTAGCCATTAATTCTCCATCTGCAGCATTACCACGTGCAGCAAGCTTTTGAATACGACCAGAAAATTCCTCAGCCTGACATACATTAATGATTAAACACGAGTCAAAGCTCTTGTTTCAGAAAATCATCAACTCCGATCAATATCTAAGGAACACAATTTTCTGTACTCATTTTGGCTACTGTATCAAGATCGTTTCACAGTGTACGATTTTGATGCAGGTAAGTAGGGAATAAAAGACGCATTCCCCACTTTTCCACCCAAATGTTCACTAATTTCATTGTGTACATTGCTCCTTTCCACAAATAACAATTGCCTTACCCAACACACAATTGAGGTGACGAATGAAGACCAGTGAAAAGATTACTAACCTTCTCATCGATCCACATTAAAGATGTTAGTTGATTATTCAAGATTTTAACCACCACGTCTAGGGGTGTCATTCCATCAAGTGCCTCGAGTTCCCCACCCTAAACATAATTGAAGGCAGTTGTCATTTCTGCTTATGTTGTAAAAGCTACTTAGAGCAAATCTGGTCATAACACCAAGGACAATTACCTGACTAGAGTTTACAGTATCGATAATAGACTTGATCTGTTCTGTCATATGCTCCAATTCCCTCTCTACATTTTCAGCCTGCTCAAACCTGGAAAGAAGATGAAAGAATAAACTCCCAACCAATACATGTAAAGCAAAGCTGAGTTGAGCACAACAAGACCATGCATGGGATAAGAATGCAAAGAGGAGAGAAGTTAAAACATAGAACAAGGTAGTTCTCACATTGCATCCCTTGTTGACGCAGCTTCATCGTCAAGAAGCAATCCACGCTCATCCTTGTAAATACGTTCTGCTTCTTCTTCCATACTTAGTAAAGCCTTATCAACCTAGGTAGGAGTGGCGTACATGATATTCACACTTTTTAATGCGGTTGACTATCTCACATTACACATTTAAGTATTGAACAATCTAAATATCATATTCAAGCAGAAAGCCATGGCTAGTACAATAATTATACAGGGCACATCTGGAATTTTATATTATGAGTGTCCATGATCTTTGCAAAAACATTACAAACTAGTGTCACAATGAACATGAAATACTTCTTTTTATATTTAATTGGACAGAAAAAATTATGTTTGTGCATTTGAATATTGAGGAAACTTACACTAGAAACAGGAGAACCTAGCTCTCAAGTAGCACCTAGAATGAGAAAACAACCATGGATGCAGGCTTCAACATTTACCATCATGCAAGAAAATGTTCCCACTACCTTTGACTAATAAAAGCTAATGGTACTCAGTTGAATATATACTGTGATCTTATTTATGAAAAGTTGAAGCATATTGGACAAACAAAATTACACGGAATTGACTGTTAAAGTGGGTCAGTGGAGATGCTACACACATGTGAAGTTATGCATAAAGAAGCTTCAGCAGGATCTAAACCTTAGCTAGCCTATTGTTGAAAACATAAAAGTAACATAAAGAAGCACAATAATAATTGCAAAATCATTAACAAATCCTCTTAGGATTACGACAGCATTGCTAACAAAAGCAAGAGAACAGTTCCATCCAGAGCTAAAGCAACATAAATTTTGGTAGTTATGACTTTTATGTAGAGATTCCTACAACAAAACGGCGTTAGTAAAAGTTGAAATGTCTCTAAAAAAGTCAAAAAGTCATGTACCCTTAGTACTGTTGAGTTTAAAAGTTAGCAAAATATAAACCAGCAGAAAACCATTGAAATACCTCGTTTTGATGAGTCTCAATTAACTCCAATTGTCGCTCCAAGCTAGATTGGGTCTCAACCACTTTTGCAACTTCTATCTGAATGGATGTTTAGAATTAGAAGAGAAATATACATAAACATATTACATGCTAAATTTTAGAAAATAGGAGAATATAGAAACCTTGCTAGACTCCAATATAAATGCTTTGTTGATAAGGCATACAGATGACATTAACAGGAAAGCTACCTCACAATGAAATATAGTACCTCAAGCCTAAGAAGAACATCACGGTTCTGCAAGATTCGCCTGTCCCACTCAGCTATTGCACTGGCCTGCTTTCGAAATTTTCCAGTACGTTCTTGAAGTTCAGCATTCCATTCCTTGATGATCTGCAACCGCCAAAAGAAAGGCTCATCATCTCAATGACAAGTGACAACAATAAATTAGAATGTAGATGAGGAAAAGATGAAATATACATCTTGAAT
This sequence comes from Hibiscus trionum, assembly GCA_030270665.1. Taxonomy (NCBI): domain Eukaryota; kingdom Viridiplantae; phylum Streptophyta; class Magnoliopsida; order Malvales; family Malvaceae; genus Hibiscus; species Hibiscus trionum. The sequence continues at coordinate 10,015,376 of BSYR01000020.1, read as the reverse complement.
CCAATAAAAAGATACAGTTCATATATCTTCCTCCAAAGTGAAGTTTGAGGAACACAAGAGAATGAAGATGGTAAGGTTTGAAAGTGGCAGATGAAATATGCTTTGTTGCTTTGCATGTGCTTGGGATATATATCACATGCATCCAGTCCCACTAGTTGAATTCGTTATTCTTCTAGATACCTTATGAATATTATTTTACCATTTTCCTTCTTTGTTTTGCTTTGGTTGATCCTAAAAACTTAGCAATGTTTCTACACAGATAACCTAACATTTTCTACTAGCAAGATTAACATAATTGCTCATAGTATGAAATATTGGGAGAAGACATTAAGAAGACGCATGAAAATGAATGATTTAACATTACAAAAAATAAATTAAAATAGAAATAAAATTACCTCCTCCACTGTCTTTCCTGTTATCTCAGAAGGTAACTTTGGGGTGGTAGATACTGCAGCGGGGGCACTTGAAGTCATCCTATAAGAAAAGTAAACAGAAGTGGAGATATGGACATTAGTTACACCAAAATCTATTTCATTGATTCAAGAAGAAATTTCACAACATTTTTATTTACAATAACTTAAAGAATATAGAAGAAATAACACTACTTTTAGAAAAGAAATATCCAGCAAATATAATAATAAACACAAGGATGTTACCCCGTAAAAAGTAAAGAGGGTAAAACAGGAATAGATCCCATAGTTTAACACCTTAAAAGACTCTACAATTATCCCAAGCACTAGAGCCTCTAAAATCAGACCAGTTTTAATTAACACCCACCAAACTAGTAAATACCACAATCATCTCCCCTCATGAGTTCCACCAAAGGCGAATTCAAGCATAAAATATGACAGAGTCCCAGCCCTCTATCTATACTCCTAACTTAGGCACCCAAAAGTCATTTCCAATTCCCCCCTCACCTTTGTTTCCGTTAAACAATTTGAGAGGATAAAAACAATAAGCGATGTCAAGGAAAAATTAGGGAAAGCTGGGGAAGGGAGAAATGATGGGTGTAATATCCCATAAAACATTTTTCTAAATGAAGTTTCAAAGATAAGAACTGGAAGCTAATACAATTAGAATTTAATATGGACAAAAAGGGGATATGGTTAAAACAATGTTGTTAAAGGCGCAGGGTGCACTCTAGGCGCTTAAACCCTTGTGTTGCCTCAAGCAGACGCTGGAAAAAAGTGCTAGCCTGAAGTAAAGCGCAACATGTGTGTGTATATACAATTTGATTTTTTGAAATATAATAGCATGTCTATATAGCTATATATATAAAGCTTTAAGATATATAATAAACCCCAAACTAGAGTCTAATTTAACTACAAAACATGCAATTTTTTTATTGGTCAGTATGCATGATTTCCTCATGGTGAATGTTTGTTGCTGGATGCTCAAGTATTACAAAGTACAGAGTTTGATATTATCCTTTACTTGCTAGTAAAGGTATATCAAATGAAGAAAAAAGTGAAAATAAAAGAAATTAAAGAGAAAATCAATCAACTGGGCTTTAATGCCTATCGCCTTACAAAAAAGCATGCCTAGGTGCACTAGGCCTGCGCCTGATCAAATGTGCCTGGCCTGAAAGGGTCCATGGCGCTTTTGTTGAATAATGATAAGGTTCAGGTGTACCTAGGCGCACGCCTTGACAACACTGGGTTAAATTAATACCAGCTAAGGGATAAAACATAAAGGAACCAAAAGGAAACCTAAACATACCCACTACTTGAAGCTACAACAAGTGCTGATGATGTTTGGGCAGTAGTAATAGTAGAAGTTGTTGAAGCAGCAGAACCGGATGGAGTGAGACCTGCAGGATCAGAATTTACATTTGCATAAGGACTTCAATTCACCATTACTTGATCTAGGCACTTTAGAATTCTATGAAGCAACTGGCTACGGGATGAAAGGAATTTAAAGGAGCAACTTAATAATTACTAGAAGGCAAAATATTACACACGTACAAAAGAAAACAAAAAGATGACAAAAGCATTGAAGAGAACAAGCAAACCCAAAATATTACAGTATATAAGAAGACTTACTGAATATGGGAGCAGAGGCAGTGGATTGTGCTTGCGAGGATGAAGCAGGAGTGGATGGTTTTGTTGATAAAGAAAAGCCAGAGAAAGAACCAGAGCTCCCTAATGTAGTAGCTGCATTTGTCACACCAAATCCAGTCAAAGAACTCACAGCAGCTGATGTAGAAGCTGAACTAGAAGGTGCAGCTGATGAAGCTGTAGCAGCAGAAGACGAAGAGCTTAAGTTGAAGGCAGGGAAAGATGAAGTTGAAGCAGCAGTAGTACTTGCTGCAGGAGTAGAAGCAGTTGGGGTAACTGTCGAAAACAATGGCGCTGATGATGTTCCAAAGGACAAGGAAGAGGGTTTTGACACAGCGGCACCAGAGAATGTGGGTGCAGCTGATGATGAAGCTGCATTACCAAATCCAAATGCGGGCTGAGAAGCTGAAGGTGGAGCAAATGAGAAGCTTGAAGAGCTTGATGAAGAAGCAGCTGTTAAAGAAGATGCTGCAGTTTCTGCTGTTATTGAACTGGCAGTGCTCTTCGAAAATGGTGAACTACCCGCAAAAGACAATCCGGTTGAAGAAGCTGAGCTTGAGAAGCTTGGAAAAGATGGAGCTGTACCTGAAGTAGTAGATGCTGAAGATAAAGAAGAACCAAAAGGACTAGTGGCAGCAATAGTGGGAATAGCAGTAGCTGGCGCTTGTGAAGATGAAAACAAAGTGGAACCACTGCTAGCTCCGAATGGTGAACTACCCCCAAAAGAGAATCCGGTTGAAGAAGCTGAGCTTGAGAAGCTTGGAAAAGATGGAGCTGTACCCGAAGCAGTAGATGCTGAAGATAAAGAAGAACCAAAAGGGCTAGTGGCGGCAGTGGTGGGAATAGCAGTAGCTGGAGCTTGTGAAGATGAAAACAAAGTGGAACCAATGCTAGCTCCAAATGGGGATGAAGAAGTCCCAAGTGTACCTGAAAATTAGAAAATTAAGAAAAAATGGACAAACTAAGTTGGTTAGTATTAACAGATCAGAGAACAAAAGCAGCAGAGACAACAAAGAAATGGATTTTGACAAGGCAGCACCAGAGACTGTGGCTGCCGACGATGATGATGAAGCTGCATTGCCAAAACCAAAGGTAGGTTGAGAGGCTGAAGAAGGGAGGGTAAAAGTGAAGCCTGATGAACTTGATGAAGTACCCAGGTTGGAGAACCCTGCCGAAGCAGAGAAAGGTGAAGTGGTGGTTGAACTTGAAGCTGAGCTCGACGACATGAAGCTTGAAAAAGCTGGTGTTGTCACTGACGATGAAGATGAACCAAAAGAGAGAGTAGGATTTGGTGCAGGTGAAGATGAAAATAGACTTGAACCACTGCTTGCTCCAAACGGGGATGGAAATGCACCAACCTTTTCTGAGAAACAGAAAATTGAAAAAAAAATGTTAGTGGAAAGAGATTGCAGCAGAGAGAAGAAAAAAGCAGGCTTCACATGGCTGCACCAGAGAATGCGGATGCTGGAGATGACGACGAAGCTGGGTTGCCAAATCCGAAGGAAGAAGATGAGCCAAAAGAGAAGCCCGAAGAGCTGGAAGAAGTAGAAGCAGCAGTTAACGAAAGTGCTGTAGCAGAGGTTGTCGGGGTGGAACTTGCACTGCTCGAAGAAAATGGTGAACCAACCGAGAAAGAGAACCCTGTAGCAGCGAAAGGTGATGCAGATCCTGAATTTGAAGCTGAACTTGATGAAAAAATGCCTGAAAACGATGGAGTTGTAGCTGTAGTAGCTGATGAAGACGAAGATGCAAAACTAAAAGGGCTAGTATTAGCAGCAGTCGATGCAGATGAAAATAGAGAGGAACCACTGCTGGCCATGGTTTCAAAAAACGGCCCGCAACCGCTATAGCGGCCGCTATTTAGCAGTAACGCCGCCGGCCGGAACCGCTATCGGCGAAAACAACGGTGGGACGCGGAATCACACTAGTAGCGGTGGATCGCGGCCGCAATTTGACGGGTAGCGGTAAATAACGGTAGTAACGGGCCGCTATCCCTGTTTTCTCCCGTTACTGTAAAATCTAAACAAAATCCATGGGCGGGCGATAAGGGTGAGCGTGAGAGTGTAAAGGGAGGCGAGATGATGAGATTTACAGGGAGAGGATTGGTCGACGTTGAGGAGAGGGGGTTGGCGACAAGAGGTGAAATCGCGAGGCTCTAATGGCTGGTCTGGTGACGACGGCGTGAAAACAACCCTTTTAGGGTTTGAAAGCCAAAGAGAAAACGAAGAATAAAGAGGGATTTAGGTTTTGTTATTAATATTATAATCTTATTTTATTATCGTTAAAAAAAACCCTTGGGTTATAACTTATAACTTATAAGCAGGGTCGTAGGGGTGTTTAAAATTACTTGACGCGGCTGATTTGACCCGACAATTTAGTATAAATAAGTGAGTATTTTAAGGTATTTTTGAAATTTTTTTGAGCCGGGTATTCTATTTGGTAATTTTTTCAAGACACGTGCCGGAAGTTTTCTCTTATCGAGTATTCGATTTGACAATGTTTTATATTTTAAATTATATTTTTATTTTAAGTTTCTTAATATTTTTACTCTAAAACTAAATTTAAATCTCCTAAATTCTTTCTACGTTTGTATTATATAGTTTTAAGTTTTAAGTTTAATTTTTTTTTATATTTTTGTGTTTAATATGTGATTTTTAAAAAAATATATATAATTAAAAAATAAAAAAATTATGAACCGGGTACCAGGATTTCTATGTTACCCGAGTAGCGGGTACTCGAGTGTAACAGGCCGGAACACGGGCTGGCAAAGTAGGTATCCGACAATGAACACCCCTGGTTATAAGAATCCAATTAGGAAAAGATTTAAGAGAGCCCATTAATTTGATAAAAAAAACTATTAAGGATTTTTAATTGAAATCGACGTGTAACACCCGAGTTTGGAGGTCGGGTGAAATTAAATTATTAAAATATAATTCTGAGTTTTATATTTCAAAACAAATAAATATATGTTGGACTAGTCATCTTTTTAAGCCCAAGCCATGAATTTATACTATTGTAATTACCCATTTTCATTAAGGGTAAAAATGTCCTTTGACTTTTAAAATAAAACAAAACAAATAAAAATGCATTTTGCTCATCTTTCTCCCCTCCTCTTTCAAAACCAACGACATTTTTCCCTTCCCCTTGCAAGTTATAATTCCATTTCTTCCTTGCTTCATTCTTGAGGATTTTTGAAAGGTAATGATGTTTTTGAATTGTCCTTATCTTCATCTCCATTTCTATACCATTAGTTTTCAATAAAACCTATTATATTGCATTTTGAGGTTTTTGGGTATTGAAATAAAAATATAACTTTGATATCTTTAGGTTAAGCTTTCGATTTGTTGTTGTTAAATAAGCTATTTACTATTCAAAAGGTCCAATATATCTATTTTTACATGGTTTTAACTTGATTTTCGGATATGGGTTTTAGAGGGGTTTTAGATGGTTCAAATGTCAAGTTTTGGAACTGTTTAGTGTGAGAAATTGATGGCTGATGATTAAGTGATGCTTGAGGGTTGTTTTGGGTGTGTTAGATGGCATTTTGGATGTTGGAAACATCGGTTATTTGCTGAGTTTGAGGGCTGCTCGAAAATGATGCTTTGAAGGTGTTCTTGGGTCGAATATATGCTTGTTTTGTGTTTAGTGTTTCCGACAGAGAGTTGATGGTTGATTATTGGTATTTTGCTTGTGTTTGATTTATAGCATCAAGGTTTTGTGTTGGTGAGACCTCGGGAACGAATCCGGATAGTTTGGTGGGTTGATCAGCTAGTGTTGAGCTTGGATAGTTGGTGAGTGGTTCTTCAATTTTAAATTGGTTTTCAAAATGCCTTGGTTCGAGCATATAGACCTAGGTCGGGCTTGGTAAGCCCACCTAGAGTTGGGATTAGATTGGGTCTAATCTCAATCTTTAGTTTGGAACACTATGGTTGAACTTGTAAATGTTGTGTTTATGCCTCATGAGCTAATTGTGTTTGATGTTGCTATGCATATTGCGGCTATGTGTAATGATGAGGCATGATGATTTATTTATGCATTGTGATATGCATGTGTTTGATGGACTATGAGTTGCATGATTGTAAATCATGGTGGATACGTGCTAGGCACGGGAAATGGTAAAGATATTGTGTTATGATGAGCTTGTGATGAGTTAGTATTGGCACTAGTATACTTGGGGTAGGGCTGTAAATGATACGAGACAGATCGCAAGCTACTCGAGATCGACTCGGTCAAAGCTCGGTCAAAGCTCGACTCGATTGGACTCGACTCGAACTCGAACTCGACTCGAGTTCTTAACGAGCCGAGCCGAGCTACTCGATACTCGACTCGAAAAGCTCATGAGCTACTCGAAAAAATAATATTTAAATATATATTTTTTATTTTTAAAAATAATTGATTAATAAAATTTAGTTTTAAGTTATTTAATTTTTTAAAAAAAAAATATTCTAGTAATAATAGACATAATATTTGAGATTTTCAATCTTGAATCGAGCTCCTACATAAGTTTGAGAATATTTCGAGTTCGAGCTTTTCGAGCTTTTGGAATTCGAGCTTTTCGAGCTTTTGGAATTCGAGCTTTTCGAGCTTTTGGAATTCGAGCCTTTCGATTTTTCGAGTTCGAGCTTTTCGAGTTCGAGTTCGAGTTTCATTTTTGATTTCGAGTTCGAGCTTGAGCTCAATAATTTTGAGCTCGCGAGCTTTCGAGTCGAGTCGAGCTCAGCTTCGAGCTTTTCGAGCTCGAGTCGAGCTCAGCACTACTCGAGCTCGACTCGGCTCGTTTACACCCCTAACTTGGGGTACAAATGATCGATCATTAGGATGTTAGTGTGCACACAAGTGTCTAAATGCGTGCGTGGTCTTGGTGATGGTAATCACCAAGATGGAGTACGAGTACGCCCAAAAAATTTCATTTATATTTTAGTCGATGATGAGTGGAATCCCATCGACGGGGTGTGAGGATGAGTGGAATCCCCTCCGCGTGAAACGATGATGAGTGGAATCCCACCGTAAGGTAATGTAATGGTTTAGTTGTTAGATATGAGTTCCAACGGTTGTTGTTCGCGTATTCGGGTCATAGCTAGGTGCCAATACGGTTTGTTAAATGTGTTTCATATGGTTGTATTATGGACATGTTGAGCATGGCATGATATATGAGGTTATGTTCATGTATTTCATACATTTAATTCATGTGGTTCCGAAGGTAAAGAAACATGCATTCATCCTTGGTTTTGTTGCTCGTGCTTGGACTCTACATTGTCAAGGTTTGTTTTATGAGCTTACCCTCACTAAGTTTTGCGCTTACGCTCTCCTTTGTTCGACAATGCAGATCCTTAGTTCGTGGGTTGTTTGTGCAAGGAGAAAGACCTCCAAACGTGCTAGTTCTACCTTCAAGTAAGGACTTTTAAGTTAATTGATGTAATAACTAAGCAATGAGATTCGAGTATGTTGTTTTGTGTTAAGAAGCTTGTTAAGACTCATTTAGTATGTTGATGCTTTGGTTGTGGCTTGCTTATGCCTTGTATGTTGGCCTTGTGGTCCTTATCTTTATGCTTTTGACATGTTTAATGGTTGGATCTTTAGCTTTTTCTATGGTATGCTATATGAATGTTGTTGATGCTTCGTGGTTTGCTTAATTTGTTTCGTATGCTATTTCTTGGTTGTTAAATGTTGTATGAATGTTTGTTTGTGGCTAGACGAGTCTTAAATTGCATCTAGAGTTGAGTCTTAGTGCTTTTTGCTGCTAATTTGAGTCTTGCAGTGCAGGGCGTATCGGTACGCCCAAGGGCCGTATCGATACGGTCCTACACTTTGGGACTCAGATTAGGCTTAGCGTACCGGTACACGGGGGTGTATCGGTACGCCAAAAACTCTCTGCAAATCTGAGATATTGATGAGATTTTGGCGTATCGGTACGGGTCTAGGGTGTATCGGTACGTTCTTTTATCGTTGACCGTGAGAAGTTGACCAGTGAGGGCGTATCGGTATGGTCAACCAGTGTACCGATACGGTCTCCCTATGTTGACTATGGGCTGTTGACCTAGTCAAGGCGTATCGACAGCCTCTTCTAGTGTATCGATACGGCCTGTTGTATGATCTAAAATGGGCTGTATTAGATTGGTTGTTTGATTGTTTCACATCGCTTTGTTGATTCCGCTGTCGTTGTTTCACATAGGATGTATTAAAGCCTTTAGACAAGATAATAAATAAAAGAAACTTTCTAGGGTTGCTAACCGAAGGGGAGCCTTAACGGGTTTCACTTCGGTTTTCCCTGTGTGACTCATTCGGACCGGTCAGTCGCCTAGACCGGGACGAGGGGGTTACACGACGACTAAGTTTTGATCCCATAAATAAAATGTTAAATTATGAGATGTTAGTGTGTTTTTAAGGGTATATGTTAATTTCTATTTTAGCCATGCTACTTTTTATCTTTGTTATTTTAGTCTTTGATTTTTTTTTAATTTAGAGTGTAAACATTAATTTTTGTTAAATATTATCCTTTAATTTCAAGAATCTAAGTTCATAAGTGTTGGAAAAACACTCTAAAAATTAGTAAAAGTAACTTTTTATGATTATAATTATAATTATTATGTTTTATAATAAATGTTGGAAAACACTATAATTGAAAACACTCTAACTTTTTATGACTGCAATAATATCTGTTATGTCTGATAACCGCGACACGACCGAAAATGCGATCGAGATATAAATTACTGGTCTTCACAGATCTAAATCTTGTGAAGTTGCTCAAACTGAATTCTCAATAAATCCTTAGTTTGAAAATAATAAAAAATCATTTTCAATTATAAGAGCTAAAATGCAATCCATATAAATATATAAATATGTATATATATAAACGATCGCAGACGCAGTCGTTATATAGCGGTATCGTCGTCGTCCGAAACTGATATCACCGAAAGTTTCTCTGAAATCTAATTCACACCAAAACAGCGGATAGCGGCCAGTATTTAACGGGTAACGTCTGATTGCGGCAATAACAGACCGCTATTTCCGTTATTATCCCGTTAACGATTAATAAAAAATACATATCTTTTCTAAAAAAAATCTTCAAAAGACGATTTCAACTAGTATTTTCTGCTATTATCGGCGATCCAAGCGTTGTCCACCAGATCCAAATAATCCTTAAGATTATCGTATGAAAACAATACAATGAAGTTGCAAAGATAAAAAAAAAGGAAAAGAAAAAAAAGAAGAATTTTGAAAAGTGAAAAAAGAAGTTGAAAGACATTTTTAGTATTTAAATGGTAAAAATTAATTTTATTATTGAAAGAATATATTCATCAAAGGCCTTAATTCAAGGCAAAATACAAATACCAACATGAATAAATTAAATGGATCTTGAAAACTGATACTACACCACTTAGAAAAACTAAAAAAAAAATAAAAGAATTAAATGCATCTTGGAAACCATAATTATTATTTATATTATATTGTACATTTATTATATTTTGGTTAAACTATAATAAATATAATATTGTAAACTTATATACTCTTTATACATTATATATTATGTTGTACAGTTATTATCATTAAAATTTTATTTTATTATAATTATTTCAATTACTTATATAGTATTATTTTTTATTATTACTATTACTTGTTTATTGTTATAGTTTTATTATTTTTTTTTCAAAAATTAAATTTATTTTTATTTATTTCAGCCATGTCAATAACTACCATTTAGATTTGTTATTTTAGTCTTTGATTTTATCTAAATTTATAGAGTAAACTTTAATTTTTGTTCAATTTAGTCCTGTAATGATTGTAAAATTATATTATCATACTATTACAAATTTATATGTGTTAGAAAATACTCTAAACATCGTGAAAAGTGATTTTCTATATTTATATTTATATTTATAGTCGTTATATTTTACAATAAGATGTGCGAATTTTAAAAAAGTTCACGACCGCGACACCCGTAGTGACCGCAATAGCATCTGTTATGTCCGCAATTGCGGTAAACGTGACGCGACCGAAAATGCGGCCGCGAACGCTTTTTAAATTCATGGCTGGGAGATCGGAGAGGACGTTTCGAGGACGGCGTTTTTTACTAAACGAGCGTACCCAAGGTGTTAAAATCTCGAGTTGGAACGCGACTGAGAACTGCAGCAGAAGAAACACTCATAGAAAAATGATGAAGAAAAAACAGCCAATGAAGAAAAAGGAATAAGAAACGCCTGTTGCGAATGGGGTTTTAACCCTTACAACAACGTTTTTATATAACCCTAAAACTATATCGTTTTGTTTATGTTAAACTGAAGGAAAGTAGATGACAAAAAAAAGGAAAATAATATTGATCGTTACTAAAATTATGTTACATAAAGAAATCGAAAAGAAATTAGCGTCGGTAGCGATCTTCCTAGGAAAAGTTGTTGGACGGTGTTTGTGAGCAATTTGACAGAGCAATTGCTTTGGAAAGGAGTATGGCGGGTTTTTGATCAGCATGGGGTAGTAGTCGATGTCTTTGTGTCGATCAAGAGAGCAAGGGATGGATCTCGTTTTAGGTTTGTAAGAATGAAGATGAGGGCGGATGCCGAGAGGGTGATCGAGCGTTTTGATGGTTTTAGATTGCATGGGTCGAAGGTCCGAGTATCTATGGAACAAAGGGTCACACGTGAGTCCTTTTGGAGGAAGAAAAGACGATCAGACCAGGGGCACGATTGTATTTCTAAGAATCTTCATAGGAATGTGAATAAAGGTAACAGTTTACAGGGTGCGGTGATCGAGACGAGCCAGCCCTATGTCAATAATCGCAAGTCGCCTGAGCGTAAATTGGATGGTTACAGGTCGATTATGGGCATCATTGATAAAGAGAAATTAAAAATCTTACAAAACTGTGCAGTTGGATTCTGTCGTAAGTCACAACAGGTGATGTAGTTAGCAAAGAAATTTCATCGGGAAAATTTACGAGATGTTACAGAAATAAGGATAGTGGGGTCGTTGGTTCTCTTGATGTTTCAAAATAAAGAGGCGATGGCGCGTTGTCTGGACTCGAAGGAGCTAGACTTTTGGTTGGAGAATGTGTTAGTTTGGTCCCTGGATTTAGAGATTCTAAATCGAAGGGTGTGGCTGTCGGCATGCAGAATTCCGATACATGCTTGGTCCGAAGGAACTTTCCATAATATTGCGATGCTATGGGGTGAATTGGTGAAGGTGGATGCGGAGACTTTAGCTCCAACAACGTTTGAGAGGGCCTTTTTTTTGGTGAAGACAGCTTGGTTTCTGGTCACTTACGTTAAGAATCGTTTCTATTTTGGTCCCTTGGCCGTTAGTCTCCGTTACTTAAAAAAAATAGTTTCTAATTTAACCCCCAAACTTTCAAAATTTTATTTTTCACCATCTTCCCCAAAAATTATAAAACTAAAACCCTAGAAAATTAAATCAATGGCTATAACCAAGTTTAAATATTTGAGTAAAAAAACCGCTACCCATCAATTCCCACACCACTCCACCTCATTTCTAAAATACCAGTTGCAAATGAAAGGGAGGGGAAAATCATAGAGGATAAGAGATCATCCTGCACAAGTAACAATTCAGTACATTGCTAACAAAATTTCAATAGCCATGAAATTCACTAATCAACTTTTCATGTAGTGGAGCCACAGATTTTAAGGACGTGCCACAATAAAACATTCTTACTTGAGAAGTAACATACCTCAACTTCCCCATTCTGATTTATTCTCAAATCCACAACTGATAACATAAATTGCTTCCTTAAGAAGTGTTTCAGGGGTAGCAGACTGGAGGACACCACCATTCTCCGTAAGTGTAGAGGCAACAAAAACAACAGACTGACCAAAACGTTTCTCCAGGCTCATTTGCGACATCAGTAGTGACTTTTCATCATCAAACCCAACCCCTGATTTAAAAAATGCACAATAAAGAACTTTAGAAGGAGTTTTTCTTCATTAGACTAAATGGTATTAAGAATAATGACCACTAAGCTCAAAAGACAAGAAACCAAATAGTTACCTTCAACACCCTTTTCTATATCCTCTAGATTGAATACAGGTACAGTAGAACCAACATGTTTTCCAGATTTCTTCTTGTCTGATCCCTTCTTACTTGATTTTGAACTCTTCTTACGGGAACCTCCACACAGTGATGATAGCATCCCTGCTTTTCTATGCTTGGGCTTAAAGGGAGGTTCATATCCATATAATGTCGTTCTATTGAAAACACATCCCGTACCTACATAAATAGGCCATTGAATGCCATCCAGACCCCTCAAATTTATCTGTAATTTCACACAAAAAAATAGATATCTCAAAAGGATTTCAATAGCCAGTATGTTCGATAAAAACTAACTCACGCCAGTCATTTTACATCAGCAATAACATCATTCACAAGATGCAACTATTTTTCTTGGTACAAGATATGGAGCTTACATTAAAGAAAACAACATTTCTATTAGCATATCGATCATTCCGGTCAATACCATCAAACTTTTGTGGAAATTGAACATAACAAATTTGCTTCCCAAGGTTTGGATCCATCAGAAAACACATAGCTCTCCTTAAAGCCTTGCTATTATTTATGTAGTGATCACAATCAAGATTCAACATGAAAGGTCCATTAGTAAGAACATCGGACACTTGAACCTGAAAGAAAGATTCATTGATAGCAATGTTAGATAAGATAGATAACAAGTACTGCAAAATAACAAGAGATTTAAGCAGCAACTTATAAGTGCATTCATAGCACCAGCTTTTTGTGGTGTTGGAAGCCTGGACACTTTTCACTAGAAACATAAACTAACCTCGGCAGCTCATTGCCCTCAGCATCAAGGCCCCCACTCTTACCTAAGAAAACCTGCAAGTTTCACAAAACCTTAGTAACATTAATAATGTGTGTAAAATACTTGTAGCATGATCACATAATACGCATGAAAATGGAATGGACTAACTCAAGCAGATTTGTTCTTGTCTCATGTGTTTGTTAATAAACTTCCTTATGTACGATTGAAAGGAAACATATAATTTTTTGGGGTAGCGGTTTCTTTTACTCAAATATTGAAACTTGGTTATAGCCATTGGTTTAATTTTATGAGGTTTTAGTTTTATAATTTTTGAGGAAGATGGTGAAAAATAAAATTTTGAAAGTTTGGGGTTAAATTAGAAACTAATTTTTTTTAAGTAACGGAGACTAACGGCAAGGGACCAAAATAGAAACGATTCTAAACGTAAGTGACCAGAATAATCTTATTTGAATTCTGGTGACCAAAATAGAACACACTCTAAACGAAAGGGACCACTGGTGAAGATTACCCTATATTTTAATACTAAATAATTATTGTAATTATCAAACACTATTATAATATATATATCCATAAAGAAATATAATTAAAGTAGAATCAAATTATACATATTTAATTGTATTCGGTAAAATATATTGTATATATAATGAATTCGAATTAAAGTAGAATTAAATTTTACATATTTAATTATATTCGGTTAAATATATTGTATATTTAATGAATCCGAATTTAATTAGAATTAGGTTTTTGAATACTATATAAAGGCATAAGGTTTATCAGCCAAAGTATGTTTTTCGGAAAACCTCTCTAACAGTTAGAGAAGAGAAAACATTGTTCGTTTTGTTCGGGTAGACTGCGTAGAGGTCGGAACATTATTGCAACGATTCAGATTCGATTTGATTTATCCTAACTCCCTAAAGATATTAAGATACCATATTTATTAAGGTGATATTTCATCCCTATTCACCCCGAATTCGTCCCTTGTACATGGATCACTAGCAAAAATCGCCAGATAATTTTTCGTTGCGCCATGGGGTGTACCGTCGTTTCCCAACAGAGTTAACGATGAAGTGGTATTTTCGAGTCAAAAACTAAAGTTTAGTGTTAGATTTAATGTTTTTTGAAGTTTAGTGGCATTTTCGAGTCAAATACCATAGTTTAGTGACATCTGGTGTAGTTTACCTTAATAAATTTGAATGATCAATCCTTTAAAAATAATTCAACTTCTAATTTTAGCCCAAAACTTTGTTCACCAAACAATTCCTAAACCTTTTTATTTGATTTTTTTCATTTTTATCTATGATTTTTTATAAATATAATTTTAATTATTCTATTTTGATATTTTTTATTTTTTAAATAGTTAAAATTATTTATTGAGCAGGTTTCATAAATAAAAATTAAACCGATTCGGCGTTTGGGTCAACTTTTTCTATCAATGATGAAGAGTTATCTAGTGGTTAGTAACTTTAGTTGTATTATTAATTAAGTATTAAATTTACAATTGAAATGGTACAAAATATGTTTATAAAAGGCTTAATTACACAAATTATCACCGAATTTTATTCAATTTTTTATTATTATTGAAGTTTCAAAACATTAATTTACTCACCAAAGTTTAGATATTGAATTTTTTTTTACTAAAGTTTAGACATTAAATGTTTTTGTCACTCTTAAACCCCAAGCGGTCGTAGATGGTGGTCTTTTGGTCCTAAATTTCACTTGTCGCTTCGTCTTGGTCTCTTGAGTTTGAATTCGGCCTACATTTTGTTGAAAAGTGCTCAAAAGTTCACAAATCGACCAAAACTTTTCTAGTTTCTCTCTCGTTGATCTCGCTCCTCTACCGTCGGCTTGAGCCTGTTTATTTGTATGTTGCTTCTCTCGTGTTGATGAAGTTTTTCATTATTCAGATCTTGAAAAAAATTATTCCGTTCGTTGATAAGTGGACGTCGTCAAAAAGTTAGCTAAAGAGTGATAAAAATATTTAATGTTTAAATTTCACTAAATAAATTGAACGTTTTAAAACTTTAGAAACTAAAATAAATTTGAGAGTAAAGTTCAGTGACGAGGTTAGTAATTTACACTTGAAAAGACTTACAATTACATGCGACGACTTGTATGCATAGACTTTGGTAGATCTTGACTCTCAAGTCATCGAACAAGTCTTATCAAGCATTGGCAACCACTCACTGAGCCATCCGAGTTTGACCATTCCTACACCATGGCATCCATCCCTTAAAATAAGCTACAAAGGAAGAGGAAAACAAGATTTAGAACTAGTTTTTTCCGAGGAAAAGAATGGAACGAGTTTGGTTCTTGCCTTATTTGGCCATTCTCTTGCTTCTGCTTGCTTCTTCTCCAACTTTCTCTACTTCCAGTTCTGGTATCCATCCAACTTTTTTCGGATTATCCGACAGATTAAATAATGTGATGTTCACTTTGTCCTAATATCTTGATTTCCTGTGGTTTGAAAATGCAGATGGAGTCTGGCTCTCAACTTCTCTCGGCTCTACTAGCAGGCATCTGCTTCAGGCAAAGAAAGGTT